>JALIGU010000011.1:2919734-3638539 GCA_023053565.1 Aquilegia eximia
ATCTTGCACATCCTCAAAAGATCCAGCTTTAAAAACAAAGGATTTATTTTGAGGTTGTTCAAGTTGAACCTCAAGTTCATAAGTTCTCAATTTTCCTGCTAAGGTCTCTATGGACATGGTCTTTAAGTCATTGCTTTCTTGAATGGCATCTTTCCTAGAACGGAATCTAGATGGCAAAGAACGAAGAACTTTACGTACTATTTGAGTATCGGTGTACACTAAACCTAAAGATGCACTAGTGTTGATAATATCCTACAAACGAATAAAGAATTCATCAAAAGATTCATTATTATCCATTTTCATAGTTTCAAATTGAGTAATAAGAAGTTCAAGCTTACTCTCTTTGACAGCAATGTCACCCTCATGAGTTCTTACCAACCTATCCCAAGCCTCTTTGGATGTTATACAACCATGAACTCTCCGAAATTCACTAGCATCCAAAGCCATAAATATAGCATTAAGCCCTCTTTGGTTGTTAGTAGAAGCAACTTTGTCTTCCACACTCCATGTGTTTCGTGGCTTTACACTTGTAACAACCTCATCTGTACTACCTGTAGTAACTCTCGGTGGTGACCAACCATCTTCCACAGCGATCCACACATCCTCACTCATAGCCTGCAAATACGCAGCCATACGAACTTTCCAATAGGGAAAATTAGTTCCATCAAATTTAGGAGGACAAATTAGTGTTCCAAATTTATCAGAATCCATTAAAATTGCACTAAGGATCTACGCGTGAGCCTTTACGCTCCTTAACAAGCGCCCTGCTCCTGATACCAATTGAGAACCCAATATATGTGCAATATAACAATAGTAAAGCAAACAATAAAGCAATAAACAAATAAAGAACACACGATATTTTTAACGTGGTAAAACCCAATATGGGAAACGTCCACGGTTGTCCTCGCGACAACAAATAAATCCACTAGATGAAAAGAGATGTACAAACCTATCAACTACCTGCAATCACTGCGAGTTGACACTACTGGTTATCTCTAACACCTTGACTTCACCGGAGCACCTTGATGTACGCACAAGACACTCGACTTCTTGATGAACACACAAGAAGACTCGAAGTCGATCTATGTAACAAGCTTACATCAGAGTTCCTTGATGAACACACAAGGATACTCGACTTCTTGATGAACACACAAGAAGACTCGAAGCTAAATCACTATTCAACAATGAAGAAGAAGATGAATAGGGAAGAAGGAAGAAGAAGATGAATGGGGAAGAAGAAGATGAGTTCAATCACCAAAACAACCTAAAATCAAGACCTAAACAAACTCCAAGACTAGATGAATTGGACGGCCAAAGAACTAACTTGTTCATTGGAGAAGTAAACCTATTTATACCTAGGGTTGGAATACACAGGAAATGGGCCGAAATAGAAGAAATCTACATTGGACGTACGTACGTCGAAACAACGTTCGTACGTCTCCACACTGTAAAAGTTCGCTGCCTGCTTGGACGTACGAACGCCCTAACTAGGTACGTACGTCCTGACCAAAACATGTTTGCTGCCTAACATGACGTACGTACGCCCTAACTAGGTACGTACGTCCTAAACCCAAAACTTACTTTTGACACATGGACGCGAGGACACAGACTCGGGACGATGTGCGTACAACTTGGTTTTCCTAACAATGAACTCAAGGCGAGATAACCATGGACAACCAATGTCACAAAATTGATGTCAAACAAACTTAGTGCCGGTTTCAGTTGGCGCCCAATCAATAAAACTTCTGCAAAGTTTTTGTCAGGTACAAATTTATTTAATATTGATTGTTCTTTGACTGTTTGATTGTTGTTCTTTTACACATAATAATAGTGGTAGATGATTGGGCAGATTGCAATTTAGTTTAATGAATCGCACAGATTGCAATTGCAGTCAAAACTAGCAATTAGAGGTATCTTTACGTTATGATGTTCAAAGTTAACCACCTACATATCTCTTGATTGAAGATCAAATTGATTTCAATTTCTTAAGAACATTATACTGTTTTGTTTTTGCCTATAGCGCTTCCTGTTGAATAGGCGTGTGATGAGAGAGAATAACAAAAAGTGAAAGACTGGTAGCCTGTTGGTTAGGCTTCCAAAGACTGAGAAAAAAAACATCCATATAAAAATTTATTATTATGAAAATCAATTTAGAGGTACCCAGAGTCTCAAATTGATCTTACTTGAACTTTCGCAAGTATTGTAACAAAAGAACTGATTGAAACTTTCACAGTAGCAATTGAGTCTCTTCTAGCATACTTATCACAACACCCGATTTTAGAAGCCTAATTTAAGAACTATATGTGATTTGATTTTAAAAGTATGTTCTGTAAGATCTGGCAGTAATATGTGCATTTGTAGTTTCAACCCAAATTCAATTGAAAGGCTTATATCAATCATTATTCACTCAAACTTGATGTGGAACCCAAAAAATGATTAATATTTAGAAGCCTTAACCCAAAAGAATATATATATATATACTCACCACTCGAGGTATCCTACAGCTGTACTAATTAAGGTAAGGCATTGCTAATAGTCATAGTAAATTCAATAGCCCCTAGGATTGTTGTATTTCGGGTACAAGTGGAACGTAAGAGTCTTTGCAGTAATCTAATTTCAGAACTGATCATATGGTATTATAGATCAAGTACCAAGCCTTTTAGTAGCATGTTTTGTGCTTTTTTTTTCCCAATCTGAAATCATCAGTTTACAGGGTATTATGTTTGTACCTTCTTCACCTTGCATGGTCGTAATGGAGATGCCATCATAACTCTTCTTTCAATCATATTATTGATCTTCCAAAAGCATCGTACACCATTAATTATATTTAGCTTCGCAGCAGCTAATGAGCTAATTAGAATTGTAAAGTGAGTCGATTCTAGCATAGGCAAGCTTGAAAACGGAAGACTGAGGTAGGCTAGCAAATGAGGGTCTGACATTTCTGTGATAGGGGGAGTCTGGGATGTACTGTTTATGTGGGGTTCTGATAGGTCTGTGGGAGGGACATCTTAGTTGGTTCAGACCTACACATATTTTGTGATCACCTAATGAGCCTACACAGTCTGTAATTATAAGATTAGATAGTTGTATGCTGTTTTGAATGAAATTTCTCGCTAGATCACTTTTATGCGATTTGTTGAACTTCATTATTCGTCTAACCACCTTATCTGATAGTTTAGTTTTTAGAATGATTAGACAATTCGTTTGCGCTACATGACTGTTGTTGTTTAGTGACTTAGTTTTAATTTCATAAAGTAATTATTGTTGATTAAAACACCTCCAAAAGTTTAGTTTCTAAACCATTCTAAAAAACTAAAACTTAATCAAATATATCTCTATGGCTTATTGTTTCTTAAATTATGGAGATCTATTGGAAGGTATTGCAGGACTATGAAATATAACTTTATGCATCGTAATCTTAAGTTTTCTTTTGTTCAGTCTCTTATGAAATGTAATCCTGATCATAGTTAGTTAGTCTTTTATTGAGTGAACCAATCTATAGTTTTAGTTTTTGTTTTATAAATACCATTTTTGTTTTAATTTATTTATATTATAAATATTGTTTATAGGATTTCATAGATTTGTCCATGAGTAACTGAAAAATAGAGTTTGTGTTCCTTTGCTAATTCAAACATTTGGAATATGCTAATCTTTAGGCATGTCGTTAGGTCATAACAGTTACGTTAGTCATAGTAGGTCTTTAATCAACTTCTTTACCTCCAATTGGCTTGGTAGGACAAAAACAAAGTTAAAGGAATAGTTAAGTAGTTTGTCCTCTGTTCTAGGCTGAAATGCAAGGAAATGAAGAGAACACAACTACAATTACATGTTAAATTGTTAGAAGCTTACTTCCTTAACTTGAACACTACCAAGTTTGATTATATGTATGATATTTGAATTTTCTCTCTTGAAGGAATGGCAAAGGAAGCAAAGCTGGAGTCCATCAAGGACATCATTGGTGTTATAGAATTTTTAGACTGTTATGTTAAAATGACAAAAGGCCTATTAGCTCAGTTGGTCAGAGCGTCGCATTATTTATGTGAAGGCGTAGGTTCGAGACCTACATGGGCCATTTATGTCTTTATTCATTTAATGTTATTGCAAGTTTTAGTATAGCCCTCTTATTTTTATGTTTTAACAGTTGATAAAGAGGAAACAAGATTCTGAGCAATCTTCCCTGAGGTTTGGAGAAAGCTGCAGTCAAGAGGATTTCCTTGATCTTCCCTTCCAAAAAAGAAGAACGTGAAATTCATTCCTTTCTGCAGGGACCAGGGGATTGGCATTTTTTTATACATGGTTCGGTACTTCGGTTATTCCCATTTGTTTTTAGTTTAAGAAATGAATTGCATCTAGATAACAGAATACTCACAATATAAAAAAGGAAAATAAAAATATAGCTATGGATTCTTGCATAATTTAATTTTGTGCTCGGACTTCAATGGTTCTTTCAGGCTAGACATAAGACACTACTTAACATTCTCTTTCTTATAAGCCATAGGTTATAATATCTTCAAGATTAACAGCATGCAAACTACTGCCTAGCCCATATTTGATCTGAAAAGAGCATTTACAAAGCTGGAATCAAGCAACTAATAGTGTTTTCCCTATTGCAAAAAATCAATTAACTTGAAAAAGAAGTGATTCAGCAAAGTGGAAACAATCGATTACAAAACAATGTTGTTTAAAAACAATGTTGTTTAGGTGAACGGAGAATAACACATGCATTTGGTATTTTATTATTTTCCCAAGTTTCATTTTAGTGTTATAGCCTTTTGGTGGTATTATGTTCACTTGGAATGTGATATTCAAATTCTCATTTACAATTACTTTTTAGGCAATTTTATGACAACTCAGCTCAAATAGATGAGTTTAATCTATGCAATTGCTTCGCACCTGGCGAACTCATTCAAGTCTGTATTAACCTATTTCTAGATTAATGCATCAACAGGGTCAGGTCGTTATGGAGACTTGACCAAATGGGGATATTGGAGATTGGGGTGGCTGCACCTCGTTGAGATCGAGATTGCCTACGTACTCTAGCTCGGGGGAATTGAACTTAGAGATCAAGCCATCGTAGTTCTGTTTATATAGAAGATGGAAGGGCGTGGATCATGGATCTTGCAGATTCTCCGCCATCATAATGATGATTAAATGTGTAACGCGCGAGGATCATCCTTGTGAATTAATTCTGTAACTGATGGGAATATTCTGTGCATTGAATAGGAGCACGTGTGAATAGCAGGTCGCTGGTCGTTGTGTAGTCTGGTCGCTTTAGTCGAGCTGCTAGCGAGTTGAGATTGTGGCGACCTGACAGATTGGTGACTGTGCCACGTGGCTGCTTTTGATTGGTCGGAGTATGTAGTACCCCTACATAAGCCCCCTCTTTTTAGGTCGACTATGGGAGTCGGGCTGAAAAGACTAATTACTCTTATCGATGCTGATTTGTAGTTTGCTTTTTTGAAGTTGTTGACGTGGCGGTCATGCAGCGCTGTCTGTGGTAATCATGGCGCTGTTACGGGGAAGTGTAGGAGTTTCCTCGAGCAGTTAGATGTGTGATTATGGCAACTGAAGCACGTACTGCCTGATTTGCTATCTGTCTTGCACGTGGATCAATCCAACGGTGGATGCGAACCGTTTTGTGAGTGGAGGATGACTGTACTGCATATGGATCCGTTTGTCGATCTCAGCCGTTCGTTTGTTTTGAATCGATGGCTAGAAATTCTCGAGGTATAGTATATAAACTGTAGTTACGTTGATGTAGGTTTACTCATCTTGCCTTTATTTGAATTGCTGCCGCTTTTGTGTTGCGAACTGAAGAACTTTGAGAGCTCGTGAGGTTTGTTCTCTTCTCTTTTCTCTGATTGTTTATTTTCTTTCTTTTTCTTCTTCTGTTGTCTTCTGTATTGCTTGAGAGTAATGTCTGAGGGTAGTGATTCGCAAAATGATCACTTGAGTGATGGTGGAGTTGAGGAGTATGAGTCTGAGAGTACTCATTCTGACCCTCCGTCTCCCGTTCCCGATGAGAATGTAGATAGCCCCCAGAGTAGTGGTTCTCATGGTCCAGATTCTTCTGATGATGAGATGGTTGAAGATGACAATGGTAGAATGTGTAGGATTGTGAATATGAATTATGTATATAGGCATTTTGCTGTTAGGAGGCATTACCAATTTAGGTCGATTAGGCATTTAGAGATTAGGTTTCTTGGGGACCGCTTACTTTCTCCTGACTATCGACCTAATAATCCTTCATCTACTGTATTGACTTTGAACCAATTCCGTGCTGGTCTGAGGTTGCCGTTGTCTGAATTGGTGGTCGACTTGTTGAATGCCATTAGGCGAGCCCCTTGTCAGATGAATGGTAATTTCTGGTGGAACATGAGGGTAATTGACGACCTCAACAAGTTGCATAGGTGGAACATTACAACAGAAGATGTATTGAACCACTTTTGCTTCAAACGCTCTTCGAAGGTTGAACTTTCTGGCTATAACATGCAGGTTAGGCCAGAACGTTTGCCTTTGATTTATCCAGTGAGTAGCGAGCCATGGTGGAAAGATCCCATGCTATTCACTGGGCCGATTGTTGAAGGGGATATCCAATTGCGTCATACGATCAGGAATGATGATCGTAAGTTAGTTGTCTGTAGTTTGATGATAGTTCGTCTTCTTGTTTTTGAACTTGATATGTTTGAATTTTTTTGCTGCAGCGATTCGGGACGATCATCTTAGGAAGAACGATCTGCAGTCTGCTCTGAACTGCTTTGGCAAGTTGACTGACGAGCGGAAGATCTCGTTTCTGCCTCACCTAAAGGAGCATTTCATTCCTAAAGGTGGTCCAAAAACTGTCTGGGACGAGCTCAAGAGGAGGAAAGCTTTGAAGAAAGCATACATGTCTTCTGTGCACAAAGCGAGTGGTGGACGAACTGGTAGTGGTTCGCGAGCTGATGACAGTGAACGGGCTAGTGGTGGCTCGCGGGGTGGTGAGAAGGAACGAGCTGGTGGTAGCTCGAAGTCTGCTGAGGAGAAGGGACGAGCTGTGTGTAGCTCGAGGGCTGCTGAGAGAGAGCGGCCTGCTGGTGCTGCTCGTAGGCCGGAGAAAGAACGGCCTGTGGAGAATGAGAGAGTTGGTGGTGGCTCGCGCCAGGTGGAGGCAGTGGCGAGCCCCCAAGTTGTGTCT
This sequence comes from Aquilegia eximia, assembly GCA_023053565.1. Classification (NCBI taxonomy): domain Eukaryota; kingdom Viridiplantae; phylum Streptophyta; class Magnoliopsida; order Ranunculales; family Ranunculaceae; genus Aquilegia; species Aquilegia eximia. Next base: position 2,926,909 of record JALIGU010000011.1, read on the forward strand.
CCTCCGCCTTCACTTCCCAAGCTGCCTGCATTTTCTGGGCAGAAGAAGAGGTCTCACTCGGGTACTCTGAAGCTGTTGGAGAGACCCGTTGTGCCGACACCTGCTCTTACCCCGCCTGTTAGGGGTCCTGAGATATCTGCTGTGTCGATGAAGACTGTTGCTCGGCCTTCGCAGAAAGGCAAGGGTGTGATGTCTGAGTTTCGCCCTGGGCCTTTCGACTACTTGGATGGCCGTGGTGAGAGGCATGTCGTGTATGATAACGACAGTGCTATTGCTGACCCCTGCGTCGCTCGGGCTGTGAATGAGGGCATCGTTCTGGAAGCTGATGCTCAAGAAGTGAAGTCTCAATCTCTTTTGGTCAACTGCTCAAAGTTGAATTCGGCGCTGTCTTTGGTAGGTGTTTCCATAAGTATTATTTTCTGCTTAGTCGTTGTTGTCTAAATTTGTTTGCGCTTTGTAGGTTAACGCGACCTTCCAGGAGATTCGCTTGGTTGCTGAAGTTGGCGCCCAGGCTGAGGTTGAGCTGAAGGTGATGAATGACAAGCTTGAGCAAGCGAAGAATGTTGCTCTTGTTGCGGAGTGCAAGGTGAGGGATAGGGATGCTCAGGTTGCGGCGCTGAAGGAGACAGTGGAGCAGCTGAAGGAGGCCAATGAGCAGTTGAAGGCAAATGTGGCTGCTGCTAACGCTTCTGCTGAGCACTGGCAGAACGTAAGCCAGGAGAATGGTGCGGCGTGGCAGGCCTACTGTGAGCAGCTGCAGAAAGCTTTGATGGGGTCGCCCGAAGGAGAGGAGACGCGAGGTGGTGTTGGAGATACTTCGGCGCCAGCTCAGGACACCTCGATGGGCCCTAGTGACCAGGTCGTTGGAACCCCTATTGAAGTTGATACTTCAGGTGACCAGTCTGTGCAGCAATGAGCTCGCCTTGGTTTCCCCTTCTTGTATTGGGTAACCTTGTTTTCCTTTCTTGTATTGGGTAACCTTGTTTTCCCTTTCTTGTATTGGGTAACCTTGGCTTCCCTTTCTTATATTGGGTAACCTTGTGCACAATTTGCTTCTTGTAGGACGTCTTCTAGAGCTTATTTTTGAGAGCCCCCTTGAGTAGAGAACTCCTTGTCTTTTGTACTTGCCTTTAGTAATGCTTTGATGAGTTTTGTATGGATTTCTTTTGGCGAGATAGTTTCCAGGAAGTCCTGGTAGCTCGTTCAGAAGGCAGGTAGACGAGATGAATGGCTGCAAGCAGGACGTATTGAAACAGTTCCTCTTGTATGCCTTGATTGTACTTTGGTTGTGCCTGTAATTGTTAAAATCTCATGAAGTAAAAAATTAATTCAAGAATTACCTTGCATTGTTGCTCGTGTCTTTTTGTCTGCTTGAATGGTCGTGCAAACAATGTGTGACATTTGGTCGACCTGATTGTGGGTTGAGGTCGCATTCAACATAATTGTGCTTGGGTCGTGGGAAGAGGATGACCAATGCACCAAGTTAAGTTGATAGTGATTTAACTTAACAAAATTCTAAATTATCAAAGGGACTAGAGTTTTGATAACTTGTAGGTCGAGGGATTAGACCTTTTTAGCCATTCATGTTTGAGCAGAGATGAAGGCAAAGCTGATTTTATTGATTGAAATGCAATGTATGGATGCTTACATTTCACTGATAAAATTTCTTTAAATGAAAAGCATTCCACGGGTTCTTAACGATCTCCCCTTCTGGTGTCTGAAGACGATAAGAACCGTTGCTCTGGACTTTTGTGATAATGTAAGGACCTTCCCAGTTGGCGTTGAGTTTGCCGATAGTGTCCTTTCTTTTGTTACTGAACATTCTTCTTAGGACTAGTTCCCCTGGCTGAAAAGTTCTTGGTCGTACGCCTTTGTTATAAGCTCGCTTGAGTCTCTGTTGGTATTGTTCGAGCTTTATAGTGGCGTGGTTTCGTCGCTCTTCGAGGAGGTCGACTCCAAACGACCAGATCTGATTGTTGAGCTCTGTGTCGACCAGAAGAGACTTGGTCGTTCCAAATGTTAGTTCAGTGGGAATAACGGCCTCTACTCCGTAGCAAAGACTGAACGGTGACATTCCTGTGGACGTGCGAGGAGTTGTTCTGTAAGCCCATAAGATGTTCTCTAATTGTTGTGGCCATTGATCATGCTGGTCTTCGAGCTTCTTTTTCAAATTGGTAAGAATCTGTCGATTTGCAGCTTCGACCTGGCCGTTGGCTTGCGGGTACCTAGGAGTTGACCTTGAATGCTCGATTTTCCACAGGTCGTAGAATTTTTTGATATTCTTGCCAACGAACTGAGTGCCATTGTCTGTGACTACCCGTTTAGGTAGCCCGAACCTTGTGATGATATTTTCCCACATAAATCTTTGGACATCTGCTTGTGTTACGTTGGTTAAGGCAACAGCTTCCACCCATTTAGTGAAATAGTCTACGGCTACTAGAACGAACCTCTTCTCAGACTTCTTTTCCTTGATGAGGGGGGCCCATGATGTCAAGCCCCCACATGTGGAATGGCCATGGGGCAGTGATGTTGATGAGATCGTTTGGATGCTGGTGTTGCTTATCAGCAAATCGCTGGCATTCTTTGCACTTTAAGACAAATTTCTTTGCATCTTCCTTTATTCTTGGCCAGAAGTATCCCTGGGAGATTGTTTTATGGGCTAAAGTACGCCCACCGGAATGGTTTCCACATTCGCCTTCATGGATTTCTTGAAATATCATTTGACCTTGCTTCGGGATCAAGCATCGTAATAACAATCCAGTTGCTGATTTCCTGAAAAGTTTGCCCTCATGGATTTTGTACATTGTTACTTTATGCAGCAATCGACTGGCTTCCTTTTTGTCGAGTGGTAGGACACCAGTTTGCAGATAAACCATGAATGGCTCCATCCAAGTCCCCTGGATGTCTTCTTGAGTTGTTTCTAGTAGATCGGAGATTTGATGAATATCCTCTTCCTTGAGGAGATATGCGGGCTGTGAGTTGATTGCTATAGTTAGGGCCCTCGGTCTGTCTGACTCGATCTTAGATGCTAGAAACGCCAGTGAATCAGCATGTCTGTTGTCGTCTCTAGGTATATGCTCGATTGTGAAATAGCTGAGCTTGCTGATGAGCTCCTTTGCTTTGCTAGCATACCTGATGAGGTTGACCCCATTGATCTGGTAATTGCTGGTAATCTGATTGACTACCAGCTGTGAATCGCTGTACACCTTGAGACGAACTGCTTGCAAGTCGATGGCCATTTTTAGGCCCTGTATGAGTGCTTCGTATTCGGCCTCGTTGTTTGAGGTCGAAAAGTCCAGACGAGTTGCTCTTTCGAGCTGTGAGCCTTCAGGAGAGATTATCACACTACCTATTCCACTTCCATTGGAGTTATGGGAACCATCTACATACAGCTGCCAAGTGTCTGGGGGGTTGTCTTGGATTTGCCTTGTTTCGGGTTCAGGTTCCCAATTGACATCTTCTGCTGGATAGTCTACCAAAAATTCTGCAACGACCTGACCCTTGACGGCCTGTCTTGAAACGAACTCGAAAGTGTAATCACCCAGCTCGGCTGCCCATCGAGCCATACGACCTGTTTTGTTTTTCTTTTCTAGTATGTGGCGTAATGGCTGATCGGTGATTACTTTTACAGTGTGTGCTTGGAAATAAGGCTTGAATTTGCATGCAGCGTAAAGTAATGCTAATGCTAACTTCTCCAGAGGTGTGTACCTTATTTCAGCCTGCTGTAAGACTTTGCTTGTGAAGTAGATAGGACGTTCCACTTGATTGTCTTCTTTGAAAAGTACTGCGCTTATCGCAAAATCTGATGTTGCGAGGTAAACGCCAAGTACATCACCATCTATTGGTCTTGTAAGAACTGGTGGAGTAGACAGATATGCCTTGAGATCATCGAAGGCTTTCTCACACTCTTCTGTCCACTCATATGTAGCCCCCTTCTTTAAGATATGAAGCATTGGTCTACATTTGTCTGATGCTCTGGAGATGAATCTGTTCAGAGCTGAAACCATGCCGTTGAGCTTCTGGATTTGTTTCTTTGTTCTTGGACTTGGCATGTCGATCAGGGCTCTGATCTGGTCGGGATTTTCTTCGATGCCTCGTCTGGTGACTAGGTAGCCTAGGAATTTTCCTGATGCGACCCCGAACAGACACTTTTCTGGATTAAGACGCATTCTGTATTGCCTTAATCTTTGGAATGCCTGGTCAAGGTTGTACAAATGATCTCGTTCTTTGTCGCTCTTCACTAGCATGTCATCAATGTAGACTTCCATTGTTCGACCTAGGAGGTCGTCGAACATTCTGGTGACCAGTCTTTGGTAGGTCGCCCCTGCATTTCTTAGCCCGAATGGCATGACTTTGTAACAGAAAATACCTTGCTCAGTCGTGAAAGAGGTCTTTTCTTGATCAGGCTCGTACATTGGGATCTGATTGTACCCTGAGTATGCGTCCATAAATGACAATAGCTCAAAACCGCATGTCTGATCGACTAGCCTATCTATTCGTGGCAGTGGGAATGAATCTTTAGGACAAGCTTTATTCAAGCTCGTGAAGTCGATGCAGACCCTTGTTTTCCCATTCTTCTTTAGGACTGGGACTATGTTGGCTAGCCAGTCTGGAGTATCGACTTCTCTGATGAAGCCGACCTGTTTGAGTCTATTGATCTCTTCATTGACGGCTTCGTGAAACTTGGGAGCAAGTCTCCTTGGTTTCTGCTTCACAGGTCGATAATTGGGATTGACCCGTAGCCTATGGCATGCAATTGATGGATCTATTCCGGGCATATCGATATACGACCAAGCAAAAACATCTTTATTCATTGAAAGAAAATTTACAAAATGAGCGAACTTATCTTCTTCCATTTCTGAACCTACATAGACATACCTTGGGTCCTCATCTGACCCAATGTTAACTTGGACGCCTGGATCGGTGCTTCCGAGACTCAGCTTGGGGGAGCTCGCTTGCTCCTTCTGTAATTGCTATTTAGCAGGTTCAGCTTTTTCCTTGGATGGGCTCTTTGATTTGTTGCCCTCCTGAGCCTCTGTTGGGACTAGGCTCTTTCCTTTGACATCACCATCCTTAACTCCAGAGGTGGATGGCTTTGATGATGGGACAGCTTCAATAACACCGTGGCATTCTTGTGCGGTGTTCTGATTGCCGCGGAGTTCCATTATCCCATAAGGGCCGGGATAGCGGAATACCTGATGGTAAGTTGACGGCACTCCTCTCATAGCATGGATCCACTTTCGACCCAGAATCGCATTGTACTTGCTTGCGATATTTAGGACGCTGAACTTGCTGGTTACAACGACCTTATCTTCCCTTCTGCCTACAGTGACGGGCAGAAGGATCTCCCCCTTAGGGTCTTCCCTTGAACTATTGAAGCCAAGGATCGGTGTGAAGTCTGGGATGAGCACTGAATCGGGCAGCCTCATGTCTTTGAAGGTTCGGTACATGAGAATGTTACATGAAGCCCCAGGGTCGATGAATACCCTCTTGATTGTGTAGTCCGCAATTCTTAGTTCAACGACCAGTGCGTCGTTGTGTGGAGTAACGACCTTGTTGAGATCGTCTTCAGTGAAGGTGATGTCAGTCTCTTGGCGGGCAGGGATGTTGAAGCGAGCTGCTCGGCCACTGATAGAGTAGACATGGTGGAGATGTTCCACTCGTCTCTTTTTGTCCCTAGAGACAGGGGTGTGATGAGATTCGTCAATCATGTAGACCACATGACTGTCCGAGTCGCTGTCGCTGTCAACCTTGTTTGCGACCTTCTTGTTTATATGATCGCGTAGGTCGCCTGTTGGACCTAAGCGCTGGGAGAGGCTACGCCCTCTGCTGCGTGCTGGGCTTGCGGAGGCCGTTCTGGCCTTGCTTTGACCCCGCTTTGGTGAACGAGGAGGGGTTCTGGATTCCTTCCTCATTCGTTTGCCTGCGGACTCCTCATTCCTTCCGAGGATCCAATTATTGAGCCTTTTCTCATCGGCCCAGGTTTGCAGTGCGCGCTTCAATACGCGACAGTCATCAGTCTGATGACACCGTACTTTATGGACTTTGCAGTACGGGCGACCAGATGTATCCTCCAACTGTGTGAAGGCAGGAATTTTGCACCAATGGTTGTGCTTGATCCTTTCGTAGATATAACCGGCTGGTCGCGTAAACCGGTGATACTCTCGCTGCTCGGTAGGCAGCGATTTAGCTTTGAACCTCTTTCCTTCTGATCGAGGTCGTTTGCTTGAGCCAGCCTCAATGTTGCTGACTACATGGTTCTTCTCCCTCCCCGTGAGGGCTTCTTCTAGCTTAATGTAACGATCTACCTTTAAGTAGAGCTCGTCAAGTGATGAAGGTCTCTTCATTGCCAGAGACTTGTGCAGGTCGGACCCTTGGATCAGTCCGTGAGAGAAAGCAATAGTTGCAAAGGTCTCATGCTCCTTTGCAAAGTCCTGAATGGAATGTAACTCAGACTTAAAACGTGAAAAGAAAACGCTAAGTGACTCACCATCCTTCTGCTTGACTTTGAAGATGGAGTCAATGGTAATCGGGCGCTTCTTATTGTGGATGTAGAAGATGACGAATTGTTTTTCAAGCTCCGCAAACGAGCTGATGGATCCTGGCTTCAATCGATGAAACCAGTCGAGAGCTGGTCCGGTGAGGCTGGACTGAAACAGCAAACACAAAAGATGATCCTCCTTGATCAGAGGAATGGACTTTCGGAATCCCTTGACATGGTCGGTTGGATCTCCGACTCCTGCGTACTGGTCGAACTTGGGGGCATTCAGCTTGTTCAGCAAATCATGTTCCAGGATCTCGTTGGAGAAAGGAGACTCCTGGAATTGTTGAAGGGACTGCACAGCAAGTTGCTCTGCAGTGTGGCTCTTGGACCGGTGAAGGAGAGCCTGAGATGCTTTGAACTCCGCCAGCTGCTGGCTGAGTTGCTCGAACTTTTGGTTGGAATCATCAGCAGGGATGACTCCAAGTCCGCTATTTTCCCCTTGCTGGGGGTTGGTTTGTGCGGCTTTTAGACGCTCATTTTCTTCCTGCAGACGTGTAATTTGTGCCTGCAGATCTTGGATGGTGACTTCCTGATTAGTCATTGGATCGAGTGAATTTTGATTTAAGGGTGGGAGGGTTTTGGGTTTTCGATTATATCGAATTCCTTGCAGTCGGCGCCAAATGTATTAACCTATTTCTAGATTAATGCATCAACAGGGTCAGGTCGTTATGGAGACTTGACCAAATGGGGATATTGGAGATTGGGGTGGCTGCACCTCGTTGAGATCGAGATTGCCTACGTACTCTAGCTCGGGGGAATTGAACTTAGAGATCAAGCCATCGTAGTTCTGTTTATATAGAAGATGGAAGGGCGTGGATCGTGGATCTTGCAGATTCTCCGCCATCATAATGATGATTAAATGTGTAACGCGCGAGGATCATCCTTGTGAATTAATTCTGTAACTGATGGGAATATTCTGTGCATTGAATAGGAGCACGTGTGAATAGCAGGTCGCTGGTCGTTGTGTAGTCTGGTCGCTTTAGTCGAGCTGCTAGCGAGTTGAGATTGTGGCGACCTGACAGATTGGTGACTGTGCCACGTGGCTGCTTTTGATTGGTCGGAGTATGTAGTACCCCTACAAAGTCCAAGGTTGTATGCATAATAGTATTATTTCCAAATTTTGAATACTGTTCCATTTAGTGTTTTCTTTCAAATTATCAAATTTCGTACAGATAGGTGGGTTCATTCTGGATTGCAACCGGCAACAGGTACTTCTGTTATGTTAACAGTCAAGGTATGCTTGAAAAATTACTCCAGAATTTATCTTTATTTAATACAAAGCTTTCAAACTTTGTCATTTTATGTACGGCTCTGAAGCTTTGGGGTTGCTGAGATATTTGTCGATCGAGATTTTGAACTATGGATCAGTGCATTTAATGACTCCGATAGATCAGTTGTTTGCCACTTTTTACTGTTCATATTCTGGACGTAAGGTAAATTATGGATTCCACATGTTATAGCTTATAAGGCTATGTTTTCAGAGGATTTTAGAATCAACAAACCTATATGATTATTCTTACACTTACACCTATCCATGATTGATATACTTACTTGCCTGTTGTTGATGACTTAAACCATGTTTGAACTCCTTAGTTGTAACTTTAGGTAGGGTCACTGAAGTTTGTTGCAGACTCGCGATGTTTCTCCTTTTCAGCAAATGAATTGGCAATAAAATGAATCGGCGCACTTTATACAACAGTTCATTAGTCAAAGCTATAAATCTCTATGAGTTTAGTCATGTGCACAAGCATATGCAACGAGAAAATCGATTGTGTTTTGTAACTAAAAAAGGCAAAAAGCCACTGCATGGTTTGTCAATGTATACTTATCCCATTTATTTTTGTTTTGTTTATGAAAGGATTATGATTATATTATCTTGGCATTTAAAACTTTGCAGATAATCTTGGAAGTCCCTACAGTCAGAAGAAGATTGATGCAGGTTGACATGGCTGGTTCTGAAAATGCATATGAAGTTAGGTTTCATGTATTTGGTCGGTTCCCTTCGAACTATGCTAGCTGATCTGATTCTAATTTAAATGCAGACTGCGAAGGTCAACCAAGGAGATATTGCCAACAGAGATTCTCATGTGCCATTTAGAAATATCGAATTAACCATGCTGCTACAAGCCTACAAGTAATTCCATTTCTTCTTTACATTTATAGCATTTCTTCGATAATCATGCTGCCAACCTATGGTTTTAAAACTAAGGTTGCTATACATGGCTTCTGATAATCGACTCAAATTTTATTTTCGTCTTTACATTTATAGGATTTCTTCGAGGATGATAAATCAAACATTTTGAAGATATTGAGTGCAAGCCATGATTATAAGGTTTGCACAAGACTATCTCTGCTCTTTAACTCCATCCTTTAGACGGAGTAGTCTACGAACCATATCTTAGATAAGCTTAAAAAGAGATTAGAAAGACTGTAGAAGTGTAAGTTTAAAAAGTGACACAGAGCTTTTCTGTTTCTGTTAGTTAGTTTAGTTGATGTATGGTCTAAATGATCAAGTTTGCTGGTCAGAACATGACTTAAACTAAGGTGATCCATGGAGTTTGGTTGTCTTGGTTTCTTTGCATGAAGCTGCATATATTACTTACGCATATATTATTATTTGAGGAACTTTTTTCAAGGACTTTGAAACCATAGGTTGGCAAATCATGATGATGATTACTATCGATCATCAACCCTGTGTGCTTTTTGTTACATTGAAGAAATTCAAACTGCTCAGTATGTTGTCCATCTCTTCCATAAAAACATTGTCATAGACTAATCTATCCACTTCACGGTGAGTTTGACGTAGCGGAAGCGATTAAAAATCAAACCTTGAATAACCCAAGGGGAGGATTGCCTTGAAACAAGGAAGAAATAAAACAAAACTAAAGAAAAATAAATTGTAGAGACAAATCTTAATTGTATTGATTGAATAATTGAATTGGTTGAATAATTGTTCTACAAAACATGACTCTTTATATAGACTAAAGACTTAGACCAACTAGCACTAGGACTTCCTAAACAAATAAATCAAAATACAAATCCTACTTTGAATTGTATTACTAACATCAACTTAATAGTAAACCAACTATTGTAGAACTTCTAGACTCTAAAATAGAAATCCTAAACTTATAATGATTTCTAAATAAACATTAACCCAAATAGGAAACCAATTGGTGTAGGTAAGATGTCCTACATCAGTCCCCCATTCTTCAAAAGAATTCGTCCTCGAATTTATGTTGTATTGATATCGTCCACTCCATAAGAAAAAATACTTTGAATAACACAGACTCTTGTAAACTTTCCTCATATTAATGAAAGTTGTAGTTTCGTTTTTTGATTCAAAACCTTCGATTTGGAGACCTTGGATTTGGAGAACAAAAAGAACTTTTTGTGATAGTATATGATCAATTCCAATAAAATCATAATGTTGAACATCTAGAGGTAATGAATCTTTCGCAGCGATTTCAACTTTATGATATTTGTCTTCAGTAAAAATTGGTTTTGCTTCATCAATTTTGGCCACGATATTGGAAGAATCTTCCTTAAAACTCGATGGCTCTCCATTAAAACTTGGTAGCTCTCTATTATAACATTTTTCTTCTTTGAGACAAACATGATTTGTTGGTGGTGTGGTTGAAAGTAGGGTTTGACTTTGACATTGTGAGGGAGAAGTAATGGTGGTATAGGTTGTGGCAAATTGTGGAGTAATAGAAAGGTGAAATGGTTAAGAGGTATTAATTACAACGTTGTGAGTATTGGTAGTTGTAGTATTGGGGGTGTAAGGTTAGGTTTTTTAATGGTCGAGGGTTGACATTAATAGGGAGAGATGAGAAACCAATATAGGAAACTTGTTGTAAAGTTGTGGTGGTGGTGGAAAATTGTGGTGATGGGAATGGGTGTGGTGGTGGTTGAGATAGAGTGGGCATGAAGGAGGGTGGGAGGGTAGAAGCATCAACAATAGGTTGCTTACCTTCCAACTTATCAAATCGAAGAGTAAGATTGTCGATTAAAGCGGTGAGACGATCAATAGCCAAATTGAATTCAACCTTCGTCATATAATCTCCAAGATTACCGACTTGGGAGCGCGGTGAAGAATCTCCGTCATTAACCATTGTAGGATCGGAACGAAGCTCTTGATACCAATTGATGTAGCGGAAGGGATTAAAAATCAAACCTTGAATGACCCAAGGGGAGGATTGCCTTGAAACAAGGAAGAACTAAAACAAAACTAAAGAAAAATAAAGGGGGATTTAGAGATACCCCCCCAAAAAATATGAACTCTTTGAGATACCCCCCAGATTTAAAAACCATTAGAGATACCCCCCATTTTTTCATTTGGAGCCGGTCAACCAAGCCATTGACCTAACTTGTTTTCATATTGACTGAAATACCCTTTTCCTAACTTAAGCTCTGTCTTAATCATCCAACCTAGTCAGCATGCATTTCTACCACATCATCAAATATTTCACCATAATCTAATGGTTACAAATAATTAGCCATCAATCTCCACCCATTCTTCTTCTTCCTTCTTCTCCAACCCATCAATCTCCACCCATCTTTTCTTCTTCCTTCTTCTCCAACCCCATCTTATATGTTCTTCCTTCTTCTCCAACCCCTCTTCTTCTTTCTTCTCCAACCCTTGTTCTTCTTTCTTCTCCAACCCTTGTTCTTCTTTCTTCTCCAACCCTTGTTCTTCTTTCTTTGCTTCTTCTTTCTTCTCCAGCCATTATCAGAGATCCAGAAAATAACTCCATTAACAGATCTAGAAGAAAAGGCGAAGAACTTTAAACTAAAATCTTTCACTCATGTCTTTTTCTGCAATTTTGGGGGGTATCTCAAAGAAAAGTTTAATTTTGGGGGATATCTCTAAGAAAAGTTTAAGATTTGGTGAAATGAAGTGTTTTTGCTGATATGGCATAATTGGTGAGTGTGTAGCTGACTAGGATCACCATTAAAATCAAGGAAGGGTATTTTAGTCTAAGTGATATAAAGACTGGTCAAATATAGGTCAATGGCTTGGTTGACCGGCTCCAAATGAAAAAATGGGGGGTATCTCTAATGGTTTTTAAATCTGGGGGGTATCTCAAAGAGTTCATATTTTTGGGGGGGGGGGGGTATCTCTAAATCCCCCAAAAATAAATTGTAGAGACAAATCTTAATTGTATTGATTGAATAATTGAATTGGTTGAATAATTGTTCTACAAAGCATGACTCTTTATATAGACTAAAGACTTAGACCAACTAGCACTAGGACTTCCTAAACAAATAAATCAAAATACAAATCCTACTTTGAATTGTATTACTAATATCAACTTAATAGTAAACCAACTATTGTAGAACTTCTAGACTCTAAAATAGAAATCCTAAACTTATAATGACTTCTAAATAAACACTAACCCAAATAGGAAACCAATTGGTGTAGGTAGGATGTCCTACATCAGCGTTTAGTGACGATTTGGTTCAAAACCGAACCCGACTTGCCATTAATAGAAATACTATATAATCTCAGTAGTAGTACTTCCAAATGACGATGCTGACGCAACCCATATCTCATTGTGAATTCTTTGACAATTACGTTTTGTAGACAAACATGGTGTTGGAGAAGGTGAGGCCTTCTTTACATTAATTGTCAAGCAACTGTTTAGATTGTTGGTATGAAAATTGTATGTAGATCAAAACATAGTTGCTGGAGAATGTGATCCTTTGAATATTGAGAAATGAATGACGAGGTCTAATGGATGGACAGAAGGAAAGGGACAGAAAGTTGGAAGTTGTTGTCAAGTTCAAAGCTGTGATAGAGGAGAAAAACAGTGGAAATGTCCAAGTTGGTTGAGAAATTGACAGAGAGAAGATAGTGCAGTAGATAATAGGAATTAAGTGAAGTTGGATTTCAGTTATCTTCTGTGTTTCCATTAAATAAGTTAGATACTTAGATCTCAAGGCAGATGTGCTAGGAGCTTAAGAGTATGCTTTAGTGGGACTTCGAGTGGTCAACAACCATGAAACAAAATTTCAAGCAGTGTTCGGAGCAATAGAACTTGGAGGAAACAAAATATAGGAAAAGTTATGGATAAAGATGAGCTCACAGTTGGTGGCTCAATACTTCCAGCAAAACAAGGTAACATGGATTGTCAAATACCAACGCAGAAATATACCAACGATTAAAGATATCACACAATTACAGGGAAGCTTATTTTAGCGCTAATCAAACTGCTGAACAAGCTGCAGGTCTGAATAAAGGGGAGGAACAATAGTTTGATGAACGTCCTTCTTTCGTTAAGAGCATAGAAGTGCCTCACCATCTATAGATTTGATTAGGGTGATCATATGAGGGCTTTTTATTTTGTATCTAATTGACACTTTATAACATCTGAAGCTTAAGTATATAGTCACATAGTTAAGATGTTGCTTACAAAGGCTATTTGATGATACCAAAGGTCGATCTGGGGTTCGAATCTCTAAAATTGCATTGTTAAAATATCTGAATTCAATAGATCTTTTTATTTTATTTTTCCTATAAAAATAGTTTGTTTGTACATCTGTACATCATATATGTGTTCTTTTAGAAGTGTATATTACCATATGTATTAGTTTTACGCACATACACTGACACACACACACAATATAATTCAGTAACAATGGCAGAGCAGACTTGGGCAGCTACACATGATCCTGCAAGGATTGCCATGAATGAAGATGCACTTACAATCTTTCTACTCAAGATATCCTTCATTACTACTACAACTTGGTTTGTTCGTCTTCCAAATTTACCAGCATCCACACTCAGGAAAATGGAAAACCTCACAAGTATATCTATTTTCTTTTCCACTTTATTGTACAAAGTATGTGTTACATTAGATAATCAAAACAAACCATCACGTTCGGAGATATTATAACTTTTATGGAGTTTGTTTTCTGTTGGTATATGTCAATTGCAGATTAAAAAAAAATGTGAAAAAAACTACAAGCAAGTCCTCAAACAAAAAAAACGGTATCGCTTGGTTCATTAAATGGTTGTTTTGAGCCAATTTTTATGTACACAGTTGGAACATCATGTTGGAACATCATCTGATCAAACTATACTTTTTTTCGTTATCAAATTGTTTTAATTCTGAGGTTATGGAAGAAAATGAGTATAAAAATAATAAACACTGGGATAATATTGTTCGATATAATCCTTAAGAATTTCCACAAAGCTAGAAAAAATTTCACCCTTAGCCTCCATGCCATGATTTTGTGAATGAGATTTATGAGATGACCTTTACAATGCAAATTTATCCTCCATTTACACAAAATTACACACCTAATTAGAGAGACCGACCCTGTATGTCACGTTTGAATTAGTATGGACTGAAGGTGTATGTCAGTATGTGTGGATAATTAATGTAATGACCATATTGCAAGAAGATTTCTGTGATATGCAAAAAGACCTCTGTTTCATGGAAATTATATATACATTGCAAAATGTTCTGAAAGATTCAAACACATTCAGGAGAAGAGGACATCATTGTTCTAGATACGCCAAAAAAATGTGATAAATTTATATATTAATTTTTATGTAGATTGAACGCGGTATAATTTGTATAACACATACATCATTTTTCTATTCTTTTATTTTACTATTAAATAAGGACATTCTTCAAAGATTATAGGTTTTTTAAAATAGCTCTATTCTAGCAAAGAGCAGATAAGGACACAACTACAAAAAAAAAAAAAACGTTACAAATCCTAAACAGTGAACCGGCCAAAAACATAACTTCAGCAGCAATTACTAATGTTGAGTTGTCATTTTATCATCAGATGCCTTGGGAGAATTTTCTGGAGCTTCATAACGGCAGACTTTTACCTTTGTGCAATGTAAAAGTTGTTCCCTACATAAATATCCTTGAACTTTACAACAAATATGGTAAGCCCGTCCTTCCCTTCGCCATTACAATTCATGCATACAAATGTGATGCCCCTCTTCTACATATTGGTAAGCTTCATATCAAGGAAAAGATTTGCATTCATTAAAAGTTGGAAGTTTCTCCTATCTCTCATCACAAGCCTGGCTTTCTCAACCCACATTGTAGCTACATTCACATCCAGTCATCCAGGTTTTAGATCTGACAGCCAAAAACAAAAAAAACAAACAAACAAGCCACAATATTTAATGATCTGACAACAGCAGATTCAAATCCATGTTTTTCTCACTGCCATGCGCTCAACAAAGTGATGTGTAGCAGAAAGAACCCCAATGAAAAGTCGAATCAGATTGCTAGACAAAGTGATTTTTAGTAGAAATAACCCCATATTTTTTTAATTACACGTATCTAATTTTGTAGCTATAAATGTTTGGAACACAACATTTGCAGAGATGCAACCTCAAGAGAATGTATTATCTAAGACATGAATTGACTAACTATTTTGCCTTGGATTTCAAATTTACTATAGTACTATTTAATTGAAGTTAATAAATGTATATAATCATCATAAATGTATAAAGCTTAAAATTTCAATATACTATACGGTTGAAACTAGCGTGGCGAAGCCACGGGTACAACTAGTAGCTTTATACACCAGGACAAAAAGAAAAGCAGTTACGGCTTCATGAAAAAATTTACACACGAAATGGTGTCACCAGGCATGTTCCCGAGAACAAAAGACCTCCAGAGTACTGACAACTTTAAAGGTAAATTTGAACGAGAAACTTCACCAGGTTTTACACTGATTAAGCATTTTAGACCATATTAAGATGATTAGGCGCAGCACTACTCGCACCTGAATCAAGAGCTTTATGCAAGTCAATGAGTTTCCTGCAATAGCCCACATTAAAGGGGAAGGATTCAGGGTACCAACAGAATTTGGCTGCATAATAACAACATTAAAACCAGTTTAGTTAGATTCTATCGGAAGATATAACAAGTGGGAAACATACAAACAAGGTCAATATATATCATAGTACAAAATGTTATCAGGGTTCTTCAATAGATGACAATTTTATTTCAAAGTTTGATACATGCAAAGCTGCACTACGAGGCAACAACTACCATAAGCTCCAAGTAAGCAAAAAACATGACTGCCTCATCTGTATCCCCTCTAATGAGTTGAATAAAACTGCATCAAATTCTAAGATGCCAATCACCCTTGTGATATGTCAATCACAAACCTTGTGAGAGCCCACCACATCCTGAAAGAGAGAATTTCTTTGAAGGCTCAACGTGTTAAATGTGATACAAGCAATATCTACTAAGAGCATCTCTGAGGGGTCTCCCAAATATTGCCGACACATGGGACGATTTAGTCGACACGTAGGTGCCACCTACTTTCCCATCACTTTTTTTTACACGTCTCCTATACCTATATCAGGGGTAACCCTAACACAAAACCTTTTTTTTTTTCTAAATTTTATCTTCCACGCTGGTTGGACCAACGTGGAATGTTTTTTCCCTTATCTTCCTGTTCCACGCTGGTTCAACCAGCGTGGAAGTTATGTGCCTTCGCACACGGGCTGGCTTTGATGGAGGTCTGGACTGGACTTGGTCTGGTTTTTCCCGCCACTTCTCATTTCCCTCCCATTCTTTCCCTCCATTTCTCATTTCCCTCCCATTTTCCCCTCCATTTCTCATTTCCTTTAAATACGTTTCCCTCCATTTCATTCATTCACTCAAATAGTAAAACTCTTTTCATCATAGATTTTTGTGCACTCCTTCTCTCCAATGAATTCTTACGACCGACATCTTGAAATTCTGAACCAACAACGCCAATTGCTTATGGACTCATCTGATGATGAAGATCTTAGCACAAGGCATATCATTCGTATGCTTCCAGCTATTTCGACTTCTTTGGAAGAAGAAGAAAATGTAGAAAACATACCAAGATGAGAAGGTTTTAAGTTTGGTCTAGCAGCTAACAGGCGTGACCATGTTCAATCACACAACATGCTTATCAACCATTATTTTGCAGCCCAACCTGTTTTTGGTGCAAAGCTTTTTCGACGTCGTTATCATATGAGGCAGAATGTTTTTTTGAAGCTGTATAACGCAGTTGTTGAAAAGAATGATTATTTTCACCAGAAATACGATGCTCTAGGTGTTCCTGGACCTTCTGGCCTAATTAAAGCCACATGTGCACTTCTCCTTCTCTGTTATGGGTGTCCAGCTGATTCTCTTAATGAGTCAATCAAAATAGGTGAGCAAGCTGCACTCAATTCTCTGAAGCATTTTTCTCAAACTGTTGTCGACATTTTTGAGAACGAGTATTTGAGGACACCCACTCCAGCTGATGTTGAACGTCAGCTTGCTAAAGGAGCTCAACGAGGGTTTCCAGGTATGTTGGGATCCATTGATTGTATGCATTGGATTTGGAAGAACTGTCCTATATCAGAACATGGGCAACATATGGGACACCATAAGAAAGTTATTGTTATTTTGGAAGCTGTTGCAGATCATGAGCTTTGGATATGGCACACCTTTTTTGGAACGGCAGGTAGTTGCAACGATCTCAATGTCTTAGAAAACTCTCATGTTTTTGATGATATGGTAAATGGCAGATCGCCTCCTTGCAACTACCAGGTGAATGGGAATCATTATAATATGGGATACTATCTTTCTGATGGTATCTACCCACAGTGGGCTACTCTTATTCATACAGAGATATTTCCAGGGACGCGAAAGAAGAAAGTGTTTGCCAAAGCCCAAGAAGCTGTCAGAAAAGATGTTGAGCGTGCATTTGGTGTTTTGCAGGCTAGATTTGCCATGGTTGCAAGACCAGCACGTACCTGGAACAAGGCACAGCTTGGTATATTTATGAAGGCATGTTTGATAATGCATAACATGATTATTGAAGATGAGAGGGATATTGTTCTTCCAAAGTGGAAGCCCCCTCGTGATGAGCCTCCATTACCTGTAATAGTGGAGTTACAATCAAACGATGTGGATGAGGTTAGAGACATGCTTCATCGCATTTGTGCTGTAAGAAGTGGTCCTGCACATGACTTATTGAAGCATGATTTGATCGAGCATATATGGCATCATCATGGAGGCAATGAATATTTGGACTGAATTGCTGTAGTAGTTTATGTTTGAGTTTGTGTTTGATTTTGAATTTGTGTAGTGTTTGAAAAGATGATCTTAATGTTATATTAAGAAATTTCATGTTTTATAATTGCTAATAGTACAAAACATATAAAACTAAGGCCCAAAATAGTACAAAACATATAAAACTAAGGCCTATAACCTCCACTAGGCCCATAAGCTCCATTAGGCCCATAAGCTCCATTAGGCCCATAAGCTCCATTAGGCCCATAACCTCCACTAGGCCCAAAACCTCCACTAGGCCCAAAATCATCTGGCGCATAAGGCCTATAACCAAAAGGTACAAAACCAGTAGGCCTACTAGGAATACCTTGCTGAAAACTAGTAGGAGCAAATGGAGTACCCGTAAAATCATTCTGTGAGGAAGGCCCATTTGGATCGTCTGGGGATGCAGTCCACGTAGGAGAGAAGTCATTGATCTGTTTGTGACGCCTATCAAAGATTGCTTTCTGCATCTCTTCAAAGTATTGTTTGCGGATAGGGTTAGCAATTTTTTCTGTGTCTATCATCATGATATTGGATTCTCTTTCTACTCTTCTTTCTTCATTTAGTCGTGCTTTTTCTTCTTCCATCTACTGGTACATTTTCATCTTCAACTCCCAATTGAGTTGTTTTAGAGCCAACTCTGCGGACGTTGTTTCATTTACCTTTGTCAGTTGAGCTGCGTACTCGGCCCTAGAAGAACTAACATCTCCCTCTGAAGTAGATGATTGTCGTGCTAGCTTTCTTTTTTCTTTGGCAGCTTTTCTTCCAGTTATTGTAATCCAAGTTCTGGTATTCAATTGAAGTGTTCAAAAACAAATGATAGTTATTTCACAAGAACATTCTCTAAGTTCTAAAATACTATTTTTTATTTTTTTTATTTTTTGGCAACATATTAATTCGCAGCAAACCAGTAAAAACTCAAAAATCCCCTATTTAACAAGAAAACCCACTGAATATCGGTAAGTATAGATAGAAATTTACAAACACAAGGTAGTAAGAATTTTAAGATATTGTAATTGTTATTGAGATTAAGTCTATATTTGATGACACACAGCTTACTAATTTGGCAATGCTCACTTCAACTGAAAATAATGCAACTTTGCTTACAGAAAATTGATTCGATATGAAATTTCAAGTCAATCTTGCATGTACATGTTGGGATATTTTTTGTCTGTGAAGTTTTTCTTTCTATCAATCAAGAATATTTTTTTGTCTGTGAAGTCTTTTCTTTCTATCAATGAAGTCTTGATTACGGATCTTTAGCTCAAATGGCAGAGCACTTGGGATATGAATGTAAATTTTGTAATAATACCAAGATGACGGTGGTTCGAATCCACTAAAATCCTTTTTTTATTTGATTTTTATGAATCACAAAAAATCAATTACAATCCTGATCAATATGCCTTAATTGGCACTGTCGAGTAATCCAGTAAATACATGAAAAATTACAAACATTACTCTTACTATCAACAACAGTAGCAAGATTTCGCCCTGTCAGAATTATCTTCCTCTGAACTCAAAACTATACCCAACAACAACAACAGTTGGTTAACAACCCATAGGCAAGAAATACCCAAAAGTCAGTCCTTGTAGACTGTGTAAAATACCTTACTATTCATCCATTATATTTTTTCAGAACATTATCAAGTCATCTGTGTAGGCACTTATATATATATATATATATATATATATATGTATAATGTTGTCATATATATTTGATCTTATTATTTCTTGATTTGTCTCTTCCATATAGGCACTTGTGTCACTTATATAGTCATTTCTGGCATGGAAATGTACAATGATGTCATGCATGTTTATAATATTTTCATAATATATTTTATCTTATTGTTTCTTGATTTTTCTCATCCATATAGGCACTTGTGTCACTTATATAGTTATTTCTGGCATGGAAATATATAATGTTGTCATGTATGTGTATAATGTTCTCATAATATATTTTATTTTATTGTTTTTTTATTTTTCTCATCCATATAAGCACTTGTGTCATTTATATAGTCATTTCTAGCATAAAAATGTATAACGTTGTCGGGTATGTGTATAGTGTTATCTAAGTTATAAGACACAGAGGGTACATAAGTTGGGGAGACAGTTTTGATAGAGACAATTTTGAAAGACATTTCAGACCGTCTGATTTCAAATTTGATTTAGATGGACGGCAAAGATTAGATTTCTAACTTAAGTAGATGGTCCAGGAAGTTTTAATGGGCTTGGACTCAATTCAGATTGAAAATGGGCCATTTTTTATGTAAAGCCCTGATCTACAATTCTTTCTCTATTTCTGCAATTCTTTCTCTCACCAAACCTTAATCTCTCTTCGTCTCTCTCTGTTTCTCTCGGTGAATAGTGAATACTACTCTAGTATGTATATCTTGATTCACATGTTATATGTTAAATTTTGTTACCATAAATACTGAATGATGAGTGAGATTACCATGATGATAATCTCAATTGCTTTCTCTGTTATACTCATTAATATATTCTCTGTTGTATTTGCTTTTGTTTCTTTGTTGTCCCTTCATAACACCTAACTCTCTTAATTAACTCTGCCAATGGTAAAGTTTGATTTTTCTTTTCATGGGTTGGCTTGTAGTTATTGTTTACACAAAAAAAAAAATCATTATTATTTTTTAAAACATGCCTACCATTGAAATAGCAAACTATTAAGAGTATCAGCAATGTTATTAATATCTAAAAAATATTATCTTGCGACTTGCAATTACTCTAGTTATGACTTCTTTTCTTCTGATTTCCCTACCCAATATATGTATGTCAGAATCAGTATGTGACATAGATTTTGGTAATACCATATTTAAAAGACTGAATAGTCCGATGGAATCCATATTTCTGATATATAGAGAGGCCAAGGGAGGATACTGTATTTTATAATTATGTCCTTGCTTCTTTAACATGTGCCTTGAATGTGTGTATTATAAGGGTGGCCCTCACCTGCATTGTGGAGATTAGAGTAATTCAAATATTTGAACCAGAGATGGTGTATGTATGGAGCATAGTGCACAGTTAGGAAGGAACCAATCATATGTGGGAGTGGGTGGAGGAGACTGGTAATAGTGTGGTCATTGAAATTCTGAAAGGCTGGACTGGAAATGAGAGATTGGTGGAAGGTGTTTGGGAGTGTGGCGCACGACATATGGAAATGTACATAGTGAAACCAGTTGGTGGACACTTGTGTAGATGTAAGAATATACGCATAATGACAAGTAGGTTAGTACTTTTCTAATAGTTGTGCGAAATTTCTTCAGAAATTTTGTATTTAGACTGCTATATATTCAATATTGTAATTTGCAGACTATCCTGCTTAAAAGAGATTTACTCTTGAAGCTGCCTTCTATTGTAACTGCAATGAATATTACGTGTTTGCTTAGCTAAAAGTCCAAGCTAAGCAAATGAATTTTACAATTTAAAAATAAAAAATAGTGTCTACAGATAACCGATATCAGAAGTTCCTGTTTAATTTACTTGCCTATCTCCACAATAGATTACAGAAGAAGATTTGAAGTTAATCACAATGCTCAGCTGGGATTATTTTTGGCTTTCTGTTCTCGGTCCTTATCTACTACTCTGTCTCAACTTATTTCTTTACATATTTAGTTCATTTTTCTTTTTGGCTAAATGATTCCACTGACTAAATCAATTACCATGACCTACAGATTGATAAGCATGGTCCAGATTGTTGCTCAATAAATCAGTAAACCAGAGAAAAGTCGAAGATCTTCGATCGATATTGTCCAATTGTAGCAAAATGCAGTAAAGTCTTGACACTTCCATTGGGCATGTACTTAAATATTGGACCTCTGAAAGCAATTACTAATATAGACAATATTACTCTTCTTAATAGAGGTAACCTATACTACTATGTAGCAATTACTCTCCGATTTTCCTTTAATTTTTGTAAACACCAAATCTAACCTTTGAAAAGTTTTGTGGTTTTATTTTAGAGCTCCAAATTCCGTGATTGTAACTTTGGTCAATAGAGACCAAGGTTTGTAATTATATCATAGCTGTCCATGAAACATGTGTTTTTCGTCAGTGATTTTATTTACAGCTAATCTCTTCTCTTTTGCTCGCAAATATCGTCTAGGTTACTCTTACAGTAGTATAACTGAACTTTTCTTTTTTTCTCAGGTGCTCTCTTTTCCATTTTCTTCTTCATCTTCCATGACATAAATGGTCCAGTCTCAATTCTACTAAGCATTTCAGGTATTGTACTGGCTCTCTCTAAGTTTTATATATTCAATAACTGTAAACAAAACTCACCGCTTCATAAAAATTAATAATTCAACAAGGGAACCAATCTATGTATGCCTTACATTTTATGTAATACCACATAGATTAAAACGTACCAGATTCCGATGAGTTATATAGCAAGTGCCAGATACCTCAATTAACATTAAGGTCGAGGTTGAACCTTTTGACCTCAAAAGTAGGTTAGATTCATTGTTACTTTTGAAATGTTATTCCCATATATAGTACAATTATATGGGATATTATCTGTTTCTTTCCACACTATTAGTTTTCTAAGGGTATCATATTTTTCCAACAAGTTATATGTAATTTTGTATCTACATATGACTTTTTCTCGACAATGTTAGAATTATGGCCCAATAACCATTTGTTTAAGTCTCATTTACATATAAAGTCTTTTGGTTTTTCGGATTCCAATATAAGTTATATAATATTAATCTCCATTTATTGGTAATGTTCATTATTATGAAGAACACAAAGGTCTTGATGGAAGACTATATAAGTACTACACTCCATAGCTCCCCCTCAATACTTAATCTCTACAATTATAGGGACCATCCCCTAGGTAGATTTAAGGAGAAATTGAGAGAAGTCAAGCTATGGTCTAAGTTGTATGAATTAGAAGATATACAAATGTATGACTTATTTATATTATTTTATTATGTGACCAAAGCCTCGTGCATATTCGATCCTGGACATTTTATTTATCTAAGTTTATAAGTAATAGATTTCATTTCTTTCAGACCAATCTTTAAGCAACCTGATGATTATCAAGTTTTCGTTTTATTCAAATGGATTGGAGAACCAAATAAAGAAAACATACCTACTCAAGGTATGTCGTTTACGTTACACATGAACGAACCAACCTATTTGTTAATTACGGTAATAATTTTTATCAGTTGTGGTTTTTTCTTTTCTTGTTTTTGACATCTTTGGGAGTGTGGTTTATATGGTAGGCCAAGAATTACATAATGAGATCTGTAAAAAAATTCATTCAGTCGTACGACCTGGTTGAACACATTTTCTACCTTGACAGTGTTAAGAACTAAAATGTTTAGACTCTGTAATAAGAATAACAATTTTCCTTGTGCAGGAATATGAATGTACTTTCCTTCCCAAGGATGAGCAATGGCCTTTCCTCATAAGGTTTCCTCTCAATTCCTTTGGTATCTTTCTCCATCTGAGCACCCCAATAATTCTATGGTAATCACTTGCGCAAAGCCCTACCACTAAATTCCTCCACATTGCTCCTCATTAAGCTTTTCTTGTGGTTCTGGCATTTGTTGTCCTGTTCTTTATTTCCATAACTTACACACATAAAAATGTGCATTCTACTTCAAAGCAGTGATATGAGAGTACTTTCACCCTGTCCATGTTAACTTCTTCTTTGCTCCTTGGATTGTCTGTATGTTCCTCACCATCGGTGTACCTACTATTATAGAACCAGGGAGACTGCACCCTTCTATATGGTGCATCTTTATGCCACCTGTTTTCCTGCTCGACCTAAAGATCTATGGCGAATGGTTATCTAGAGGAAAAAGGCGTCTGTGCAAGGTAGCCAATCCGTCATCACATCTATCAGTTAATGGAAACTTTGTTTGTGCAATGTTGGCCTCAAAGGTAGGATGACAAGAGCCTACAATGTCCTTGTGGGCAGTTGGTTTTCCACAATATTTATTAGTTTTTGTGACCTTGTCCCAAAGACCGCCAACAAGCGAGGCCTTGCCTAAGGAGCTGCACCCAGTGTACTCAATGTTTATCGCAGCCCCATCAGCAGCGAGCATTGCTTGGGAAACTATATATATGAATTTGACGGGCTGTCAAGGGCATGCTACTTTGTTGCATTGTTTCTTTGTGCATCACTCATTGTACGGATCAGCTCTTCCGGTGATTCAGGTACGCTATAATCTTAAGTAGTGCATAATTTTAAAATAAGTTAAATGAATACTCGTATCGCAGTTACTACAGTTTTATGTTCATATGGTAGTTACTACAGCTTCATGTTCTATATATGGTTAAATTTATTTATTTATTTTGAAGTTTTATCTAAATTTTAAGATTGGTATATGGTACCATACCCATCGTCCTATATGAAACAAATTCATTTCATAAAATCTTTAATCTATAAATCAACAAGTTAACATATCTGGGGATAAAAACAAACATTTTTAGACATTGCAAATTCTTCCTGAATACAATATGCTCATCAGCTTACATATTTTGGGTAATCATTATATACAACTGTATTATTACAGGGGAATAATACAGTTAATAATTCTTGTAATTAGATTGATTAACAACATACATACATTGCACATTATTCACGAATACAGTTATTAATTTTTCTAATCAGATTTGATTGAAGCAATAATAATGAATAGATCTTCTCTTTTCAGCGATTTTCAATGACGATTCAGCTGATTAAGCGACTTCTGTCTACTCAAGGAATCTTCTTCTATCTTGAGGTAATTAGTTATTATTGATTCCTCATTTTGTAATCCTAAGTTTTTTTTATGGCCAAACCCAGTACGATGTCCCTATCTCTTCGTATCTGAAATTTGCTGTGATCGATTTTTTTAAACTACTGGTATACCTACACGGTGTTATAGCCCCAATGTATGATGTGCATAGAATATTGATTAAAAGTCACTTCTCAAATATAATCCAATTGCTTATTTAATCCAAATACATGGCTTCAATAATAAATATATTTTGAACTGTTGTTTTGTATAGTTCATATATAACATGTATTCGACGAAGAAATAAGTTCTATGAATTTACTATTGTCCCCTGTACGACCTTTGTGTTCAGTAAATTTGCAAATTTTACAAAAACTTTGACTCAATTAGGATCATTGTTTGAACCTGTTCTTTAGAAATGTTTATGTGTAGAGATTTCTATCTTGATCAATTGTGGGAGTGGAAATTTTACTATGATAGGAATTTAGCCTCACTATCTAGCACTCATGAATATTATACTGATGAACATACCAACATTACAGAGATAATATATAATAAATTGTCCTCATCTCGAACCCAAAACATTCATCTCATATAGTATATAATATGTGCTACTGGGGTAGGGTTTATTTTAGTTAACCTAGATAGATTGATTAGGAGGAATCTGATGAAGACCTTTTTTCTGTTTTTATAAAATTTAAGTGGATTTAGTTTCTAGGGACATTCGTGCAACCTATCATGATACCTTTTTGTAATGATGTCAGTTCAATGAGATGTGGAGATTCTTACCATGTATCAGACAACTTGGTCCACCCTATCCCTAATATAAAAGTTAGCAATAACTGATTAGGGATTACCTAATACAACATAATGGCCCTTTAGAGAATTCACTTTTGATTTAATCCTATCGCTGGTTCACTTTCAGCTATAGCTTTGCATTGGAAGCTATTCCTTTTGGCCTTTGAGGTTAATTCAGTCATCACATGTGCGGTGTCCTTAGTTACTGAGACTATCCACTTTGTGTTAATACCATTACACGAAAAGCCAATAACAAAACCTGATCTAGGATTTAACAATTTCTGTGTGTCTGTGTGTTTTGTCAGTGTTAAATGCTCATATATTGTTTCTTACAGTGGAGAGCCTCCAGATCCATACAACATTATCGGGTCGATCGGGTTGACCTGATCATGCCTTAGATTGTTTTGTAAAACAAGCCTCCTATGACTATGATATTGAGGAAAAGAACAGTCTAGGACCAAGTGTACATTTATGATCTTTATCTATAGAAGCTATAAATAATGCCAATAAGTATGATAAAAATACCAATAAATATCACCGTTTATCAGAAATATTACAACGTAGGAATTTATAAAATTTTCCATAACAATGATATCCGGCTTTATAATAGAGACCAGGTTATGCTTTGAATTGTATTTGACTCTATTATCTGGTTAGTAGTTGAGCTAAATGAGCTTATGATTACCTAAAGGTAATGGTAGTCATTAAAACTAGAGAGATGGAGCAGATGATTAGCTAGATTCGATTTATTCTTGTTTAGAGAATGGCATTCGTATTTATTTGGTTAAGTTTTTTGGAGTACAAGTTGATTTTATATATTTACTGAAATAATCTATGACTAATGTGATTTATAAAACTCATCAGCAACATTATATTTGTATTATAAGCTCTGCATTTTTTTATCAACAATAAAAACAGCTTTACGTCAGATTGGGTATAATGTCAAGGCATCCTTAATGAAGCACATAATGGTAACACACATAATGTAATACTTTGAAGAACACATCTTCAAAGGAAGGTATTTCATACTCTCGGTTACTCCATGCTATATCAAGTACTCTGCACTCACACTTCATTCATGTTAGTAGGATAAGAAGTAAGAACAATGTCGTTTGCACACCATAAACTCAGCTTTAGTCCACTTAGCGTCGAGCATTTAGCAATAGTAGAGCTATTGTTTTGCTCCCCTTAGGTAAAAAAAAAAAGATTAACAAATTTAAGTGGTCGCAACATAAGTCCCTTTGTAACATGTTTTAATGTTTTTCTGTATTTACCTACTCATATAAACAAAATAATGTTTGTTTATATTAAATTCTTTCTGATAAATGTCAGTGGATGAGGATATCATAATTAAAAGTAATATCAGTTGTATTGGTTGTCCAGTAGGTTGCAGATGGTGAACTTTATATACTTTCTTTCCTGTAAGACATTAGCAAGTACAAATTGTGAAAATATTAAACCGGGTTTAAGACGTTAGACGGAGCGTGCAATGTAAGACTGAAAATTAAAATTTCTTTGCTTTAGTCCAGTATAGCAGGAGTCATATAATATAATAGAGAAAAATGAGCTACCTTTTTATTTTGGCTCCACTAATACTCAATTAGTAACTTCGGACTAATCCTAATACTCAATGGCTTCATTGGTTAGAGGACCAGACCGCTACGGTAATAGTCATTTCCTGGTGCCCATTTGTATAGTTGTTACATCAGTTGAGGAAAAAATTGACAACAAAGGATATTTTCGCCACATCAGCTCAATTCTGATGATGTGGTAGGAACAATTGTATAGTTTTAAAGCATCAGATGTAGTGCATACACGGAGCGACAACTATCTTCTTCGTGTGTGTACTCATTAGCTGAATGCATACTACTCATTAGCTGAATGCATACTGAACACTGTTTTCGAGAATAGGAGAATGGATAACATGGCTGTTGTTGTGGTTCCACTGAAGCCAATAGATACCTTTTGGTGTGTGCTAAATGAAAATATGATGGGAGAGTCAATCTGTTGTTTCTCAGCTTCTAGGCTGCAGAACTTCATCTATACTAAATCAGGTATGTTTATTTATTTTATAATTGGTTACAATGAGTTAAATAGGATTACAGTCTTGCTTTGTTCCTATTTTGTTAACCCTGTTGGTAGTTAGACTCCAAAACTGATCACCTTTCACTATTTTCTAAAATGTGTTGAAGAACACGTATCTGATCTGTACCATATTGCAGTGTGTTTGGGATCACTTCTTTATGAAATGGTATAAACTTGATTTGGTCAATGAGAAGATTGATTGAAGGCGAATTTTTGGGTGATTTAGGTTTTGGTCACCACTTTTTAGTATAAATTAGGTTTTGGAGCCGGTTTTTATCTTTATTAGGGTTTAGAGCTGAACCGACAATTGACCCAAGTAATTGTTTATAATGGCCAAAATACCCCTGATCAAAACTATATTAGGGTTAGTGATCACGTGCAGATCACGTGAGTTTCAGGGGTAAAATTAGGTATTTTGAAAATATTTTCGGTTCAACCGGGTTTTTTTAGTTGTTGGTTCGAAAATGAGCTCTAAACCCTAATAAAGATAAAAACCGGCTCCAAAGCCTAATTTATACTAAAAAGTGGTGACTAAAACCTAAATCACCCCGAATTTTTTGATATTTAGTGGAAAATGTTTTTTCCAACACCAGTGCGAAAATGATACCGAAACCTGACTCAAAACAATATTAATTTGAAATCATTTGTATTTGTTTCTGATGTCTATGGTTGTCATTGAACATTTTATGTAAGCGTCGTGTTCTTTCCTAAGTCCTATCAGATTGAACCTCTCATAGGACTTTGAGTTCGAAAGTTGTTCTGGCAAAAAATTACTAACCTGGGGTAAACATGGAGAAGCCCCTAATAAGCGTATCCAATAATGACAACCTTTCAATGTACTACAGTTCTATGACACTGTTTTCGTTAAACTTGTGTTCACGATATTTGTTGTACCCTGTGTTTTGCAGGTGATTATGAAATTAAGCTTTGGCTAGGAAAACACTTAATGATGACCCTGGTAAGCTATTCTTCTTTCTCAACAATAATGTCATTAATGATTACTGTTTCAAAGAAAAAAAAATTCTTACTAATCACATGGATAAGAAGCTCCCATTATGTTGATTTGGATTCAAGTATTACCTATTATCTTATTAAAATAGGATGGATTATAAAAGTTTAAGGTGACCAATGATCCCAATTGTTGTTTACCTTTTGCATATTTTTTAATTTAATTTTTTTCCCTGGAATTTGTATGAATTCTGGACGACCAAGGAACTGCATCAAAGGTTTGAGGCAGTGGGATCATGTTTGAACAATGTTTAAACATTACAAAAAAATTTCTGTAAACTTTAGGGCAATAGATTTGCACTTGAACAATGTTCTTATACCAAAAAAGTTTGTGTACAATTCATAGTTGTAAAATCTTCAGTTTACAGTTATAATGAATAGTAATGCGATTGGATTGTCTCTAAAAATGTAATTGAAATACTTATACATTGTGCAATTCAACTTCCATGGGTGGATACAAAAAATTCAGAAGTGAAGATGCATAATATGTTGAAGTAGTAGCTGCTAAAGTGGGAACTCTTCTAATCACCAACCATGTGTTACACAATGTTATATTGGATAGATACTACCAATCTGCCATTAGATGCTCAAAATCTGAATGCGATCTAGGTTGGAAGAGTAGAACGGTTCCTATGGTCTGAATAATGACTTAAATATATTTAATTGCTTTATTTTTCCTGAGTTGAGGTGGTGTCGGAGATGTATTCAAGCACATAGTATATTGGGCCAAATTTGATTTTGATGTAAGGCCACCATCTGAATGTCTATCTTTTGTAAGACCTATGATTTATTTATTTATTTTTATTTTATTTTTTTAATTTGAGGTTTTCTTTTAGCAAAAAATAAGACCTCCAGTTACATGGCATATGCCTAACTTAAGTTTGTTATTGTCCATGTTGTAAAACTGGGTGCCATGGGAATTTTTTCAGGATATAATATAGGCCTTAGTCATAATGAGCAGCGTTCCTCCCATATGACTACTACTTTCATCCTACTAAATAAACATCGGTGAAGTGCATAGGTGAAGGGCATTGTTATTACATGCCCCAAAACCTAAAAACCCCAACAAACATTGGTGAAGACAATGTGACCCTAATCAAAATCAAGTGCCTAGATTTTAGAAAAAAAAATCAAGTGTAAAAAAAATGCAAGATTTTATTTTCTTTTATCATAAAATGTGAACAAAAAATCTTTTATTGCTAAGATTTCATATTTAACAACAATTAAAAAACAATCGTGGTTATAAAATGATGAAAATTAGTTGAAACTAAGAATCAATAAATTAACCATTGTAGATCACATAGTTTTAATACAAGCATTGTATGAATTTCATTTAGTACAAGTATAAAATGTCAAATTATATTTATAATTCGTTTTATAAAAAAACCGAAAAAAAAAAAATTGTTATAATTATTCCATTCTATCGTTGTATGCATTTTATTATTATTGACAATCTTTTACCACTTTCTATTATAATTATTCTTTCGACAGGAACAATTGAGTGAAAAGATTTACAAATTTATTGATACTAGTGTGGCGAAGCCACGGGTACAACTAGTTATAATATATTTGATCTTATTGTTTCTTAATTTTTCTCATCCTTGCAAACACTTCACTTATATAGTCATTTCTGGCATGTATAATTGTCATGCATGTATGTGTATAATGTTATCATCCTATATTTGATCTTATCGTTTCTTCTCGTGTCACTTTATATAGTATTTTTGGCATGATAATGTATAACACTATCATACATGGGTATAAAGTTGTTATATATTATTTTCCTTATACATACAACCATTTGTGTCATAGGCTTGGTATTTTTTTTTTTGACAAACGGGGGAAGCTCTCCCCATACCATCAGCAGTTCAAATGACACATTACAAGACCTCTGAATGAACATCAAGCATATCTGCAGGACTTTTGACACTTTCTTTACACAGATAATCAGCAGCCATTGAAGAATACATAATACAAAACAGAATTCTAGAAACTTCTTATCATAACGAAGTTCCAATTGCGTTCTTCCTAAATGTGGTGTGGTGGGCTCAATATTCTTTGTTTAAGTAGATAGTAACACCTGAATGCTTCTGGGTGAACTCAAAGTACTGTCAGTCCTTGGTGAACTCAAAGTACTAGCAGTTAGATGTTCTTACTCTATCGTCTTCTTTTTTCTCCAGTAAGCATCAATTTCTCCTTTGGTTAATGATTTGTTCCTTTGAAATTCCACTGAGAAAAAATCAAATTTATTCAAATATCAGAAACTGGAGGAAAGTTTGTAAAAATAACATAATTAAGTTTAGTGTGTGATTATACTGGATCCTTGATCCATCGTAGCATACTACCAAAAAAGATACAAAGCAGGAGAATTAAATATCTTTAGCAGGATTCTCAAAAATGGAAGACATCACAAAACAAATTGGCTGGAAAATTTTGGAGTACCTTCAGCATCAAGGCAACTAGCTTTGCGTAGTTGTCTACATATGTAAATGAGAAATGCTGCTGAGGTGATTGCAGTGCTATTGAGGTTGATACCTCCAATCTGCAATATGAAACAGAGATTTCCTGCAAAAAATAGTAGAAATATAAAAACACAAGAAAATAAAAGCAACAAAAAAAGAAGAAAGGAAAGTACGGTTTACAATCAATCATATGCATAATTTCCATCAAGCTTAAGATAAAAAACAACCACTCACTGTTAACACACGGAAGAAGCGTTCAGGCATATCATCATCTTTGAGCACTCCAAATTGCTGCAAGCTTGAGACAAAGGAACATGACAAGTCATTGTTGTCGGGAGTTTCACAAATTTGAGCCCATTGAGCAAAGATCATAACAACCTGCAGTTTGAATATAAGGAGAAGAATAAATTAAGAATTTATGAAGGCATGCGACATCAGGTTTGGATGACCGGAGGAGTCAGATGAGCCATAAGAAATGTGTGGTCGCCGGAGCTAGCATCACTGACCTGGACATCCCCGACAACTGGGATGACTTCCAGCAGGGCGTCCGGCATGGGCTCGTCAGAAGGAGATCTTCCCCCGATTGGAAGAGCCTCATCGGGCCAGTCGCCCATCTCCCCCCCACAGATTAACAACCTCACTCTCAACCGGAGGCTCCTCTTCAACACTGGAGACTGTGCTTTCTACAGTGACAACACCTTCACCAGAATTGGACTCGACCTCCACGATTTGCGGAAGAGCCGGCAGGGCATCAAGCCTGGCCGGGAAGTGAATGTGTGTCACAATCTGGTCAGGGAGAGTCAGGTCCCGCAGATCTACTGGCAGGCTGAAAAAGTGCTCAATGTTGCCTTCAGTCGCAGAAGAGTCCGTCCCCACAGGCAGAGACTTTTGAAGCTGACGTTTCCCTGCAAACACAAGCATGGAACTATTCTTGAGTCGGAGCTCAGCAAGCACGCAAAACGTAAGGGCAAAATGAAAGCTAGATTAGAGGCATGCTTACCTATAAAGTCCCGCAGTATTTGGATGCTGCGGTCAGACGACCACCCTGACACCCGGTAAAAGGGCTCGAACCAGTTCCCATAGTGATTGGGAAGTCCAGATTGTCTCCGGGCAGTATGCCAAGAGATGGCGTAGAAGCAGTGTTCTTTGGCCTCCCGGGCTACCGGCTTCATGAGCAGGAACATCTCGACCGGGCCAAAGGGAACCTCGAAGTGGAGGGCAATTAGCCCGATTCGACGCACAATTATCCAGAAAGACATGTGCATATGACCCGGCGGGATCCCCCACCACGACAACAGTCTCAGAATAGAAGAATGCAGCGGGATCTGCATGCCATACAAGAGCTGATAAAAACTTACCGCGATCAGGTTGCCGGAGCAACCATCAGAAATGGAGGGGTGGGAGCCAAACCGAACCCCCCTCCAGCTGAGCTGCTCATGAACCTCCGCCGCGCTCATCCGCTCGAGTTCAGGATTCCGGGGGAGGTTGGAGGAAGCTTGCCACCTCCTCCTGGGCCTTTCCGTCGAAGGCTCAACGGTATCTAAAGAAGCCACCTCTGCCACACCAGCAGGCGAAGGAGGTCCAGTTGCCGGAATGTTGCTATTTCCGCCCTCATCAACGGCGGGACGGGGGGCAGAATTTTGAGGCTCCTCGTCGCTGCTAGAGCTCAACACCATAGTTCTCCTCATTTTTTTGAAGGAAATTATGCACAGTTATCACCAGAATTTGAAGTATTCAGAACCTAGGGTTCCGGTAAAGAGCGAAATGGAAATGAAGAAGAAGAAAGAGAAAGAGAGTGAAGGGAATACCCTTCTCTCTTTCGAGCCTTCCTTTTGTAAGGAAGAGCCCATGGTCCACCGGCTAATGGAATTCCAAGTTCCTTTAATGGACTCTCCATTAATTCAAGATCATTAAACCAACTGGTTTAATGACTCGATCAGCGAAGAGTCACAAGCTTTCACTGGAACTTGAAGCTGTACATCTTCCTGCCAACAAAGGAAAATTTAGAGAAGACGAAGTGGAGGCCACTTAACATAGTCAGCTGGGGCCCACACCATACAGTCAGCTGGGACTCACGTTAGCTGGGACCCGCATCATGCAATCAGCACGGATCCACTCAGCATGTACAAGTGGGGTCCACATGGTCCAGGTCAGTGACATGTAGACCTCCAGTCAATGTCACCACGGTCAAAGGGAGATTGACCAACATGTGTTCTTGCACTCATCATAATGGGAAAGTAACCGGACCTATCTACCGGAGCTCAGGACAGTGATAAAAGAGAATATTATTTTATTACGAAATGCATGATACGGGGTGCACCAAGTCCCCTACATAGTGCGACCGGAACTGAATTACATCAGAGGGGGAGACGGAGGATCCAGACTGGACCCCTCCGGCGAGTCAGGGAGATGGTACTTAGCCTTAGCTTCAGCGTATCCTTCCTTCCATGAAGAAACCGCAACAACATCAATCTAACCCCGCATCCGGGCAAGCTCAGCAGAAGCAGATTTTAGCCTATTCTTTGAGGCCCCAAATTTCCTCATCGTTATCTCTGATTCGGCCCTCATGGCGCTCCTCCCACTGGCGCTGGTCTTCTACGAGTTCGACCACTTGCACCTTCGAACTGTTCACACGACTGAGGAGATGCGCCCGGTACTGCTCCTGATTGTCACCAACGGAACTGGAATCGGAATTCCTAGCCGCCATGGAAGATCAGCAAGAGGAGAAGAGAGAGAGAGGTATAACTCAACAAGAGTGAACACCTCCCTATATAATCCCACAAAGGTTAAAAAAGTCGGGCCACAACCCAATTGCTTCCCGAGAAGCAACGGTCTCCCATGGACCGACAGTTAACCTGCCAAATTCAAGACAAGACAAGACAAGCAAAGGCACTGATTATGGGGAAAGAATTTTTAATGATGAATCAAAGAAGAGGGCACTGCTCCTCAACAATGGTGCGACATAAACTAGTCTGCCAAGACATTCCGGGAGGCCGTAGGAGGGGAAGTAGTAGCCTGATCCCAACTAGCATCCCCGGCCGCAACATTGCTAAAGATCCAGACCTTCTCTTTCAGTTCCTGGATCTGATCCTCGGCCTGTTTAAGCGAATCTTTGGAAAGTTGGAGATCCCGGCGCAGGGATGCGATAATGTCATCTCGCTTCTTGATAGACAACTTCATGTCATGCTCCAACCGGACAACCTTCTCCAGGATCTTCTCTTGGGTCTGCACATGGTTGAACACATGTTCCACTTTGAGGTTGAATGCACAGTGAGCTAAGTCAGTAGCCCGGTCATCTGCCATTCTTCAGCAGAAGCTTCAGCAGCAGCAACAACAACAGAAACCGGAGAAAGAAAAGTGGATATCCTTCTACACTTCCGGTTTGCTATTTATAGGAGGAAGAAATAAACCCTAGTCCTTGATCCAAAGTATGCAAAATCATCATCAAGAGTCGTATCAAGGAAGGAATCCTCCGAATCCCAACGGCCGGGGAAGATATTTCGAAGATCTTTCCCAAGCAGATTTTCTACTTGACAAAGAGGGGGCGATGTGTGTACCCTAGGTAAAAAACCCGACAGGTGTCACCGATGGCTGAATAACAAGCTAAATCGGGAGCACCTGAGCAGTAGCCAGCCAACCCTGGGCTATCGGGTAGGGCCCAACCCGGTTTCAAGGGATCCGCATACGCTCTGTGGACCTTGACCCACCGGATAGTCCACGATCGAAGAGTGGAGCCCCAATTACTGAATAAGAAGTTGAACCGTGGGCTCCCATACATCGGTCAGGCCCACCTCAGTCAAGTAGGCCAGGTCCGGCCCAGTAAAGTCCAACAGCGACAGGGGCTCATCCAAAGGCTTAACACAGAAGCCCAGAGAACCTGGCCAGGGTGTATGCAATGAAGATTGGGCCTCCGGTCAGAGGAGTCAAGCCCAAGTCTTTTCTTTCAGGCTTGGTCAATCCAAGTTCTAACCAACTGGATAAGTCCAGCGAGATTCCAGGCTAACAGAACCCATTGTTCTAGCCCGCTGGAGAAGATAAAGGAAGATCCAGGTTGAACCAAGACCTATCGGAAGATGCCACGTGGCTGCCATCCTGGTAAAAAAGGATTCAAACCAAGGGGATAACCGCTCGGCGACATGCAAGCTATCTCTACGGAAAACATCTTCACACTTGAACTACCTGAGTTCATGGAGTCAAAACCGGAGCGGTGGTTGAGCTAGCCTCCTACGGCCTAATACAATTACAGGAGTTCTTAACCTCCTGATGAACTACGAGCCTTCCCTGAGTGACTCCACTAGAGCTTAGTGGAAGCAGAGACTTGATTCCAAGTTCATCTTCTTGGATACATAGGCAGCCTGATCCTCATCAGGTCCACTCTCATTGTATACTGATTCTCACCTTTTTGCGTTTTTATTAGAAATACAAATGTCGTTGAGGCGAAGAATGCAAAAACCTTTTCTCTCCTAAAATAATAGGTAGTATAGTGATGAGAAATGTGTCAATCCACTCGAATGAAGAATGAAGTCAATGAAAAACCAACAAGTAAAACTAAATGCTTGAACACATTGAAGAGAATATTTTGTTGAATTTGGAATTGAATAAAATAAAAACAATTGATTAAACTAATTTAAACAAGACAATTAAATTGAGATTCATATGAAGAGAACTAGACAAGAAGTGAATAAAAGATTGAATCCACTTCCGAGATTTTTCTCTAAAATACAAAGCAATTCATTTAATTCCATACTTATTAAATTTATCTCTATCCCTATATCATAGATTTAATCACCTTGAATCTAACTTTCTCTATCCCTATATCAAGGTTAGATTCAAGGGCCTCTAATTTATCTCCCTTTGACAGTCGAATCTCTATCCCTATATCAGTCAAATGAAAGAGATTGACAAATTATAAACAAAGATAAATTACATGTCAATCTTTATCCCTATATCATTGACATGTAAACTAGTATAATTGAGGGTAATGAGACCTCTAGATGTTGGGAAATCCCTTTCTCTATTAGACTTAGAATACAGGAGGAAAAGAATTGATGACAAATATAATTAAACTTTTAAGCACATCAATTCTACTCATTACTAATGGAATTAAATCAACTACTTCAACATGAAAATCTCATCTCAGAAGCTTCATCAATCCCCTATAGGGATTTAAGCTTCCATCCTTGATGAAGACATCACCATAGAATAAAAGCAAAAAATTAACATTACAAAAATAATAGAAATGGAAGATGAAACAATTATTATTAATGGAAGATGAAGAAGACAATCAAGTTGCAGAGAATTTTTTGAACTTTCCAAAGAATGAAAGTTACCTAATGAGAGAACAACTCTCACTTTTATCTAAAACATAAGAGGGAAAATACAATTCAAAATTCGAATTTCTTCAGAGCTTAATTTTCTCCACTGATAATGTGAATTAGGTTCTGACTTCTTCTTCTGAATGTATCAGGCTGCGTGTACAGAAAAGTTCATCCCTTGAATCTCTGTCAAGGTGGCGACTGGTCACTTCCCATGTGCAACTGACTGGCGAGTAGCCACCGATGACGTCATCAATAATTGAACTTGTTCACATTGCCTTTTAGCCTTGTATTTTCACCCATTTTCCAATTGTTTCTTGACATATTGCACATATTTAAATGAATTCCATAATTTGACCATCAATTCTTGAAACATCACTTAAAATATGCAAAATACATTATTTAATCATATTTGTGAAGAAATCAATATGTTATTTGGGGCAATAAATGACAGTTTTGGGTGCTTATCACACCACCCCCAAACAGCATTTTGCTCATCCTCAAGCAAATATGAGACAAAGAAAGATAAGAACACAAAACTGAAATTTAAACTAAAGCAAAAACTATACCTCTTTCGTGTGTGAAAAACGATCATATTTACCATATATGATAAGGCCTTGAACCACAAAATTTCCTCAGGTGGACGAGCTATAGCCTCGTGAGGGTTTCCAGAGAAGACACCAACAAACTTCATCAATACTCACCACTATACTACAACGACTTAATATTCAAAGATAATATTCAGAAAAAAAAGATAATGCAAACATTATTCAATTTCACATTTTTTTTGTAGAGTGGCAACTCGCCACTCCTTGGACTGTAACAGATGGCAACTTGCCATCTGCACAACCTTAATTTTTTACTTTTTATTTTCTTTTCATATATTTTTTTCTTTATTTTTAATAGTGGCAAGTCAGTGCTTTAACAAATCAATAGTAAAATTTGTTTCCAAAGACGATATGTTTGAGCTAAATTCAACATGATATTTCGGGAAAACATACCCACCCTCCAAAAAATATTGGCATTGTCCTCAATGCTTTAAAAATAGAATTGGAACCAGATTTACCAAACAAAAACTGAATTTTCTATTTCACTAAGCATTGCCACGTCAGAAGTTTAATAAATAAAATACAATCACTAGGTTGCCTCCTAGGAGCGCTAAGTTTAACGTCTTCAGCCAGACATAAGGACATATAGGAAAGCTCACTCCCTAGATATACACTACTAAAAAAGAAATACATGAGACAAAGTGTTAAAATTGAATGCGTGACATCCTTGTGTCCTTTATAATATAAAAGAGTCTTTTAAAGTCAGATACTCTAGACTAGTCCCATCCATAGGGCTCTATGTGCAAGGGAGCACGATTACGTTCCTTTTTTCTTACAGGGTGAAACGCAAAAGTAGACCTTCAAAGAACATCCTTCATAAAAGGGGCACCAGGGCAGGTTTCAGAAAAAACATTTCTTACACCATCCCAATCTACGCGCTCTACACATTTACGAGCAAAGGAACTACGTTCTTCACCAGTTATGACTGGGGTGGTTCTACTAATAATTTTTTCCCTTAAGTTCGTGAGAGAGAGATGAACGGAGCTCTTGGAAAGAATGTGAAGATTGGGACGCTTTGGGGACCCATTGTAGGTTTCAGATGATTGCTTGTGGTTAAACATAGTGGAGTTAAATCGACGATGTGATTCATGAGAAGTTTTAGCATCATTTTCAAGAGGAATTCGATAAGAGCACACTGAGGGTTCAATTCTTTCGTTATTAGCAAGAGACCATCCTATAACATCATGGTGTTCACCTATGGTTTTGACAAGTTGTCCCTCTGGTTCATTAGCCAAAGAAGAAGAAACGATGATTGGTTGTCTACCATTGGGATCCAATTTAGCATACTTGAGCTCTCCAGGAAGAGGCTTAATATCCAGACAAGGAGGTGTGGGATCAATAGGCATAGGATCAACAATGGGAACAGATTCAATAAAAATATTAACTTCATCTATGGATGCATGTATGTCAGAATCAGATGTCGATTGAGGGAAAGCCTGTTGTAACTGGTCTTGAGGATAAGTATTATGTACTATTTCTGGTATCAATGTGTCAATGACACATGTTTCCTCAATTGTGGACACATTTATTGGTTGTTGCATGGTTTTGAAAACATTGAGCTCTACCTTATTAGTTCCAAAAGAGAGAACCATGGAACCATTTCTACAGTTGATAAGAGCATCTGCAGTGGCTAAGAAAGGACGACCCAAAAGGATTGGTACAGAATTGTTGGATGATGGTTCAGTATCGATTACAACAAAATCCACCGAATAAAAGAAATGCGCCACTTTAACAAGTACATCTTCCACAATCCCCCTAGGAGTCTTTAATGACCGATCCGCGAGTTGCAAGGATATGGTGGTGGGTTTCAGATGTTGCAGTCCAAGTTGGACAAACAAGGCATAAGGTAATAGATTCACACTTGCGCCTAAATCGAGCAATGCCGAACTTGTGAAGGAATCACCCAGTTTACACTCAATAGTAGGTCGACCAGGATCCTTGTACTTTACCACCCCATTGTGTTGAACTAATGAAGTGAATTGCTCGGTAATAAATAGTTCTTTCGAAACATTGGCCCTTCACTTCATTATGCACAACTCTTTCAAAATCTTGGTGTATGTAGGAATTTGGTTGATAACATTTAGGAATGGTATGTTGATATGAATACCTTTCAATGAATCTACAACTTCCTCATACTTCGACTCTCTTGGATTCCTAAGTAGCCTATCAGGAAAAGGTGCTCTAAGAACAATTGGAGAAACATCTTTCCTCTTAAGAACAGATGTAGTTGGATCCTGAGTTTTCTTTGAAGTATTGACAACATCATCCGTGCATTCTTCACCAGATTGCACATTTGGGATAGTGACTTTGTTATCAATTACTTTACCTAACCTCAAGGTTGTGATTGCATGTACTTCCTCCTTTCTGTTAGAAGTTCCCGTTTGAATTTCACTCACAACATTGACTTCTTTACCTTTGGGATTGGGTACCGCCTGGCTAGGAAATTTGACCTGTTCTCTCTCTTGTGCAAGGGTTCGCTCTAACTCGAGAATATGCTGCTCTTGTTGTTGTTGCTTCTGCATGAGCTGATACATCATAGATTCCAAGCTCGATGAGGCTTGTGGTTGAGCGGATGGTTGAGAGACATGAACAAGATCTCGAGAATTACTCTGGGTTTGGGAGTTTTGTGAGAGTTGCGAAGCTGGAACAAGTTCTTGAGATGGGAAAGGTTTAGATGGAGCTTGTCTGAACCTATTTTGCTGGAATTGGTTAGTTGGAGGATGTGCCGAACGATTTTGGTACCCTGGAGGTGCTGCTTGATTCACTGGTTGATCATTTCTCCATCGAAAGTTTGGATTCGTTTTCCAATCAGGGTTGTAGGTGTTGCTAAATGCACCTGGTCGGGGCTTAAGAAAAGCATTGAATGCACATGCTTCCTCTTCAACCATCTCCACTGGCATGTAAGGACAAGTGGTGGATGTTTGGTCAGAGTTGAAACACACAGAACACGATGGATCAGCTTCACTCACACTCATGACGGGCTTGCTAGGTTTTCTTATCTCACAAACCAAAGTTTGTAATGTGTTGGTGATCGATCGAAGAATATCCTTAGTATCAACTGATTCACTCTTGACTCAACAAAAGCTTCCTAACTTGGGTGCAGACATACCTCGATCAAACTCCGAAGAACTATGCTATTGTTGGGATTCTTCACCTAACTTGGTCAAGAATCCTTTAGCTACACTTGGTGTAAGATTCAAGAATTCTCCTTTGTGCATTGATTGAATCATGCCACGAGAGCTATTGCCCAGACCATGGTAGAAACTATATACCAAAGTTCTATCGTCTAACTGATGGTGTGGACACTTCAAAAGCAGGTCAGAAAAACGTTCCCATTCCTTATGGAATTCTTCATTGGGTTATTGTTGAAAGTTCAAAATAGAGTTTCTAATCTGACTTGTTTTAGACATTGGATAGAATTTGGACAAGAATTTCTCATACAGTTGATCCCAACTGGTTATGGAATTGGCAGGAAGGGAGTGAAGCCACATAATAGTTTTATCATGGAGTGAGAAAGGAAATAAACGAAGTCTAACTCCTTCATCATTTAAATGTTTCTCTCTAAATGTGAAACAAACATTCAAGAATCTAGAAACATGAGAGTAAGGGTTCTCGCGCTCCAACCCATGGAAACTAGGAAGCATATTGATAATTTGGGGTTGGATGCGGAATTTCGTTGCATCATTTTCAGGAAATACAATGCAAGAAGGAGGTCCTGCCGCTAGCGGCACAAAGTAGTCCTTAAGAGGTGTTTCGGCC
The DNA here is from genome assembly GCA_023053565.1 of Aquilegia eximia. NCBI lineage: Eukaryota > Viridiplantae > Streptophyta > Magnoliopsida > Ranunculales > Ranunculaceae > Aquilegia > Aquilegia eximia. The sequence goes on from JALIGU010000011.1 coordinate 2,967,291, forward strand.
ATACTTGGTGGACTAGGTTCGTTAATCGAAATTTGTTCAAACAAGGTGGCTAAGTCCTCTATAATATTCTCATATGACAGTCCAAGTAATTTCTTACCAGACCGCAAGATCATACAAAAGGGTTCTAACTAAATTATACTAGTTAAAGACTATCTAACTAAAAACAAATTCCTACACATGCAAAATATCTAAATTAATTAACAACTATATGACTCAAAACAAATTCAGGTACACAAGCAAATATCCAATAGCAAGTATATTTCCACAACATACAGCATCACAAAATAAAGTAAATTCTCTGACTGGAGATTCGAGAATTGCTTAGAGAGACTTACTGGACCTGAGTTTTGCTTTAAACTCAATGCAAGATAATACTTAAAATTGCTCCCTGGACGCTTCTTGGAACTGGCAACTCGCCACTTCTGAGTGTGCAGTAGGTGGCTACTAGCTGGTGCGGTAGACAAGTACTGAAGATTTTATCCGAGTGGCTATTGGCCACCTCTAAACCTGTCACTGGTGGCTAGTTGCTACTTGCACAAAAAATTAGCTGGGTACTCTGCTACTGACTTACTGTAACTACCAAAATATGGACTCAAAAACAGACTAATGCAGAAAAACAGTGCACGAAACACAGAGAACAATTAATTCTAGTGCGAAAATGCAAAATGAACTACTAATTATGAAAATGAAAAAGAGAGTAGAGTGGGAGGGAAAAAATGGGATAGATTGTTCAAAACAGTAATTTAAATGTTGGTGATGACCCCGTTTTCTTCAAAGCGGCAACGACGCCATTTTGATTCTCACCTTTTTGCTTTTTTATTAGAAATGCAAATGTCGTTAAGGCGAAGAATGCAAAAACTTTTTCTCTCCTAAAATAATAGGTAGTATAGTGATGAAAAATGTGTCAATCCACTCGAATGAAGAATGAAGTCAATGAAAAACCAACAAGTAAAACTAAATGCTTGAACACATTGGAGAGAATATTTTGTTGAATTTGGAATTGAATAAAATAAAAACAATTGATTAAAATAATTTAAACAAGACAATTAAATTGAGATTGATATCAAGAGAATTAGACAAGAAGTGAATAGAATATTGAATCCACTTCCGAGATTTTTCTCTAAAATACAAAGCAATTCATTTAATTCCATACTTATTAAATCTATCTCTATCCCTATATCATAGATTTAATCACCTTGAATCTAACTTTCTCTATCCCTATATAAAAGTTAGATTCAAGGGCCTCTAATTTGTCACCCTTTGACAGTCGAATCTCTATCCCTATATCATTCAAATGAAAGAGATTGACAAATTATAAACAAAGATAAATTACATGTCCATCTCTGTCCTTATATCATTGACATGTAAACTAGTATAATTGAGGGTAATGAATCCTCTAGATGTTGGGAAATCCCTTTCTCTATTAGACATAGAATACAGGAGGAAAAAAATTGATGACAAATATAATTAAACTTTTAAGCACATCAATTCTACTCATTACTAATGGAATTAAATCAACTACTTCAACATGAAAATCTCATCTTAGAAGCTTCATCAATCCCCTATAGGGATTTAAGCTTCCATCCTTGATGAAGACATCACCATAGAATAAAAGCAAAAAATTAACATTACAAAAATAATAGAAATGGAAGATGAAACAATTATTATTAATGGAAGATGAAGAAGACAATCAAGTTGCAGAGAATTTTCTGAACTTTCCAAAGAATGAAAGTTACCTAATGAGATAACAACTCTCACTTTTATCTAAAACATAAGAGGGAAAATACAATTCAAAAATCGAATTCCTTCAGAGCTTAATTTTCTCCACTGATAATGTGAATTAGGTTCTGACTTCTTCTTCTGAATGTATTTGGATGCTTGTACAGAAAAGTCCATCCCTTGAATCTCTGCCAAGGTGGCAACTGGTCACCTGCCATGTGCAACTGACTGACGAGTAGCCACCGATGACGTCAGCAATAATTGAACTTGTTCACATTGCCTTTTAGCCTTGTATTTTCACCCATTTTCCAATTGTTTCTTGACATATTTCACATATTTAAATGAATTCCAAAATTTGACCATCAATTCCTGAAACATCACTTAAAATATGCAAAATACATTATTTAATCATATTTGTGAAGAAATCAATATGTTATTTGGGGCAATAAATGACAGTTTTGGGTGCTTATCATATACCCCCATCTAATCTCTGTCTATACAAGACTTTCATTATAACTGTTCGATTATTCAATACACATCTCGAGTTTGTGGATCAAATTTTTGCACCCACAGGGTTTATTGGATATTTGCTTCATCAATATTTGTAAGCAAATTCTCCAAATCAAGGATTGAAGGTTGATTTGTCAACCCTTGAACAGATGAAATAAATGGTATGAATTCTTTTCACACACACCACGAATGAGATAACCACGCAATCTTGCTTCGCTAATGGGCTCTTCCGTATCCAATTCTGAAATTTCAGAGCAAATATGCCTTATAAAATATAATCTGAAATAGTCATACCTCCTTGTGTTATACCAGCAAGTTCATTCTCCTAGTACTGTAGCCTCATTGTATTCTTTTGAGAAAACAACCTGTCTAGAGTTTCCCAAACACATTTAGGCGAATTCACATCACAAACATGATCAATATACTCCTTACTAATCGAAATGCGCAAAGCCAACAAAGCTTTGTCCCATTTGATATTCCACTTACGTCGCACTTCTCCATTTTGAGGAATATCCCCTGGAATTACCATTTCAGCACCAGATACAAGCTCCTATATATCTTGTCCTTGTAGATAAGCTTCCATACAAAGCTTCCATTAACTATAATCGTTACTAACAAGCTCATCTACATAGACTTGTGAAACACCACTCCCACCATTCATCTTGAATAAAACGACGACAATTTGTTAACAAGTAAATAAACCAATAAAGACTTAGACTCTCTCAATAACCTGACAGCTTTAATACCATCTGACAAAAACTAAACAATTTGAAAGAAAGAGAATGCAAAAAATAAATGAGAGAAGAACTAAGTTTATTATTTGTTGAACAAAGAAGAAAACACTCAACTGAAGATGGAAAAAACTGGACTACATAGACTCCTACTTATAACCAGTTGGTTCCACTAAAAACTCAACTAACTTTGGTTTAATCTAAACAACTAACTCTTAAACCTATTCATCAAGTTAAACCACTAACTCCTAAATTTGCTCAAGACTAATTCAACTAAAAACTGAATCGACATAGACTCAAACAATCTACTGCAGCATGCACTAATTTGTGACATCTTTTATGTATTGTCTAAACTCATGTTTCTCTATGTGTAAAAGAATTTATAGTCTCCTCAAATACATTTGAACAGCTTCCCACTCTGCTTACTCTGAGGCATCTGAAGCTTACCATAGATTGTAATGGTACTTGGTTTGGAGCAATAGCAAATTTTTTAAAGATCTCGCTTTATGTGGAAACACTCTTCTTCAGATCATCTTATCTAGTAATGCCCTGAACATCGGGTTATTAGAATATACTCCCTCCGTCCCAATTATAAGTACATTATTCCTTTTTTAGTTGTCCCAAAATATATGTCACTTTCTATATTTGAATACATATTAATTAAGTTAATTTGCTCTTTGTCCTATATTACCCTTGTTCTTTTGTTTATATTACACATTAAATGAGGAGTAATGCTAGCAGGACCGCCACGGTCACGCTTGAAAAGGGCCGCCTTACCACAAGCTGCCACGTATAAAAATAAGAATGGGCTAAGGATTGTGCCGGTTAATATTTTGAGAGAGAAAAGAAGAATAATACAGACTTCTTCTTCACCAAAAATAAATAAATAAATAAATACAAACTTCTTCTTTTGCTGGACTCTATACTTCCCTCAAACTCTCTGGTCGTGTCTTCTTCTTCTTCCATCTCAAGTTTAATTTTAATTTGTGGGTATATAGAATTGAACCAGCTTTTATTATTCTATTGAAGTTTTGAAACTTCTTTGTTCCTCTGGTAATCTTGGTGTGAGTTCAGTTGTTGTCCTTTAGCTTTAAAAGATTGATATCCTCATATATTCTAATTGATTTTCATAAATTTATTTTTTTAACAATAAAACCGAATCAATAAATTTATCAAAAGTGGGTTTTTAATTAGATTGACACATGAGATTGAGAGTGGATGCATTTTATCAAATCCATCAATTAAACTGAAATTTGTGATTTGTTATTACTTACTTTATTCACACCTAATAAAAACCAGAGTGAATTTTATGCGTTTTTCATATTTTTCTCTTTTTTTTTTCTTGTTTTAAGACAATCGGCTAATCCCTTTTCAGGTTTTTTTAAATACACGTCGTAGCTTCTGGTGAGGCGGTCCCTTTTAAGCGTGACCAGGCGGTCCTGCTTGCATTTCTGTTCAATGAGTGAAAATTTATCATTGTAATTAATATTAAAATAAGGATAAAGTTGAAAATATAGTTAACAGACAAACCATTATATGATGTTCCTTTAATAAGTTGGATTTTCTATAATGTACTTATAGTGTAATCATTTTATGTAGATATTTTCAATCTAATCAACTCACACCCTTTTATAGTTTTATCCATCATTCTTCTTACTGCTGGAGAGAGCACATGTCATCAGAGATGGATACCACCAATCTTGACGAGCAATTAGACATCCATTGCACATGTCATCAGAGATGCAAATCTATATCTATATATCTATATAATAGCTAGACCCATACGGTCCCACATTCTCTCTCCTAGGTGGCATCCTAAATGATCTCCAAGCTCTCACAATTTTTCTTTCTCATTTTTTTTTTAAAAAAAAAAAAAAAATTGGTTACTTTAATAGCTCTGTAAATAATTTTTATTTTTCTCTATATTTCTTATCAATTTTCCACTAAACCAAAGACCTCTACACTTTTTATCCACTCTCCCACTAAGCAGAAAACTCCCAAATCAAAATAAAAACACAAAAAATAGTAAAAACATAAATAACACGGGCTGTCTAATGAAACTCTTTCTCCCACCCCGGTGCATAGCGCGAGTTCCCAACTTGTATCTATATAATAGCTAGACCCAATGGGTCCCACACTCTCTCTCCTATGTGGCACTCTATATGATCATCAAGCTCTCACAAATTTTCTCCTATAAAACAAATTAAAAAGAAAAAAAAAATTATACTAATTGGTTTTATAACTAAATTTTGTATTTCTCTACACTTTTTTCCATTTCCCACTAAACCCCAAAAATCTCTACCCACCTTCTCTACACTCCCAATAAAGTATAAACCAAACACGGGGTCCACAGCTAGTATCTATATAATAGCTAGACCCAATGGGTCCCACACACTCTCTCCTATGTGGCACCCTATATGATCATCAAACTCTCACAAATTTTCTTCCATAAAACAAATTGAAAATAAAATAAAATAATATTAATTGGTTTTATAACTAAATTTTGTATTTCTCTACACTTTTTCCTATTTGCCACTAAACCCAAAAAATCTCAACCCACTTTCTCTACTCTGCTACAAAGTATAAACACAAACATTTCAATAAAATTAAAATCAAAACAACAAATATATTTAAAACACAAATTAATCAAATATAACCAAACATAATAATTTATTATATGTGCATATAAATAAAAAAAATAGTACAGATAACTTTAATATTATATAAATTTAAAATTTATAGGAAATTTCTTATGTAAAATCAATAATCCAGGTGCATAGCACAGGGTCCACAACTAGTTTTCAAAATAATTACACCTCACAAATTTGAATTGAACATTACCATCATGGCATCATCATAGTAGCCCAAGTCCCTAGAGTGAACCTGTAGTTTGCACTAGATTCTCGTCAGCTATAAAGCGTGAGATATCAGTTGCTGAAAGAAGCAACCAATCAATTTTATTTTCCTGTGGACCTGCAGGCTCAGTCTTGAATAAGAAACCCATGGAAACTCGTACTCTCTCTTCAAATTCTTGGGGCGAACTCTCACTCAAACTCTTATATACAGCAATCGGCAGTTGACTGATTAATGAACGCAACATGTCGAGGAACATTTGCTTCATAGAATTATATAGCTCATCAGTTGATGAGTAGCTTTGGGGATTGATGAAGTCCACCATTGTATTGACCTATTTCTAGATCAATGCATTCACTAGGTCAGGTCGTTGGTAGACTTGACCAATGGAGGGAGTTTTAGATCGAAGTGGCTGCACCTCGTTGAGATTGAGATTGCCTACTTACTCTAGTTCCTGGGGATTGAACTTAGAGATCAAGCCATCGTAGTTCTGTTTATATAGAAGGTGAAGAGGCGAAGATCATGGGATCCTGCAGATTCTCCGACATATTTATGATGATATGGTATTCTCCAGCGATTGTGTAACGGTTGTAGTAATTGGACAACGGCTGGAGAGAGTATCTTGGGCGCCGAATTAGGGCACGTGCGTATTAGCAGACCGCTGCTGATTATGTAGTCGAGTTGTTGTGGTCGAGCTACTAGTAAGTTGAGATCGTAGCGACCTGATGGATTAACGACTATGCCACGTGGCTGCTTTTTATTGGTTGGAATATATAGTCCCCCTACATCCATTAAATTAAGTTCCGAGCATACTGTATCCAATGCGAATTTATTTTTCAACTCTTCAATGATGGTGACTGCACAGAGCAAAGCTGATTGAGTACCGTTTATGTCATCAGAAAGCAGACAACTGAAGTCACCATTAGTCCACACTGCTTTTGCATATAACAATTTCTCTGTGTCGTCTGAACTTTTGGTTTGTAACGTTTTGTCAACAAAATGGATGATTTCATTGGCTTAACGTAGAAGAGATCCAAGATGACGGTGATTAGGGATAGAAACTTGGGCAACTTTTACAAGTAGTGCCACAGAAAGAGAACATACTTTCATATGATATCTTCTAAGATAATTTGGATAGAAATTTCCCCTTTGTTGAGCAGTTGTCCATGGCAGGAGTTTCAACAGATTTTCCAATGACACTAGTGCAAACACTTCTAAATATGAAAGAATGATATGTTATGTTTGCATGATTTAGTTTGTGGATACCAACTCTTCCCCCTATGTCATCGTAAGATCTTCTTGACATCTATATCCATCTTCTTAAGTTAGTTTAATTATTAGTCTATTTATTACTGCCTGTAGGAAGTAGAATCATGTCTCTCTTATTTGAGGAATATCCTCTGGAATTACCATTTCAGCACCAAATACAAGCTCCCATTGATCTTATCCTTGTAGATAAGATCCATAATCGCGACAGGTTTGTATGGAAGCTTTGTATATTTCCAAATGGTAAAGTTAATTTCTTATGGAAGCTTTATCATTGTTCTTTTGCTTATATTTCCAAATTAAGTTAATAAGGTTTGTATGAAAGCTTTATAATTTAGTTTATCATTGTTGTTTTGCTTATATTTCCAAATTAAGTTAATTTGCTCTTTGGCCTATATTATCCTTGTTCTTTTGCTTATCTTACACATTAAATGAGTGAAAATTTATCATTGTAATTAATAATAAATAAGGATAAGAGCATTCTCAATAGTAGGTTTTAAATCATTTTTAGCAACTTTTAGTAAAAAAACTATTGCCAATAGTAGGTTTTAACACACTTTTCAAGTAAAACACTTTTATCTCCTTGGCAAATTTGCCAAGGAGTTAAAAGTGCCACATAGGATCATTTTATTAATTAAAAATTAGATTTCATCACAATGTACACTATGTTTTTTGCGAAAAGTGAAACCTTAAGTTTTAACACTTATTTTAAAACCAACCATTAGTAACTCTAAAAGTACTAATCACTTTTAACATTAATTTTTTGCTAAAACCTTTCCCTTCTCTCCTATGTGGCACCCGTAAAACCCTTTTACTATTGGGAATGCTCTAAAGTTGGAAATCTAATTAACAGACAAACCATTAAATGATGTTCCTTTAATAAATTGGATTTTCTATAATGTACTTATAATTTGGTACGGAGAGAGTATTTTTTATCATGTCAGTACGTGCTTCATTTTATGTAGATATTTTGAATCCAATCAACTAACACCCTTTTATCCATCATTCTACTTAATGCTAGAGAGAGCACATGTTATTAGAGACGGATACCACCAATCTTGACAAACAATTGGACATCCATTGCACATGTCATCAGAGATGCACAATTTCGAAATCATTACAGATCACAAATTTGAAAGATATGTCAGGGCGTCTGCATGTCTGACATCTACCCTTGGTCGTTGCTCGACCGTGATGAATTCGAACTTCCGTGCCATGGAGTGGACGACATCAAGATACTTTGTCATCCGGTCGTCCTTGGCTTGGAAGGGCCCGACGAATTGGTTCGCCACTAGTAACATTATCCACTACCGAAGCGGAGTAAGTGGCAGCAACTGAAGCTTCGAAATAAGCCTTAGGCTTAAGGGGTTAGTGACGGAAATTGGGTTACCACAAGGTTTTGTTCCGTTGAGTTGTGACGGTCAAAATGCAATTTACTTGACGAAAAATCAGGTATATCATGCAAGGACAAAACACATTGATGTAAGGTTCCATAAAATAAGGGAATTGATTTCTCTGGGTGAAAATTTATTTCAAAAGGTGCACACTGACGATAATTCGGTATATACGTTGACAAAGGTGGTTCCGGGGAGCAAGTTCAGACATTGCTTGAACTTGTTACATGTTCAAAGCATGTAGGCACGTTTGGGTGCGGGTGGGTGTTAGTATGCATCGGTGTTTCAACTATGGGGTTGACATGTAGTCAAGGATATGGTGAAGTTGGGAGTCAGCAGCAAAGGTCCAAGGTGGTGAATTACTCGCCGAGGTGAAGATTGTTGGAAAATGGCTTGTAATTAACAAGTGGGTGCACTGGATCATAGCTTATGCTAGTTATGGTCCATAGGATCAGATCCTTAATTGAATTGGTTATGGAAACCATATACTAGTACAGTATGTGCATAACTTGAGTTGTAAACCCAAATACACAACGTGTACTATTAAGGTTTTAAGGTTTTGAACAATCCAATCAAGTAGTGTAACCAAGACCAAAGAGTTTCTTTGTGAGATTGTAGCTTAGGTAGGTTGATTAGTTCATTGTAATATTGTTATCTTCTTCATCATATGGTAAAATAAAGACAACAATCACCCCGTGGAGTAGGCAATTGTCGAACCACGTAAATCTTTGTATTCTTGTGTGTTTTGCTTGATTCTATTTAATTGTTTTACTTTGTTACTTTGAATAAACCACGAATACGATCTAGCTTCCGGGTAATCAAATTACAACACATGTTAGGAAAAAGGATTCATACTGTTAAGTAGACTTAGCAGTGGGCTTCCAACAAAAATGCATTAAAAAGCATAACGCGCATTTATAAACTTCACACAGGAGCTAGCACTATAAAAAATGACCCAAATATTTTGAAATATTTTGAAACTGAATTGAACATAACCATAATCATAGTTGCCCAAGTCCTTCCAGTGGACCTGTAGTTTGCACTAGATTCTCATCAGCTATAAAGCGTGAGATATCAGTTGCTGGAGGAAGCAACCAATCAATTTCATTTTCCCGTGGACCTGTAGGCTCAGTCTTGAATAAGAAACCCATGGAAACTCGTACTCTCTCTTCAAATTCTTCGGGTGAACTCTCACTCAAACTCTTATATATAGCAAGCGGCAGTTGACTGAATAATGAACGCAACATGTCGAGGAACATTTGCTCCATAGATTCAAATAGCTTATCAGTTGATGAGTAGCTTTTGGGATTGATGAAGTCCACCATTAAATTAAGTTCAGAGCATACTTTATCCAATGCGAATTTATTTTTCAACTCTTCAAGGATGGCGACTGCACGGAGCAAAGCTGATTGAGTACCGTTTATGTCATCAGAAAGCAGACAACTGAAGTCACCATTAGTCCACACTGCTTTTGCATATAACAATTTCTCTGTGTCGTCTGAACTTTTGGTTTGTAACGTTTTGTCAACAAAATGGATGATTTCATAGGCTTCCTTATATGCACGTAGAAGAGATCCAAGACGAGGGTGATTAAGGATGGAAACTTGGGCAACTTTTACAAGTAGTGCCACAGAAAGAGAACATACTTTCATATGATGTATTCTAAGATGATTTAGATAGAAATTTCCCCTTTGTTGAGCAGCTGTCCGTGGCAGGAATTGCAACAGATTTTCCAATGGCTCCCTAGTGCAAACACTTTTAAATATGATAATGTCATCAACACTTTTTCGCACAATATACTCGCCAGCTGCAATAACACTACTATGACTGAAAGCATCGAAAAATTCTAAGTCATCATGTTTGTAGAACCGAAATAATTTGCGCACTAGCACGAATGGAGTAACAATCAACAACTGAGCTACCGAAGCAACCCACATGTAGAGATCTGCAAAGAAATTTTGACATCTATACAACTTTCCCAATGTTTGGTTCCTCTGTTTAACATCTTTATCAATCCAGAAAGTTAGAATTAGCTTTTCAAATTCCATGCGCCTAAACAAGACCATCCATCTAACAAAAATGGCCAAAGTTCCCACTGTGACAGTGAAAATCTGGGAGATTAATATCACTGGCATTGACCAGCGATATTCAGAACAAAATTCCAGCTGCTTCGGAATGACAGATCTGACCGTGGCTTGCATCAAGACCGCAAAAGACACTAGGCATACAATGCTAATAGATGCAGATATGGGATCCGTGCACATAGTATATTGGGGGTTTTTACAATAAGAATACAAGTAACACAACTTCAATCTCCTAAACATGCTACTCTTCCCCTTTACCAGGAGATCTTTATATTGATCTGTGGCAAGTCTTTTGGAACTTTTTATCGTCACAGAAATGTGCCACAACATGAATAGCAATAGCAACATCAAACACAATACTATGATATGTTCTTTGCGGAAGAGAACAATAACATGTGTGTGTAGTTGTATACATATGTTGATGACTACAATTATCACAAATATGCTCAAGGCTACCATATTCCTAATACATTCAGATTCGTTGCTAGCTCCAAGAGATGGCGCCAGAAAGCCCATAGAGATGCATATTATGACAGTTCCAGTCAATTTAGAGAGTTGATCATAGTGACTAGGCATTTTAGTCGTCAGATCAACCGGGAGTTTAGCTACTACTCCGAGCAAAGTTAATGTAAGAGAATCTAGTTTAAATACCTTACATGGAAGCCATCCCTTCTTTGCACGAATTCCAGCTATTATATCAAAAAGCATCATTAATAGGCACACCGCAGAAGCTCCAGCAATGTACAAGCCTACAAAACGTACTGGAGAAGAATATTCGTCATTACCATAGGATCCATTGATGCAACCATTGGTTGCCATTGTTTCTTCCTGAAGATTGGAGTACAAGCACGGAAAATGAAGCTTCCTCGATTTCTCAGCAAATGGAAGACTACTATTATTTAAAGGAAGAGGTATAGACAATTATTGAAATTGTTTGTACTTTATACTAGAGTCAAAGAAAGGTTTATAAGGTTGTATATGGGGACCAAATTGATACTGTATGTCTGTATATGTTGATGCTAAGTTATTAATACAGGTTTGGATCTGCCTAACCCAGTCGCCATGACGCCATCTATCAATAATTGCATTCATTTAGTTAAATTATTAGCACTTCCCATGGTTTATGGTTAGATTTATACATAAATTAGAACGTAATGTATGTTTGGGAATCTTATTTTTGCGCGACAAAAGGTTAACTCTATCCTGCAGTCACATATATATTATATCAATATGGAATCATATAATTGCTTAAAGCATCATTAATGGTAAATTTGTTCCCAGTACATAGTTTTTTCCAATGTATAATACATCATTAAAGTTATGAGAAAGAGAGCTGCAGAGTTGAAACTCATCAGTAGGCCAAGTATCTCTATGCAACTTTAGTGGAGAGTTTAAACGGCTTTTTCCACCGACTTTATAAGAAAATTTGACCAATCATCATCATCAAGATAGTCCATGCTAGAAGAGAGAGGAAGGTACCTACATGCTACAGCATGTCCGGAAGAGAGAGGAAGGTACCTACATGCTACAGCATGTCCGGAAGACCGGACCCTTTAATCTAACGACATCAGCATTGTTACATTTAGATGCTAGAATGTCGAAGATGCATAATACAAATAGTACAAGAGAAAAACATACTGATACACATTTGTTCCACAAAAGTTTCAATATAATCTTCAGTATACTTCCAAACCAGTGAGCAAAAATGTAACTAGAAAGAGGAAACATCATGAGCTATCACTGCAAATTTTCAAAAACACTTTCTTGTACACATTTCATCAAACAGTTAGTATCTACTAACTGATATAAGAAAAAAAAAAAAAAAAATTTAAAAGTATAAAACGCTGTTGCCGAGGATTGAACCCGGGTCACCAACGTGACATGCGGGAATACCTACCACTACAGTACAACGTCTTTATCAATGGTATTTTCTTGAAGCAACAATATAACCGAAATTAAAGGCATTATAACCGTTTAGCACAATGGGTAAGTGTTTGGACCTGGAACCGGCTATTTTGGCCCAAATCATTATAACTGACTAACCAAATGTGCCTTTATCCAGCTTCATATACAACATCCTATAGAAAAAAAACCTTACTATAAATTTGAATACAATGAAAAAATTGATGGAGAGCTGCAGAGATGGAGAAAAAGTTGATGGAGATCAATGGAAAAGATGACAATAGCATCAAAAGTTTACCAGAAGAACTACTGTACTTCTTAGCATTCTGTCTTTTATGGAGATGAGATAAGTTGTTCAAACAAGTCTTCTTTCCAAAAGATGGAGATACTTATGGCTTCATGTCATGTTCTAGTTTTGACTTTTAGCCCATTGGTTTTATGTCTTTCATGGGACCAAGTACTTCTTTGCCGGCCATAAAAACAATAATGTTTCTGTTGTATATTGGCTAGCAATAGTTGGGTGCACAGGATCATACCCTTATAAGAGGTGTGATCTATAGGATCAGCTCCTATCTATATCTATAATACAACGATTGAACATCTCGAGGATTGGGAAAGACATCGGGCGTTGGAAAAGGTGTTCCCAGGAGAGACAAGCAGCGGTCAGGATCGAGCGGTACGAATCGACGGCCCAGGGTCTTTGCATACCTGGCCCTGGGCTCCACCGACAGACAATTAAGGGCCACGATCTATCGCGCTGGCATGGCTTGCCAATCCTACGGTCCGGACTTAACTTTCTGCGTGGTCCCCCTCATTCACATCTCGAGGATTGGGAAAGACATCGGGCGTTGGAAAAGGTGTTCCCAGGAGAGACAAATAGCGGTCAGGATCGAGCGGCCCGAATCGACGGTATAGGTTCTTTACATAACCGATCCTGGGCTCCACCAGCAAACATTTAGGGGTCATGATCTACGGTGTTAGCATGGGCTGCCAATCCAACGGTCTGGACTTAAGTTTCAACGTCGTCCCACTCACTCAGATATTCGGGGTTCCCCAGGAGAGACAAACAGCGCATCTCGAGGATTGGGAAATACATCGGTCGTTGGAAAAGGTGTTCCCAGGAGAGACAAGCAGCGGTCAGGATCGAGCGGTCCGAATCGACGGCCCAGGGTCTTTGCGTACCTGGACCGGGGCTCCACCGGCAGACAATTAACGGTCACGATCTGTGGCGTTGGCATGGCTTGCCAATCCTACGGTCCGGACTTAACTTTCGGCGTGGTTCGCCTCATTCATATATTCAGGTTTTTCAGGAGAGACAAACAGCGGTCAGGATCGAGCGATCCGAATCGACGGTCCAGGGTATTTGCATAACTGACCCTGGGTTCCACCTGAAGACTATGAAAGGCCGTGATTTGTCGGGTTGGCGTGGCTTGCCAATCCTACGGTCAGGATCGAGCGGTCCAAATCGACGATTCAGGATATTTACGTACCTGGACTTGGGCTTCCATTGCCAATCCTACGCTCATTTTCAGTATGGTCCCACTCATTCAGATATTCGGATATTAGAACCACCGACCTTGCTAGCGATCCGAACTTACAACCGATCTTGCCAGCGATCCGGCCTTATTTTATTATTTGATCAAACGGCTATGAGAGATGGAGACCGGATGTTTATTTTTACTTCCGGTCACTACCGCCTTTTTTTGTGTTCTGTTTCTATCTTCTTTTCTTCTCTGTTTTGATGCCACCCACTTCTTTTCTTACTTATTTTCTGAACCGACCTTCGTCGTTCTTCCGCTTTCTGTATCTTCATCGGGCTTTGCTTTTTCCCTTTTGGAAATTCCTCATCATATTTTGTTCTAGGTTTGGTTAAATAGGTGTGATTGAATATTTGTTTGTTTGTGATTTGGCTTTTACAAATATTTTTCTCCTAGGAGATTTTACAAATATTTGGTTATTTTTATATCCATTGGTATATTCATTGTTGCTTTCTTTATTCATTGGTGTATTCCTCATTGAGAAGGCATACAGTATTTGTGGAAAAATTCATATTAATCTTTTTTTTTTTTCTCTTCTCGCTTTGATTGGTTTAGTTTGTCGCTCTGTTTTCCTGGTTTTTGGTGTTCTTCTTTGCTATAAAGGTTAATTGTTTTCTCCTTCTTAATATGTTCAGTTGTTGGAATAATTTACCTGCCATTTTGTCATGCCCTTGGTTTGTAGCTGATCGGATGATTTGTTCCACATATATTGGTTATTATTCATTCCAGGTAGAGTTTCCCAATTGTTTCCATTTTCGTCATTGTTATCATGCGATCGCCGATTCAGCGAAAGCAGGTTCGCATGTCTGACGCAGTCTCGCACTGATGATTGATTTGTTTTTATTTTATAACCAGCTTTTTATGTGTCCAGGTTGGTTCTGGTATTCCAGGCGTGCAAAGTATTGGCCCTGTTCGAAATAATCTATTTCGTCGTCCAATTGTTCTTGGCCATCGTTCGCCGTCGGCTGCTGAGTTGTCATTGTCGACCATCAATGCCTCTGATTTGGAGGCATTGCCATGCTCTGTCCGGTGGGCGATTTTTCCCTGTTTTTTTTTAATTTTGTTTTTCCTCATTCTATATTTAGTCTGGAGTTTTTCTCTCTTTAGGTCCAGCGGAGTGATTTCAGGGGATGTCGATGCCAGTGGCCTTGTCACTGTAGGATGTCAGGTTTGCTGTCATCCATTTGTTTTAATATTGACGGTTTGGGTCGCTCTATTTTATTTTATCATATACATTCCATGTTCATGTCCAGGTTGGTCTGTATTCTTCAGTCCAGCAAACATTGGCCCCGCAAACATTATCCACCTGTCCCTCAACCACTAGCAGGTATATCTATGTTCATATTTGGTATCCCTTTGCTTTGTTTTTATTGTGGGATTCTTGCCTTTTCAGATTGGGTGGTCCGTATTTGAAGGATTTAGTTATTTCTATCGGTCTGTTTTGTTCGTCCTCATGCATTGGCTGTTTTTGTCCCTTTCGGCCTGCATTCTTCCAACCAAATACTCAGCTATATCCCATCTACTGTCAATTATATACCTACAGTTCTTT
Organism: Aquilegia eximia; assembly: GCA_023053565.1. NCBI lineage: Eukaryota > Viridiplantae > Streptophyta > Magnoliopsida > Ranunculales > Ranunculaceae > Aquilegia > Aquilegia eximia. The sequence continues at coordinate 2,982,837 of JALIGU010000011.1, forward strand.
TTCCGTCGTTTCTGTTCTCGGTGGGGTATTGACCCTGCAGTTTTTTCGACCTAAATCTCGCAATTTTCCTTATTTGGGATCATGGATTTCTTCAGATTGGGTGGTTTGAAATAGGCCAACCCGTTTCTATTTCTACAGAGGTGTTGCGAGCTGTATCGGTTGTCCCTGCATCGTTGCCACCATGTGCCACACCGATTACTGGATATTCTCGTGTTTGTTTTTTTTTTATGGGATCTTTTACTTTTTTACTTTTGGTTGTAGTCTGTTTTGTTCTTATTTTGGATTTCCTGCCTCTCCAGCTTGGTTGGTCTGCCTTTGAAGGATGTGCTTATCTCGGATGTCATATCTGTAGTGGGTGAGGTTTGGTATCGACAATGTTTTTTTTTTGGTTTGCATTGTTTCCAATTGTTTTGTTTTACCATATATAATTGCTGCTTCTTCCCAGCCTGATTTGTCTGCCTCCAATCAAATGAGTAAGCATTTAATGCTTCAGTCACTTAGTCCGAGATCAGCAGCGCAGAAGGCCCGACGATCCAGGGAGAAGTTGCTTTCCAAAACTGCTTTAAAATACCAATATGCTAACCTGTGTCCAGTATTGTCATCTCCCCATGCCCCAATAATTGTCGGGTATGCATACGATTTTCATTCTTTTTTCCTGTGTTCTGATCTTTTGAATTGTAATGACTTCGCTCCTTTTGGATTCTGTATTTCGCCATTTTTTTTTTCCCCATTTTTCATTTTTCAGTTTTCATTTCTCCAGATTGGATAGTTTGGAAGCAACAGTTTTGGATTTGCCCATATTTTCACCGATCAAATCTGCTGTTGCTGCGCCAATCATTTGTGAGTACGTATACTTTTTTATTTATCTTCTTCAATATTGTTATTATTAATATTTTTTTTTTTGGTAACAAAATTTTGGTTGTTCATATTTTTTTATTTTTATTATTTTTATTCAGTTCAATTCCTAATATCGATAACAACTTGCTGCCAATGGATACATGTTATCAAACATATGAGGTGGGAAGCTCATCTTCATCTACGTTGCTAGGTATTCCTTCAATGGATGTACAGCGTCTTCTATCTTCATCAATGTTTGACCATATATATTTGCTGCTTTTTCCCAGGCTGATTTGCCTGCCTCCAATCAAATGAGTAAGTGTTTAATGCTTCAGTCACTTAGTCCGAGATCAGCAGCGCAGAAAGCCCGACGATCCAGGGAGAAGTTGCTTTCCCAAACTGCTTTGAAATACCAATACCTTAACGTGTGTCCAGTATTGTCATCTCCTCATGCTCCAAAAGTTGTCGGGTATACATACGACTTTCATTATATTTTCCTGTGTTTTGTTCTTGAAAATTGTAATGACTTTGCTCCTTTTGGAATCTGTATTTCGCCCTTTTTTTTTTTTCTCCATTTTTCATTTTTTGAGTTTTCATTTCCCCAGATTGGATAGTTTGGAATCAGCAGTAATGGATTTGCCCACATCTTCACCGATCAAATCTGCTGCTATGAACAATGAAATTGATTGCTGTACATTGACATCTGTGCCAATCATTTGTGGGTACGTATATTTTTTCATTTATCTTCTTCAATATTGTTATTATTAATATATTTTTTTTCATAAGGAGATTTTGTTTTTTCATATTTTTTTATTTTTATTCTTTTTATTCAGCTCAAATCCTAATGTCAATGACAACCTGCCGCCAATGGATACATGTTATCAAACATATGAGGTGGGAAGCTCATCTTCATCTACGTTGCTAGGGATTCCTTCAATGGATGTACAGCGTCTTCTATCTTCACCAACTATTGATCAAAGGTACCTATGTTGTATGATGTTGGTTTTGCAGTATGTGATTTATATTTTCTATACGTCCTTTTTTTTTTTTTTTCTTATGTTCTTTGTAATGTCAGTTTCAATGCAGATATGGTCAATATGCTTGAAGATGTATTCCCTGAATGTATAGATGAATGTAGAATACCCGATCCATCTGATTTTATTTCTCCTGTACCTCCTCGTCGTCATTTTCTTGGTCGAATGGATGTGATTTGTGATTCATGTTTGGCCCTTCACTGGAGAGACGAACGGTTATCAAATTCTACTGCTGTTACGTCTTTATTTGGAATGTGTTGTCTACAGGGTAAAATCAGATTACCCCTGCTTGCTCCTTTACCTTCAGCGCTTTATTCTTTATATGAAGATTCAACTTCAATGGCAAGATCTTTTCGTAAGAATATGCGTTCTTATAATGCATGTAATGCACTGACAAGTTTAGGCGTAACTATGGATGATCGTATTCTTAACGGATATGGCCCTACATCATTTACTATTCATGGAGAATTACACCACAGGTTGGTCTTAAAGTTCTTCTTATTTCCCACTTTCAGACTTTCTATACTATTAATACATATTGATTTGCTTATATATTTTGTACTTTTTATAAAGGATTGGCACTTTGCTACCGGATCCTGGAATTGAACCCAGCTATGCTCAACTGTATATTTATGACTCAAATACTGCGCTTGAATATCGAGAACATAAGAATCCTCATCTTCGATCGGATGTGCTAGGCATTATAAATGCTGTTCTTTTGGAAAGTAATGAATTATGTGGATTATATAAACACGCCTATGAAATTCTTTCTCAGAATGCATTCCAGGATAATGAGGTTCCGGTTTCACTTCATTACACTCCAGGCACTGATTCAAGGCGTTACAATCTCCCATCAATTAGTGAAATCGCTGTTATTTTACCTACTAATGGAAATGTTTCACATACAACCCGCGACATTATTTTGCGTTTGAGGAACGGACCTTTATATCGTATTAGCGAATGTCATCCTGCTTATTGGCCTTCTCATTATGTACTTTTCTTTCCGCATGGAGAATTGGGTTGGCATCCTAATATGAAGCAGTGGGATGTTCGCAATGATGGCCCAACTACAAAGTGTTTGACTCAGTTGGAATATTATGCGTATCGTTTGTTTGAAAGATCAAGTGAATATTCAGCTATTCTGCGAGGGGGACCTCTTTTCCAAGAATTTGTGGTTGATGCATGGGCTGCTTATGAACAAAATCGATTACAATATTTGCGTAATAATCAGGATCAGCTTCGCTCCGATTGTTATAAGGGCCTCACAGATAGTATCGGTATGGGTTTGCCTGCTGACCAGGTTGGTAAACGCTTTATTCTTCCATCATCACATCCTGGTAGTCCTCGGCATATGTATGAGATTTATCAGGACTCAATGGCTATTACAAGATATAATCATCATCCAGATATTTTTCTTACTGCTACTGCAAATCCAAACTGGCCTGAAATTAGAAATGAATTAAAACATTTCCAAACTGCTTTAGATAGGCCTGATTTGGTTGCGCGTGTTTTTGAATTGAAGAGGAAGGCAATAATGAAAGAAATTATCGACCGAGGAGTTTTAGGGAAGGTTGCAGCATATGTGTACACAATTGAATTTCAGAAACGGGGTTTACCGCATATGCATGCCTTGATATTTCTGCACCGAGAAGATAAGATCCGAACTCCGACTCAGGTAGACAAAATAGTTTCTGCAGAATTTCCAGATCCAGTTACAAATCCAGATCTTTTTGCAACAGTTAGTACATGTATGATTCATGGACCATGTGGTGCTCGAAATCCTGACTGTTGCTGTATGGTATTGAACCATGGCCATTTTGTTTGCAGATCTCATTTCCCTAAAATTTTTGTCACCACAACACTTATGGATAAAGATGGTTATCCAATTTACCGACGAACTAATTCAGGACAAGTGTATATGGTTAGAGGCCATGAGGTTGACAATAGAGATGTCGTACCATACAATCCTTATTTGTCAGCAATGTTTGATTGTCATATTAATGTTGAGGTTTGTGCATCTGTTCGAGCTGTTAAATATATTCATAAATACATTTATAAGGGATATGACATGACAACATTAGTATTAGGAGGATCTCCTGATGAAATTCAACAATATATTGATTCAAGGTATTCATTCTTTTTTGTTCAATATTATGTTTTGTTGCTGTACATTCCTATAAAAAAAAATAAACTGAGTTCATCAATATTATGTTTGATTTGCTGATGCAAATTCTGATTTTTCATGAAATATTAATATTTATATTTCTTGCAAGGTATATTGGCCCTGTTGAAGCTGCCTGGCATTTGTTTGAACATGCTATGCATAAAGAAAGCCCACATGTTGAACGACTTCCACTCCATCTGAATGGAATGCACCAGGTTTCATTTAACAAAGATGATACAGCAGAAACAATTCAGAATAGAGCATTGAATCAGAAATCAAAATTAACAGCATATTTTGATTATTACAGAACTTTTCCAGATGCTGAAAAATTTCTCTACCCTGATTTTCCTCAACATTTTGTATGGAAAAAACAAAAGGACAATAACAGATGGGAACGAAGACAACAGGGATTTGCAATTGGGAGAATGTTTATGGCTAAACCAAATGAAGGGGAACGTTTTTACCTTCGATTACTGTTATCTGTTGTTGCTGGTGCTTCATCTTTTGACTCTTTGTACCAGGTTGAAGATATAACATATGATACATATAAAGATGCATGTATTGCTCGAGGAATACTACAGGATGATGGGGAATATGAAATATGTCTACAGGAAGCTTCCATCATGCGAACTGGTTACCAGCTTCGAAGATTATTTGCTATTATTTTGACTGAATGTTCTCCTCTTCATCCAGATCGGTTATGGAATGATTTTGCTTTGCAAATCTGTGATGATCTTCCATATCAGCTTCGTAGGATTTTCCAAATTGAGGTAGCTACTGATGAACAAATTAAAGATTACGGTTTGTTTTTACTTAATAAACTTTTATTGGAATCAGGAAAAAATTTGTTGGATTTCCCTCCAATGCCTCTGCCTTTAACAAATTGGTCTGTTGATTATGGGAACCGATTGATATTAGAGCAGATTCAGTTCAATTTTTTGTTTTCGACCCAAGAAATATCTCAACGAATTAATGATTTGAACTATGAACAACGTGAGATGTATAATGTTGTAACTGCTTCGGTCAATAATAATGAGGGCAAACTATTTTTCTTGAATGGCCCAGCTGGAACTGGGAAAACGTTTACTTATAATACAATCGCAGCTTCATGTAGAGAAAATGGTCATATTGCTATATTGGTAGCGTCTTCGGGGATAGCTTCATTATTATTATCAGGAGGTCGAACAGCTCATTCTACTTTCAAATTACCTCTTGATATTATGGAAAACAGTGTTTGTGGATTCACAAAACAATCCATGCATGCTGAACTTTTTCAGAAAACAGATTTGATTATTTGGGATGAGGTTCCTGCGCAACATAGATATTGTATTGAAGCTGTTGATAAAAGTTTGCAAGATATTCGAGGTAATACAGAGCCATTCGGAGGGATAACTGTTGTTTTGGGTGGAGATTTTCGTCAAACTCTACCTGTAATTCCTAAAGGTGTTCGAGAGGAGGTGGTTGATGCATCTGTTAGTAGATCATATCTTTGGAAACATGTCAATATTTTGCATTTGATTCATAATATGCGTCTGCATATGGATGATCCTCAGACTTTAGCTTTCGCTGCTTTTTTGGCCAAGGTATGCTCATATAGTTATCAATATTTTTTTCTTTCATAATATAATATTTCTATAATAAATTTGTTATTATTATATCCGTTTTCTTATAATATTTTCAATCAAGGTTGGAACATTTCCAGATGAAAATTTGATATTGCCTGAAAGCATTCAGCAATGTAGCAATGCACATGATTTGTTATCTTCAGTTTATCCAGATCTTCATGTTGAAGGAACTGCCACTCCTTTGTTTCTTCAAAATCGAACCATCTTGGCTCCGCGAAATGATGATGTCAAACAGATTAATACTATGGCTTTGGAAATATTCCCTGGAAATTATGTTGATTATTTAGCTGCGGATAAAGCAATTGAACGAGAGGGTGATTTGCCCCATGAAATTCTGTCATATACAACTGACACATTAAATTCTTTGGACCCTTCAAGTTTACCTCCTTTCAGACTGAGATTAAAAGTTGGTTCCCCTATTATGTTATTAAGAAACATTGCCCCAAAGGATGGTCTTTGTAATGGAACCAGGCTTATAGTTGAAAAATTTGCTACCAAAGTTATTGAGGCAAGAATTTTAACTGGACCAAAAGCAAATCAGCCTGTTTTTATTCCAAGAATTACTCTGTCTCCATCAGCAGAATTGCCCATTTCAATGTCAAGACGTCAATTTCCTGTACGGTTGGCTTTCGCAATGACTATCAATAAATCACAAGGACAATCGGTTCATTTTGTAGGCATTGATTTGCAGGTTCCCATTTTTAGTCATGGTCAGTTATATGTAGCTTTATCGAGATGTACATCAGCTGCAAATATTTTCATCATTCTTCCTTCAACATCGACCAATTGCACTACAAACATTGTGTATCCTGAGGTCTTATTATAGGTATTCCAATAGTTATGTTTATTTCCTATATCTGTATTCCTTTATTTTCTCTCAGAATAGTTATATAATATTATTGGTTTTTGGAACTTATTTTACTGATTTTTTCTCTTTTCTCGCAGCTTCCGGTATTTTCCGCATATTTTTGTTCAACAAATTTTTTTCCAGGTATATCTATCCAAATTTCGAAAATATTCCATCATATTTATAAGTGTTTTCTTCCATTTGTTAGAACTGCTGTTGTTAGAACTGCTTCCTTCCATTTGTTAGAACTGTTTTATCATATTCCATCATATTCAATCAGATCCGCATTTGTTAGAACTGCTTCCATATTTTTAGAAATATCTTTTCAAATTTATATTTAAATAACTTTCTTCTTAATTGTAACATTATTTTTTTTTCCATTGCTTCTATCTGAATGACATCTACATATTTACTAACAGATATGGATGCAACTAAAAAAAAAAAAATACGGAGCAGCAGAGTTATCAGCTACTTATAAGAAATACTAACATATGCATCTACTGGGAAAGAGTATATCTACAATTTCATCTGAACCATCGTATTTGTGAATGTCAAGATTTTGCTATCTCTTTTTGGAAATATTCAGAAATAAAATATCAAAGATGTTCTTTTATCAATTTAGAATATCTACAGTTTAGATTTCTTATATACAGTTTAGACTTCCTTGGTTCGATTATTAATGTATTTTGGATCAAAAAGGTTGTGCATGAAATATGGAGAATTTTGGTCAATTTGGATGTTTCCATTATTTTATTTCATTGTTTTTTTCAAATTCCACCAGTACGGAGACCGGATGTTTATTTTTTCTTCCGGTTACTGCCACCTTTTTTTGTGTTCTGTTTCTATCTTCTTCTTCTCTCTGTTTTGCATCCATTTACTTTTTTGTAAAATTCTTTCATCTGCGAATATATGCATATCCATTTTTGGAGGGAGTAGGACAATATTATCTCTTCCTAATCCAACCATATTTGTATAAAATTTCCAATTTACCTTCTCCTTCTAATTACTTTTCCTTTAGTACATATTCATTTCTTATTAAATTTTTTCAGAAGGAGAAGGTGATTTCTTATCTATTTGGTCTTACTTTTCCTTCATCTCTTCCTAATCCCAACACAATTGTGTACAATTTCCAACGATACTTATGAGTCATTGATTTTGGATTATTCATTGTTAACTAAGCTTGACGTAAATTCATACACAATATAAACACATACTACATCTTCAACACGTGGTTCTTAGTCAACAATCGATTCCATACATATCCACAGTCCATTCCTTATAAATATCTCTACTACCATTTCCAAATATTATTCTCCAAAATCTTCAGCTTTATTTTCCTGCACTGATCAACTATCGTCAAATGGACACCGACTACACAATGATCAACCTACTTCATCCAGGACAACTTACTGGTAAAATTAGAGTATTTGTTCAAAGGGTGTGGAGCGTTCCAAAACTGGGAACAAAAAAAGTCTTTGGCTTGGATTCCATCTTTATGGATGAAATGGTTTGTTATTCGTATCAATATTTTCATTTTATGTACGTTCCCATTTTATATATATTTTGTTTATTGATATTGACTTTGACAGGGTGCTCAAATACATGCGTCTGTATTAGCTGAAGATATACCAATTTTCGAACATGTTCTTCAAGAAAACAATATCATCAGTTTAGAAAATTTTATTGTAGAAAAAAAAAATGGTTCTTTCTGTCCTTTGACTAATCCTTACAAAATCAGGTTAAAAACAAATTCCAATTTAACCTCTATCGATCAATCTGTATTATTTCCTCAGCCCAGTTTCACTTTCACAACTTTCGCGAACATGAAAAACAAAATCGACCGAACAGATCCTTTAACTGGTACTTTCCAAATATCATATTTTCCTATTACATATTCAATCTATTTAATTTGCTTTTCTCCAATTTTTTTATTTTTTACTATATATTACATACAGATGTCATTGGATTATTTGACAAAATTGATGATTCTGTTATTATCAATACGAAAAGAGGGGATACTACAAAACGTGATCTTTACCTTACAAATGAAAGGTATACAAATGAACAATACTAACACAGAACAGATAGGACTTCTCATGACGAACCTTGATTTCTAAAATTTGCTTTTTTTTACAGTGGTGATGGAATAAAAATATCTTTCTGGGGAGATACTTTTCATCAGTTGGCTTTATTTGATATATTGTCCCCCAATCAGCAAACAGTTGTTGTCACTTCCACTATTGTCCGAAAATATAACAGTATGTTTAAAATTACTTCCAATTTTGCAACCACATACATATTATATTTTCCTTAATATATATTACATTATTTTCTCCAGATCTGCTTTGTTTGCATGCAAGTTTTGCTTCGAAAATATATGTTGACATGGATCTTCCGGATGCAACGATTCTGAGGAATAGGTTCATATTTTAAATTCTTCATATCCTAAAATATTTTTTGGGGATTTTACTATTTATTAATCTATATTTTATCCTTATTGTTAGTCATGCTATACCACATGGAAGAAGAACTACTGAAGCAAATAATAAAAAACTAATTGATATTATGGACATGATTCAGCAAGCTACACAGGTATTTGTTTTGGAACTACCTATTATTGTAATAACAAAACAATTTTTTTTGTAGATATTTTATTATTATTAACTGTTACTGGTTTCAGCCTTTTACCTGTTTTTGCGAAGCCACAATTGTTCATGTCTATCACGATCAAAGTTTCTACTATAACTCTTGCAACAAATGTCCAAAAGGAATATCGAAAGACTCGTGGTGTTATAACTGTCAAGAAAAAGTTGTTGAAACTCGACTCAGGTTTTTCTACAATTCTCATCACATTATGTAATAATCTTCTTTCATGTTCTATTATATTTGCTAAATAGATATTTTATACTATAGATATAGAATTCAATTCCAAATTCGAGATGATACAACTGTCAAAGACATCACCGCTTTCGATGCTCAGGCTGCAGATATTCTTCAGAAATCTTTTCAGGATATGCTTGGATTAAGTTTTCAGGTTTACATTTTGGAATTTCTCATATATTCTTCTCTATACATTAGCAATTCATAATTGTTTTAAAAACTATTGTTAACAGATGGATATTATTTTTTTAGGGTAATGGTGAAAATTTGATTCAAGAAATCCTCTCCTCCATTATCGGTAAGAAACAGGACTTCGAAATCAGAGTTGGACCTTTCAATTTACTTCATCCCGATTCCCCTCTGACAGTGATCAATATTTTTGAAACTTCCATCCAAAATTGCATTGAAACTTCGATTCAAGATTGCAGTAGTCCGACTCCTACTCTTGACCATTATGAAACTTCTTCTAAAAGATCCAAAAATATTTAGACCTTTCTGCTACGTCAACTGTGGATGTCTATACATATTTCCTATATTTCCTGATCTGATGAACATTTTCTTTCATGTACAATATTTTCCTTTCCTTCTTGAAGTTGCAGTTCGAATTTTGTCTACTTTTGAAATAATAAATGTAATATATTATTTTGCTGCCTCACAAATATTTACAGATTCGTTAAACAAAATTTCCCAATTTCATTCTTTAAATAGACTGTATAGAATCCAATCTATTGAATACATTCACAAATAAATCTGTACATAAGCTATTTATTAATCTATATAAACTATATCAGTCTGTATCCCATATAAATTTGAAAAATATCATCATATAATAAAATCTTTCTTTCTGTTTCCAAATAATATCGTCCACATATATTCCTATATTTACAAATTCATTCAAACCATACTACAATCTTATACTCTATTCTACTCTTCTAAATATATTGAATCTACATAGAGGATAGGCTGGTCTGTTTTCAATCCATATAGATAAACAACTGACATGAAACATACTTGAGTATACACTTTAATATTATTTATTACTTGAGTATAAATCAGTTGTGCTTCGTTCCAAAAAAACATACTTGAGTATACACTTTAACCAATAAATCAATATTTTGGTTGTTGACATTTGTATTATGGTTTACATTCAAATATTATTTTGTATACTTACTCATCCAAAATACTCATAAATTCCTATCAACAATTCTTATCATACCAACTCTTATCCTTTTATCACCTACTAACTACTCATCCTTACTAACCTATACTAAACATAGATTTTCTTTGTATAAATAAATCAAATCTAGGCATCGGTCGTGACAAATATACTCCCCTTTTCAAAGATATTTTTAAAGATATTTATCTACTTCAATGTCTTATTTTATATCCCATACAGATATAATTGGAATATTTCATAATTTAGGCAAAATCCCATTACAATGAATATAAACCATTAACGACAAATATTATCTCATTAACATGTGATAATATACAGATAATATAAGATGTGATATTTTCCTCATTAACGACAAATAATTATTATATTATATAAAAATTAATTTTACATATAATTCTATTTGCAGATCAAATGTGTTTTCAAACAATTTTTGCTACTAAACATAGATTTTCTTTGTAAAAATAAATCAAATCTAGGCATCGATCGTGACAAATATACTCCCCTTTTCAAAGATATTTTTAAAGATATTTATCTACTTCAATGTCTTATTTTATATCCCATACAGATATAGTTGGAATATTTCATAATTTAGGCAAAATCCCATTACAATGAATATAAACCATTAACGACAAATATTATCTCATTAACATGTGATAATATACAGATAATATAAGATGTGATATTTTCCTCATTAACGACAAATATTTATTATATTATATAAAAATTAATTTTACATATAATTCTATTTGCAGATCAAATGTGTTTTCAAACAATTTTTGCTACTAAAATTTTCAATGACCTGGACCTGGACCTGCAACAAATGATTTATCAAATAAATTGTTCCAATTTTGTTATCAGTCATACTAATTTCCAAGAAAAACAAACAATTAAAGCCGAAAATAAAAAAATTATTAATAATTTCTTCATATATTTATTTCTACTAACATAAATTTTTATTACCACAACCTCTCACCTGTTTTTGCAAAGCCAAGATTATTAATGTGTATGTATATTACTCAAGAATTCTATTATATTTTATGCAAAAATAGTAGCAACGAAATATCAAATAGGTATTGATACTTTCTCTGCAAAGCAGACATTGTACAACCATGGGTTAAGTATTTAGATATCTTTTCTATTTTCATCATTACATATTTGTAAGATTTGTCTAATCAATTCATTAATATTGCAGATTTATAATTCATTTCCAAATTGAAAACACTACTTTTCTGAACAAATCATTTCAGAACATCCAGAACTTGACCACTTCCATAATATCTAATCAAAATACACCTAATATAATATATTACCTATTTTTATTCCTTTGAGGATGACCACTTCCATAATATCTTCTGACAAATTCAGAAATGAACACGTAAAATTATTCAACTCAACTTTATTTCTAATCGTATAAGTCAATTCCTCTTCCGAACTTTTATTGGTATTGGAAAAACATACTAAAGTATTTTGGTTTATTTGATTGATAAACCAAAATTTTGCCTACCATAACACAATAATATATAATCTATTTCGAAATAATCTATTCCCTACCAATTTCAAAACATCTTTAAAATTTTTTTAGTTACTATTAAATTCTCTCACCAAACAATTAATATCCAAATTTTCGTATCTTACATATGTTTTTAATATCTACCAATTCTTATATTTTTTCAAATCTATCAAATTACAGATGAATTTCATTTCCAACAATTTTTCATTTTCCCTATTTTTTTCGAACAAATATCCAAAAAAAAAATTTCCATTAACATTTGCAAAAATTCTCATATTTTTGTTTTAAATTTCACAAATATTGATTTATAAAATATATAGGTACAAATCATAAACAAATTTTCAACTAAATTATAAATTATAAATATAAACATTGATTTATAAAATAGTTAAAATCAATGATAATATATTCCACATGAATAAACCGATAACATTGATAAAAGAAAGATTCCAAATTTAACTAAAATAAATTTACTAATTTATTACAAATTTACGATCATTAAATATTTGAAATAACAACTACATTTTATTAATTAATATTACTTCTAGCTAAAGATTGAACTAATTTACTAATCTCATTCGCATTGCCTTCTACGCTCATTTCCAAATTGTCTACAGTTGAAATTGTAAGAACAAGTGATTCGTTTTTCCCAGATTCTTTATTACATATTTCCTGCTTCGTTTCAATCTTACACCAAATTTTTTCTTTTTTCAGCTGAATATTGCTAATCTCATCCACCCATAAAAAACCTTTGCAATCACTACCACCATAGCTACAGCTTAAAAACTGTCTACCCAATGATCTTTTTTGAGAACTCACTCCAAACTTCATTGTATGTTCAGCATTAAGCAAAACACAAGGGAATTCATTATATATACAATCACTTACAAAATGCCCAACTTCAGAACATATAAAACATTTATATCGCGACGAACTTGAATTCCCTGCTTGCTTTGTAAACATGATATCAGTAGCCTTTTTTCTTAAAACAAAAGGGAAAAAACTATCCTCTCTTTAAAGAAATTATCTATATTTATCACAGGTCATCCAACTGAACAGCTCATACAGTTTCTTCTTGCCAAATTTAATATATTATTTTATCAATATATTATTAATGATTTGAAATGATTTGAAATATATTGTTTTATAAAAATTCATAATATTGTTTCCTTTTTGACCGTTTCTATAAATTAAATAACTTATAATATATAATATAACCAAAACCCTAAAGCAAAGCAAATACATGTTCTACTGCATGTGATTTCCTGCAGATGAATAACAAAAACATCATGAGGACAACTTCAACCAAAACCCTTATCTCTTCTTCTCAATCTTATCCAATATAAATGATATCATTAGATATAAAAAAAAGGAACACGCAAAACCTATACAAAAATCTATTTTCACAATACCCAACAAAAATCTCATCCACAATAGTTACTCACATGTTCATCAAAAAACAAAACCTATCCTTCCAAAAAAAAAATATTTTTAACTGACCTTCTTTAAAAAAAAACCCTATAACATTCTTGCTTCATTCTTATTTTTTTATCTACAATTTTCTACTACCTTCTGCTCTTAACAGAATCTTTACACCTACAAACCATAACTCATCTATTTCTAAATAATTGCAATTTCAAATGCGAACACGTATTTATATCTCCAAACATGATTAAGTTATGACCCACAACAAATACAGAACCGACCTACCCTCTCAATACTTAAACAAACACATTTTCCTAATCTCTAACCATATCTACTCCCTCTTTTCTTATTCTTTCCAACATCTTCTCTACGGTATTTCGATCAATTCATTTTACATCTAATTTCTTAACAGCTTCATTTGGTATAATATTTATACGTACTGATGGAATTTGAAAAAAACAACGAAATATCCGATTATGAAAAACATCATATCCTTGAAAGCATTTGGATGGAAGATATACTACATCAACATATCGACAACAATGGAAACATCCAAATTGACCAAAATTCTCCATACTTCAAACACAACCTTCTTCACCCAAATTACATTAATAATCCAAATATCATATGTTATGTATGCGGAGCTGCCGGTCATCATTCCCTGCTTTGTCACAGGTACTACATAAAATGTGCTAACATAGGTTGTTCTGGTTATACAAAAATAATAACCTACAAAAACAAAATACCCCAACTTATATGCCAAGATCAACATTGTTCAACAATAAAAGCCGTTGATATGCAAATCTACAACGACATGGTCGATAAAAGAATGAATCCATATACAAATCAACTATTTACAATAAAGGTAAATATTCTTATACATTTCATTTAAATTTCAGTATTTTATTTTTATACAAATTAACTCATTCGATTGTTTACTATTTTAGCTGCCTCACTTTACCATTCCTGATACCTTACAAGCAGCATTATCCGATATTAATATTGGATAACATCTATCTACAGCAGAAGGTACATAATAATTTTTTTTTTCGTCCTTATTAATAAGAAACATTTTATTCAAGCAACCTCATATTAATATTTCATCTTCGCAATGTTTTTTATTTTTCAGGATAAACAACTACAACAGCAAAATTTTGCATTCTCTGAATACATCAACTACAACAGCAGAATTTTGCATTCTCTGAATACATATCTGACTTTTGCTTTTTCAAGAGAAACATCTCTTATATAGAATGAAATAATAAATATTGTACAATCAATTACTAATATCTAAGCACAATGTACTGTCCTCTAACTATTTCTTTATAAATCTGTGTTTATATGTACTAATACATATGTAATACTGTGAAAACGATATTTATATATTTAAACATTTTATTATCTAAACAGATGCAAAAATAATTGTTTAGAAACTACAAGTCAAGAATAGAAACTACAAGCCAACATTTCACAGTTGTTGGCCTCAAATACATCCTAAATTCCAAATGGCATCAACTCATTTCCTAACACATTAACCCGGTCTGTTCTCTGCATATGCTTGACCCGATCAGTTCAAATAAAAAATAAAAAAAACCATTCAGACAATCATATACAGCAAATACTTTAATAATATTCCTTCAAAAACTTATAAAAACTTATAATATTCCTTCAAAACCTTAATCTTTGAAATCTGACAAAACAAAAACGTACATAACTAATATAACTACATCCAAAAAATTCTGACCAAATATTGGTACATATTTTGTACCAGTCCAAATCCAACTTTGTACCTCCACAACATCTCATCAAAACAAAAAAAATTAATGTAACAAAATTGTGGTAAACTGTCCACTTCTTCAATCCCAACAACCACGATATCATATCAACATTACAATAACATCCTCATATTTCAACCGATAGTAATTAATCAACTTCCTAATTTTTCTTCCCCGATGCCCCTTTGGAAATTCTCTTTCTGTATAGGTAAACTTTACACGAAACAATGACGGAAACATTCGAAACATGAAATCCAGAAACGCAAGTTCATATTTCTTAGCACTGAAATATCTGAATTCCATTTCACGAAGAGCAGTAATAACTTCTACATCAATAAATATACGTGACTGCCAAAATGTATCATTCTGTGAAACATCAATTGAATTCAACATTTCAAAGCATAAATGTTCCTACAAACAAAACATAACCAATATAATCAAACATTTTATAATATCCAATATTTTAATTAAAAATATATTTTAATTAAAAACATATATAAAAAAACATAACAATCATATATTATAATATTAGCATACCTGACCAACAGTAGTAATTTCCAATCTGACCACATCAGGACAACTCCTTACTAAAAGTTTCAACACTTCAAAATGTTTGTAGCTATCGAATAACTCCAAACATAAAGATCTAACATTGCGAAAACATAGAGGCAATCTTGACACCAAAGTTTCTTCTCCCCAACAAAGGTACTGCATCATTTTCAAATCAAATACAAATAAAAAAAATTACTCCAAAACAACTCATAAATAATGTAATCAAAATAAAACTTTATTAAATATTTTATATCGAACCTCAATGAAAATAGAATTGAAACATAATGTTTTCACATTAATCAGTCCAATCAAGATTTTCTGAACTCCAGCAGCAGCAGCTACCTTAAACAAATCATCAACGTCTTCATTGTCAAAAAAAATTTCAACTCTAACATCTGTTAAAGAAGCCAAATTATTCTTCGGAATAATAGGCATTGACTAACAATGGCAGACTACTTTTAACAATTTCGGAACAAATATTTTCAGTTCAGTAATTTCCTCATCATACACTACCACAGACAGAAGAGCAGGATTGGCAATAACAAGAGCAGGTCCACCAATTACACATGATTGAATTTCAACTTCTTGAAGTAAAGGACATGCTCGACTCGAAATCAAATTCTGTAAAACTTCATCATTGGTAAAAATCACATCATTCATATAAATCTTTTCCAACGATGGTAATTTAAACAACACAGGCCCTTCAATCTGAACACTGAATAACCTTAAACTCTTAACAAATCTGCCATTATAGAAACCATAACAAAACCTTTCCAAATACCAATCCACAATGTACAAATCTATAATTTCCACATTATGAAAAAAAGCAAATGACAGCCATCCAATAACCCGACGAGGAGTAACATGAATATCATCAATCATAACTCTAAGATGAAACTCTAAAACATCAGAACCATCATGTCGAAATAATATTTCATCAACAAAATCTCGAAAATTTGCTACTGTATAACCTCTTTCGAGAAACTCAACCTCATCAAATGTCAATCGAATCAAAGACGAACACGCATTTCTCCACAATTTTGAAACAGCACTGACTCGCATCGCATCCTCCACAGATAAGAAAGAAACAATATAATTACGCACCTCATCTGGTAAAAAACTAAATCTATCCCGAGTGAATAATCTGCAAAGACATTTTCCATAATGAAACCAAATTTAGAATTTTTATTTCGAACTACATCATTCCAATGTATCTACCTACTAACCAAACATGCAATCCAAATAAATAAAGCATATCTAAATCTGAACTACATGATATGAAACAAATTATCTAAACTTTTAAATGTTTAGACCTGTTTGGACCCATTGAATCATTTATTTTATAAAAAAAATATACAAACAAAATAACAACAACAAAATTAAAATACCAATTCAGATATTTTTCAAAGCTATACAATATTAAATACATAACAAAAATAATATTGACCCCTAATGCAGCAGCAATTTCCAACACTTCAACAGAGAGGGGGAATGCCACAAGTTAGAATTTTGGTGGTGGTAAAGTACATCCTTACAGTGATGCTGTAGAAGTACATCCTCAATGACCTGAAAAATATCAGCTACAAGGAGGAATGCCTTCACAAAAACAATTGTAATACCCTCACAAGGAGTTCAACCACAAGGCATTCAAAATTAACCAACAAATCATACTGAACCAGGACCTTACATATAAATTCATATTCAAAAAGGCCCTTACATTACATATAACTTTATATATATTTTCCTATTTCATTATTGATTAAGAAAAAATCAAACAATAAATAATAAAAATAAACACTGAACATATTAACCACATCAAACACAAATAATATTGACAGATCAATATAGACGCAATATAATAATGACAGATCAATACAATAAAACAACCTCACCTGCTCCTATCCATGACTCCCACAAATGTGTCCTCTGTGACCCTAAAAAATCAGACCAAAAATCCATTTCAAAAATACATAAATAAATACTAATACCCAAAAAAATAAATGAAACACAAATCAGAAGTAAACAAAACGTGTGCAAAGATTATTCATCAGACTGCCAACTAACTTCAAAAACAATTATTCATTTCTTACAAAATATTATAAATATGGACTTTCTTTCATAATTTGATCTATTTATTTAAACACATTATATAACTACTCACTTATATAAATAAGATTAACTCTCTCATATAAGTAAAAAAAATACACGAAAATTGAAGTTGACTCTCCTCGATTAAAAGAACCAACAAAGAAATAATACTACCTAACATAATGGATATTTGTTACACTCAAACAAATTCAGTCATGTTATATATACACAAATACTTTACAAATGTTAGTATAGAACCATCGTGACTCTAATTTTCCAATCGCATCAACTTTTGTTCTAAAAATTAGTTATTTTGCAAAATCACAAATACTTTTTTCAAGAAAAACCAAATACAGAGCAGCAAACTTATCAGCTAAATATTTGTAAATATCGACAGTTTGCTATCACTTTTAGAAATATGTTTCTAGATTTTGAAAAAATTAACCTCAAATAACCAAAATTTAAACAGAATATAACGACAAAATTTCGGATACTAATATTCTTCAACAGATTTCAATTATTTTACATAACCCTACAAATCTTATTTTATTTTACAGAACTGAATTATTATTTTAAACAAATGTTTTCAACTTTCTAACAAATTCAAAAGAATTATTACATATTACAAAACCCAACAAAAAAAATATTTAACCAAAAAAATAAAATAAAACACTAACCTTGGTCTTGACAGAAAATTCCAAATTTTACTACCCAAACCAGAAAGAAATCGACAAAAAAAACCAGAAAAACAAGAACAGCAGATCAACAAACGAAACCCCAGATCAGAATCAATTTCTGCTAACAGACGGAATAACAATCGTTCCTTCTTCACTGAACAAAATAGTCCACTCCAATGCACCAATTCCCATGCATTCACCTTCAATACACACGGTTATCATGCAAATTTCCACATCACCTTTTTCTACCTTCAAAACAAAAAATCCACCTACAAAGAAAACCCAAACCGGTCAACACTGAATCTACCCACCTTTTCAGCCCAACCCAAATTTCCCCTTTACTCTTCTACCTACTCTACTCTACTTTGTACTGACCAACGTAAGCACGCGAGTCTATCTACTCTACTCTATCCTAATTTGTACTCTACTCTACTCTTCTATCTACTTTGTACTTTATACTGACCAACATATAAGCACTCGTTTTACAGCCATCAGATGAAACAAATTCCAAACCTGCTACTCAATCGAGTTTCTCACTCCTTTTGCTGCCTCAGTACCCTCTCTTCGTAACTACTTAACAAAACTGCTTCATCATACAAACTTTCCCGCGTAACATGAACCCTATAAGGCAACTTCTCAGACTTCCTTCTAACTAATATATATTTTAATAATACAAAATTGTAAACTCAACTTATTGCAAAGAAAATCAAAATTAAAAATAAATATACTACTATAAATATGCTTTGGACAACTGATTTGATTACGCAGGTCCTTTAATGAACATGAATAAACTAAATTTCTGTTCATCATCTAAATCACACAAAAAATATATACATACCACAACATAAAAATATTCATACCATACTAAACACCATCAACATTTACAGAATCAACTTCCAGAAATTAATTATTACAACAACTTCATGGATTTAAACAAATAAGTAGTTTAGAAATACCACTCCCCCCGTTTACAAAACAAAAAAACTACTTTCAGACACAAAATGAACAACACCTTCTAAAACAGAACCAGACCTTTATATAATAGAAAACAAAACTTTTGTAAACCTTTCACGATATTTTGTAATTGCTTGAACAACTCTCATCTGATTATAATATCCTGCAAACTCCCGACCCGGATATGTAAAATCTATTCGCTCCAAAGAAGGAGCAACCTCAAGCACATACTGTACAAAAACACGCTCATGTTTTCTTCCGCCAAAATTCTTTACCTCCACCACCCGCAACGCCTGAAGAATATCTTCATTAACAACCATATATGAATCCCAGAACACCTCATTCTCAGAAGAATTCATTGCCTTTAGCATCTTAAAACATACATGTTCCTATAGAGCAACAAAACCCAGATTTAAAATTTAATAAGTTATGTATTCTCATGAAAAAAAATTTTCAAAAACATACCTTATCAACAACGACAATTTCCAAAACCTCCAAATCAACATAGCTCCTTAATAAAATCTTCAACACCTCTAAATGTTTATCACTGTTAAATAAATGCAAACATAATCGACTCACAGATGCAAACCTCATAGGCACTAATGCTATTAGTTCGTCCTCACCCCAGCAAAGGAACTGCCACATATACAAATTACCAAGACAAAATTAGAAATTAAGTAGACAGAATTTCATTCTTAAACTAACATTCCTGACATATAAACAAATATATATCAAACAATATCCAAAACAAACCTCAATAAAGATACTATTAAAGCTGACAGTCTTCGCAGATGTCAAACCAGTCAGAATTTTCCTAACACATGCAAAATAAGCAGCCTTCGAAGTACCATTACTAACAGCAATATCCCAATAAAAATTGAACTCAGCAGAAACCAATGACTGCAATGTGTCTGGCCTTATTTTAAGAACTTTCCAACAGTTACACACCAAACTCAACAAATTTGGAATATATACTCTAAACTCAAGCATTTGTCGATCATAAATCACTACAGATTCAAGCCCAGGCTTAACAATACCAACCTTACGACCCCCAACAACACAACAATGTAATTCCACCTCCTTCAACATAGGACATGTCCCCCACGAAATCAGATTCTCCACAACTTCTTCATTACTAAAAACTACTTCATGCAAACACAACTTCAGCAATAGTGGCAACCTATAACTCTCAGGCCATTCAACCTCAACCCTAACCAACTTCAACATCTTCAAACTATTACAATTATAAAAAGAACATGAAAACCTTCGCAAATGTCCACCCAAAAGAGAAAATTCTATACTCCTAACATTATGAAACATTGCAAAAGCTAACCAACTATTAATACGACGAGGAGTAACATACACATCATCCACTGTAACCCGGAATCGCATATCATCTATATCAGATCCATCATGCCGAAATAACAACTCATCAACAAAATTTCTAAAATCTGCAACACAAAAACCTCTAGCCATAAACAACATCTGATCAAATTTCATACAAGAAATTGAAGAACAAACACCCCTCCATACTCTTGAAAGGGTACAAACCCGCATTGCATCTTCCACAGATAAAAAAGATACAATATGATTGCGAACCTCAACTGGCAAACAACTAATCCGGTCTCGATTTAAATTCCTACAAAATAATACCAACATACAGTAATCAAGGTTCAAATATAATATATATAATACATACAATGAAAATACAAATATTTAACCCAAATTCATCAGCACTTAAACTAATTCTCATATATAACCCAAAATAGTTCGCAATTTACTAAAAAACAAACTAACATCCCTAAAAAAACAAATCAACATGAAAAAACACAAATATCACCCAATAACTAGAATAAAATAAAAAAATTTCGGAAAAAATTAATAACATATCTACTCACAAAAACCCAATAATAACATGACCAACCTTTGAACAGATTGTGAATACATATTCTCCAAAAATGGCTTCCTTCAAATCTCTGAAAAACCAAATAATAAAACAAAAAAAAAGAAACCGCAAAAGAACACTAACAAACCAAAAGTCCAAAACACCGAAAACACCGTCTTTAAAAAATATATAGTCTCAAAACCCAAGAAAAAAAAGTTACTCTATTAAAATACATCTGTTCACCACAAAACCCTCACAAAATCCAACAACAAGCCCAATATTTACTTCCCAATACCTATACCCAAGAAAATAAAACTGACATTACTAAATTGATATAACATCATTCAAATTCAAAGTTCCGTTTCCAATATTTTTGTATACAAACAACCATATTTACTATTTCTCATTAAAAAAATCATTAAAAAAATAGATACTGACACTTTTAATAATAAATCATTTAATATATAACTCATAGAG
The DNA here is from genome assembly GCA_023053565.1 of Aquilegia eximia. Lineage (NCBI taxonomy): Eukaryota > Viridiplantae > Streptophyta > Magnoliopsida > Ranunculales > Ranunculaceae > Aquilegia > Aquilegia eximia. The sequence goes on from JALIGU010000011.1 coordinate 3,004,744, forward strand.
ATTCATAAAAAAAAAGCTACATTCTCTGAATAGGGTTTGGGTAAAAGTACATAGCAAAATTTAATTATAAAATACATATACGATATATGAACAATATTGTACTTTCTAAGGTAACTGTATATATTTTTCTATTTACAAAATTTGCAATAATTCTATTGCATTATGCATGATCCACAAGGATTCGTCACAAACACAACTACCACAAATTTAAAGTTTACCCGTTTTATGGATGCGTAAATAAAATTAAACTTTACTACTACACAACTCCTCATATGAACCAAAATATCTTCACAAACACCGATATCCAACTACCACAAATTTCTACTGTCTTCAAAACCCTTAACTACAAATTTCTACTATAACTCTTACCCAAATTTCTTATACCTGTGCATTTAACTTATACCTGATTCGAATCAAACTCCGATAAAAAAAAATTATTTTACAAATCAACAAACCTAACTTCCAAAATCATAGTCAAATTCCGTCGTACGTGCCGAAGGCACGGGTCAGCTGCTAGTATTGGTTAAGGAAACCATATATGTGCAGGAGTTCTATTTGGACTCGGTTTCCTATTTATCTCTATTTTGAATAAGTAATTCTAAATGGATTTGGTTTCTATCCATGGGCTATAAATACCTAAGTAACTTGGTATTTGTAAGACAAGACAAGAGAGTAGAACACAATAGAAACATAGAGATAGAAATAGTAAGTGAGAGAGAACTTTGGGAGCCAAGGGTGTATTGGGTTTAAGGTGAGAGATTAAGATCTTGAGAAAGATACTAGGGAGATTATTGTAATCGGTGTTTATTTTCTTATAGTGAAATCTTCTCATTGTTCCCCGTGGAGGTAGGCATTGTTGAACCACGTATATTTTGGTGTTATTGTTCTTTATTGTTTTATTCTTCTTATACTATTATTTATTGTTTGGTAATCTTTGACTTCATTGACAAAACGGATCATGTATTGCAAAGGAGGTGTTCTCACGAATATCTAGGTTGCGGGTTGTTGACGTTGTTGGGATTTAATTAATCACTGCATATAGTTCAACAGTTTCCAGATTACATCTCCAATGTTTTGATGTACGTTTGCATCTGCAGTTGAGTTAAATACTAAAGAAGTCAAACTATCATCAAATATTAGGACAATCCGATGATAACTATCTGATTGTTTCTTTAAGTCCGGGATTTTAGTACTAAAGTTACAATTATCAGACTGGAATACTTTTAGATTGCCAAATTCAATGTGTTCAGGTAGGGATTTCAAAACATTGGAATTGGTATTTGTTCGACTTCCAAAAGGTAATGAAAATGGTGATGTACTAGTCAATTGCCCACACTATTTGTCAAGACCAAATGTGACCAACCAACTGTTGGGTTTTTTGGTGAAGGGAAGTTTTTCTTTCAGGAACGTACGTACGTAGTTAGGGCGTACATACGTCCTGTATCACAGATTCGGGAGATAGAACGTACGTACGTAGTTAGGGCGTACGTACGTCCTCATTATGTTTGCTGCATATGGGCCTGTTTAAGCCCAATTCGGTTTCTATTGTAAGGCTATGTTATAAAGCCAATTAGAAGTTGGAAAACCTAATCTTGATGTGAGTGAGATTGTGAGAAGCCATTAGAGAGTTTGAGAGAACTTTTGTGAGGACGAACACTTTGGTTTCTTCGTGAGGGCTTCTATAATCGTCTCCATCCAAGTGTGAGAGAGTGTTTGTATCCTCAATTTGTCATTGTCTCTTTGAGAGATTTGGTGAGGATTTGAGAAGGGAGGAAACCTATGGTTTCTCCATTTGTTTGAGAGTTTTGTACTATCTTATCCAATAGTAAAAGTTCTATTTGTTTGTCCGTGGACGTAGGCAATATTAGCCAAACCACGTAAATCTTGTGTTTTGTGTGGGTTTGTTTGATAGTAGTAGGAGTTTCATCTTCTCTATTTTGTTTTGTTTAATTCATACACTATTTCAATCTTGGGTATTGGTGCATAAGTTTCGGCTGCGCACAACAAGTGGTATCAGATCTGCAGGCTAGAACTTGAGAGTCTTGAAAGTGTTTGAAGAAATTCTGCAGTGAGTTTCTTATTTGTGTTTCATGCCAAAAGTTCTACCTTTTATCCGTGGGTTGTCAAGAAGGTGTTTGTTGAAATTCCTGTGTGAATTTTCAAATTTGTTTACCTTCGTTTGGTGATTGTCTGGTGTATGAAATTGATTGGTATCATGTCGGATCATATTTCAGATTCGAGTGAATTTGGAAAGGAGGTTGATAGTTTGTTTGATCAAACCTTGTTGTTAGATGTTGACATTCATAGATTTGATGGTAACCTCGACTTTGCTATGTGGAAGACAGAGGTACAAGATTGGTTAGCCATTAATGGCTATGTGGATGTTCTTGATGATAAATCGAGAAATATGAATGATGATGAATGGTTAACTCTAAATTTAAAGGCTTGTGAATTTGTCCGGTATTGTTTGGTAGAAGATTTGTGGTACATTGTCAAATTGGAAACCATTGTAATAGTTATGTTGTCCAAGTTGGAAGACAAGTACACTTTGAAAAATACAGAGGACCGGCTCTATGTGGTTGATGATAGTATTGGTAGATTGGTTGGTTCTCAATGTAAATTGAGAAGTCGAAGAACTCTTGCAAAGAATGAATGTGCCTATTGTCATTGTTGGGGACATTGGAAAATTAATTGTCCAAAGTTGCAGAAGAAGATTGTTCGTGTACATCGAAGAGATGAGGATTCATGTGTTGGTGTTTCGTTGTTGGCTTCATCTTCAGTTAGTCATTCTACTAATGAGTGGATTTTGGATTCGGGTTGTTCCAATCATATGTCTCCCAATAGGGAGTTATTTTATAGCTTTCAGGAGCTAGATGCTTGTGTTTTGCTTGGTAATGATCATACTTGCAAAACTTTTGGGATAGGTATAGTTCGATTGAAGTTGGAAGATGGGTTCACTCGAAAGTTAGAAGATGTTTGGTATGTACCAGAGTTAACTACGAATCAAATCTCATTGGGTGTTTTAGAGTCCGATGGTATGAAAATTACATGTATTGGTGGAGCTCTAAAAGTTGTTGTAGGTGCACGAGTTGTTATGAAAGGCATTAGAAAGGGTAAGTTGTACTACTTGAAAGGAAGTGCAATTGCATGTGGTTTGCATAGTTCAGTTGTTGATTTGTCTATATTTAGAAACTTCTTTTTATTAAATTCTGTAAGTGGGGTTTTTCTCATAACATGCAGTGGGTTTTTTCTCCAAACAAGTTGGGTTTTTTGACAAAATTTTGTTATTAAGTTTATTCAAAAATAGGGGTACAATAGTAAATTAGTATTGGGTTTTTTTTTTTTTTTCGACTTTTAACTATTTCTAAAATTTGGGTTTTTTGATAATTTGTTTGGATGGGAAGAATAACACCCAAAAAAATCCCTTGTAATTGGGCTTTTATGAGGTCGGGCTTTCTTTAAAGGGATGGATTTCTAGTTTTTAGTAATTTCTAGTTTCAGCAATTTATCACTTGGGCTTTCATGCTTCATTCATGTCGTATTTGAATTGAAACAAAATAGTAATCCTAACTTCAATCTTTTTCCAAGACCGCCAAACCACCTTGCCGAACAAGTCTATTTTTTTTTTGCTATAAAGTTTAAACTTTGTAGTAGTCAAGTAATATCTTCAGAGAAAAGATATCAGAGATGGCCGAAATTGTTGTGATATTCTATTTTGACAAGACTTTGATAGATTGTGATAGTGATAACTGGTTGATTGATCAATTAGGTGTTACTGATCATTTCAACGAGCTTCTTCCTACCATGCCGTGGAACACTGTCATGGATACAATGATGAAGGAGCTTCATTCACAGGGAATAACTATTGCCGACAGCTTAAAGACTGCTCCCATGCATCCTAGCACAATAGCTACCATTAAAGCAGCATACGCCCTTGGGTGTGATTTAAGGATTGTGAGTGATGCAAATGTCTTCTTCATTGAGACCATCTTGAAACATCATGGCCTTATTGATTGTTTTTCTAAGATCAATACAAACCCGAGCTTTATTGATGAAGTTGGTGTAGAAAAGTGACATGTGGAGGTTACAAGTAATGGTAGGAATCGATTTTCTTATTTGGCAACAAGTGTGGAGGAATTCTATTAGGATTCAATAAGGCTTTCTAATCTATTAGAAATCTAAGTTGTTGTTGATTTAGGAATTGGGTTACCATTTGGATTAACCAAAGAGGTTATAAATATTAGTCTTGTGTAACCATAAGAATTTTGAGCAAAGAAGGAGCACATAAGAAAGTATGAGTGAGGGAGATTTGTGAGGAAACCTAAACTAAGGTTTTATTAGTTATTGTGTAGTTCACTTCTCAATTATCAATAAAGTTATCTCTCTTTGTCCCGTGGATGTAGGCATATTGCCGAACCACGTATATTATTGTGTTTCCGTATTTCTGCTTTAGTTAACATCTTTTGTGTTTGTTTCTTCATTAATCATATCAAGATCATGTGTATTTATCATAACAATTGGTATCAGAGCCGAAGGTTATTCCTTTGGGTTGAAGACGGGTTTCGGAACGGTTTTGTTGGGTTTTAAAAATCTGTCCAGATTCGACACCCTGTAGTAAAACGGCCATAACTTTGTGATCGGATACTGAAACGACTATCCGTTTTTTGTGTTGGAAAGTAGACTCTTCAGGATTTCTAACAGTATATGGTACGTTCTGTGGTTCGAAGTATTCTGTCCTCAGTACTTCGTTGAAGTTGACGGTTCCGATTTTTCTTAGTTTGTTGAAAATCCAATCTTGGGTTTTTTTAGTGGTATTGATTATTGAAGAGAAGATGGTTGATTCAAATTCTTCGAATTCCAGTAGTAAGTACACAAAGGTGCATGGATTTGATATTATTAAATTCAATGGGAAGAATAACTTCACCTCGTGGCAAACGGATGTGAAAGATATTCTTGTTAGTATGAAGCAAATCAAAGCCCTAAAGGGAAACCTGAAACGGCAAAGTTGCCAACAGGTTGGACGAATGATAATTGGGAAGAGTTTGATCAACAGGCCTGCAGTACGATTAGGTTATGTTTGACGAGGGATATCACACACAATATTGTCGGTGAAACCTCGGCAAAGGAGTTATAGGAGAAGTTAGAGAAGCTCTATCTTAGTAAGGACTTGACGTCAGAACTCTATCTAAAGAGGCGTTTGTGTTCGACAAGATTTACACCTGCTAAGTCTGTGATTGATCATATTAATGATTTTAATAAGATCTATTTTGATTTAGCAAGTATTGATGTGATACTACCTGATGGTGAGAAAGCTATAATTTTATTATGTTCATTACCATCTTCGTGGGAAACAACAGTTGATTATTTTATTGCAAACAAAAAGACCACAAAGCAGTTGGTGTATGATGATGTTGTTTCGATGTTACAATCCAAAGTCATTAGAAAAAAGGAAGTTGATGATGAAGTTCAGGCTGAGGGTATGTATGTTAGAGGTAGATCATCACATAGAGGTTCGTCGAGTTCTAAAAGTCACTCTAAATCTCGGAAAAGAGATTTAAAGGAGGTTGAGTGTTATTATTGTCATAACATGGGTCATTATAGTAAAGATTGTCCTAAGGTTATGGCTAAAGAAGAGAAGAAGAAGAAATTTAATCCGAACACTGAAGTTGCTAACATTGCTCAAAGTAGTGATGAGGTAGCAAAGTCTATTGGAGACAATGAGGATGAGGTGTTAATAGTTAGATCAAATAGCTATTTAGCTGAAGGATGGTGTCTTGATTCAGCTGCTTCGTATCATATGTGTCCCGATAGGGAGTCTTTCACAACTTACAGAGAAGTACATGGCGTCTTTATGGGCAATTCGAATGCCTGCAAGACAGTTGGTGTTGGTACAGTACGGATCAAGGCACATGATGGAGTTGTAAGAACCTTGTCAGAAGTCACGCATGTTCCTGATTTGAAAAAGAGTTTGATTTCATTAGGTGTACTTGAAGATAGTGGTTTCAAGTTTACCGGTGAGAATGGTCTCTTGAAGGTTTACTATGATGACAGGTTATATTTGATAGACGAAAGACCTGGAAACTTATATTTTCTTATTGGAGATATAGTGTCAGGTGGAGCTATGGCTATGGTTTCTCAAGCGGTTGATGAGAAACAATTAACTTCTACTCAGTTATGGCATATGCGGCTAGGGCATATGAGTGAAAAACGTTTGTCTATATTGAGTAAAAAGGGTTTGTTTGGTGGCCAGAAAACTTGTAAGCTCGATTTTTGTGAGCATTGTGTATTTGGCAAGCAGTGCAGAGTTCGTTTTGGTACCGCTATTCACCGCACTACGGGTACTTTAGATTATATACATTCAGATGTATGGGTTCCCTCTAGAACAGTTTCTAAGGGAGGAGCAAGGTGGTTTATGACCTTTATCGATGATTTCTCGCGGAGAGTTTGGTTGTACACCATAAATCACAAAAATGAAGTCACCGATTTGTTTAAGAAGTGGAAAGTTATGGTTGAAAAACAGACTGGTTGTGTTGTGAAAAAGATACGTTTTGACAATGGTGGAGAATACACTGAAGACCCATTGAAAGTTTATTGTGCAGAATAAGGTATCGTTAGACACTTCACAGTGAAAGGTACACCACAGCAGAATGGGGTAGCTGAGCGTATGAATCGCACACTACTAGAGAAAGCACGGTGCATGTTATCCAATGCAGGTTTGGGTAAGTTATGGTGGGCTGAAGCAGTAAATACGGCGTGCTATCTCGTGAATCGATCACCATCTACAGCCATTGATTGTAAGACACCTATGGAAGTTTGGTCTGGTGCACCTCCTGATTATTCAAATTTGAAGGTCTTTGGTTGTCCTGCTTATTTTCATATCAGAGAAGATAAAATAGGAGTCAGAGCCAAAAAAGCTATTTTTGGGGGATATCCACAAGGTATTAAGGGTTATGGTTTATGGTGACCAGAGTTGAATAAATTCCAGATTAGTCATGATGTGACCTTTAATGAGAAAGCAATGCTTGATTGAAAAAAGTTCACAGGTTGTGACTCTCAACATAAGGGTGATGATAATGACAGTGATGGTGACGATACCATGCAGGTGGAGCATAATGTTCCATATTCATCTACAATAGATAAAGAGGTGATTGTTGTACAAGTACCTACAAGTTCGGAGGTTACACAGGTAACACACACACATATCCAGACATAGAGAGTGTAGATGATGAGATTGAAGAGGAGGTTCCTCTTGAAAATACTTTGACAACAGCAACAATTAGAGTAGCATCATGAGTGGCCATCTTTAGCATCTCAGCGTGAACCACGTTTGAGAAAAGCACCAGTTCGACTTGGTTTTGAGGATAGTGCATCTTTTGCATTATCAGTATTTTGTGATGATGAGCCTTCTACCTTTAAGGGGGCAATGAGGAGTTCTCATTCTCATGAATGGAAGTCAGCGATGGATGAAGAAATGAAATCTTTTCACAAGAACAATACTTGGGAATTTGTAAAGTTGCCTAAGGGTCAGAAGTTGATTGGTTGCAAGTGGGTTTTCATAGTGAAATATGGTATTCTAGACTCCAAGGGTACAACTAGTGGTATACGTTATAAGGCAAGATTAGTGGCTAAGGGATATGCACAAACAGAAGGTGTGGATTATAATGAAGTTTTCTCTCCGGTTGTTAAACACACTTCCATCCGAGTCTTGTTAGCTTTGGTGATGCAGTTTGATTTAGAGCTCGAGCAACTAGATATCAAAACTGCTTTCTTGCATGGAGATTTAGAGGAGAACATATATATGTTACAGCCCGACGGTTATAAAGTTGCTGGTAAAGAAGACTATGTGTGCAAACTGATGAAGTCCTTATATGGATTGAGGCAAACACCACGACAGTGTTATAAGAAGTTTGACATATTTATGTTGAAGCAGGGGTACTCTAAAAGTGAATATGATTTGTGTGTCTATTTCATAAAGCTTCGATATGGGTCTGTTATATTTCTCTTATTGTATGTGGATGACATGCTTGTAGCTGCAAAGAGCAAGTCATGTATTGTTTCTTTGAAGAAACAATTGAGTAAAGAGTTTGAGAAGAAAATTTTAGGAGAGTTGTTCACTAAGGTGGTTTTCGGGGTCAAGTTTTAGGAGAGTTGTTCACTAAACTTTATTGATTTTTTAGCAATGAATGGAATAGCTTGAGAAAACTTGACTTACAAACCCAGTTACTCACTATCAAGAAACATAAAAGCACTGGAAGATTTTGAGAGGAAGCTACAAGATATGCTTGATCTTTGTAAATGAAAGGATATGTTGTCGGGCGTGCACTGCTGTTACTAAGTGTTTTAACGCACCAAATTTCATCACACAAATCTTATTGAATGGTACTTGTTGTGTTGATGTAACATCAGACAAAGTGGAATTCTAAGGCTGCTATCAAAGCTTTTGTTGGTTCTAGAATTTCTTGCTTTTCTTGTGGATTCTAAGGCTGCTATCAAAGCTTTTGCTAGTGTACCTCTTACCAGAACTGCATAGGAGCTTCACTAGGATGAACTTTCGTGGCTCATATCGGTTCTGACTGAATGGTTGTGTGAAGATAACTACCCTGTTTTTTTTTTCTAAGTTATATATTTCAAAAGTTTTTCGGTAGAAAGTATTGTTTTTAATAATTATAACAAATGTTGTATAACCTTTATAGACCATATTGGGGTATTTAACGAAGCTTTGTTAAGTTGTAGTCCTGGGCAGAAATTATTTCCCCTACATATTTCCATGGCTGCCAATTTGGAAGCAGGTTGCTGTCTGCTGCAGTCAACAAATTGATGATTTGCTGAACAAAGAGAGTGGCAGAGTTGCTGCAAGAGCGGCCCTTAATCAACACAAGTTCTCTGGGCAATTATGTATGGCTAATCTTGCCATATGTAACTGTATGGGTGCTGTGGTCTATGTTAAAGTTATGGCCCAAATGGTTATCGGTCCAAGTGGGAGAATGTTAGAATTATGGCCCAATAACTATTTGTTTAAAACTAATTTAATTGATAAGTCTTTTGGTTTTTCGGATTCTAATATAAGTTATGTATTATTAATCTCCATTTATTAGTAATGTTCATTATTGTGAAGAACTCAAAGGTCTTGATGGAAGACTATATAAGTACTATACTCCATAGCTCCCCCTCAAATTGATAAGTCTTTTTTCAATCAATTAAATTGGATTTAAACAAATGGTTATTGGGCCATAATTCTAACAGTCTACTCGTAATGATGCAGAATTTTCTATGACCGAAACTGTGAAAAGGGTCAAGACCACGGCCTGGGCATGGTTGGCTATGGGAGAGGGGAGTCTGATTGAGAGAAGAAATCACAGAGTGGTCGATCTTTTCATCGGTTGGACTGAGGTTATAATTGGCAATTAGATGAATAGAAGGGTGTGGTCATTAGAAAGAATTATGATGCTGTGTTACTGGTTAAGACCAATTTTCTGGGCCGGGCAATATGGTGTCTGTGGGGCATATATATTCATGCTGGGGTTGGAATGGCATAGCCTGGTTGGCTGCCTTTATATCTTCTTTATGTATGTTTTTTTTTTTTTTTTTTTTTTTTATCTTGATATGACTTTTCCTCATAAAACAAGTTATGCACAATGGAGATCACCTAAGGACTGTTACTTAGACCATCTCCAAGGGTGAAGCTAAAACTTATAATTTTTGCACTATTCACCAAAATTCCTCTCCAACCCATACTCAAAACTCAAATACTTAAAACTCAAATACTCAAATACTCATATATTTATTTATATTTGAGTAAAAAATTTGAGTTTTAAGTTTTCTTTGTCTCATGTGCAATCAAGCTTTGGGACCTACCTAACCCACATTCAAAATTTGACTTTTGCCATATTGTCCTCATCAAATATTTGTTTTTCCAAACAATCCTTATTAAACTCAAGTCCAAGCCCAAAGAAACGGCCCATATTCGTATTGGGCTAATTAAATCTAACCCAAAAAAACGTAAATATTTTTCATGTTAAACAACAATTAAAATTAAATGATATGAAAAAATATATTTTTCATGTTAACCGAATGAAATGGACATGTAATTAATTATGTACGCGAGTATTTGGTTATGTTTTTTATTACAATTATCTTATGAAATATTTTTTAATTTGAATGTAGAATCATATACAACATACTTAACCGAAAAAAATATATGCACACCTAATGAGCATTTTAATGGTGGAAAGGCACAAATGGAATTGTAAAATATATATAAGACAAAAAAATAATAATTAATCAATTGCATTTGTTATTAATTATTATTTTAATAGTTTTGCATCAAAATATCTTTACTACTTATAAAGTGGCCTGCTATTAGTAACAGTGAAAGCCCAATCAATATCCAATAAAATATGGACACGTAAGGTATTTTTGGTTTGACTCCGGAAACTCAGAATTCTGTTTTTCAAATTTATTTCTTACGAATAAATTAAAAAACATTAATATCTTCTGTTGCTACGTGTATAGTAGATCCACCCTTACTTCAGATTCTATCACCTGCATCCCACCCACTTTTCTTATATAACCCCAACTACAACCTGCACGCATAGGCGTGCAGATTCACATAGTAGGTATAAGGGATGGAGATAACAAGACCATATGTATACACTATTCATTGGGTCCTACAGAATATTATAGGTATTTGAGTTTTTTCACTATTACCCTTGGAGTGATAGTCTTACAATCTAAATTCTTGAACTTATATGTATATATATATACGAGTGGTGCATCGTACTTCAGGATTACAAGCATCATCTGACTACGGTTTGGCAGATAGCATTATAAAGAAACTTGTAACGAATGTCTATCCCTTCATCTTTTTTAACCATGGGACGAAAAAAACCTCCACACTAATGAAACATTCAACAAATTAACAAACCTTAAATAACCTTAATATAATATAAATGAATTTCTTCCAAACTCAGAAGTTCAAACTACATAAACTATAATCCGGCACTGAAAAGAAGAAAAAATACGATTGACAGGTTCTTCACTTTTAACTACTACTATGTAATATTGTACTGGGTTCACTCTTAATTTGGTGGAGGGAGAGATGGCATCAGCAGTTCTCTTGGACGTGAAAAGCTTCTCAACATCGGGAGCCACATTGAAGGAAGCCTGCAGCCCTTCAGGAGATAACGCCTTCCACACTGAAGTCTTCCCTCCTAAGTGGCTAAAGATAGGACGGAGGGAAGTTTTTTGTTAAGGAACGTACGTACGCAGTTAGGGCGTTCGTACGTTCAGCATCACATATAACGTTTTGGATCAGGGAACGTATGTACATAGTTAGGGCGTACGTACGTCCTGTATCATAGATGACTTCCCCGTGTGGCTCGACGTACGAACGTCAATTCGACGTACGTACGTCCTTCTTTGTTTTTTGTGAATATGGGCCTGTTTAAGCCCATTTCTTGTTTGATTGTAAGGCTAAGTTATAAAGCCAATGAGAAGGTTGGGAAAACCTAATCTTCATGTGAGAGAGATTGTGAGAAGCCATTGGCAAGTTTGAGAGAACTTTTGTGAGGAAGAACACTTTGGTTTCTTCGTGAGGGCTTGTATAATCGTCTCTGTAAGGAAGATTGTTTGTTTGTCCGTGGACGTAGGCAATATTAGCCGAACCACGTAAATCTTGTGTTTTGTGTGAGTTTGTTTTGTTTTGCTCAATTCATACACTATTTCAATCTTAGGTATTGGTGCATAAGTTTCCGCTGCGCACAACAAGTGGTATCAGAGCTGCAGGCTAGATCTTGAGAGGCTTGAAGGTGTTTGAAGAAATTCTGCAGTGAGTTTCTTATTTGTGTTTTAAGCCAAAAGTTCTACTTTTTTGTCAAGAAGGTGTTTTGTTGAAATTCCCGTGTGAATTTTAGATTCGTTTACCCTCGATTGGTGATTGTTTAGTGTGTGAAAGTGATTAGTAATGTCAGACCCATCTTCGAGTAAGAATGGAAGAGTGTCATCTTTGAAGTTTGACATTGAGAAATTTAATGGTAGAAACAACTTCGGTATGTGGCAATGCGAAGTTCTGGACTTGCTTGCTCAACAAGGTTTGGAAGATGCTTTGGGTGATAAACCCGAAAAGATGAAAGAAGATGATTGGTTGAAGTTGAATAGGCAAGTTTGTGGCGTGATTCGCCTTTGTATGGAAAATTACCAGAAATACTCGGTGATGAAAGAAACGTCTGCTAAGGAGTTGTGGAAGAAATTGGCTGATATGTATATGAAGAAAAGTTTAGAAACCAAGATGTTTCTGAAGAAGAGGGTCTTCCGCATCGATATGAGACCTGGTATTTCTTTGTCTGAACATCTGGATGAATTCAATATGCTTATTGCTGACCTATTGAACTTGGATGAGGTTGTCAGTGATAATGACAAGTCTCTATGTCTTTTGAACTCTCTCCCCGATGAATATGACCATTTGTCCACTACTTTGTTGACGGGGAAAGAATATGTTAAGTATGCTGATGTAGCAACGACGTTACTCAACTATGAATGCAGACGCAAGGACAAAGAAGTCCATAGGGGTTCAGGTTCAACGTCCGAGGCTTTGATGGTAAGGGGACGATCCAATGATCGTACTACTGGTAGCAGAGGAAGATCTCGATCAAAGTCTAAAGGTAAACCTCTAGCAAATGATGAGTGTGTCTTTTGTCATGGAAAAGGCCATTGGAAGGTTGATTGTCCCATGTTGTCAAAGAAGGAAGATTGTACGTCTTCCAAAGATAATAAGGTAAATGTCGCACATGTTGCTGATAGTGATGATGATGATTCAAATTATTCTTTTGCTGTTATGGTTGATTACTCCACTCAAGGGTGGATTATGGATTCTGTATGTTTTCACCATTTGTGTCACAGTAGAGATTTGTTTGCTAGTTTTCAAAAGCTAGACTGTGATGATGTTGTGTTAGGTGATGGTCGTCACATGAAAACCACTTGGTGTGGGAACTCTCAAGTTGAAGTTGGAGAATGGTACAGTTAACGAATTAGTTGGTGTCCGGTATGTTCCGGAGTTGGAGGTGAATCCCATCTCTCTTGGAATTTTAGAGTCTGATGGTATGAAGATTGTTCTGAAAAATGGGGCTTTAAAAGTTGTTTCTGGTGCTTTGGTTGTTATGAAAGGGACAAGGCAACGAAATTTGTACTATCTTAACGGTAGTGTTGTTGGTTGTGGTGGAGATTCTTCTTCACATTTGGTGGATTGTTTGATTCCTCCCAGTTTGTCAGATTGTTTGGTTGATTGTGGCTTTGGTAGGCGTATCGGCAAGCATAGCTTGTTGAATGGTGGTAAGGTACGTAAAGTTTGTTTTGGGCATCCTTGTTTGGATGATAGTTTGAAGTTGGAAGAGAAATCTCAACAGGTGGAGATTGATGCCGCTCCTTATGAAAGTTTGTCTGGTAACACAGCTGATGTTAGTTTGCTAGCCACAGATGTTTGTTTGAAGGCTCAAGCCCATGAGCCAATTGGAGTTGTGAAGCCGTTGTTTGGAGACCTTTGTAGGTTTCGGGGTGTTGATTCATACTCATCTTGAGTAGGTTATGGTCATAAAGTGGAGATAGTATTTGGTAGTTTGGACCCCATTGTTTTGAATTGTGTGTGTTGGCCCTCTACGGGCATTGATGGGCATTTATTTTGATTTGGCCCCTTGTTGGAATTTGACCCTTCGGGGTATGGTGGGCATCGTATAGATGTCATTGGAGTGAACTACGATGGCTTGATCCCTTGGGAGAAGGGTACGTAGGCAACCATGAGGTGGTGCAGCCGTTTTGGTCCTTCGGGACAAGTGTGGGAGTTTGGGACTTGGTGTCGGCTTAGATTTATTGAATCTTCGCCGAGGTGGAGAATTGTTGGGTTTTTCTGTGAAAATAGGAGGGAGGGAAGTTTTTTGTTCAGGAACGTACGTACGCAGTTAGGGCGTTCGTACGTTCAGCATCACAGATAACGTTTTGGATCAGGGAATGTACGTACGTAGTTAGGGCGTACGTACGTCCTGTATCACAGATGACTTCCCCGTGTGGCTCGACGTACGAACGTCAATTCGACGTACGTACGTCCTTCTTTGTTTTTTGTGAATATGGGCCTGTTTAAGCCCATTTCGTGTTTGATTGTAAGGCTAAGTTATAAAGCCAATGAGAAGGTTGGGAAAACCTAATCTTCATGTGAGAGAGATTGTGAGAAGCCATTGGCAAGTTTGAGAGAACTTTTGTGAGGAAGAACACTTTGGTTTCTTCGTGAGGGCTTGTATAATCGTCTCTATAAGGAAGATTGTTGGTTTGTCCGTTGACGTAGGCAATATTAGCCGAACCACGTAAATCTTGTGTTTTGTGTGAGTTTGTTTTGTTTTGTTTTGCTCAATTCATACACTATTTCAATCTTAGGTATTGGTGCATAAGTTTCCGTTGTGCACAACAAGGTGACCATGCAAAGTAATATCCACCATCACTTCCATACACTTCTGAAGGCAACTTAGGTGAAAGATCAAGATCCATCTCTATATAATATCAAACTACAAAAAAAACTCTTCTTCTTAAAGAAAATTCTCAACAAGATCAAAGAACAAATTGTGAAAACTTGTTATTGTGAGGACCTTTATATAGAAACAGAATAAAGTGATAGTGTTTTGATAGAACACTACGTGTGGCTTACTAACTATATCTTTACTTGGATTGAATTTGAAACTCATTAATTATTGGATTAATATGAATTTAATGCAATAATCTTGTTTTGTTTTGGATAAAATATATCTTATCTTATCTACATACATAACATATAGTAAAAATGCCACGTGGTGTCTTGTTGGACAAGATATTGAATTGATTGGATGGGAGTAGAGTTGTTAATCTAATTCTAGTACCAGCTGATTTAAGATTTGTATTTTTGTTCAGGCCCAGTAATCCAAAGTCCATTAACAAAAATTGTTCAGTCCCCAGTCCAAAAGGCCAACCCAATGCCATCCCTACTCAGTTTCAACAATTTACTTTAGGGCATGGTACAACACATCTTTCTACTTCTTTCTGTACAAAATCAGTTTCAACGTAATTTCTTTTTTTTTTTTTTTTGTATTTTTCGGTTGGCTGAAAATCCTCTGGAAGAAATAATCTTTACATTAGAAAATCATTGGAAATTGATTAGTAGAAATCAAGCTAGGGTATCGATATAACGATATGATATGTCTGTTACACTAGTGGATTAGATGGAACATGTGTTAATATTTGTGACACTTGAATATTTACATCTGGGAGGAAAGACGCGACATGAGTATGGACTATGGAGGAGACAGAACTGCAGTTGCATTCAATTATTGGATTTTAAAGTTATGGAAGTATGCAAAGACTTGTACAGACAGGATTAGTGATTTACATGATGATATACTTTATCATATCCTATCTTTTTTAGCCATGAAACAAGTAATCAACGCAAGTGTTCTTTCGAAAAGATTTGAGTCATGGAAATACCTTATGGATTTTAACCGTCTTAATTTTGATATATTCGAGTGGCAGCAGGAGGAAACTGAATTGAGTTTCAGAAATAATGCCATTAATTGGTAGAAAAAAATTTGCGAGAAACACTTTGGTCATTGTTATTTTCAGTTTTGCTACTCTATAGAAACTGAGAAACACTTTGCGAGAAACTGAATCTTTTCGAGAATTGTTGCTCAGTTTTCGTTATTTTCAGTTTTGATATAATATTGAAAAACCGTCATAATTTTGTGTTTGGTACTCCGAATTGCAATCTGTCTTTTGGGTTAGAAAGAGGACTCTCTCAAATTTCCAATGGTACATGGCACTTCATCTGGAGATAAGTATTTTGGTGGGAAAATAGATCTAAAGTTCTGACAGGATTTTTGCAGGAATCATTGCCATTGGAGATTTAGGAAAATTGACATTGTCGCTGACACTGGTTTAGACATGTGCATTACCGCTGGAGTTTCTAATATACTATATGGTGAAGTATTTATGGGCCCAATTTAGGTCATGAAGTGGTAAACCCTAATATTTTCTTGTAACACTATATAAGGTAACGATAGTGTAGCGAACCATAAGAAGTATAAAAGCCACATTAAGCAAAAGTCTAAGGGAGTTTTGAGAGATTCAAATTCCACAATTAACAGAACAGTTAAGGTGGCATCATAGTAACAAGAGTGTAGATGGTAATATGCGCCACCCAATGGACTCTCCAGCATGGGATACGATTAACAAGAATTGGCCTGAGTTCTTAGTAGAGCCGTAAAACATTAGATTTGGTCTTGCAACTGATGAAATTAATCCATTTCGTAATCTCAGCTCAACACATAGTTGTTGGTTAGTGATGTTGGCTACATACAAACCCCCTCCATGGTTGTGCATGAGAAAAGAACATTTGATGCTCTTTATTGATTCCAAGACCCAAACAACCTGGGAATGATATTGATATATACTTGCGGTCGCTTATTGGTGATTTGAAGGAGTTGTGGGAGAAAGGAGTAAAGGTATATGATGCATACACAAAAACTACTTTCAATTTGAAAGCGATTTTGATGTGGACCATAAATTATTTTCGCGCATATTGGAATATTTGTGGATGTACGACAAAGGGTAAAACAACATGTCTAGGGTGTGGTGTTAACACTTGTTTGACCTATTTAAAAACTATTATGAAGACAATATATATGGGTCACATGCGTTTTCTTCCACACAATCATTCATTTCGTTAAAAAAAAATGATTTAAATAGTTTTGACGAGAATTGAATTCTTTTTTACATATGAATATATTATTATTAGAATTCCTAAAAAACATTATGTAGGGGTACTATATACAATATACATGTGGCACCATCTCTATCGTTCATCATGGTGCCACGTGTCAACATCTAATGGGCTCTCTCCTGATGACACAAGTTACAAAGTTAAAGCCAATTACTACAAAGATATTCTCTCATTATTACCCTAGTAAATTCTAAGAATGGAGTTACATTGTAGCCTATAAATATGAAGGCAAGCTACTCATTCTAGGCATGTCCTAATCTTCTCACAGGTTCTCATCTTCTCACATGTTCTGATCTGATGATAGTCTAATGCTCTCAACACAATCTCATGGTGAGGTCTCATGATCAACGACCTCCCCAATCTCTCATGATGAGACCTCACCTCTCAGGTCTCATCTCTCTCGAGCTCTCCTCATAATCGAGCTCCCATTTTGTATCACCAGCACTACTATAATAAACTTCTTTCTCCCTCTCCGTGGATGTAGGCAGAATTGTCGAACCACGTATACAATGGTGTTCATGTCTCTACTTTATTATTATTGTTCATATCATTTACACATCATCTTTCATTAATGTATTGACCAACCTCACAAATGTGGTTAATACACATTACAAATTTCAACACTCTTATAAGTTTTGTATATACTACTCATTAAAAAATAATAGTCACTTTAGTCATTTGAATATATTATTATATTAGAATTCCTAAAAAACATTACAAATTTCAAACAATCTTATAAGTTTTGTATATGCTACTCATTAAAAGACAATAGTCACTTTAGTCAATTGTAGTTACTCATTAATGAATATACAGTATAACCCCTATAAATTAATAACCTTAGGACCACCAAAATCTATTAATTTAGCACGATATTAATTAATTCATAAATTAATAATCTATTAATTAAAATATATATTGTTTTTTAGTTTTATTCAATGTAAACTATTTGTTTTTTTTTTTATTAAAAATAAGATATTTTTACTTGTTTAAATGAAAAAAAATTTATAACACCTACAATAAATGATGTAGATAATTAACCTAGCTAACACAATTATCAACTCTAAGTATTCTACCAATTGTATGTACAATGAGTTAAACATATTTAACAAGAAACTTAATTAAATTTTACTTTTAATAAGAAATTGAGTTTTAGTTAAAGAAGACATCTTGAAAAATAAAAAATTATGTATTTACATAATAGATGAGACCTATAAATTTAGTATTGTAACGACCCGACCTATATCACCACCGATATTGTCCCCACTTACCCACTGCAAACATCCGACAGTGTGGGGTTTTATAGGAAGCAGCCTGCTTCCCAAGAGGTCACCCATCCTGAGACTACCTGATGCAGGGACTAGATCTTTGAACACAAACAAACTCACTCCAATATTAAGAACACTTCTTTTTCATTAATCAATAAAAACCAAATCCTTTACATCTAAAAGAGGCCTTTATATAGGCTACAATTTCCAAATCCTAACCAAACCCTAATACTGTATAAAGGACGCAACTAAGCTCCAACCCTAACATAAGACGAAAATTACCGAAAATAAAAAGATTTGAGTTATGATCAAATCTGGACTCTACTCAACTCTAGGAATCCAACGCCACAAACGGCATGCAAAACGGAGTTCTCTAGAAAGAGATATAAATAAAACAAAACTTTCCTAAAATAGCAAAATTGGCTTTTTGAAGGCCTAAACGATATCAGAACCTCGAAAAACGCAACAGCACACGAACAAAGCTGGTGTGTCCTGATCGTTTGCCCGTTTTCCTTCAGAAAAAGGGGTCCTGATGCCACCTTGCCAACTGGAAAAAATCTCAACTTGCCCGCGAGCGAGGTTCGAGCAACTTCTGGTGCTGGGCAGTCGAGCTACGCTCTGATTTCTCTTCAAACATATCAGCTAACTCCTGTATGCCATCATACTCCCCCCGTTCGACGAAATTCGCCCTCGAATTTGGCTCATCTTCATCAGTAACATCAAAATAAGGCAACAAATGACGAACATTGAATACATCAGAAGTACGAATGTGACTGGGTAACCACAACCTGTAAGCATTAGAATTTATCCGCTCAATCACCTCAAAAGAACCAATTTTTCGAGCACCCAACTTATTGTATTCCGCAGCAGGGATGCGATCTTTAGTCAGAACAGCCCATACGAAATCACCAACCTCAAACTCCACAAAACACCTGTGACGGTCTGCCGCTTGCTTGTACTTAGCGTTAGACTCAAGTAAATTTTTCTGAATAGTAGACTGAATATCTTGAATCTTCTGCAACAAATCATCTGCCTTAACATGACCATTCTTCAAATCTGGAAAAAAACAAATCAGTAGCAGAACGAGGATTAAACCCATAATTAATCTGAAATAGACTAAACCCTGTACTCCTATTCACAGAACGGTTAAAAGTAAACTCCGCCTAAAACATCAACTGATCCCAGCTTGTCGCATGAGGATTAACCAAAGTATGAAGTAGGTTGCCCAAAGAACGTACGGTTAACAACTTCTGTCTGTCCATCAGTCTGTGGATATGCACTACTAAAATCCAACTCAGTACGCACACATTTCCATAAACTCCGCCAAAAGTGACTTAAAAACTTTGAGTCACGATCAGAAACAATTGACCGAGGCAAACCATGAAGATGGTAAACTTCCGCAAAGAACAATCGAGCAACATTAACTACATCATCTGTTTTCTTGCAGGCAATGAAATGAGCCATCTTAGAAAACCTGTCAACCACAACAAAAACAGAATCCCGACCCCGTTGTGTACGTGGTAATCCAAGCACAAAATCCATACTGATATCAGTCCATGGCTGTAAAGGTAGTGGTATGTACAATCCCGCATTTGTCGCATGTCCCTTCGACACCTGGAAGATATGACAACAATCAACAAATTTCTGCACCTCTTTAAACAAACTAGGCCAGAAATAGGACTCAGAAATGAGCTTGTAAGTCTTATCACGCCCAAAATGTCCTTCACTATGCAATTCTTTGATAAGCTTCAAACGAAGGCTACAAGTAGGAACACACAATCGTTTCCCTTTGAAGAGAAACCCATCTTGCAATAGAAACTCAGAACGCTTTCCAGCTGCAATGTCATATAGAATAGCAGAACAATAAGGGTCGTCAGCATATAATTCACGAAACGTATCAAAACCCAAAACCTGTGTACGCATGGTGGTAAGCAAAGCGACATGTCTACTAAGAGCATCTGCAACTTTATTCTGAACACCAGACTTGTGCTTCAGTACAAAAGTATAATCCTCCATATATTGGGACCATCTCAGATGCCGAGAACTTACTTTATCCTGACTGCCAATATACTTTAATGCATCATGATCAGTATATACGACAAAAGCAGAATGAATAAGATAATGACGCCAATGCTCCAGAGTTTGAATCAGCGCATAAAACTCTAAATCATAAGTGCTATAATTCTTCTTCGCACCAGACAACGTTTCACTGAAATAAGCAACCGGTCTTCCATTCTGGCTAAAAACAACACCAATACCCACTTTTGAAGCATCTGTATGTACCTCAAAAGGAACAGAAAAATCTGGAAGAACCAAAATTTGAGCAGACACCAATTTGTGTTTTAATTGTTGAAAACTTGCTTCAGCTGCGTCAGTCCAGCAAAATTTGCCTCCTTTCATACAATCTGTGATAGGTGCAGTAACTGTACTGAAATGATGAATAAAACGTCTGTAGAAGGCTGCAAACCTATGAAAACTACGAACATCATGCAAGGTCTGCGGAGTAGGCCAATTAACAACAGCCTCAATCTTTCACTCATCGATAGAGATGCCATCCTTAGAGATCACATACCCAAGGAATAAAACACGATTAGTACAGAACACACACTTTTGAGTGGCTGCGTAAAACTGTTGGGCATGCAAAACTAACAGAATCTCCTGTAGATGCTGGTGGTGCAACTGTAAATCTGCACTATAAATAAGAATATCATCAAAATACACAACCAATCAATGACCAATAAAAGGCTTTAAAACCTGATTCATAATACGCATGAAGGTACTAGGCGCATTGGAGAGTCCAAATGGCATCACAAGCCACTCATACAAGCCCTCACGGGTTTTAAAAGCCCTAAACGAATTCGAATCTGATGATACCCACTCTTGAGATCCAACTTACTAAATACTGCAGCCCCATGTAATTGATCAAGTAAATCATCAAGGCGAGGAATTGGGAAGCGACACTTAATAGTAATTTTGTTGGCAAAACGACTATCTACACACATACGCCAACTACCATCCTTCTGTGGTATCAATAAGGCAGGAACAGCACAAGGGCTCAAGCTTTCACGAATATAACCCTTCTCAAGTAACTCAACAACCTGTCATTGTAATTCATCATGCTCTCGTGGACTCATACGATAATGAGGACGATTAGGCAGATTAGATCCTGGGACAAGATCAATCTGATGCTGAATATCCCGCATAGGAGACAAACCGTTAAGTAACTCATCAGGAAAACCATCTGTAAATTCGTCAAGTACACCCTTGACACACTCAGGCACTAACACAGATTCACTCCAATCTTCCCCCATCAACAAATACACCATACCGGTTGCTTCCATCTCCTTAACAAAGCGTTTTGCTGTTAAAAAATTAGAATTGCTATGTGTTGTAGGTTTAGAAGAAACATCTTTGCTAGGCATTAATACAATACGAACAGAGGTAACCATAAAGTTATAAGTATTTTTATGACCATCATGGTGAACATAACAATCATACTGCCATGGTCTACCTAACAACAAATGACATGCATCCATAGGGACAACATCACACCAAACTTTATCCCGATACTTTGCACCAATAGAGAAGGCAACCAAACAACGTTTAGTGACAGATACCTCCACCCCTTTTGTAACACCCATGAGTTGGTGTTAGTCCCACATTGCCAAGGAAGTGGTTGTATTGGTAGTATATAGAGCTTAACCATACTCTAACTAATGTCAAGGCCTTTTGGGGTAAGCCACATGGGTGGGCCCTGATTCAAAACCCTCTACTGCTGGATATCCGCAGTGATTAAAGGGGGACAATATTGACATTAGCGAGCGGTATGGTGCTCGACGCACCGGGATGAGCGAGGACGAAATCCTGGGGTGTTACAGTTGGTATCAGAGCCGACGACGGGTCGCCTGTTGCAGGTGGGAAGTACGCTGGAAAGGCCCAGGGAGCGCCAGGTACTTATCTCACATGGCAGGGAACGTCAGAGATTTTGGGACTGTACTGAGTGTACTGCAGAGCTGAGGACGGCTCTATTTCTAAGGTGGTGAGATTGTAACACCCATGAGTTGGTGTTAGTCCCACATTGCCACTGAAGTGGTTGTATTGGTAGTATATAGAGCTTAACCATACTCTAACTAATGTCAAGGCCTTTTGGCGTAAGCCACATGGGTGGGCCCTGATCCAAAACCCTCTACTGCTGGATATCCACAGTGACTAAAGGGGGACAATATTGACATTAGCGAGCGGTATGGTGCTCGACGCACCGGGATGAGCGAGGGCAAAATCCTGGGGTGTTACACCTTTCTTGAGCCATGAAAGGGAATATGGTTCAGGATGCTTCTCAGTTGCCAGCTTCAGCTTTGAAACAGCTTCATCAAAAACCACGTTTTCACAGCTACCATGATCTATAATCAGTTGACAGACTCTGCTCCCAATAGTACAACTTGAACGGAAAATATTGTTTCTCAACCACGCATCTCCTTCCGTGTCTTTAGGAGTAAGACAGATCCTGCGAGTGATTAAACATTCACCCTATCACCATGAACAACCTCTTCCTCAACCTCGTTATTGTCAAACAGTGGGTTATCAAACAATGGAGAACCCTCAAAACCCTCCATTCCTTCATCCACACCGTCATCACCATCAATAAATAATTTTTTTCCTTGCCTATCACTCTTTCTACAATCAGCAGATTTATGTCCAGGTTCGCCACATTTAAAACACTTAAAAGTTGGTGCTTTAACTGGTTGTGCTCCTCCACCCTACATGTTTATGGGCCTGTTAGTAGGTGTTGTATTGTTACGAACACCAAACCTATTATCAAGACTAGCAGTGTAACCACCCCTCATTTGCATCTTCCTTTCCAAAGTCAATGCTCTCTGGTGTGCTTCAGAAACATCCCAACAATCAAACAAGTTCAGTGTATCCTGGAAATTCTGACGTAAACCCTCAATATAACGAGTAACCAACTGTTCACCCGTCTCTGCAGTATCAACCCGAAATACTAATTGATAAAATTCTTTAGTATATTCTTCAACCGTTTTAGAACCCTGCCGTAGATTCTGCAAACGATGAAAAATCTCTCTGGCGTAGTTGTAAGGCAAAAAATCTGCGCGCATGTACTTTTTCAGTTTCTCCCATACAATAATATTGGCTTTCCCTTGCATACTACGAGTTATCTTTAGTTGTTGCCACCATGCAGCAGCCCTTCCACGAAACCTTGTAGCAACTAAAGGAACTTTTTTGTTTTTTGAAACTTCTTTGAACTCCGAAATTTCTTCAACAGTACCCAACCAATCAATCAATTCATCAGCTTATAGATTTCCATGAAACTCTGGAATATCGATTTCAATCCAGCCTCCCATCTACGATTTTCATAAGGTTGTCTAGCAACCTCACGATCAACTTCTACAAAGGGGTTGTCAAGCCATTCCTCATCATCTCCAGTATCTGCATCTTGCGGTTCTGGAACACGATGGCGCTCTTGCTGATTTTGCAAACCAACCATCTGATGGGTGAGCGCTTCAACCTGTCGGGTAAGCTCTGCAATCCTATCTCTCGCATGCAAATCATCTAAAGGGGCATCTCGAATCACTGCAGCACGTCCTCTTCCACCACCACGGGCCATTGAAACAGGATAGTAGCCTAGAAATCTGATACCAACTGATGCTAGGCCTGTAAAAATAGCCCTTTGACCCTAAACCCGGCCCGGCCCGCCCGGCCCATTCAACAAAAAAAGCCCTTAAAGCTTGACCCTTATGATTTTTAGGGTAGGGCCGGCCCGACCCTCTCATTTTAAGGGTCGGGTTAGGGTTTAGCTTTGGAAATCTTAGACCCTACCCTTAGCCCGACCCTAATTAACCCTCTCAAAGCCCTCTTACGACCCTCATAAATATATGTATAATTTTTAATATATTTCTCTATATATCAAAATTTGAACATTTTTTTAGAGTTTTAATCGTAAAGATTTTTCCAATTAGACATAGATGTCACTTTTGTTTAAGTTATATGATATTTATCGAATGTTTATCGAATATTTTCCGAACTAGTTGCTAAAAAATTATTATATAACTAAAAGAAATTGATTCTCAATAGAATTTTTTTTTATTAACCATCTATTTCATTATTGAGCATGTAATAAACGGTAATTAGATTATTATTTTAAATGTTTATTTTATACTTATTATGCTAGAATGTTATAAATTTAGGATTAAATTTTTAAAGTTTGAAATTTTAGTAATAAGATAACATCTAACTACGAGTTCATTGTAATTATTAATCGTAATACTCTTGGATAAAATAATATCATATACTATAACAAATTTGATCGTGAAAAAAATACATTTGTACATTTAAGAATTGAAACATATTATACGTATTTTCAAAAATATTAAAATGATATTAATAAAAACATGATCGCATATTTTTTTTTCAAGTAAAACATAATTGTATGTATCGACCCTATCAACCGGGCCCGTGAGCCCGGCCCTCAACCCTTTAAAATAAAGGGCTAAGGGTCGGGTGAGGTTTTGACAATTTTTGTGTTGGCCCGCCCTAACCCGACCCTCATCATCTTTTAGGGTAGGGTTGGCCCGACCCTTAAAGTGTGAGGGCTCGAGGGTTCAAGGGTCGGGCTAGCCCTACCCGGCCCATTTTACAGGCCTAACTGATGCAGGAACTAGATCTTGGAACACAAACAAACTCACACCAATATTAAGAAGAACACTTCTTTTTCATTAATCAATAAAAACCAAGTCTTTTACATCTAAAAGAGGCCTTTATATAGGTTACAGTTTCCAAATCCTAACCAAACCCTAATACTGTATAAAAGACGCAACTAACCTCCAACCCTAACATAAGACAAAAATTACCAAAAATAGAAAGATTTGAGTTATGATCAAATCTGGACTCTACTCAACTTTAGGAATCCAACGCCACAGACGGCATGCAAAACGGAGTTCTCTAGAAAGAGATATAAATAAAACAAAATTTCCTAAAATAACAAAATTGGCTTTTTGAAGGCCTAAACGATGCCAATACCCCGAAACACGCCAGCACACGAGCAAAGCTGGAGTGTCCTGGTCCTTGGCCCGTTTTCCTTCAAAAAAATGGGTCTTGATGCCACCTTGGCAAACTGGAAAAAATCTCAACTTGCCGGCAGGCGAGCCTCAAGCAACTTCTGGTGGCGGGCAGTCGAGCTACGCTCCCATTTCTCTTCAAACATATCATCTAACTCCTGTATGCCATCACTACCCACCGTGTGGGGTTTTATGCGAAGTATCTTGCTTCCCAGGAGGTCACCCATCCTGAGACTACTCCCACACGAGCACGCTTAACTCCGGAGTTCTTTCGAACTCTGGAGCCAAGTAAGCCCAAAAGGCCTCGGTGATAATATACGACGAATCTATACATATATTCCAATGTCAGGACATCCCCCTCTTACGTGTCGTAGGATCCACCCCCTCGCCAAACCACATGCCCAATAAAACCCCACATTGTCGGATTTTCGCAGTGGCTAACTGGGTACAATATCGATGGTGATATAGGTCCGGTCGCTACATGTATAAATATCTCATCAAAATCTATTAACTTATAAATTTAACGAATTTATTAATTTAGTAAATTCGCTCAAGTTTGGACTGGAAAATTCTATTAATTAAGCGAGATTATTAATTAATCGCGTATCAAATTATCGGGGTTATACCTTAAAAAAACAATTTCAAATAAAAAAAAATATTTTAATGAGTGGTATATATAAAACTTAAAAAAACTTGTACACGATCGTCTAGGAGATAAGGTATAAGAATTTTTACGGTCTTATCTCACTTGAAGTCAAAAAAACATTGTTACGTGTATTTCTCGAAAATGCACAAAAGATAGTTGAAAGACAGATTAAAAAATTCTTCTTTTTTGCAAACATGAAAGAGATTGAGAGAAAGAAAATTATTCGCAAACAACATACATAATTGGAGTTGCATATATGTTATTATTGGTTATTCATACAATCACACTATAAGTAATAGAGAATGCTCGTGAAGAAACAATGAACTATCTGTCTCATAAAATTGGTGGTAATTTATATTTTGCAATTAAACATCAACTAAACTTTACTTACAAGAACTTTGCGCGACTTGCTTGAGGATGGTTGAAGCTTGAAGAATTCTAGTGTATGCAAAAAGCTGTAAATTGGGCTTTTGTTGAATTCCAACTAAATTTATACTAGTGAACGATGAGATCGATTTATTGTAATTGTAAATTTATACCAACGAAAAAAAGACAACTTAGTCTATTCCTTCTAAAGTATCGACACCTTACATTAGATCTTAATATACATATTGGATTAATGGTTTAGATCATTTCGGCCCAACAGTCCAAAGGCCCAATCCATAGCCTTGGAAAGAAATTTATTTTATTTTTATTTATTTTTTGGTAGGCGAGTGAAATCCTCTTGAAGAAATAGTGTTTACATTAGAAAATCATTGGAAAATGATTAGTAGAGCTCAAGCTAGGGTATCAATATGATATGCCGTTACACTAGTGGATTAGATGGAACCTGTGTTACTATTTGTGACATTTGAAAATTTAGATGTGTAGGTCTTTTACATCTGGGACGAAAGACGTGACATGAGTATGGACTATGGAGGAGACAAAACTGTAGTTGCATTCAATTATTTTAAAGTTATGGAAGTATGCAAAGACTTGTACAGACAGGATTAGTGATTTACATGATGATATACTTTATCATATCCTATCTTGTTTAGCCATGAAACAGGTAATCAACGCAAGTGTTCTTTCGAAAATATTGAGTCGTGGAAATACCCTATGGACTTTAATAGTCTTAATTTTGATATATTCGAGTGGCAGGAGGAGGAAACTGAATTGAGTTTCAGAAATAATGCCATTGGTAGAAAAACATTTGCGAGAAAGACTTTGGTCATCGTTATTGTCAGTTTTGATACACTGTAGAAACTGAGAAACACTTTGCGAGAAACTTAATCCTTTCTAGAATTGTTGCTCAGTTTTCGTTATTTTCGGTTTTGATACTATGTCAAAAAACCATCATAACTTTGTGCGTGGTACTCCGAATTGCAATCTGTCTTTTGGGTTAGAAAGAGGACTCTCTCAAATTTCCAATGGTACATGGAACTTCATCTGGAGATAAGTATTTTGGTGGGAAAATAGATCTAAAGTTCTGACAGGGTTTTTGCAGGAAGCATTGCAGTTGGAGATTTAGGAAAAATTGACTAAGTATGGAATTGTAATTGACATTGCCGCTGACAACGGTTTAGACAGGTGCATTGTCGCTGGAGTTTCTGATATACTATATGGTGAAGTGCTTATGGGCCCAATTTAGGTCCATGATAGTGTAGCAAACCATAAGAAGTTTAAAAGCCACATTAAGCAAAAGTCTAACGGAGTTTTGAGAGATTCAAAATCCACAATTAGCAGAACAGTTAAGGTGGGATCATAGTAACAAGAGTGTAGATGGTAATATGCGCCACTAGGGATGTAAATAGTGCGGGTTGAGTCGGATCAGGGTATGTCCATATTCAAAACCATATTTCTTTACTTCAAACCAGATTCGGATCCGAACTCGAATTAAATCTTCATACATGAACCATATCCGAACTGTTTTACATTAATCGGATCCGAATCTGACCCGTCAAACCCGAATTTTAAAATAGAAATAAACAATTATAAAATCTCGCTGATTAGAAATTCCTACTTAAATTTTTTTTTATTATGCTCTTCTAATAAAAAAGAAAATATTTTGTATCCATGAAATCAAAGATTAATATTTCTTTTCTTAATAATAAAAATTTATAAATCATTAATTTCATATTACCAAAATTAAAAATATTATATATTTTACAAATATGGGAGGATCCGACCCAAATTCATGTAAACCCGTATCCAACCCAGATCCGAGTCGCGTTAGTTTTGTGAACCTAAATCCGATATGATCCATTTTATAATTCAGATTAGTTTAGAAGATCCAAACCCGGTAAAATGGATACGAATATAAGTCGGATTCGGGTCAAACCCGCACCATTTACATCCCTATGTGCCACCCAATGGACTCTCCAGCATGAGATACAATTAACAAAAATTGGCTTGAATTCTCAGCAGAGTCGCGAAATATTAGATTTGGTCTAGCTACTGATGGAATTAATCCATTTCGTAATCTCAGCTCAACACATAGTTGTTGGCCAGCGATGTTGGCTACATACAACCTCTCTCCATGGTTATGCATGAGAAAAGAACATTTGATGTTTTTTTTATTGATTCCAGGACCCAAACAACTTGGGAATGATATTGAAATATACTTGTCGTCGCTTATTGATGATTTGAAGAAGTTGTGGGAGAAAGGAGTAGATGTATATGATGCATACACAAAAACTACTTTCAATTTGAATGCGATTTTGATGTGGACCATAAATTATTTTTGCGCATATGGGAATCTTTGTGGATGTACGGCAAAGGGTAAAACAACATGTCCAGGGTGTGGTGTTAATACTTGTTCGACCTATTTAAAAACTATCATGAAGACAATATATATGGGTCACATGCGTTTTCTTCCACATAATCATTCATTTCATTCTAAAATAAAATGGTTTAAATAGTTTTGACGAGAATTGAATTTTTTTTTAACATTAGAATATATTATTATTAGAATTCCTAAAAAACATTACAAATTTCAAACACTCTGATAAGTTTTGTATATGCTACTCATTAAAAGACAATAGTCCCTTTAGTCAAATGTAAGTTACTCATTAATGAATATACAGTATAACCCCTATAAATTAATAGCTTTGGGACCATCAAAATCTATTAATTTAGCGTAATATTAATTAATTGATAAATTAATAATTT
The DNA here is from genome assembly GCA_023053565.1 of Aquilegia eximia. NCBI lineage: Eukaryota > Viridiplantae > Streptophyta > Magnoliopsida > Ranunculales > Ranunculaceae > Aquilegia > Aquilegia eximia. Next base: position 3,033,664 of record JALIGU010000011.1, read on the forward strand.
ATTAATTTAGCAAAAAATATATTTTTAAGTTTTATTCAATATAAACTATTTGTTTTTTACTAAAAATTAAGATATTTTAACTTATTTAAATGAAAAAAAGATTTATAACACCTACAATAAATGATGTAGATAATTAACCTAGCTTAACACAATTATCAACTCTATGTATTCTACCCATTGTATGTACAATGAGTTAAACATATTTAACAAGAAACTTAATTAAATTTTACTTTCAATAAAAAATTGAGTCATAGTTAAAGAAGACATCTTGAAAAATCAAAACATTATGTATTTTTTAATAGCATATCAAATAAAAAAGCGAGATTATTAATTAATCGCATATCAAATTATCAGACTCATTAAAAGACAATATCAAATAAAAAAAAATTCTTTTAATGAATGGTATATATAAACCTTAAAAAAACTTGTACACGACCATCTAGGAGATAAGGTATAAGAATTCTTATGGTCTTATCTCACTTGAAGTCAAAAAATATTGTTATGTGTATTTCTTGGAAATGCACAAAAGATAGTTGAAAGACAAATTAAAGGATTCTTCTTTTTTGCAAACAAAAAAGAGATTAAGAGAAAGAAAATTACTCCAAACAACACACATAATTGGAGTTGCATATATGTTATTATTGGTTATTCATACAGTCACATTATAAGTAAAGAATGCTCATGAAGAAACAATGAACTATCTGTCTCATAAAATTGGAGGTAATTTTATATTTTGCAATCAAACATCAACTAAACTTTACTTACAAAAGCTTTGGCGACTTGCTTGATGGTTGAAGCTTGAAGAATTCTGGTGTATACAACGAGCTGTAAATTGGGCTTTTGTTGAAATTTATGGATAATTAAGTCAATTAATAAGTTTGACTGAATCAAACCCAGTTGACTGTTTGTTGTAACAGAGTTTGACCGAAAAAGAAAAATTTTAGACTAATGGAATGTATTGGCCAAACGTGACAAAAAAAAAGGGTGCATTTGAAACCGGCAAGAAGTGGTTTGACATCAATTTTGTGACAAAGTGTCCTTGGTTATTTCGCCTTGAGTTCATTGTTAAGAAAACCTAGTTGTACGCGCGTCGTCCCGTGTCCTTGTCTTCGCGTCATGTGTAAAGTATCGTGGTTTTTGGTTCAGGACGTACGTACCTTGTTAGGACGTTCGTACGTCCAAGTAGTCAGCAGAACGTTTATCTTGGTAAACGTACGTACCATGTAAGGACGTACGTACGTATGGAGAGTCAGCAGGGAAGTTTGCATTCTGGACGTACGTACCTTTACAGGACGTTCGTACGTCCAAGTAGACAGCAGGTTTATTTTCGTGTGGAGACGTACGAACGTCATATCGACGTACGTACGTCCAAAGTCGGTTTGCACTAATTCGGCCCACTTTCCTTGGTTTTCAACTCTAAGTATAAATAGGGTTTCTCTTCCAAAGAACAAGTCAGTTCTTTGGCCGTCCATTCTTCTTCTAGTTCATGAGTTTTGGTTTAGGTTTTGGTGTTGAAAGTGTTTGTGGCTATTGAACTCAATTCCCTTCCTTCCCCCTTCTCTCAATTCATATCTTTGTGATCTTCCTAGTTTTATTGTGATTTCGGCTTCGAGTCTTCTTGTGTGTTCATCAAGAAGTCGAGTGTCTTGTGCGTACATCAAGGTGCTCTGGTGAAGTCAAGGTGTTAGAGATAACCAGGAGTATCAACTCGCAGTGAGTGCAGGTAGTTGATAGGTTTGTACATCTCTTTTCATCTAGTGGATTATTTGTTGTCGCGAGGACAACCGTGGACGTTTCCCTTTTCGGGTTTTACCACGTTAAAAATTTCTGTGTGTTCATTACTTTCTGCCTATTGTTTGATTGTTTGGTTGAATAATCAATTGTTATATTAGCACTATTTGTAGTTTCTCAATTGGTATCAGTCGCTGGGGGCTGGTTAAGGAGCGTAAAGGCTCACGCTAACGATCAATAGTGCTTATGGAACCTCATAAGTTTGCTACTTCAAGTCTTCCTCCACAATTCAGTGGAAAAGACTTTGGTCATTGGAAAGTACGGATGCGAGCTTATCTCCAAGCATTAGGAGAAGAAGTCTGGCTTTCTGTTGTTACAGGGGGGAAAGAACCTCTGACTACTACAGGTACTGATGATACTGCTGTTACATCACTGACGCCACGTGAAAAGTGGACGCCTGAACAGAAGTTGTTGGCAAATTATAACAACAAGGCACTCAATGCTATTTTCATGGCATTAAATGCCAGTGAGTTTCGTCGTGTGCAAGGATGTGAAGAGGCTAAAGATGCATGGAACAGGCTAATCTGTACACATGAAGGTGACGAAACTGTCAAAGAAAGCAAGCTGGAACTGTTAACATCTCAGTTTGAGAACCTACGGATGGATAATTCTGAGACTTTTGATGATTTCTTTATTCGTCTCCAAGACATCACAAACTGCAGTGCGGCTATTGGTCATGCATATACTGACACACAAGTGGTACGTAAGATATTGCGTGCTTTGCCTCCTCGGTTTCGTTCTCGTAAGGATGCCATTACTGAGAGTAATGTGATTAAGAACATGTCCATTGAGACACTTGCGGGGAAACTAAGGACATGTGAGATGGAACAGGCCTTGGAAGAACCTTTGAAGAACAAGTCTGTGGCATTCAAAGCTACATCGTCTAAAGAAACTTCCACAGGACCTTCTGATGATGAAGAACAGGATGTGGATGATAACTATGCTTTTCTGTCACGTAGCTTTCAGAAGATTCTGAAATATCAACAGAATCGAGATCCTCGGAAGCGATTTCCTGATACCTCAAATGCTCCTAGGAGTCGTGGTTTTGAGCGATTCTCTGTGGATGGGAGAAGAGCTCGAGTTGATCGTAAAGATGTCCAATGTTACAAGTTTCGTGAATATGGACACTTTGCAAATGAGTGTGACAAGAAAGTGGATCGCAAACCTGGAGATAATTCCAAAGCGAACCTCACAGTGACATGGGATGATTCAGATGAAGATGATGATGGCAATCCCTCAAATGTTGTCTCCAACTATGTGGTCTTTAGTGCATCCCTGGATGAGCATCCAGGAGGTATTGTATCCTCAACTGATGATATTAATGTTTCTGATTCTGGTGTTCATGCTACTACTAGTGAATTATGTGATATGTATAAATTTTCCATGCAACAAGTAAAGTTGCTTGAAAAAACTAACACTGTCTTACAGGAACAGGTAGATAGTCTTGGGCATGATATCTGTAATCTTGCAGGTGACTCCAACATGTTGAAAGAAAAATTTGTGAAGGAAAAGGAGGATTTCCAAGTGCGTATTGCCACTCTGGAAAAACTCAATAATGAACTGGAGACACGGTATCGATTCCTTGTATTGGAACATGAGAAAGTAAAAGCTGAGTTGTTTGCTGCTAACAAACAATTGGTTGGGTTTGGTAAAGCTAGTGATAATCTAAACTCTCTGTTGGGAATTGGTAAATCCCATTCAGATAAATCTGCCTTAGGTTATGATACATCTGTTCCTATTTCTACTGCTAGCACCTCCCGTACTACTTTTGTCAGACCAGCAGGTGTCGCTTCTCCTGCTCCTGTGCAGGTGTCTGGTGTGGTTTCTCCACCCAAGGTCACTCGTGTAAAGCATGTCCCGAAAAAGAATTCTAGACACAAAGGCTTTAAATGTCTAACCTGTGGTCGCATGGGTCACACTTCTGCTTTTTGTTGGAATAATTTGTATCCTGCTCATCATCCTTCTTTTGCAGGTAATTCATATTGGAACAAGTCTTCCACTTTCTCCATGTAGGCTCCATACATGTGGAATGGATATGCTCCGTGGGGTTTACCCAGAACTTCTCCTTATGGAAATCGTCCTCAAGCAACACCCATGCCTACTCCACCACCACACTTCTGGGATAGGAGTATGGATGCATCCAGGAAAATGGTATCTCACATGGCTCGTTTGGTTGAACCAATGCCTTCTTCATGGTATCTTGACAGCGGTTGTTCGCGTCATATGACAGGTGATAAGACTCTAATTGATAATCTGACTCTTGGTTATGGAGGTAAGGTTAATTTTGGAAATGGTAAAATGCTTCCGGTTGAAGGTAAAGGTAACTTTTCTGAGGTTGGATCGCTCAATAGTCATGAGCTTCTTTTTGTTAAGGGTCTTAAGTCCAATCTATTGAGTATTAGTCAGTTATGTGATGCTAAGTTTAAGGTTGTGTTTGAGGATGCTAAGTGTGATGTTTTTGATTCCAATCATGTCTTGGTGTTAACTGGTAGTCGCTCATCTGATAACTGTTTCATTGTCACTACACCCCTTCCACATCTATATACCTAATTTGTTCATTGGAACTGTCTGTGCTTAGGATGTTTAGGTTCGGTTGATTTTATTTTATTATTATGGTTGGTATTGAGGACATACTACTTTCTCTATTGTGTGGATTCCATATTACAGATGTTTCTAGTTTGGCGTCCTCAACTGTTGTTGTGTCATGCATAGTTGTAGGGTTGCATCATACTCTCTTTGTCTTGGTCGCTTCTTGCATGATGCATTTACATGTAGTTGGATTGTCGTTTTGCATACCTGTATATCTCCAGTCTTCTATGGTTTCCTTTCATGATCATCGTCTTCTTTTATATTTATTTACCTCTTGTAAGTGGTCAATGACTCACAAAATCCCCAGCCATTTGAATGTCTTGAGAGCATACTCATTTGGCTAAGAACCCGTTGGGGCTGTGAGGGTCATGCTCTGACGGATGGACTCAGGAGATGTTAGTTCTTGTGTTGCACGTTACCATGGTATTGCACTTCTTGAGTGTGTTTTTGCCGAAAAGATGTAGGCTACACCCTACCCTCGTGTTCTGGTAAAAGATGGAGATATTACATACTCCCACACGGGAATGGCGTTTGTTTCAAGTGGTTTTACAAAAAAAAAAAAAAAAAAAAAAAAAACAAAACAAAAAAATGACAAGTGGCTTTCGTCTTTGTATAGTTGAAAGACAAGAAGAAAAACAATATTGTGTGTTTCCTTGGTTTTGTTGTGATCCGGTTCACTTCCACATTGGTCTAGTTGCAAGTGACTTTCAATATACTCAATGATCATGTTTTTAGTTTGTTTCCGGAGGTTGGTGTTGGTCTATCAGTTTCTTCTACATGCTTGCATCATTCTAGTAAGTACCATGCCTTGGTGTATGATGTCGTTCTTCGATTTTGCATTTTCTTGTGGTTGAGGTTTGCTTAAACTGTATTCGGCTGTAATTGGAATCCTTCTGATAAGTCGAAGTGTTTTCTTGTGATGTCTCTCAATATTTGTTCTTGGTAGTTATTTGGCTTATTATCTAGCTGTTAGGGTGGTTCTTCTTTTTTTTTATATATATATAAAAATAAAAAATTAAAAAAAAAAAAAAAGGGGGAGTTCGTACGAACGCTTTCATGACGTTCGTACGTTTAGGTGGGCAGATCTTTTAGCAACGTACGAACGTTCCTCGGACGTACAATCGTGTTCTCAGTCAGATGTTTGGTTTTTGAGGTCTTGACGTACGAACGTTCTTCGAACGTACGAACGTTTCTGGTACAGTTCGGCCCATTTGCTGTTTAAAACCAATTTTTTTTAAACACAAAGCCATTTGTTGTTATATCAATCGTGTTTCCCTTCTTTTGGGCACACTACAAGTAGTTAGCATATTGGTTTCCTTGCTCATCTTCGGAGATTTTCTTCTATATTTTTTTTTGTTTTGCTTCTGTTCTCCTTCTTTGGTGGTTGTTTATTGCTCAACTCCGGCAGTTTCTTTTTCTTTTTGGTGTATACTCTGCTTTTACTCATGTAAGTGCACTCGACTCCTTCTATATTCTTCTTCTTCTCTTTCTCCTTACTCTCTTGGTATTGTTGGATTGCATGGTTATTCTCTATTCTCTTTGAAATGCTTGGTTTGTTTTGTTTTGGTTGTGTTGGTTAGTTTTCCATTTCATTCCTTTGAAATTGGTGGACGATTTGGCTCTCTCTATTTCTTGTAACTTCTTCTCTATTGTTGGGTCTATTTTGTCGTGTGTTTGGGTGCTTGCCATTACTACATTGTTGCCGATAGCATGTGTCTTGTTTCTGCACATCAAGTGTTTGAGTAAATGCCTCAATGACCTGGCTATTGTTTATTTTGTCAATTTTCTTACATTCCTGGTTTGTTTGCTGTTGTGGTTGTGTAGACGATGGCCTCAAAGCGCGCACGCACCACTCCCACCACCAAGGCAACTGGGTCTAAGGGCGCATCCGCTTCCCGCGCTTCACGGGGTAGAGGTTCTACTCAGGTCTTGTCGCCTCATCCCCCATCCCTTGGTGCTCATCCTCGAGCCAAGGCCATTGTTCCCGAGCGGTTCTTCGACTTGGGAGATATTGCTGCCACCCCTCTCGGGGCTTCTCAACTCGGCAACATAGCTTCGTTCTTTGAGGCTAGAAATTGGTTAAGGGTGGCTCAACCAATCACAAAATACTCGGTTGAGCATACGATTGCCTTCTATGAGACGAAGACGCCCTCACAGAATCGTTCGAGTTTCTCAGTTTTCATTGACGGTCGGAGATACACTATCTCTCCGAAGGTAATACGTGAGGCGTTGGGGATTGACGATGATCTTCTCTCCGAAGGTGCTGTTCATGTCAGGTGGCCCATTCCGGATGCGATTCAGATTGACTTTGTCGATCAGGTTCAGAGGATGTTCATTGATGGGGTCACGGAAAGGTATCATGCCAAGCACTACAGCACCATCCTCTTGCACATGGTTGCCCACTCCAACATCTACCCCACCAAGGGCAACAAGATCATCATGACCGACGACATGGTCAAATTAGTGGTTTGTATGTCGGTGCACCATCTTCATCTTTCTGAGGTCATCTACACACGAATGCTTCAGATCGATGCAGCTAAGGGTACTCTTCCTTTCCCTAGCTTTATAATGACTATACTCAAGCACTTGGGTTTTCAGGGACAGTATATGGAGGTGAGCCCTCCAAGGTTCGTTGGCCATGACTGGGTCAACGCCATCAAGAAGGGCTGTCAGTCTAGGAAGTCGGCGTTTGAGTCTGTGGGTGCGCGTTTGACGCATCACCTAATTTGGGGAGGCAGGGCTCTTGTTCGCCATGATGATTTTGATCGGGCTTTGACCTCTGGACACCCCGTCTCAGCCTCAGCTAGGGGCAATCGGGCAGTTGCAGCAATTGATGCTCGGGTTTCCTCTCTCCGACGTCGTCAGGATCATATGGATGCTCGGTTAGATCGTTTTGGGGTCATTCTCTCTCGTCATGATGCCATGATCAGTGATATTCATGCGATGAACGTCGCCCAGATGCGTCATCTTCAGCTGGACTTCACTCCCATCGACTTGCCTCCGTTTTCGGAAGAGGTACCTCCAGTTCCAGGTGACAGTGATGGTAATGACTCTGATAGAGAGAGTGAGGACGAGGGTGATGGTGAACACAGTGATGGTGACTCGGAGTCCGAGTAGTTCTTATTCTGGTTTACTCTCCACATTTTTGTACTTAACATTGCTCTTTTGTTATATCGTTTTGTTTCTATATCTAGATGTTGAGCATGTTATTGGATATTGCTATTTTATTATGAGTTCTAGTTCCTTCCTGACTTGCAGAATATTCCTGCTAATTAGGTAATGGACCTCTCTTATTGGGCCCATGTTAGGTTTATTCTTGTTTTTCCTATATATAGGGGAGTTTTCTCTTCTTTTACTCCTATTGTATCTTCTTACCTCCTTCTAGTTCTCTCTTTGTTCCTCAGATTTATTCAATGGCAGAATATGAACTTCATGGGGTTTTTGTTCCGGCTGTTGGTTATGTGTCGTTTATGGTGATGGAGTACAAAAACAATGCTAAGGTTTGTCGTTTATGTCGCGTTCCCCATGGGTATGACTATATTCATCGACCTTTTCTTAATCCTTGCCTGGTTCATGTAAATCATTGGGAGAGACTACCGGGACATCTTCAAAATCACATCTTGGAGTTGGTTGGATACCCGAAGGTTCCAGGACTTGCTGCTCCTCTTACCGACTGTGGCTTGGACAGCAGAATTGAGGAGTTGTTTTGTACGAGTGAATGGCTGGAGGATTATGATGATCATGTGATAGCTCGGTGGAATAGACATTTAGCCCGTGCGGAAGCTTATTTCTCCAAGCTTCCTCTAGGTCATTGGGAACGAGTTTTTCGAATTCGTTAACTTTAGCTTTATCTTATGTCTTTATTGTTTATTATGACTATGGACTTATGTATTTGGTTATTAGTTGTTCTCTTGAACTTTAACAGTTGGGATAGGTTTATTTCTTTTCTTGGTTACTTGTTTATTACTGTTATTTATCGTTTCTCTTGTTGGTTGGTTATTTTGTTCACTTTTTGTGACAAAAAGGGGGAGATTTATGACTCTGATTTCTAACAATCGTCTCTTTGTTGTCAGGGTATTCTTGGGTCATGTTTCAGGTATGCTACAAGTATGGGGGAGTGAACGGGTTGATGTTTTAGGCGTTCTACAGTTATGGGGGAGCTCGAGTGCCAAAATTTTGGAGCTCATGAAGTATGGGGGAGTTGCTTGAAGGAACTTCTGTTGATTCCTTGATCTGTTGATTTCTTGATTGTTTCGGAAATTCTTAAGTGCTTCCGTTCGGTCTCTGGTGGTTAAAGCGTTTTGCTCAAGCTGGATAACAAGAATTGGTGACTTTGTGTGTGTTCTACCTTGAGTGATTCTGTAGGCATGTTTTATAAATGCCATGGTTTGGGTTTGTAAGCACGTTTTATAAGTGCTATTAGAGTCATAGGTTTTTGTCACAAAATCAATGTCAAAGGGGGAGATTGAAACCGGCAAGAAGTGGTTTGACATCAATTTTGTGACAAAGTGTCCTTGGTTATTTCGCCTTGAGTTCATTGTTAAGAAAACCTAGTTGTACGCGCGTCGTCCCGTGTCCTTGTCTTCGCGTCGTGTGTCAAGTATCGTGGTTTTTGGTTCAGGACGTACGTACCTTGTTAGGACGTTCGTACGTCCAAGTAGTCAGCAGAACGTTTATCTTGGTAAACGTACGTACCATGTAAGGACGTACGTACGTATGGAGAGTCAGCAGGGAAGTTTGCATTCTGGACGTACGTACCTTTACAGGACGTTCGTACGTCCAAGTAGACAGCAGGCTTATTTTCGTGTGGAGACGTACGAACGTCATATCGACGTACGTACGTCCAAAGTCGGTTTGCACTAATTCGGCCCACTTTCCTTGGTTTTCAACCCTAAGTAAATAGGGTTTCTCTTCCAAAGAACAAGTCAGTTCTTTGGCCGTCCATTCTTCTTCTAGTTCATGAGTTTTGGTTTAGGTTTTGGTGTTGAAAGTGTTTGTGGCTATTGAACTCAATTCCCTTCCTTCCCCCTTCTCTCAATTCATATCTTTGTGATCTTCCTAGTTTCATTGTGATTTCGGCTTCGAGTCTTGTTGTGTGTTCATCAAGAAGTCGAGTGTCTTGTGCGTACATCAAGGTGCTCTGGTGAAGTCAAGGTGTTAGAGATAACCAGGAGTATCAACTCGCAGTGAGTGCAGGTAGTTGATAGGTTTGTACATCTCTTTTCATCTAGTGGATTATTTGTTGTCGCGAGGACAACCGTGGACGTTTCCCTTTTCGGGTTTTACCACGTTAAAAATTTCTGTGTGTTTATTACTTTCTGCCTATTGTTTGATTGTTTGGTTGAATATTCAATTGTTATATTAGCACTATTTGTAGTTTCTCAGCATTGGCAAATTGACCCTTAAAACAGAATGTTGATGTTTAGAGGTACAGTGGGTGTGTTTCATAGAGAGCAAAAGATTGCCGAGAAAATGTCGAGTTGAAAATGCAGATAAGAGTTGAGAGTAAACCATAGCACAAAGTAATTGGGAAGCAGATAAGATTGTATGTTAAATTTTTCAACCTGTTGTAACAGTTGATTCAGTTCTTGGACAAGTCCCTTAACCCTCCAGGTTGGTTGTAGGATTCCATTTGCAGTATCTGCAGCTTATATAGAATCAGTTCTAATCTTGCTTCCTGTACTTATAGAGATTAGCCACTCTTAACACCTTTAACCATAGCTTTCAGTTCCAGAAATAATACAGAAGATGATTGGACTGGTTCACAAAAGGCAATTTGGACAGCCCTTTCTTTGTTTCTTATTACACCTCCTATGCCAGCTGCATTGTCAGATAATGCCCCATCTGTATTCAGCATGAATTCATCATCCCCAGCGAGCTTCCAAGAGACCAGTTTGGTCATCCTAGGAGCCAGCTGCACATTACCAAGTACGCCTACCAGCCTTGCATTCGCTGCAGTGTCTTCAATATGTTGGAGTTTGAAAAGAAGTCTGGTTCTTATCTCTCTGAGGATATTAGCAATAATACTGGCATCAGGGATGTATTCTTGTTTCGTTCATATATACTGTAGAAAAGTGACATGTGGAGGTTACATGTAATGGATTCCTATTAGGAATCGGTTTCCTTATTTGGCAACAAGTGTGGTGGAATTTTATTAGGATTCAATAAGGTTTTCTAATCTATTAGAAATCTAAGTTGTTGTTGATTTAGGAATTGGGTTACCAATTGGATTAACCAAAGAGGTTATAAATATTGGTGTTGTGTAACCATAAAAATTTGAGCAAAGAAGGAGCACATAAGAAAGTATGAGTGAGGGAGATTTGTGAGGAAACCTAAACTAAGGTTTCATTAGTTATTGTGTAGTTCACTTCTCAATTATCAATAAAGTTATCTCTCTTTGTCCCATGGATGTAGGCATATTGCCGACCCACGTATATCATTGTGTTTTCGTATTTCTACTTTAGTTTACATCTTTTGTGTTTGTTTCTTCATTAATCATATCAAGATCCTGTGTATTTATCTTAACAATTGGTATCAAGAGCCGAAGGTTATTCCTTTGGGTTGAAGACGGGATTTCGGAACAGTTTTGTTGGGTTTTAGAAATCTGTCCAGATTCGACACCCTGTAGTAGAATGGTCATAACTTTTTGATCAGATATTGAAACGACTATCCGTTTTTTGTGTTGGAAAGTAGACTCTTCAAGATTTCTAACAGTATATGGTACGTTCTGTGGTTCGAAGTATTCCGTTCTCAGTACTTCTTTGAAGTTGACAGTTCCGATTTTTCTTAGTTTGTTGAAAATCCAATCTTTGGTTTTTTAGTGGTATTGATTATTGAAGAGAAGATGGTTGATTCGAATTCTCCGAATTCCAGCAGTAAGTACACAAAGGTGCATGGATTTGATATTATCAAATTCAATGGGAAGAATAACTTCACATCGTGGCAAACGGATGTGAAAAATAATCTTGTTAGTATGAAGCAGATCAAAACCCTAAAGGGGAAACCTGAAACGACAAAGTTGCCAACAGGTTGGACGAATGATGATTAGGAAGAGTTTGATCAACAGGCCTGCAGTACGATTAGGTTATGTTTGACGAGGGATATCACACACAATTTTGCCGGTGAAACATCGGCAAAGGAGTTATGGGAGAAGTTAGAGAAGCTCTATCTTAGTAAGGATTTGACGTCAGAACTCTATCTAAAGAGGCATTTGTATTCGACAATATTTACACCTGGTAAGTCTGTGATTGAACATATTAATGATTTTAATAAGATCTGTTCTGATTTAGCAAACATTGATGTGATACTACCTGATGGTGAGAAAGCTATAATTTTATTATGTTCATTACCATCTTCGTGGGAAACAACAGTTGATTATTTTATTGCAAACAAAAAGACCATAAAGCAGTTGGTCTATGATGATGATGTTGTTTCGATGTTATAATCCAAAGCCATTAGAAAAAAGGAAGTTGATGATGAAGTTCAGGCTGAGGGTATGTATGTTAGAGGTAGATCATCACATAGAGGTTCGTCGAGTTCTAAAAGTCGCTCTAAATCTCGAAAAATAGATTTGGAGGATGTTGAGTGTTATTATTGTCATAACATGGGTCATTATAGTAAAGATTGTCCTAAGGTTAAGGCTAAGGAAGTGAAGAAGAAGAAATCTAATCCGAACACTGAAGTTGCTAACATTGCTCAAAGTAGTGATGAGGTAGCAAAGTCTATTGGAGACAATGAGGATGAGGTGTTAACAGTTACATCAAATAGCTATTTAGCTGAAGGATGGTGTCTTGATTCAGCTGCTTCGTATCATGTGTCCTGATAGGGAGTCTTTCACAACTTATAGAGAAGTAAATGGTGGTAAAGTTTTTATGGGCAATTTGAATGCCTGCAAGACAGTTGGTGTTAGTACAGTACGGATCAAGGCACATGATGGAGCTGTAAGAACCTTGATAGAAGTCACGCATGTTCCTGATTTGAAAAAGAGTTTGATTTCGTTAGGTGTACTTGAAGATAGTGGTTTCAAGTTTACCGGTGAGAATGGTCTTTTGAAGGTTTACTATGATGACAGGTTATATTTGATGGGCGAAAGACATGGAAACTTATATTTTCTTATTGGAGATATAGTTTCAGGTGGAGCTATGGCTATGGTTTCTCAAGCGGTTGATGAGAAACAATTAACTTCTACTCAGTTATGGCATATGCGGCTAGGGCATATGAGTGAAAAAGGTTTGTCTATATTGAGTAAAAAAGGTTTGCTTGGTAGCCAGAAAACTTGTAAGCTCGATTTTTGTGAGCATTGTGTATTTGGCAAGCAGTACAGAGTTCGTTTTGGTACCGCTGTTCACCACACTATGGGTACTTTAGATTATATACATTTAGATATACGGGGTCCCTCTAGAACAGTTTCTAAGGGAAGAGCAAGGTGGTTTGTGACCTTTATCGATGATTTCTCGCGGAGAGTTTGCTTGTACACCATGAAGAACAAAAATGAAGTCACCGATTTGTTTAAGAAGTGGAAAGTTATGGTTGAAAAACAGACTGGCCGTGTTGTGAAAAGGATACGTTCTGACAATGGTGGAGAATATACTGAAGACCCATTGAAAGTTTATTGTGCAGAACAAGATATCGTTAGACACTTCACAGTAAAAGGTACACCACAGCAGAATAGGGTAGTTGAGCGTATGAATCGCACACTACTAGAGAAAGCACGGTGCATGTTATCCAATGCAGGTTTGGGTAAGGTGTGGTGGGCTGAAGCAGTAAATACGGCGTGCTATCTCGTGAATCGATCACCATCTACAACCATTGATTGTAAGACACCTATGGTAGTTTGGTCTGATACACCTCCTGATTATTCAGATTCGAAGGTGTTTGGTTGTCCTGCTTATTTTCATATTAGAGAAGATAAGTTAGGAGTCAGGGCCAAGAAAGCTTTTTTTGGGGGATATCCACAAGGTATTAAGGGTTATCGTTTATGGTGCCCAGAGTTGAATAAATTCCAGATTAGTCGTGATGTGACCTTTAATGAGAAAGCAATTCTTGATTCAAAAAAGTTCACAGGTTGGGACTCTCAACATGAAGGTGATGATAATGACAGTGATGGTGACGATACCATGCAAGTGGAGCATAATGTTCCATATTCATCTACAATAGATAAAGAGGTGACTGTTGTACAGATACCTACAAGTTCAGGGGTTACTATGGATTCACAGGTAACTACAGAAACAGAGAGTGTAGATGATGGGATTGAAGAGGAGGTTCCTCTTGAAGATACTTTACAGCAGCAACAATTAGAGCAGCATCATGAGTGGTCATCTTTAGCATCTCAACGTGAACCACGTTTGAGAAAAGCACCAGTTCGACTTGGTTTTGAGGATAGTGCATCTTTTGCATTATCAGTATTTTGTGATGATGAGCCTTCTACCTTTAATGGGGCAATGAGGAGTTCTTATTCTCATGAATGGAAGTCAGTGATGGATGAAGAGATGAAATCTCTTCACAAGAACAATACTTGGGAACTTGTAAAGTTGCCTAAGGGTCAGAAGTCGATTGGTTGCAAGTGGGTTTTCACAGTGAAAGATGGTATTCTAGACTCCAAGGGTACAACTAGTGGTGTACGTTACAAGGCAAGATTAGTGGCTAAGGGATATGCACAAACTGAAGGTGTGGATTATAATGAAGTTTTCTCTCCGGTTGTTAAACACACTTCCATCCGAGTCTTGTTAGCTTTGGTGATATAGTTTGATTTAGAGCTCGAACAACTATATGTCAAAACTGTTTTCTTGCATGAAGATTTAGAGGAGGACATATATATGTTACAGCCCGACGGTTATAAAGTTGTTGGTAAAGAAGACTATGTGTGCAAACCGATGAAATCCTTATATGGATTGATGCAAGCACCACGACAGTGTTATAAGAAGTTTGACACATTTATGTTGAAGCGAGGGTACTCTAAAAGTGAATATGATCTGTGTGTCTATTTCATAAAGCTTCAAGATGGGTCCGTTATATTTCTCTTACTCTATGTGGATGACATGCTTGTAGCTGCAAAGAGCAAGTCATGTATTGTTTCTTTGAATAAACAATTGAGTAAAGAGTTTGAGAAGAAAGTTTTAGGAGAGTTGTTCACTAAAGTGGTTTTGTGGGTCAAGTTTAGGCATTGTCTTAACTTGAGTAAAGAGCTGGATTGACCGGAAGAAGAAGAGGAGTAAGAAGGAGACACCATTGGAAACTGGTACTGAACTTTGGTGCTGCTTTTGGCGCTTATATTTCCTAGGAGCTGACTTTAGGGCCTCTTTACTCATCTCTGTCTATTGTAAGGCCTAAAGGCCCATGTATTCTTAGACTAGGCTATAAGGTAAGGTCTAGTCCCCCTTAAAAGCTATAATTTTTTCTATCTAATGGACAGGTAGGGGTCCAGCCAAACCCCGCCCCTCTCAGGGTATTTTCCAAAAAAAAAAAAAAAAAAAAAAAAGGCCCTTCGGGGTAGTGGCCCTTATCGGCGTGTGGGGGCAAAGATAAGATGATGCTTGTGTGGTACAAGAGAAGTACGTATGGGTTCATTATGGTCAGCTCAGTTTTTTACAATCTTCTTCGAGGTGGAGAATTGTAGAAAAGTGACATGTGGAGGTTACATGTAATGGATTCCTATTAGGAATCGGTTTCCTTATTTGGCAACAAGTGTGGTGGAATTCTATTAGGATTCAATAAGGCTTTCTAATCTATTAGAAATCTAAGTTGTTGTTGATTTAGGAATTGGGTTACCAATTGGATTAACCAAAGAGGTTATAAATATTGGTGTTGTGTAACCATAAGAATTTGAGCAAAGAAGGAGCACATAAGAAAGTATGAGTGAGGGAGATTTGTGATTTCATTAGTTATTGTGTAGTTCACTTCTCAATTATCAATAAAGTTATCTCTCTTTGTCCCATGGATGTAGGCATATTGCCTAACCACGTATATTATTGTGTTTTCGTATTTCTACTTTAGTTTACATCTTTTGTGTTTGTTTCTTCATTAATCATATCAAGATCCTGTGTATTTATCTTAACATATACCATACCCAGTAAACTGTTGCAGTTGCTGCAGTCTGCAAGGTTTCCCTGTAAACATACTGAGGATCCACCTCCATTCTTTATAAGCTGTTTTAGGTGTTCTGTTGAAGCCAATCTTGGCCAGAACTTGCTTCCAGATGTTACGGGACCAACTACAGTCAAAGAATAAATGGTGGCAATGATCAATAACAGGAGCAATACTACTGGACGCCTGGAGAGATGCGCAATAGGCCATAGTCCTATAAGGTGATCTGTTATGAAGTTTTTATTGTCCGCTTGAAATGTTACTTTCAATAGATTTTTCAGAAGGTTAGGAGCTTCAATTATTGTGATAATCATCTTACGAAACCAAATTCTATCAATTCAGGATACATAAAGTTTTTCATCAAGAAGCATTTGCTCAGGCTATACTTTCTGCAACAAATTGACAAATCGTGTACTGGCATTTATTTCCTTCCCTAAAATTGTTGTTCAGATATCTAATACTCCCTCCGTCCCAAATTAAGAGTCCCACTTTGGGAACTAAAAAAAATAAGGGGACATCATTTATTATGGTTAAACTAACTTAATTTTTCATATTACCCCTATTCAAAGAAGATTACAATTTTCAATACTTTTTGGTTTTTGTTCCCACTATTTATGATTTTTCATAACTTAGAATTTTTGTTTTCTCACCATTTTTTGGTTTTAGTTTACTTTCCCACCACTTCTTAGTTTTAGGTTAATTTTTCCACCACTAATTCTTTGTTTTAGTTTACTTTCCCACCACTTTTTAGATTTAATTTAATTTTCCCACCACTTATTTTTTGTTTTAGTTCACTTTCCCACCACTTCTTAGTTTTAGTTTCTACCATATTTTTATTTTCCATTTAAAATTTTGGCATTTGCTTTCTTTCCCACCATTTCTAATTTATTTTTCAATCTCTACATATATCTCCTCCATGAGTCCAATAACAGTACAAAACCTCCCACATTCTCTCTCACATCTATATCCAAATTAGTCTCTCTTTCTCATCCATATCCAAATACTAATGGATTCTATATCAACAACTAATTCTATTCAATCTAAATCAAAGAGAAAATTAACCAACGAAGAACGCCAAACCATTTTTGAGACTTTATTAAAGCAAAGTGAGAATGGAAAAATAAAGAAGGGTGTCTTTAGTGATGTTGCCGCTATGTTCTTTCTAAGTGAGAAAACAATTCGAAGAATTTGGAATCCAGCAAAGACATGTTTGGATAATGGATTGAAGTGTGATGTGTCACACAAGTTTACACAACGAGTTGGTCGAAAGCGAGTTGAAATAGATCCTAACTTAATCTCTCAAATTCCCTTACACCAACGAACAAATATTCGATCTTTAGCGAAAGCTTCAAATATGGCTAAATCAATGATTCATAGGAGAATCAAAGAAGGTTTGATTCGGCCACATTCAAATGCCTTAAAGCCAATGTTGACCGATGAGAATAAAAAGGCAAGACTTCGTTTTTGTTTGTCAATGGTTGAAGATAATGACCACTCTTCCAACAACAATCCACTCTTCAATGACATGTTCGGGTATGTGCACATAGATGAAAAATGGTTTTACATGACTAAAGAGTCACAAAGATATTATCTTCTCCCGGGAGAAGATGAACCTATACGTACTTGCAAAAGCAAACGTTTTATCACAAAAATCATGTTCTTAGCGGTTGTTGCACGTCCAAGATTTAATTCAAGTGGTAATGAGGAATTTTCTGGAAAAATTGGAATCTTTCCCTTTACATTCAAGGAACCGGCCAAACGCAATAGTAAGAATCGTGTGGCTGGTACGGTAGAGACAAACCCCATTTTATCGGTTACCAAAGACGTTATAAGAGATTGTTTGATTAACAAAGTTTTGTCGGTGATTCGACAAAAATGGCCAAGTGTTAATGGTATGAGGAACACTATATATATCCAACAAGACAATGCAAAGCCACACATTGAACCAAATGATGTTGAATTTATGGAAGCCGCTTCTAGAGATGGATTTGATATTCATTTGCCCTTTCAACCACCAAATAGTCCAGATTTTAATGTTTTAGATCTTGGCTTTTTTAGGGTCATACAATCATTGCAACATCAAGAACCACCCAAAACAATCGATGAACTTGTTCATGCGGTAGAGAAAGCTTTTGAAGATTTATCTAGTGAAAGTCTTAATCGTATTTTTCTCACATTACAAATGTGCATGATTGAGGCGATGAATATTGATGGAGGAAACAATTACAAGTTGCAACATATGGGAAAAGATCGATTGGCGCAAAGCGGTAATCTGCCCATTCAACTTGAATGTGATGTCGAGCTTGTGAAAAATATTCGTGGTCTTTTAGAACAATGAGAATGAAAATATTCGTGGAGTATATGTAGTTTTTTTTTTTTTTTATGTTTAGTGTTGGTGTTGGTGTTGTTGATGTATAAGCATGATATTGAATGTGTAACTAGTCTACACTTGCTAAAAACATCTCACTGGAGCTTCATTTTAATTCTATAGATTGAACATGACTTGAATTTTTTTATTTGAAGTATTATTCATTTTAATTCTATAGCACAATAATGTGAAGGCAAAAAAAAAGAAAGCATGGGTTCATGATACAGAAAAAAAATTGCTAGTGCACCAAGATCTTCTTTGGTACTGTACCTTAAAATATAGGGTGATTTAGGTTTTGGTCACCACTTTTTAGTATAAATTAGGTTTTGGAGCCGGTTTTTTTCTTTATTAGGGTTTAGAGCTCATTTTCAAACCAACAACTAAAAAAACCCGGTTGAACCAAAAATATTTTCAAAATACCTAAGTTTACCCCTGAAACTCACGTGATCTGCACGTGATCACTAACCCTAATATAGTTTTGATCAGGGGTATTTTGGCCATTATAAACAATTACTTGGGTCAATTGTCGGTTCAGCTCTAAACCCTAATAAAGAAAAAAACCGGCTCCAAAACCTAATTTATACTAAAAAGTGGTGACCAAAACCTAAATCACCCTAAAATATATTGAAGGCATGCACTTTTGCTAGGGATACTTAGTTTAGTGGTCCAGTAAACTTGCTTCTTCCACAACCAACCCCATGTTTGCTCAAGAATAGTACAGGTTTTTTTCCTACTTTTAAGGTCTAATATTTCAAGCCATTCAAGACCTTTTGGAGAGTATTATAGTAAAGGAGCTAAAAATAAAATGCGAAAGGCATTCAGAAATGATTTTGTGAAGGCAGTAGTATTGCATCATAAACAAAAATGAAACATTAGCTTTTCCATTAGCTTTTGAGAAACAACAAAATAAAAAAAGGGAGGGAAAAAATCAATACATTAATCAAAATTAGGAAGAATAATTTTGAGCATTTGAGAAACAACAAGTTTTTTTTCTTGAGATTCCGTTATAAATCCTTCATCCTTTGGTGGAGCGTTTACATCGAGTGCTATCACCTTTTTTTCAAAACTTGTTTTTTCGACCATTTTGTTAAATCTTCTTTAAGATTTTTATTTTCATCCATGGTGAAGAGGTGTTGAGAAAGTTTTTTTAATGGGTATGTTTTGGAGTGGTGGTAGACATGATTATAAAGCAAAATAATTTAAGATTTTGAAAATAAAATTCCTAGAAAGTTGAGTAAGCATTTAATGAGTTAGATAAGCATACAAGAAAATTCAACAAATTTTAAATTTACTCAATTTTCAAGTAAAGGGTAATTTAGGAACTAATGGTTTTAAGCTTAATTATTATTTGCCTAAAATAAAAAATGGGACACAATTTTGGGACATCCCAAAAAGGAATACCAGACTTAGGGGTGTTATGTGAGCTGAGCAGCTCGAGCTCGGCTCGTGTTCGGCTCGAAAAAAGCTCGGCTCGGGCTCGCTCATCTTGTAACACGAGCCGAGCTTGAGCAGATTTTAGGCTCGTCTCGAGCTCGAGCCGAGCCCGAGCTTTATTCGAGCCGAGCTGAGTAGCTCAAGTTTATATAGTTATTCCTATCCTACCCCCACTAATATCTGTTATTCCTATCCTACCCCCACTATATATAACATAAGAACATAAGTTTCTGCTGGAAACCTAGCCGTCTGCCCGTCTCCTCTTCTTCTCTAACTCAATCTTCATCTCCAGTTCGGCAGTTCATTGGTGGTAGGCTTCGTTAGTTCGTTGTTAAGAAAAAAAGATTGAAGAAAGTTGGAATTAGAGCTGGTAATTTGCTAAACTTTTTGTTTGAAATTTTTAGGGTTTTTTTATTTATTTATTTGAACTGTAATTGCTAAATTTTTAGAGCTTATTTACCAAATTGTAATTGAGAGTGAAGAAGGACGGTGTTTGAGTATAAGTTTGCCTAACTCTACCATGGAAATCAAGTGACCTACCTATTGCAGGTTAAGGGTACAGAACTATTGTTTGATCCATCACCATATTTGCTTTCTTTGCTTGATTGATTCAAAGGGAATGAGTGAGAAGATAATTGAAGTTCAGTTTGTGTTAAAGAGAATGAATGAAGGAAGGAAGAGAGATCTAGAAGTTAGTGCGATTGCATTGCGTGTAGCTGTGTGACTGTGTATTATTACTTCCCTTCACTTTCCCAACCAAAGCAAAGCAGAGCAAGGCAGACCAGAATATGTAGTTGGAGAGTGGAGAATGAGCGGAAGTAGTTACAAGTAGCAGTGAGTCTGGAATGGTTTCTTGTTGCTGTTTTTTTCTTGTGTTGCTTATGAAGTTATGGTCTAGTTGAGGAACTTATTAAGTGCAAGTTTTATGGTCTGTAATGGGTCTTAACTCTTGTGTTTATGGTGTTCTTTTATGCTTGTTAACGCGCGATGATAAGGACTGGTACAGTATTTGGTTTTCGATATTAATAATAATCGGTGGTCTTAATTTTTGTGTTTATGGTATTCACATCTATTTGTTACCTAGTACCATTCAATCATTCATATCTATTTTTTCTTGCTTGAGGTAACATCAATACATGTAAACAAAAAATAAGAATGCATCACAGTCCAATGCCTCTTGTATATACCCATTACCGAGTTCCCTTACTCGGAATACCAAACTCCGACTTTACACTTATTTCATCCGACTTCACATCTAATCACACTTCACTCATTTCCATTCAAATCTTAATCTTACCAACTCGGTATGTAAAACACCGACTTGACACTTATTTCATCCGACTTCGTATAAAACCATATTTCATTCACTTTCATTCAAATCCTAATCTCATAAAGTATCCGAGCACATCCGACTTGGGGCTAACTCACTCTGAACACCGAGTTCGACACATTCAAACTCCAAATCATACGACGGTTACGAATCTATCCCATTGAATCCCTGAATATCCGCACACTTTATGATCTGAACGTTGAGCCATTATTGATCCACAACCTAAGCCACCTATAAAAGGAACTACGTTTGGCTTGATTCTGGATCGCCCCCTTCCAGATACGTAGGCAGCTATCCATGCTCAGATAGTTCAGCCACTCTCAATCACTCAAAACCTTCCTCTCTCCGATCATCTTCTCCAACTTTCCGGCTAGAATTTCCACTACATTTACATTGGCGCCGACTGACTGTGAACGAATCATAACCTGACGAAGACCATGGCTGGAATCACACAAGAGCAATTTGAGACCTTCCAACGACAACTTACTGAACAACAGGAGCAGATCAACAAGTTGCTAGCTGAAAACGCTCAACTGAAAAGCCCTACCATCCCTCCGGCAGCTGGCCAACCAACTGATGAAATCAACACCAACAACCCCATCGCCATACCAACTTCCAGCAACACCACCGCCCCCACCATGGCTGAAATGCAAGAAACCCACAACCGCCTCCTACAACTTTCAGCCCAGCTTCATAAGAACAACCACCTTAAAGGGTGGCCAACACCACCTTAGAAAAATATAGAACAGAGCCCTTACATGATGACCTCCTTCATCAGGAACCACCCCCACACTTTATTCCCCCTAAGTTCACAACCTATGATGGAAGTGGTGACCCCATGGACCACGTCCTACAATTCAAGACCAGCATGGCACTGTGGCCCAAGTACAAGGATATCTTCTGCAGACTCTTTTCTGCCTCGCTCCGAGGTAGTGCTATCGACTGGTACCACCGACTCCCAGAACGCTCAATCACGTCGTACGACCAGCTTGAGGCACTCTTCGTCACCCAATACATCCACAATAAGCAGCGAAAAACTGAGGTAACCGCATTATTCCGACTTAAGCAGGGTGACACCGAAACAACCAAAAAATTCATGGCTCGCTTTAAGAAGGAGTGCCTCAAGGCAGATAGTCCAGATGAGAACGCATGCCTGTTAGCGTTCATCTCGGCTGTTCACCCCGAAACCGTCTTGGGGAAAAATATCATCCTAGATGCACCACCGACACTGGAAGACCTGTATGTCCGTGCTGATAAGTACATCAAACTTGAAGAGGCATTGGCAAAAACAAGAGAACATGTCTCTGCCGTACAGACGGTCAATTCCAAAAATCCAGAGCCGAAAACAACAAAAGGTCCCCCCCGAGGTAAGCAATCTAACAGCTCGGTAAAGCACAGGTTTCCTAACCCGTTCAAATGTTCATATACGCAGCTGTATGAACTAATCAAAGAAGAAGATTACTTCAAGCCAACAGTCCATGACCTTGAACCCATAGAAGAAAACCCATACTGCAAGTTACACAATTGCTGCCATCATGCAACAGAAGATTGTCGGTATCTCCGAACCTATTGCCACAAGCTCAGGATGGATGGACACTTGAATGACTTCTTGGCAGAGGAGTCTGATGACCTCCGCCAGAAGATTAATGATAAGCGCAAAAGAACAGACAACACCTCCAAGGCAAAAGGAACGATAAACATGATCATGGATACTCGTCCACCTGAATGGACATCCCGAGCTAAGCGACAGAAAGTGAATCATATTCACCATATATTTCAGCTCACTCATCAGGCAGTGATAGCCAAGCAGGTGCAAGGAAAGAATGCACTGATCTTTTCTGACCACGACTTGAAGAAGGTATGCTTGCCACATAATGATGCACTAGTTGTCCATATCCGAATTGGTGGATGGACCACTAAGAGAGTGCTAATAGACCCAGGGAGCTCTTGTGACGTACTATTTAACAAGGCTTTCGCTCAAATGCTCATGCCCGACTCGGTCTTACAGACCCCCAATGTCACACTCTTTGCTTTCAACTCGACAGAGACAACGGCAAAGAGCCAGCTTACCCTCCCTGTCGCCACAGGAGAGGATGAGAATGAGGTTACAGTTGAATGCCTCTTTTATGTCCTTGATGTTCCGACGCAGTTCAATGCTATCCTTGGTCGGAAATGGATTCACAGGATGGGAGCTGTTCCGTCTACATACCACCAGGTCATCAAATTCCCTGGACCAAATGGTATAATGGAACTCCGGGGTGACCAAATTGAGGCACATGGCTGCCATGCCATTCCTGAGGTCATACCCCTCCCTAATAAGGAAGCAAAAAAGGTGACAGTCGTTAGCCCTGAAAAGCTCACTGTCAACCAAATTTCTGAAGCCACTAACGGCAAGGCCACTACTGAGCCAAAATCTGAAGCCACTGACGGCAAGGCCACTACTGAGCCGGTCTCTGAAGCCCTTTACGGCAAAGTCGGTACTGAGCCAATTTCTAAAGCCACTGATGGCATGGCCACTACTGAACCGATCTCTGAAGCCCTTGACGGCAAGGTCGGTACTGAGCTAATTTCTGAAGCCTCTGACGGCAAGGCCATTTCTGAGCCACTCACTGATGCCACTGAAGGCAAGCTTGTCACCGACTCCCCAACCATCGAGAAGGGTGAGCCAGTCAACATAGGCACTGAAGCCGAACCTAGAGTTGTATATGTAGGAGCTAATTTAGACCCTATTGTAAAAGAGCAACTCATTGCAACTTTGAAAATGAATAAGAATATTTTTGCTTGGTCGTATATTGACATGCCTGGTATAGACATTAATATTGCATGCCATAAACTTCATGTCGATCCAACGAAAAGACCAGTAAAACAAAAGGCACGGAAATTGGCACCCCACTTAGCAAAGGCGGTCAATACCGAGGTCCAGAAACTAATTGATGCTAAATTCATACGAGAAGTCAAATATCCCGACTGGCTCTCGAACATAGTAGCCGTCGTGAAGCCTAACGGCAAAATTCGAGTATGCATAGACTTTACAGACCTAAATAAGGCATGCCCAAAGGATAGCTTTCCACTACCAAGGATAGACCAACTAGTGGATGCTACTGCGGGCCACGAGCTCCTCTCAATGATGGATGGTTACTCAGGGTATAACCAAATTAAGCTCGCAGAAGAAGATCAGGAAAAAACAGCATTCATTACGGAAAGAGGTACGTATTGCTACACGGTCATGCCCTTTGGCTTACGCAATGCCGGGGCTACATATCAACGACTTGCAACGCGAATGTTCGAGGATATGATAGGTGACACCATGGAGGTATATGTAGATGATATGATAGTTAAAAGTAAACTCAAATCATCTCACATATCCGACCTGGAAAAGACTTTCAAAAGGCTAGATGACTTCAACATGAAGCTTAACCCACAAAAATGCCTATTTGGAGTAGCATCAGGCAAATTTTTGGGCTATCTCATCACACAACGAGGAATTGAAGCTAACCCCGAGAAAATCAGAGCAATATTGGACATACCGAGTCCCTCAACGAAGAAGCAAGTCCAAAAGTTAAACGGAATGCTAGCTGCACTAAACAGGTTCATTGCTCGTGCATCCGACAAGCAAAGACCATTGCTACAGCTACTCAAGAAAGGTTCCAAGTACGAGTGGACGACAGAATGCCAGCAGGCATTCGACGAACTAAAGCTTTACTTGGCGACCCCGCCAGTCATAACAGTACCCCAGCCAGGGGACGTACTCGGATTATACCTTGGCAGCTCCGACCATGCAATCAGCGCTGTTCTCTTCAGAGACGAACAAGGTAACGAACGACCCATTTATTTCATTAGTAAAACTCTGCTACAATCCGAACTCAGGTACTCTAGCCTCGAGAAAGTAGGACTGGCCCTATTATTCGCCTCTAGGAAGCAGAAACCATACTTTCAGTCACACAAGATTAGAGTTATAACTGATGCCCCATTGAGGCAAGTGTTAGAAAATAGGAACAAGTCAAGTCGAATGGCTAAATGGGCCCAGGAGCTGGGGGATCACGAACTCATTTTTACGCCCCGGAATAGCAAGAAAGGCCAGGTCGTCGCCGACCTGCTTGTTGACTATCCAATCGAAGATATCACCTGGATACCCGAGGAAGAACCGCGGGACAATTTCCCACAAGGAGAACCCATGTGGAAGTTATATGTAGACGGATCAAAAAACAATAACGGAGTCGGGATAGGTATAACACTCATATCTCCTGAGAAGGTAATAATCGAGAAGTCAATACGACTGAACTTCACCTCTTCGAATAACGATGCGGAATACGAGGCCCTTGTAATGGGCTTACGAATGGCAAGGGATATTAACTTGCAAAAAATCAAGATTTACAGTGATTCCCAGTTAGTAGTAAGTCAACTACTTGGGGATTATGAAACAAGGGAAGAAACACTTAAGTTATATCTTCATTACACGAAGTGCTTGCTAAGCAGTTTTGAGAAATGGGAAATCCAACATATTCCCCGGGATGAAAACCGTCATGCGGATAGTCTCGCCTACCTGGCATCCCAGGTCGACACAGAAACAACCAGGGAGATACAGGTCGAAATAAGGAATACTCCAGCATACGAAGATAAATCCCTTCACGTCAATACAATATCAGACTTCATTGACATATCTGAACAGGAAATCCAGGACTCGTGGATGGCCCCCATAATGAACTACATCAAGGGAGTCTATCCAGACGACGAGTCGGAAATCAGAAAACTGGAACGAAAAACCAAGAGTTACTTGATCCTCGATGGAAGGCTATACAGAAAATCGGTCCGAGGACCTTACCTCAGATGCCTACCACCTCGTCAAGCTCAGATGATCCTAGCAGAAATCCACCAAGGAGAGTGTGGAAACCATGCCGGGGCTCGTTCCCTAGCACAGAAAGCAAGAAACCAAGGATACTTCTGGCCCTACATGCAGGCCGACTCGGAGATCTTTGTGCAACATTGCGACAAATGTCAACGATTCTCACCTCTACACAATCAACCCCCGAGAGATCTAAAAACGATATCCAGCCCATGGCCATTTGCCATGTGGGGGCTCGATATTGTAGGACCACTTTCGAGGGATAGGAGTAAGAAACGATATCTCTTGGTTGCCACGGATTACTTTACTAAATGGGTAGAGGCAATTCCACTTCGGAAAATTAGACAACAAGAGGTCAAGAATTTCATTTGGAAATACATAATCACTCGATTTGGCTTACCACACACATTGGTCACGGATAATGGCCAACAATTTTGTGGTAACACGATTAAGGAGTTTTACTCGGATTGGCGAATCAATCACACACTATCTACACCAAGATACGCACAAAGTAACGGCCAGGCTGAAGCCACTAACAAGACAATAATGAATACGCTCAAGAAAAAGTTAGAGGCGGAAAAAGATAAGTGGATACAGGAGCTTGATAGAGTCCTATGGGCCTACAGAACGACTCCACGCACATCAACAGGCGTCTCACCGTTTGCATTATGCTACGGTACTGAAGCTGTTATACCTACCGAGTTGACTTACTTAACAACTAGGTCGGAATTGGTAGAATCAGAGGAAAACGAAAATCTCCTAGCACATGAGGTAGACATGTTGGAAGAAAGGCGAGATAAGGCTATCATACAAACAGCTCGTTACCAGCAAATACTAAGGAGGAGCTACAATCAAAGAGTAAAACCAAGGACTTTCCGAACAGGAGACTTGGTCTTAAGACAAACCTTTCAGAACACCAAGATCGCGGGCGATGGAAAATTCAACCCCAATTGGGAAGGACCCTACATTATTCAATCCGACTTGGGTAATGGCGCATACAGGTTAATTGATCATGAAGGAAACCGAGTCGATAGACCGTGGAATGGAAAATATCTTAAGGCATACATTCCATAGAATACAAACTTCAGGCTAGGGCATCAACTCTATACTTAGAATATTTAAGGCAAACAATAGGATGCATACATGAATAAAACAGATTCTTTCAAAACAAAGTGTATATTCAAACCATTCATATTCGAAGGACCGACCTGAGTCGAAATTATCCCTCTTTAGTTTCATACAGCCAGGTGCTCAAAAGCAAAAACCTCACATCTCTCAAACAAAGGAAATAGCTAGGCAACAGCCTCATGATCCATGGCCTCAGCTCCTTCACCCTCCGGCACAACGACCTCATCAATCTGCGCCCCAGCCTCGTCCACTCCATCATCACGCTCGAGTTCGCTAGCCAGGTTAGCAACTCTCTCCATCTCCACTTGTTGATCCGAGTCGAACTGTGCTTGGGCTTCGGCATTGATTTGCTCATTATCGGCTAAGGGATCAAAGTCGGGGATGACTTCCTTAAGCTTCAACTCGCGACAGATTCCACGACGCTGCCAGTAATACGCCATCTTCTGCCAAGCAGTGATACTCTCGACAGACCTGGCATTATCAGCCTCATACCTCTCATTGGTATCTTTCAACTCGGCATCGAGTGCAGCATTCTTCTTCTTCACCTCCAAAACTTCTTTGTTCACCTCCAACACTTCATTGTTGAGGATCCTCACTTTCTTCTCCTCTTTGTCTAGCCGATCGCGCAGCTTCTTCAACTCGGCACGTTCGGCAGCAAGTGCCTCCTTAACCTTCCTGGCCTCCCGCTCTTTCTCATTAGCTCTCTCGAGCAGAGCCATCCACTTGCAATGGATAATGTTCATCTGAAACGAAGGACCACCCGAGATTAGCAAACACAAATATCGAGGAAGGAATAGAAAAATCGAAAAGAATTTACCTTGTACATAGACGAGCTCAGATCCTTCAAGTCGTCCATGATCGAACGCTCGCATACCCGAGCCCCATCAGCATCTAGAGCCAGGTGTTCCATCAGAGTGATACACATATCTTCATCTTCCCAAGCAGCATCGCTGGATCTCACATAAGTATCCTTGTAAGGGAATACAGGTGCAAAATGACCATCAGCAGGGCGAGTCGGAGGAACCTCGTCATCTACCTGGACCGACTTCCCTTTCTGTTGCTTCGCCTGCTGGGCACGAACTCGCTGGGCCTCCCTCTCTTTCCCAGCCCTCTCAGCATCGCTGAGGATTGTTATGCCAGGTGCAGCGACGGTTACACCCGCCGACTTCGAAGTTTTCCTCTTCTTCGAGGATTCCAACTCGATCTCCACCCTACCGAACTGGCTGCCCGGTGGGCCAGGAATAGGCTTTGGAGGCATCGGTAAAGCGGCTCGAGGAACGATAGGGAGATCTCCGGGTCGGGGACAGGCAATTGTGGCAACTGCCACAGCGGTAGGTAAGTCCTTCTTCTTTCTGACCGCCTTTACCTTAGAAACGGCTGGCTCGGTACGCGTACCACCAGCAACTCTTTTTGGACGGGGATCCTTAAACAAATGCGCAAGGTGAGGCAGGATCGCACGCTTGCGTTCCCAGGACTCTTCCGCAAACTCGATAATGTTACCCGGAAGGATGCGCCCGTCAATCTTCTGATTATAATCCCGAGTATAATCTACAGTACCTACCAAAGAAAAAGTCAGAGACCATGGAGGAACACAGAAATAAAGCAAGTACAAGATACAAATCAAACGACCTAAATACCTATGCGGGGAATGCGCAAGTGCTTCAGATAGGCACTAGGCTTGATAAACGACCCTCTAATCCTATAACATGCCGACTTCTTCCAATTATCATTGGAACTCGGTGCATTGTAAAGTTCGTGAGGACCATGCTCAGCCCTCCTATTAAGTGAAAACGAAAAGTCACCAGACCGACCCTCCACACAGGTGAAATATGCTACGACGTCAGGCTTGCATATGTCATAGCCGAGCTTGTTCAGCTCCTCAAAGATTAGCATAACCCGCCAGAAGCTGTTGTTCATCATTATCGGGGCTTTTTCATAATGATTCAGGACGTCACAGACAAACTTCGAGAAGGGAAGTCGCATCCCAGCCCGCAATTGACCCTCACAGATCAAAGTCGACGTGTCATCCCCACCAAGATCAAACAGCCTACTATCTACCCTATACATCTCGAGATCTCGAATCCGGATGTCATATGCTTCCCTAACCTTTGGAAAGGCTTGCCGAGCTCTAGCTATTTCTATCTCGTGACGGCTAATTATTTCTTCCTCATCTCCAGCTCGACTAGTACTCGGCTCACCACCACCAGTATTCTCGCTAACTCGCTCACTACCACTACTCATCTTCACCAAATGAAATGAAGAACAGAAAAAGAACAACAATGGCGGAAAGCAGTAAAAGGAAAAGGAAAATCAAGCAAAAAGCGATAAACAGAAGCAAAAACAAAAATGCAAACACCAGAAACAGGTTCAAGCAACAAATTCCGGCAACTTCAACGGAAAAAACAAGAACTTCAAGGCAAATCAGGCAAGGAATGTGAAGAGAGAAAAAAGAAAATGAAGAAGAAGAAGAAAGAGTTACCTTCGAAATAACTCAGCAGCGGCAGCTTTAAACCTTTGCAAAAACCCTTGGTCTCTTCCAGCAGTTACAAGCAACGTGTTTTATAAAACCTTGTGCACAATCTCAGCCGTACATCTTCTCAACAATCAACGGTCAGATGTTATCCCTAAAATCTAACCGTCCAACCGTTCAATCTCCCACCAAACCACGATCGATTTTTCAAATTCAAATCAGCAAACATCCTCCACGTGTACAAGCACAACGCGTATCTCAAGGAGCAATCATGACCTAAACCTCGAAACTATAAGCTAGCAATCAAACCAGCACACAACGGAATCTTTGCCTCTTGGCGTTCCATAAAGCATCTCTCCACAGCCGACTTGATTTCCATTTACCCTAAAGGCAATAACTTACCTTCAGTCCAAATGGAAAGGGGCTATGTATATACCCATTACCGAGTTCCCTTACTCGGAATACCAAACTCCGACTTTACACTTATTTCATCCGACTTCACATCTAATCACACTTCACTCATTTCCATTCAAATCTTAATCTTACCAACTCGGTATGTAAAACACCGACTTGACACTTATTTCATCCGACTTCGTATAAAACCATATTTCATTCACTTTCATTCAAATCCTAATCTCATAAAGTATCCGAGCACATCCGACTTGGGGCTAACTCACTCTGAACACCGAGTTCGACACATTCAAACTCCAAATCATACGACGGTTACGAATCTATCCCATTGAATCCCTGAATATCCGCACACTTTATGATCCGAACGTTGAGCCATTATTGATCCACAACCTAAGCCACCTATAAAAGGAACTACGTTTGGCTTGATTCTGGATCGCCCCCTTCCAGATACGTAGGCAGCTATCCATGCTCAGATAGTTCAGCCACTCTCAATCACTCAAAACCTTCCTCTCTCCGATCATCTTCTCCAACTTTTCGGCTAGAATTTCCACTACATTTACACCTCTCATGTATATATGTTTAGTTATCTTAGGATTGTGTTTTTATTCACCTCAAAAAATTTGTTTCTAGTCTATCAAAATTTGGTTCTTTAGTGGTTACCTATTGAGAAATATGATAACTTTGAATTGATTCTTTTTTATGTTTATGTCGTTATACAAATCAATAGTTGTTGTTTTTTTAATTTGTTTGTTTGTTTGTTTATAATGGCTGAATTATCTATCTATATTTTTGTTTTAGATTATGTCGACTCCAAATCCCGAGCTTTCGGTCGACTTAGGAGCTTCCTCAACAGCTCCTATAGCTATTGATGAGAGTACTGCAGATAAGGAAGTTGAGCAAGTTGACGAGGCAACAATTCCATCTCAAGAGAATCAGAATACAGTGCCTAAAAGACAAAAAAGAAGGTTTTCGACGGTTTGGGAAGATGTTGAAGAAGTGACAGAAAACGGTAAACAGGTTGTGAAATGCCAACACTGCTTCAAAACTTTGTCTATTTCCAAAGGGGCGCCAACCACTACCTACAAAAGGCACATACAGATATGCACTGCTCGTAAAGCTAAAATTTCTGGTCAAGGTAAAGGTCCAACTCAATCACTTTTAAGCTATGATTCTATTGGAAATAGTGGTTCTTTGTCGACTTACAAGTATGATAAGGAAGCAGTCAAAGATATAACAGCCAAGATGATCATGGTTCATGAGTATCCTTTTAGGATTGTTGAGCACAAGTTGTTTAGAATTCATAATAAGATGCTTAACCCGAAATATGAGCCTTTTGGTCGCCTTGCCATTAGAGACCATGCAATAAAATTATATGTGGAAGAGAAGGAAAAGATGAAAGTGATGTTTACTGGTGTTGGTAGGATTAGCTTAACGTCCGACTTGTGGACTTCTAACCAAACCAAAGGATATATGTGCATCACTGGACACTTTTTAGATGTGGAGTGGAAGTTGCAAAATCGGATATTGAATTTTTGTTTGTTGCCACCTCCGCATAGTGGAGTTGCCATTGCTGATAAAATATTTGAATGTCTTTCTGAATGGGGAATAGAAAACAAGATTTCCACCATTACATTTGATAATGCTTCTTCAAATGATGCGGCTATTTATTAGATCTTTGAGAGAACAGTTTCAAGGAAGAGATGCACTCTACTTTGGTGGGAAGATATTCCATGTTAGGTGTTGTGCACAAATCTTGAATCTCTTGGTACAGGATGGGTTGAGTCCACTAAAGAGTGCTATAGAGAATGTTCGTGAAAGTGTAAAGTACATCATTTTAACCCCTTCACATCTTTACAAGTTCAATGAAGTTGTCAAGAATATGTCTTTGCCCACTGATAAGTCTTTGATTCTTGATTGTGTCACCCGGTGGAACTCGACATTTCTGATGTTGGAAAGAGCACTCATCTTCAAAGATGTTTTTTCTAGGTATGCAGATAGAGACACTACATATTGTTCATTGCCATCCGAAGATGATTGGATAGTAGCTCGTGATGTGTGCAAGTTTTTGGCTATTTTTGATAAAATAACTGATATTTTCTCGGGTCGTGACTATACAACATCAAATTTGTATTTTCCTGAAGTTTGGAAGATTAGGAAAATCTTGGATGATACGGCTAACGACTCAAGAGAATTCATGAAGATTATGGTTCAAAGGATGAAGGAAAAGTTTGACAAGTATTGGAAGGAATGCAATCTTTTTATGGTAATAGCTGCTGTTTTAGATCCTCGAAACAAGATGATGTTGATTGAGTATGTATATGCGAAACTATATGGAGAACTGGAACGAGAAAGAAAACTTGAATCTATTCGAGAAGAGTTGCATAAGCTTTATGATGACTACGTTGCCAAGGGAGCAAGTCGTGGAAGTGGAGACAATGGTCAAGATGGTGGTGGGGGTGCGAGTAGGACTGAAAATGATAGTGACAGGAATGAATTTGAAATGTGGGTCAAAGCAACAAGTACTGTTCTACCAAGCAGAAAAGAGATAGACATTTATCTTGAAGAAGGCGTCTTAATGGGTGGAGGCAAAGAGTTTGATGTTTTGACTTGGTGGAAATCAAACACTTTGAAGTTCCCAACTTTGTCAAAGATGGCTCGCGACATTCTTTCTATTCCTGTAACTACTGTACCTTCTGAGTCAGCTTTTCGTGCCGGACGTAGAGTTATTAGTGATGATCGAGCTTCATTAGGTGATGACACAGTCGAAGGACTTCTTTGTGCCTCAAATTGGTTGCGGGTTGAGTTTCAAGTTTAAAATAAGTTTGACGATGTAAGTATATAGTAACATCTTGAATAGTTATAATTTTGTGTTATCTTGTTTAACTTTATGAATTTTGTATTACTTTTGTAAATATCAGTCTTAACGTGTGTGTTTGAATTTGATTTCAGGTTATGTTGTTGGCTTGTTGGAATGTTGGATTATTGTGTTGGCTTATTGGTAATTGGTAAGATCTTCAACTTAAGTTCATTTTTTTCATGTGATCCATGTGAAATAAAAGGCTTACTATCATCTTATTGCACGCAAATGATATTAAGAAGAAGATTGTGTATTTGTGTAGACTAGCTAGTTGATGCTCTTTTTCATATGTTGATGCTCTTTTTTCAGTTATATATATAATATGCTATATTATCCAGGTGATTATGTTTTATTCTTCGACATTTAATGATTGGAGAATGGAGAAGGTCATTATGCTACAAAAATAATTTTTTTTTTCTTTTTATTTTGTTTGCAGTTAGGTGATGCAGTACATTTAGTTTGTGGCCTTTCAATTCATTTTGGTGATGCTCGGCTTATGTTGACAGTTTGGTGATGCTCAGTTTATGTTAATTTAGGGTTTAGTGATGCAAAACATTTTGGTGTTGTAATTTGTTGTTTTTCCTCCAGTCATGTTGGTTATGAACTTTGTAACGTCGTAATGGTTTGCTTTTTATGAGATTGTAATATTTTAATTGGTGTGACGATCTAGCTAGATTATTTGATGTATTTGACACTATTTGAGGTGGTATTTGGCATTTTGGCCATTTGGGAGGCTATTTTTCATTTATTTCCTATAATCTGTTTTATACCAGGAAAAAGCTGCAAACGAGCTCGAGCTCGAGCTCGAGCCTAAACGAGCTTGGAGGGTTCGAGCTTGATTCGAGCTAAACGAGTTTGGAGGGCTCGAGCTCGGCTCGAGCTAAACGAGCCTAACGAGCTCGAGCTCGAGCTTGATAAATAGCTCGCGAGCCGAGCTTGAACATAAAACCAGGCTCGATTCAGAAATTGGGCTCGGCTCGGGCTCGGCTCGTATTAAAACGAGCCGAGTATGAGCATTCAAAGCTCGGCTCGCTCGGCTCGAATAACACCCCTAACCAGACTCTTAATTTAGGACGGAAGGAGTACCAATTATATACCAACACCATTTCGTTTTATTTATACACACGAAAATGGAGAGATGTTGCTAAAGGAAGCGCTAGAGAAGATTGCTGGAAAAAAATACAGGACTTTGAAGTAAGGATTACAAATTACAATCTCCATTAAATTGAAATGCATATGTATAATGAACTCTATTATATAGAAATATAGAACTCTATGTACACCTTTATTGAATTCTACAGGCTACAGCCTGAACCAATTTCAGATGGATGGTGTTTTCTCTCACTATAGCCAACGCTTTTGGAGAGATTAGTGGGTCGTTATTAAGCTTACTAAATAATGATATTTTTAAAACAAAACATACAAAAATTTGGAGAATAATTTCAAAGTGTTAGGAGTAATTGTAAAATTATGAATGAGTAAATCTTTGGGAGAATTTTGGGCTGTGTATTAATATTTGTTAATGAGGTATTAATGATTTAATGTTGGCTCATCCACATATATATTCTAAAAGATCAAATCCAATAAGCTTTTGTTTTATCATTTAAATCTTAATTAAAAATGAAAAATAGTTAAGTACAGGGTTGTTCTGGAAATGCTGAAGCTTCTTCACTCTTAACTTTGTTATATAATGGTGAACGTATTAATTGAGGTTAAGTGATACTAACCTCAAACAGGAAGGTGGAAGTTAAATGGTGATGGTGTAGCAAACAAAGATAATGCTCAGCTGTTATAAGTGATGAATTAGCTAGGTTTTTCCTTTGCAGGGTTGTCCACAACAGTGGGGAAGTTTTCAAATGACATGGCATAACTCAGAGCTCTCAGTGATGGACTGCATTAATTGAGGGAATAGGTATACATCATGTGGAGGTTCAAACAGACTATACTTTTTTTTAACACTCATGGAAGGAAGGTTTTCTGTAGTCTCTGGTAGATGATTGTATAAGTACTTCAGTTCTGTAAAGTTTAAGTTGCAGTGTATATAATGCAAAGCTAACCATGTAGGTGACCTGTTAGCTAAGCGAGGTTTATGGTCCTTAATTGCAACAAAACCACACTGCCATATAAATTTTGTTTGTATTGACTGTAGTGTGTGGAAAAAGAATATTTTCTTTTCTACCTTAATTGCAGGTGACTCTGAAAGAGGAGTTGTGGAAAACATCTTTATCCAGCCAGGTCGATATATTTTTTTCTATCAGTTAATCGCGAAGGCTCCTGTCCATAAATTTATGCATTAGTTACCCTCCTGATCACCATTCACCAAGCTGCACATCTGACATTGCACTCACAATATTTCTTTATATGAATCCTGGTACATGAGGTCCACCTCATCCACCCACTTATGGGTTTAGTGACAGAGAAGGTTATAATAGATTTGCTACCATTGCAGGCAAACAAATGCACAATGAAGGGCACCTCAGGATCGTCAGTAAATGCATACTAATCAGATTTTTTTTTTCTTTCTTTCTTTCTTATGGTAGATGTGTTCGACAATATATTTATTTGGGATATCTGAAACTGAACATTTTTGTATTGACATATCTTCATTTTTTTCGGTGTATAATTTTCAAGCCACAACTTGGCAACTTAAACGAACAAATGTCGTGACTGCAGGACATGAAAATCTCTGCTTAAAGTCATCAATTTTGTACTCCCTGTCTTCATCAAAGAAGGTTTGTCTCTGACTTTCTGTCATGCTGCTTGGTGGTGTTCTCTCAAAATAATGAACTCTGCTTATTTTTCCTATTTCGTAGTGGATATCTTAAACTAAAATGAAGTCTTACTCTTTTAATTTTGAATTTAAGTATCCTCCAAAACTTATTGAGATTGTTGTACCAGAAGAACTTTTCGTGAACATTGCTCTGTCACTGAGGCATGACATTTGAGAAGGCCTTTACAACCTTCAGAGAAGGGGCTTCTGGGAAGGACTTTATGAAGTTCCTCAAGGTACCATATATTAAAGAGTTGGGTCTTAATTGTTTTGGTCTTGGACAATGATCACGAAAAGCCATTCATGTTTGTGCAGTTGATCGCAATTATGTGGGTACTCTCTGTTGTTGGTAGTCAGTTTTAAATTCCTGACATTTTTTTACATAGGTCAGTGCCAGAGTTTCCTCTATTGTGTTTTCTGATTTCATACGAACAGTTGTTCATTACTTCATTTTAATGCAGTATAACATTGATTTGTTTTACACTAGCAATGCATGCATTATATCATTTCTTTGACCAAATGACGTTACTTAGGTTTATTTTCTACAGTAGTTAAAGATGCTATAGTCAAAGATAGGATGTACTTGTACAATACAACAGAATCAAAGGTGATGTAATTAATTATTGGTCAGGTACTCTGCAAAAAACCTGAAACAAACAGTTCTGAATTCCGAACATATCACAGACTCATTCATAAAGCATGAATAAAAGGAATCAAGAATGCTGAAGACTCATTCATGAAGCATGAAAAGTCTACTTCCCATGTTTTGAAATGATCCATCCTCATATTTCCATCTTCATTTTGGTACCTTCATTACCATATGCCTTCTTTTTATCTTCTTCATGTTGATTTGTATCAAGTTTCTTGAGGTAATAACCTCAAATAAGTTTTCTATTCTTCTCATTTTGATTTTGGACATTTAGAATTACATATATTGCTTTTGTTTTAATTGTGCAGGTCTTAACTGGAATTTGTTTTATAATGATCTACCCTCTCAAATCCATCACTCCATTGGTCCGTAACAAAGACTAAACTAACCCAAAAAGAGCAAAAAACACTTATAGAATTGCACACCTAAGAGTCAGATGATTTGTGCATTCGAGCTTCCAAGCTTATCCCATCCATCCTTGGCAGTAATCTCTCCAAAATCCGCTGGTGGCATTGGCAGAGACAAACGATTCTGAGGCTTCAATGATTGATCCAAGTACTGATACTGTGAACCAATTATATTATCTTCTTCCATTAGATCCACCACCTTTGGAGAAACAGCTAAAAGTCCAGTTTACTCTTACTCTTCTTCCCAGCAGTTACTCCTCCTGATTTGTTTTCTTCGGCATCTTTAAAGATCTGATCACCCCAAATCTGTTTGGACAAAAGATATGACTTAAGCTCATGGGGGTTTGAGATAGTTGAATCGCCACCACCAGGCATTTTTTAGATACTTCTTATTTAACCTTCGAACCTTATCGCTAATTTGACTCAAACTAGACCCAACATTAACAGAACCCTTGAGAAAATCATAGAGTTCACTTGAAACAGAGTTAGTAATTTGGTTTCCCTTCTTATTGAACTCAAGCAAACCATTTAATAAATCAATTTCATCTTTTTCACTAAATATCCTTTGAAATAACTTCTTTTCCTCACCTGATTTTCTTTCTTCAATATCAGCAATTTTCTTCTTCTTTCTTCTTAGAAGAAGAATCCTTGTCATTGGTATCTGTTTCCAATGGGCGTTTCATAGCAGCAGAAGAGGTGGAGATGGAGATGGAGGTTGGTTTCTTTGTAGTAGATTTGGGAGTATGAACAATGGGTTTTGAAGAAATAGGTTTCACAGAAGCGACCATATGTTTAACAGGTTCATTATCTGAATCAGAACCTGAATCTGAGCCAAATTCATCGTTTTCTTCTTCTTCAGCAACATCTCCAGAAGATTGAATTGGTTTTGTTGTTTTTTCTGATTCTGATTCTTCACCTTCAGTACCTTCAATTTCTTCATCTTCAGAAGTGGAAACAGATGATGGTGGTTGATCTGATGGTGATGGGCGTTTTGGAGCCATTTTTGATAACAAGATGAAATTCAAGTGTTTTAGGGTTTAATTAAAACAAGAGGGAGGAGGAAGTTGAAGTGTTTTAGGGTTTTGTGAATTGTAATCAAACTTTTCGTCTCGAGATGTGTTTAAATTAAATGTGGTGTCGGGCCTGAATTCGACCTTCAGGCCTCCACTTTCAAATAGCTCAATACCCAAAGTTTTAAAAATTAATTCCATCAAATTAAAATGTTGCAAATATCACTATATTCAATCCAATTAAAAAAGAATCAAACGGTTGGTGTTGATCTTAACTATAAATACTTGTTTTTTCCAATTGGTCTAAGAACCACTTCACTTGTGAACTTCTGTACTACAGTTACTAGGTGTTTGAACCCGTGCTACACATTGGGATATATGTGTATCCTCCCTCTATCCCTCTTTTATAGGCTAATTGGTGTTTTTCACGCATATTAAGAAAGTGGTGGAAAATAGTTTATTTGTATTTAATTATAATATTATTTTCAAAAATACCGTTTTTCATTTGTTATCTATATTTAATGCTATTGGCTATATTTAAAGGAATTTTCACAATTAATAAGGTGTAAATTTGTCACTTGCTTTATTAACTGTTTTGAACTGTGTGAAGTGGACTATATAGTGGGATAGAAAAATTTGGCAAATCATCTTATAAAAGAAGGACGGAGGGAATATAGAAAATCAAATGCAATGCTATTGCTCAAAGGTTATGATTTGTGATTTTCTTAATCTATACATTTGTGAAAGTTATATCCCTGAATTTTTTTGTTTAGGCACAATCGTCATGTATCACATCTTTGGAGCTTTCATTAAAGTCTCCAATCAAATAAGAGTTGTCCATACCTGATTGTAAAAAGGACATGTAATGCACAAAAATGATTCTGATAAATCTTACTTGAAATTTGAAAATACTCAAAAACCATGATTACTGATGGACTCAAATAAACATTAGACATAATTTCATGTAATACAATGAACAATATTTCAAGTTGCAGACATGTCCTTAGGAGCAAAGTGTGTGACCTCAATGTGAAAGCTTATATAAGCGTCAATACTGGTTTGTCATCTTTCTTGACTTCATCGTATCTTTTTGAGCAAATTTGAGATACCCCCAGAAAAGTTTATACTCTTTGCGATTGCCCCCCAAAAAAAGTTTCATTAGTGATACCCCAAAACTCATTTGTAGTTGGTCAATCGAGTCATTGACCAAGGCTTTACCAATCTTTTTTTATTTTAGACAAAATTACCCCTTCATTCAATTAAATTGAAATCCTAGTCAGTTGCCATGTCAACCACTACCTCTACCACACTACCATCACCACTACCTCTACCACATCATTGTCGTCGCCATCACCACCACCACCATATTTCGCAAAATTCTTAAGAAGAAATTATTTCCAAGATTAAATACTAAAATACAATCATTTTTTATAATAAACATCAATCTCATCATTTCCATTGTTTGAGTAAGAAAACCCATCAGCACCACGTACACTTCCACACCACATCTACCACCATTACTTCTAATTCCACCACCAAAATAATCTACTTATTCAATAAAAGACAGCCTAGTGCTTGAAAACCACCATTATGACCAGAACAAGATTGAAGAAGAAGAAGATGAAGAAGCAACAACAGTAGTAGTAGAAGTCGAGTTGTTCAACACATTTCTTGATTAACATATGAAGTAATCAAACAGAGTTTTTTCTCCAATTCAGATCTGAAGCTTTCCCCCCAATTCTTTATGGATTGATGAGAATGATTGAAGAAGATAGAGATTGTTGACATTGTATTAAGCAATTTCGATTTTGATTCAAACTAATTTAATGGGTGTGGTTTAGATTCAAATTCAAAGAAATTTGATAGTAGTGGTGGTGGTGGTGGTGTAGATGTAGATGTAGTGGTGGTGGTTGTGGGGTAAATGTAGTGGTGGTGGTGGTGAGGTAGATGTAGAAGTAGTGGTGGTGGTTGTGGGGTAGATGTAGTGGTGGTGGTGGTGGTGGTGAGGTAGATGTAGAAGTAGTGGTGGTGGTTGTGGGGTAGATGTAGTGGTGGTGGTGGTGGTGGGGTAGATGTAGACGTAGTGGTGGTGGTTGTGGGGTAGATGTAGTGGTGGTGGTGGTGGGGTTAAGATTTGTTAGGTGTAGATACATTTTTGTTATGTTAAGGGTTTGGTTAAGAAGGCATATGGGAAGGGTAATTTTATCTAAAGATGATAAAGATCGGTCAAACATTAGTCAATAGCTCAGTTGACCGGCTCCAGATGAGTGTTTAGGGGGTATCTCTAATTAAAGTTTTTTTGGGGGGCAATCGCAAAGAGTCCTAACTATTTCGGGGGTATCTCAAATTTGCTCTATCTTTTTCTATTTCATGTTCTAGTTGATTTTTTTTTTTTTTTAGTAAAACCCATTTCTATATTATTATTCAATTACCAGGTCTAATTTGATAAAATCAAAAATTCCTCTCTTCTGCAATTTTGTGAAATTTCAGTTATTAATTTTTTTTCCTCCACTAGCACATACAAGGGCAATTTAGGTATTAATAAACAATGGATGGTTTGACCGTAGTCACCTGGGTTGACTACCAGTCAAGTGACGAAAATAGGACTATTTGCTAATAAACGAAAAACTCTATACCACTTGCTGCTAAATATGCATCTTCTAGAGGGACCAAATACAAAATAACCCTTCATACAACAATACTCTCAGCTCCAAGTCTCGATATTTCCTCTTTATCTCCCCTAGGGGGGGCGATCTTTAATCTTTTGGCAGGATTTTTTTAGAGATTAATGCCATATTAAACTTTGTATAACCTCCTTATCTGCTTCTATCAATTCTACTTTTAGCGTAGCCACCTCATCCCTCATACATTGAATAACGTTATCTCTATGTCCCTTAGCCACCTTATATTGTTCTTACTATACAAAGAAAAGCTGGTGTTATTATTTGGCATTAAAAGCTTAAGTTTGCTTCATCGACATCCTCTTGTGTGAAACAATCACCTTTAACTTCTTGCAAGCCATAAATTTTTACTTGATCATCAATTCATGCCACTTGCCCACTTGGTGTTAACTGCTACGATAGCCTCACGGTATCATGAATTCTTAATTTAAATTTATTCCAAATTGGGTGTGTATGTGTTTAGAGACAGGAAAATTTAATTTACTCACATGTGTATGTGTTTAGAGACGGGGAGTTTTAACTTTCAATTTAAAATATAGTTTTGTGTCTATATGCGATCAAATCAAATCACGATGTTATATTGAAGTGAATTGTTATAAAACTCAAATAGCTAAGGTGATTAAAAAAATTAACATCAATCAAGTAGTAAACCAAACATTTTGTTCTTGTTTCCAAATAGCAATACACATCTTCTATATGGGTACAAAATACTGTGGACGACTAATAATCTACATGGGTACATATTAAATAACAATACATGGATGAAAACTGGAGATAGATCTCACATGTACTTGCTAAGATATTCTTGCAATTTCTCTTTTAACTCCATGCATTTAATGCACGCTCAAACAGAGTTATTCCAACTGATTGTGAATCTTATAATAAATGTTAATATTGTTCTTAAACTATGACTTTCTGATGATTACAATAATTGAAATATAAACCTTGAGTTTTGTTTGTCTCTTATAATTATTAGAGATTTTTGGACATACCCCCTATTTGAAAGTCAAAATTTGAGATACCCCATTTGAAAAAAAATTTGAGATACCCCCAATTCAAGATGTGGTGTTATCTTAGCCGTCCATCATAAAACTCACCTAAACTCATCTCAAAATAGGAGAATCTTCTTGCTATCACTTCCAAAATAAACTAATCAACTAATCAATATTTCGGAATCCTTAGTTCATATTCATATGTGGGCCCCTTGAGGGCTCCTTGTTCTCTGACCGTGGCGTGCCGGGGGAGTACTCTGGTGCCTCCTTCGGCGCAGTTTCCCTGGAGGAGTGGCTTCTTTGACAGATTTGGTGCGGGCATCTTGCGGCCATGACGCGGCCCGGGTGTTCTTGCACGTCCGCAACGATGTCTCTGAACTGGAGAGATAGACATCCTATCTCTCCCTGGTGCTAGCCTGTCCCAGAAAGGAGGTGGACCATGGCTATGAGGGGTAAGACTTTAGTCACTGCTTGACCATGGCCTTATCTTCTTCTGAGTAGATGGACTCGAAGATAGGGCTGAAGATGACTGGCTATCTCCGGCCCTGGTTCTCTTCTTTCTCCTTAATTCTGTATTTTCCCTAGTCAGCCGCTTGATGATTGCAGTTGGGGACTTGACCGCTGGTCTTTTTCCCTTCTGCTGCTCAGTATAACCTCCTCCCGTTGTCAAGGGAGAGATTCTCTGGTCTCTTCTTGCAGTGGCTGCCTTGGAAGGTTCCGGATCTTGTGATGCTGGTATCCTGACGGTCCGGTTGACCGCATTAGGATCACCAAGATTGTTAGTGATTTGTACCACTAAGTTCTCTGCCCCCGGCTGTCCACTTTCAGAGTGTTGTGAGCCCTGATCGTGGCCCTCACTCCCGAGAACTTATTCTTGATTCATCGGTTCTGTTGCTTCAAGAACCGGAGACAGAGGAAAAAGGTTCTCTGTTTGACTTTCAGTAACTTGACTCATTCCATTGCTGGAACTAGTTGGGCGTCTCTTACTTCCAGCCATTGCTGCAGCAACTTTGGTATGGCTGGATTGAGATTCCTTGCAAGGCTTTGGAACTGATGGGAGATTCAGCCCCACGGTGGGCGCCAAAGAGTGTGGGTGCAAAAATTTGATCCACAAACTCGAGATTTGTGTATATATTGATCGAACAGTTACAATGAAAGCCTTGTATAGACAGAGATATGATGGGGGGTATACAGTGAAACTGGACCTGATCGGAATCAGGCTGCCTACGTATCCAAGATGGTGAACTTGAAATCAAGTCTCTGCTTCCACTAAGCTCTAATGGAGTCGCTCAGTGAAAAACCCGTAGTTCAGGAGGTTTAGAACTCCTGTATTTGTAGTAGGCCGGAGGAGGCTGGCTCAACCACCCCTCCGGTTTTGACTCCACGAACTCAGGTTGTTCAACTGTGAATATGTTTTCCGTGGAGATAACTTGCATGTTGCCGAACGGTTCTCTCCTTGGTTGGAATCCCCTTTGACCAGGATGACTGCCACGTGCCATCCTCTGATAGGTCCTTGTTCAACCTGGGATTCCTTTATCTTCTCCAGCGGGCTAGAACCATGGGTTCTGTTGGCCTGGAGTCCCGCTGGACTTATCCAGTTGGTTGGGACTTGGATTGACCAAATCTGAAAGCAAAGACTTGGGTTTGACTCCTCTGACCGGAGGCCCAATCCACATTGCATACTCCCTGGCCAGGTCCTCTGGACTCCTGTGCTAAGCCTTTGGATGAGCCCGTCTCGTTGTTGGACCTTACTGGGCCGGACCTGGCCTACTTGACTGAGGTGGGCCTGGTCGATGTATGGGAGCCCACGGTTCAACTTTTTATACAGTAACCGGCGCTCCACCCATCGATGGTGGACTATCCGATGAGTCAAGGTCCACAGAGCGTATGCAAATCTCTTGAAACCTGGTTGGGCCCTACCCGATAGCCCAGGCTTGGCTGGCTACTGTTCAGGTGCTCCCGGTTTAGCTTTTTATACAACCATCGGTGACACCTGTCGGGTTTTTTACCTAGGGTACACACAGGTGCCACAAAACATGTTTGTTTTTGTTCACATAGGTCATGGTTCGACATGTATGAAAGATGTGAGGGTGGTTAGATGTCGATGTGTGATGGCTCCAAGAAGTCGATAGTGGGAGTTGGTATTCACATCAAGATCTATGATGGGAGGATACATACTTTTGAAGGTGTTCGACATGTGCCGAGTTTGCAAAAAGAACTAATTTCTCTTTTCAAGTTAAATTCTTTTGGTTACAAGTTCACTGGCAAAGCTGGAGTTGTAGAGGTTTGCAGAGATTCCAATGTGATCATGAAAGGAGTCGCGAGTAGTAGTGGTTTGTATATACTATTGGGTCAAACAATAGTAAGATCTAGAGTTAGTCCTAAGACAGGCAAGGTGATGTTTAAATCACAGGGTGTTGTTATTAACAAGGTGGCTGCAAAAGGAAGGAACTCAAGAAAGGGAAAGAAGACCAGCAAATGCATTCCTATGGGCAAGTTTGAGGGTATCTCAAACTTGTCAGTCAATTATAATTTATTGGGAACCCAAAAGGGTGGAGGCGGCAACATGGATCAAGAAGGTTTCACGATGTCTTGCAAACGAATGAAGAACTCATCAAAGGTCTCGGAATTATCCATTCTTAACTTCTCGAACTGAGAAGTCAACAATTCAAGCTTGCTTTCCTTGACAGATTCATCACCCTCATGTGTACAAATAATTCTGTTCCATGCATCCTTTGCTTCAGCACAACCATGAACGCAACGAAATTCACTTGCATTTAATGCCAAGAAAATAGCATTGACTGCTTTGTTGTTAAAGGTCGCGGTTGATTTTTGTTCAGGTGTCCACTTTGCACGTGGTGTGGGTGATGTAACTGCAGTATCACCAGTCCCTGTCGTAGTCAAAGGTGTTTTCCATCCGTCTTCAACTGCGAGCCAAACATCTTCACCCAAAGCTCGGAGATAAGCCATCATACGAACTTTCCAATGACTGAAATCTTTTCCATCAAATTGTGGAAGAAGATTCGAAATACCAAACTTGTGAGGTTCTATTGCAGCACTATCGATCTTAGGCGTGAGCCTTTACGCTCCTTAACAAGCCCCCTGCGACTGATACCAATTGAAACTCCACAAACAGTGCTGTTACCACAATCACAACTAATCAAA
The DNA here is from genome assembly GCA_023053565.1 of Aquilegia eximia. NCBI lineage: Eukaryota > Viridiplantae > Streptophyta > Magnoliopsida > Ranunculales > Ranunculaceae > Aquilegia > Aquilegia eximia. The sequence continues at coordinate 3,077,641 of JALIGU010000011.1, forward strand.
CAAGCAAATCAATGAACAAAAAATAAAAAAACACGCGATATTTTTAACGTGGTAAAACCCAATACGAGAAACGTCCACGATTGTCCTCGTGACAACAAATAAATCCACTAGATAAAAAGAGATGTACAAACCTATCAACTACCTGCAATCACTGCGAGTTGACACTACTGGTTATCTCTAACACCTTGACTTCACCAGAGTACCTTGATGTACGTACAAGACACTCGACTCCTTGATGAACACATAAGAAGACTCGAAGCCGATCTTAATAATCAATAAGGAAGAAGAAGATGAATGGAGAGGAAAGAATGAGTTCAATCACCAAAACACAACCCTAAACAAGCTCAAGAAGAAGATTTCAATTGGACGGTCAAAGAACTACTTTGTTCTTTGGTTGAAAAATAATATATAGTTAGGGTTTTGGAAGAGAGAGAAAATGAGCCGAAATATGAAAAACACACGACGACGTACGTATGCCCTAACTAGGTAACGTACATCCCTGAAGGAAAAGGTGATCTGTTGAACAAGACGTACGTCCTAACACCAAGAAAAGGGTTTGTGTAACCCAACGTACGTACGTCCTAACTAGGTACATACGTACTGTACCAAACATCATACAGACAAACTTGAATGAGAGAAAGGATACTCGGGACGACGCTCACACATCAAGGTATTCCTAATAATGAGATCAAGGCAAGATAACCTCGGATACACCAAGTCACAAAATAATGTCAAACAACCGAATGCCGGTTTCACTGTCAAAACAATATGCATGTTAAAAATCATTTTCAACTTTGTGGACGAATCTCTACACACATATCTTGGTTGTGTGCATATGAATAAGCCATCAATGGCATATTAATAAGACATCAATGGTCAGTTGACAGATATTGGTTCTGTGACAGCTGTGTAGATAGCGTAGTTAAATCCGGGCAAGTCTTTGTGTAATAATAGTTCCTCAAAAAATGTTCTTCATAATTATAATATCTGGAAGAATTATTATTATTTTTTAGCAAATCTTAAGTTGAAGTTGTAGCAAAAGAGAGGATGTATATAAACAGACCTTAGTCAATGACTTGATGATTAATGATTTTCTTGTCTGCAATATGAGTGAGAAGACTATCAGCTGTCATGTAGCAGTGAGATTGAAGCTCTGGTTTTGTGTTGACTCAGAAGTAACTACTTGTGACTAGCATGTAATGAGTGTTGGGAGAGGGGGTGGGGGTGAAAAGAAAAAGAAGAAGAGAGCTGCTCGCTTCCAACACTAAAGGAAATTCAGAAGCCCAGCTGGATTGAGAAAGAGTCAAAGAGCTGAGTAGACTTATACAAGATATGACTTGAATAATATACAGGTTGCAAACTAAAGGAAATGCTGATTGTTTTGTCACTAAAGCTCTGCTTGACAGACTTAATATTCAAGGACAAAAACCATGAAGAAATTTAAATGGAAGGGAGGTGACTGGTGAGAATGATCAAGATAGATAGATGATGCAGTGAATGATAGAGGTGCAGGCATAAGAGGCATTCTAAGGAATCATCAAGGACAGGACAGGTGATTAGTGCATTTATGGGTGCAAGTCCAATGAAGTCTGTAATCTGGCAACAACTGACTTCTGTGAAAGAAGGACATACTGGAGCTGGCAGACCAGTTGGGAATCAAACTGCTAAGGAGGATGCAGATGGAACTATGTATACTAGAACTTAATTAATACAGGTCAGGGTCTGCCTAACCCTCAACCCATTTCAAAAAAAAACAAAAAAAAAACACAATGGTAAATGATGTGGGTTGATTAAAAGGGGTTGTGTCCACATTTACATCTTCCTCATATGTTTGTTCCACATTTACATCTTCCTCATATGTTTGTTCTACTATTGGTGTCATATCACATCTTCAATCATCGCATCTAGGGGTGGCAATCGTGTCGGGTCGTGCCAGATTCGTGTCGGGTCTTAACGGGTTGATGTGTTTTTTCTCGAAACCCGAACCTGACCTGTTAACCTGTTTAGTATTTTTTTCTAAACCCGAACCCGGCCTGTTTAATAAACAGGTCGGGTTCGGGTTAACCTGTTTAAACCCGCTTCAGATTTATTTAATATAAATTAATCAACTTAATTTCATCAAAAATTAAAACTACTAGTAAAAGACAAAATTAAAAAAAAATATTCTTGAAAAATAAGGGGATGGTGAAATAAACAATTACTATAAAGAGCATAGAGATGAAAAATGTTAACATTAAAGCCAATTATAAACATAATTAGGAGCATCAAACTTGAGTTTTAAAAATAAAAAAACACCGATCTGGTTTCAATTGATTAATTAAAACATCATGCTCCTTAAACCCAAAACAAATCAATTGAAAAACAAGAAAAATATTCACACAATCTCTAACTTTGATATAGAAAAATAAGAATCACCAGCAAACAAGTTTTTAATAATCAATTCATTACTACTATATATTTCTACATAGTTAAAGAAGAAGAAAGAAAACGATTGTTGAAAAGAGATGAAAAAGGAGGGATGGAGAGATGAATTCAAAACTTAAAATAAAAAATATTACTTTTTAACGGGTTTCGGGTTGACCCGACCTGTTAGTGGTCAAACCCGAACCTGACCTGTTTATAAACGGGTCTAACAAGTTCGGGTCAAAATGACCCGAAACCCGATAAGACTAAACCCAAACCTGTTTATCTCAGGTCGGGTTCGTGTCGGGTTAACGGGTTGCGATTCGCATCATTCAAGCTGGACTGCTGGAGGAAAGATATTAATACTCACTTCATATCATTCAATACTCTCAGATTCATTCATGTACAGTACTTGCATATAAATCTTCAAAACACGACCGTGCAGTACTCCTAGAAAACACAGCCACACTTCGAAACATTATGTGGAATACTCCGTAATAGAACTCTCAAGTCGATATTGAAAATTTGAAATAGTTTGACTCCCCCGTTCTCTTCGAGCACCTTGTGAAAAGACTCGTGCAACTGATTGATAGAGGTCGAGATTCACTTCTCTCCTTCTACCCACGTGTTCTTTATGATACTATACCAAATGATGACTTATATTGTACATGATTATGTTGATACAAATCAACCCAATACAAATAAATAAAATTGATATTTCATTGAAGTCCTCCAAAAATAAAAAAGGACATACAACCTAATCTATTTCATTGAAGTCCTCCAAAAAAAAAAAATTACGGTCTCATTCTACAACAATAACCAATGATGATTCATTCAAAATGGATTGGTATTACCATTCTAGTATATTTAGTGTTCCCTATTAAAAACCCTGATATATCAAAGAAGAAAACTCGAACTAACCTTTTTTTTGATGAAAGTTAATAATATATTAACAAGCATTTAAAACAATTACAAGTCCTGATCAGCATATAGTAATGAAAACTGTACCGTCAGGTTAGTTTCCCCAGTCCACCGGAAGACATCCCTCCTGTGAACTCTTTTACCGACTCAGGCAATACACATGCAGTAAAACTGCTTGCCGTCATACATGAAAAATACCAAACACTGCATCAGAAAACCTTCAGATAGCTAGAAGTAACCTTTGCTCAGACGTAACAGTGTCCCATCCCTGCAACAGATCAGTGAATCTAATAGCCTTCCTTAGCAGTTTCCCATCCATGGCTTTAGTGCTCAGATTCAACCAAGCCCATAGTGTTGCCTTAATGCTCAACATCGCCATCCCAACATCTGCTTTTCTTTCATCGAAAATAATTCAATTTCTTGTTTTCCACACCCTCCACATTACCCCACAAGGGAGTATCCTCCAAATAGCAGCAGCTACCTCACCACTATTTTATTGGCAAAGGGAGAACTCAATCCACAACAGCAACAAAGGCCAAAGAACTCAAACCACAACAGCTGAAGAATAGTTGTGTTTTTTTTTTTGGTAAACACTAACATTTTATTTATATATTAACTAAACGGGCCGTGGAGACGGCCATAAGGTCTTTACAATATTCACAATACATAAAAAGAGGTTGACAATTGTGGGAGCAAAGAGATCACATGTTCTGGCCAGTTAACTTGTGCACCATGCGGATTGAGAAACCAAGAGGTATCAACAGCCTTCTGAGATGCATAGGAAGCTAGTTTGTCAGCACAACCATTTGCTTCGCGGTAAGACCAAGCAAAAATAACATTCTGATGCCATTTGTGATCTGTAGAATTTCATGTAAAATGTCTGTGAGCTCCCAGCTGAGATCATCCATAGGTGAAGTAAGTGCTTTGTGAAGAACTTGAGAGTCCACTTCCACTATAATATTAGTCGCCCTGAAAGAAGCCAAGACTTTGAGACCATATAATGCAGCTAGAAACTCTGCCTTGTTGCAACTAGCATTTGGAATCGGGCATGCTAAGGCAAAGATGATTTTGCCTTGATCATCTCTGAGTACAGATGCAGCACCAGGGTTACCAATAGAGGAACCATCAGAATTTAGCTTGACCCATCCAATCATTGGAGGTTTCCAACTAATCATGATATTCATTGTGATTCTAGTAGCCTTGCCAAGCCGAGTTTCAGTTTCAATGAGAGAAAGATTCTTAATCATCACATTGACTCTTCTAGCACAATCAGTAGGTTCCACCTTGTTGTTCTTGAAGCATGCCGAATTTCGTGACAACCATATGAACCACAGACCAAAGCAAATATATGGAATTTTAGGCTTGAGTCCAGTAACTGAAAACATATGGGTAAAGAGTTGTCTTATACCTTGAGAGAATGAGGTGGAAGTTCCACTAGTATGAGCAATGATATCATGACATCCCAATAACAACCAAACTGCTCTAGTGAAGTCGCAAGTGAAGAATAAATGAACTTGAGATTCTGGATGACTGTTGCAAAGGGGACAATCTTCATTAACATGAAAGTGATGAGATGCCAACACATCCTTAGTAGGAACGACATCTTGCAAACATTGCCAGAGAAAAAATTTAACTTTCTGAGGCAAAAACAACTTCCAAGTAAGCATGAAGATCTTTTCAAGCTGTGAATCAAAATGATTATTAATTTCGGGATGAGCAGATTTCCACTATTCAATATAAGCCGACTTTACTGTAACGTTTCCACTCTTGTGCCAATGCCAAAAGAGCTTGTCAGAAGCATGAGCACTTGAAACTGAAATAGAGCAGATAATTCTTGAAATATCATGTGACCATAACGAAGAGACAAGCTGCCAGTTCCATTGTCTTGAATCCGGATGAAAGAAATGAGAAACCAGTTGAACATTTCCCAGATGCACCATAGGATCTACTGAAGAGTTGAGTAACTGAACTGGTTTTTTTTTACGGACCCATAAATCATTCCAAATATTAATACTATTTCCATCACCAAAACGCCATTTAAGACCAGAGAAAGAACTCCCCTCAATTTACAAAGTTGCTTCCACATCAGTGAGCTATTCCCTCTTACACGAGCCTTTAGGAAATCTGAATTATGGAAGTACTTATGTTTCATTTGCACAGCCCAGAGAGAAGTAGAATTGATGACTTCCCATGCATTCTTACTCATGAGAGCATAATTTTGTAGTTGGATATCCCTTACACCAAGACCTCCAAGAGTTTTTGGAGTACAAGCCAGACTCCATGGAAAATAGTGCAGCTTCCTGTCATTTGAGGGATGACCCCATAGAAATGATTTTCTAAGAGAATCTATTTTATCAATTATAGAAGCCGGGAGAAGACAACAAGACATGATATGAGAAGGAAGAGCTGAGAGCACCGAGTTAACAAGTGTCAGTCTACCCGCCCTAGATAAAGTCTTTGTTTTCCAACCAGAGAGCCTGTTATGAAACTTGGCCATGAGATTACCGAATTTCTGTGATCTTCCTTTGCCAATAAGAGAAGGAGCACCTAAGTAAGCATTGAGGCACGAAGAAGTTTGCATATGGAAGGTTCTTTTGAGAAATCCTGAAATCCTTCTATGAAGCTTCGGATGGTGCAGAATAGTGGATTTGGACCTATTGATTGTTTGACCTGACCCTTGACAATAGGATTGAAGAATATTGTGAATGTGATTTTGTTCGTCAAAACCGCGTTTTCCAAAAACTAGGAGATCATCAGCATACATCAAAGTAGAGACAGGTTCACAGTATCTTCCAAGTTTAAACCCATGAATATGACCTTGGACTTGAGCTTTAATGAAATTCAGTGAAAGCATTTCCCTACAAATGATGAATAAGTAGGGTGAAAGTGGGTCACCTTGCCTGACTCCCCTAGAAGGTTTGAAATTACCATAAGCGGAACCATTAAGACAGAGTATGACACATTTTCTACACAAAATTTCACCTTATCAATCCAAGACTGAGGAAAACCAAAAGTATGCATTGCTTTATACAAAAAGCCCCACTCAAGCTGATCATATGCTTTGTGCATGTCAATCTTTAAACCAAAAAATTTGGCTTTCCTATTACTGTGGCTCCTCATTTTTTGCATGAACTCATTGGCTAACAGTATATTGTCATGAATGCTCCTCTTTGGAAGAAAGGCTGACAGAAATGGGCTAACGATTTTCCTAAGAATAGGTCTCATTCTATTGACCATAACCTTGGAAATGATTTTATAAACAGTGTTGGTAAGACTAATAGGTCGATAATTTTCAGGAGCACAGGGATTTTGACACTTCGGTATGAGAACTATGAATGTGTGATTAAGCTGAAGGGAGAATGTATTTCGATTTGAATTGAAGAATTGCTTCACAGATTCACATACCTGAGGCCCAACATCTCTCCAGTATTTTTGAAAGAAAATTGCCTGGAACCCATCTGGTCCAGGCGCCTTGAGTGTTTTCATTTGTTCGAGAGCTCTATGAATTTCATCATCTGAGACAAGTCTTGTAAGGTCTAAACAATCATCTGCAGTAAGATTAGGTGCATCCACTTGAAAGAAGTCCTCGTTGATCACAGGTTCACTTGCTGTCATTAAATCTTTAAAAATTCTGATGAACCTATTCCCAATATCACATCGCTCTGTCAAGAAAATGTCATGTTCATCTTTAATCCGCTGAATATGATCAATTTGTCGTCTATTGGTCACCATTCCATCAAAAAAACTTTGTATCAATATCCCCAAATCTGTACCATTCCAGGGTGCATTTTTGTCTCCAGTGCATGGCTTCTTGGAGGATCACCTCATTGTATTCCTTTAAGAGATCAGCTTCATCTGCAAAGAGTGTTGGTTCGGGACTTCGCTGAGCAGTCATGAACTGCTGAATTTCCTGTAGCTTGTTGGTGATTGTTTTCAGTTTTTCTGCAACATTCCCGAATACATTCCAATTCCAGCTTCGAAGAAATTTAGCACATAGAGTCAGCTTGTTGCATAAAATGAATGAAGGTGAACCGTGAAAATTATAATCTAACGCCTTCAATATCTCATCTCTACAAGTTTCATTTTGTGTCCACATCTCCTCAAATCTAAAAGGCCTTCGATACGATCCCATATTTTCTTCTTTCCAAACTGTTAATTGTTCCATGTAAAAGTGGTGCCACTATAACCCAAATCACAAAAGCCACAATAATCAATCAATTCAAAAAAGAAGTGTGCTTGATTCAGACAAAATGGCTTTCCACCAAGTTTTTCTTCCTGGCATGTAACTTATTTATAATCACCCATTGTTAACCAGGGTAAATCCTGCATTGGTTTAAGAGACTTGAAACACTGCCATTGCACTTTACGAAATTCAGGATTCGCACTTCCATACACAAATGATATAAGCAAATTGTCATTGACGCCAGTAGAGATATCGTGAGTTATAGCCAGTCCATTCCATTGCATTGCATCGAGAACCAGCTTACAATGGATAATCCAAACATCAGACAAAAGAATTTCTATCCCAAAAGGTGCCGATTTTAACCAAAGCAGCCATAGTCCACCTGATAATCCACGTGAAGGAACAACAAAATGCTCATAGTCCCTAATCTGAGAAAGGATACGTTGAGACTTCTCCAAACCACACTTTGTTTCACATAGGAACACCAAAAAAGGCCTCTACAAAAGAATTTTTCCTTTAAGCTCTTGAATAGTTTCGGTAAGGCCAGCTCCACGACAATTCCAAGAGATGATAGTCATTAGGGAAGCTGGATCAAAATACCAACAGAGTGCTGCATAAATGAGTAACTCTAAACACCCAAAAGCTCAAACCAATTCCGAAGCTGCCAATTTCACACAAAAGCCGGCTAATTGACTACAACTAATACCGTCCTCCGCAAAGAACTGAGCTCAATGATGACTTAGAAAACTCCTCCCGAACAAAGCCTCTAAACAATTCCTTTAAAACACCAACGACCACAACCATAGCAAAGATTCCGATCCCAACATTCACATAATCAAAATGGACACAAGCCAAGGAACAATTGTGCCTGTTTGGATGCTAATCCCATTTCTGAATGGATTAGATGCTATAAAACACCATCACCACTGAGAAGCAGAATACCAACACCCCATCACAAGAAAACAAACTTGTTTATTAACTTGAGAACTCAATTGATCTGGGAAAGATGTGAAATCAAGGAAACCAACTAGATTTTAGGAAAACTTGATGTTGTAAGAGCAAACTGTAATTAGGGGCCAAAAGATCCGAGAGACAGTACAAACACAAAGAAAAAAGGAAAATTGAACTCAGATAGTACAATCAAACAGTAAAATATAAAGAAATCGGTCGGATTCAGCGAAAATTGGCTCAACTCAGTCATGGTGGGAGAGCAGCGGACGAAAACAAATGTGGAAGGTAAATACCCCCATTTGAAAGTCAAAATTTGAGATACCCCCATTTGAACAATAATTTGAGATACCCAATTCAAGATGTGGTGTTATCTTAGCCGTCCATCATAATCCATCATAATTTGAGTTTTATGATGGATTATGATGGACGGCTAAGATAACACCACATCTTGAATTGGGTATCTCAAATTATTGTTCAAATGGGGGTATCTCAAATTTTCGACTTTCAAATGGGGGGTATGTCCAAAAATCTCTAAAAGAAGTGTATCCATAAAGGTAATCATTTTGTGGTTGTTTTCTAACAGTTCTACTAGGGGTGGGAATTTCTGCCAAATTTTTTGATTTTTTCGATTTCCGATTGTTTCCGAATTTGGAATGGATTATTGTAGTTCCGATTTCTGAATTTTCGATTTCCAATTTTTCCGAAAAAAGATGGAATGGTATTGGAACTACTTATGTGATTCTGATCCGATCCGATTTTTCCGATTGTTAATCCGATTTGTTTTTCCGATAAATATTCCGAAATTTCCGATAATTTAAGAGATTTAACTATTCTTATTTTTGAAAATATATGTACATATAGACATAAAAATAATATACCAAGTTTAAAATCACATGACAACTCAATAACAAATTATAATTAGTCTCAAATCTTAATGTTATCAAATATCAATATATGGTTCAACAAAAAGAATAATGTAATAGTAAATTATTGGTTAGTTTATACTTCCGATTGAAGGTCCATGCTTATTACTCGGATCAATTATTTTCTTGTTCATACAATTCTATTATTATATAAATTTTACAGTATAATTGAGTTTTATAAGGTGCTATACTCAAGAACTTTGATCCATCATATTGGGGTGGTATGTTACTATGTTAGATAAAAACACCCTAATAAGCAAATCAACTCAGTAAAAAGAGTGGATTTTCAAGTTTCCAAAACGGATCGCGTCCACTATTTCGATTTGGAATTCCAATCAATTCCGATATATTTTCAAGTTGGAATTCCGATTTTTTTATGTTGGAATTTCGATTGATCCGAATTTATTTTTTTCCGATTTTTTTTCCGAAATTCTGAATATTTTCATATTCCAAAATTAGAATAAATTTTCTTGTTCCGAAAAAACTTGGAATGGAATTGGAAGAAATTTTTTGATTCCGATTTCCGATTTATTTTTTCCGAACATGCCATTTCCGATCCATTCCGTCCGATTTCCACCCCTAAGTTCTAGGAAGATTACTGTCAACGGATACTTATAATAAACGTTGAGAAAGCAGAAACAATAAACGTGCAATAGTTATTTTTAAGAACAAAGAAGAGGGGCGAAAGAGAGAAAAAGGGGAAAGAAATCAGCAAGTCTAAACACAATAATGGAACATGAGGAAGAATATGGGAGTTCAGTTAGAAGAAAAGGAAGAAAGCAGTTATGTGTCATCGAGATGGGAGTTCGATTGAAGAAGAGGACGAAGGCAGCTGCGTGCCGTCGAAGCAAAGGAGGAGAAGTTGCAAGGGTGGATGTCTATCTTCAAAGACATCTCCAACTGTCAGATCGACATGGATAGGAAGGAGAGAGCAGAGTGTCGGCAAGGTAGATAGGGGCTTTGTTCTAGTTAAGCGTGCACCCAAAACAGGTTCCCAACCGTGGACGACCTGCTTCGTCGAGATGTCCAAAATGCTGCCTTATACGTTAGATGATCAAAATTTTCAAGCAATTTGGTATGTCACTTGTGCCCACTCAATGATTCATAAATTGACTGCTGCCTGTCTTATTTGTAGCCATATCGGTTATTTTTAACAGTATGTGACCCTCCTCTAGGCTCAAGTTGTCTTACAGCATGAGCAAATATCAAACTTGTAAGAACAAAGGTTTCATTCCTCAACAAATTTGTTACAAGGTCACATATTACATGCAAATGAAGGAAGCTGTGAACTTAACGTTACAAAGTGCTACAATATCGGCATTCTTTAGCTTTCTTGTGCTCTGCAGGTTCAGTTTTCTTCAAGATGTTTAAGGCTTTTCTCTTATAATAAAAAAAAAAATGAAAAAAAAATAAAAATGACACTGTAAACTCTAAACTAGTTCAGTTATCAAGAAAACATAACACGCCTCTCCCATTTATGTTTATATATTTAAGATCATACCAGCATGCCAGCATCAATCATAAAAAGCTGAAAAAAACATGCCTTGGACTATCTAACACTCGTACAAATATAGTAAAAGTAAAACACAAACCAACCAAGATTAAGCACCTATAATAAAGATAAAAGAAAAAGAATAGTAACAAACTAAAAGCAACTAAGAACTCAAACACAAAGTAAAAAACAAAGAGGTACTCTTACCAATAACACCCCAGCAAGAAGGAGGAAATACTTCTAGTACATCCACTTCATTGATGATCCCTTAATGTTTGCCTAACCAAAGTATTGATCTCAAATGATGGTGTTGAGAAAAATATAAACATAAATACATTGCCACGTATGTCTTGAAAGGACTTATTAGGAGCTTGTGAAGATATATTCCCTATACTTTCAAGCATAGGCTAAAATATCGTTTTTGGGCGGATATCCGATCCCCCAAAAACCGGAATATATCGCGGATATCCGACCTCATGTGTCGGATTGTATTGGTTTGGCAAATTCGAAAAAATCGGTTTATGCCGCGGATATTCGCGAATATTCGCGAAAAATTCGGCAAATTGGGAGGTTTTCTGCACTTTACGTGTTTTTTCGCGGATTTCGATATATAAACTTATAATTAAAAAAAAAACATACATTACAAATTAAACACACGACAAATCATACAAGGAAGCTAAAACGGAACTATTACACAAGATAGTTTTACTCATAGGTGAAAAAATCGTAAATATCGGGCGGATATTCATAGAAATTTTATATGTTTACAATACAAGAACTAAACACAAACAACCTCATTACAACTCAACCCATAGTTTTATTTTAATAATCAAAATAAAAGACATGCTAACCCCAGAATGATAGACGCCCCTTGTCAAACCGATGAGCTTCGAGTCGCATACGTGTGGGGACGAACTCAGTACAGTAATATTCCCATGACATTGTTTGCTCGTACGACCTGAATTGGTCAATATGCATATCATATGCATCTTGATCCATACAATACGGAGCAAATGATTCAAAGATAGGAAATCTCGAGTATTGTTGAACCGACATTAATGTATCGGCTGACTGCACGTATGTATGAAAAACCAATTCGATACCAATTATTCATTACACAAAAACAAACCTTGGATACAAACAGTATACTGGTTTGCCAAAAGTGAGAGAGAACTTCACTTTGGCATGGGCGTGCTTATTTTTCGTTTCTTTCTGATATATTGCTCTTGGAGGGCCATCAAGTTCGTCGCGAAAGTTTCCAAACGTCTAGTGCCTTTTGGACCTTTTTTTGATAATCTCATCGAAAATTCTAGTTCGGGGGGATTAAAAATAAATGTGTTAATTTTAAAATCGAAAATTTCCAAAATTTCGATAAATATCGGTTTTTGCCGATTTATGCCGCGAATATCCGATAAATGCCGACCGGCATGGGGTGTTTTATTATCCGAATATATGCCGTGATCCGTACCGTGCCGATCTCTGGAAAACCGGAAAATATCGCGAATATCCGCCCGGCACGCACGATATTTTCACCTATGCTTTCAAGCATATACAAAAGGGAAATAAAACTAAGAACTACATAGAAGTGTGAGATGATCTTACTATATTAGAAATTTGATTTATCGCCAAAACTCCAATAGAATCCATAAGTGGCCTCTCCCTATTAGCGACCCAAATCAAAGGTCTGGGTAGCAACCTCCTTGTACCAACCTATTGATTCTTTCTGTTGAAAGATTTAAAGAATTCTGACACAAATTTTCCCTCAGGATCTAGAATTTAACCATCCCCCATCTGTTCCCACCTCAAGTATTGTGTGTGATGCTACAATTCGACAAAGACTCATGCTCAGGGAGGCAACCAAGAGCAAAGAAGACTAGAAAAACTTGCATGCATGACGATGATCTTTCCGATACAAGATGACTAAGGAATTTCTTATGCAGAAATTCCGATACCACCATTGTGTAAAGGTGCTTATGTAGCCTTCGTGTGGGAACTTTCAACTTCAAATCCTAGTGAGAGAAACAGAGAAATTTAAAAGGGTGTGGGGAAGTTCTTTTGGTTAAGCTTGTAAAAGACTCTTGCAAAACTCCCTACATCATTTCTACAGGAAGGCTAATGCGGTAGTGGATGCCCTCTCCAAAATAGCCAGTATCAGTCAATTGCCTAGCGATGTGCTGAAATGAGTGATGAGTTACCTAGAAACATTGTCTTCAATGTTCTTTAGATAGCGGATGCGCTCTCCTAATTAGCTAGTAGCAATCAATCGCTGACGATGCACTTGAAATGAGTGAGGAGTTACCTAATTAAAAACATTGTCTTTTATTTTGTTTAGATAGATATGGACTTGGCACGGGGTTCTAAGTGAATTTCTATTGAGATTTGTATGGTTTCCTTCAGAGGGAGGAAGAGTATATGTTGTTTTCCCCCCTTTAAGTGCTGACAAGAAAATCCACAAGGGTTATTGTGTTATTGTTGGATACTCGAACGTCATAACGAACTTGGTGATTTGACCCTGACCCACCCAAAACCAAGATTTCAATTTCCATATATACCAGTGAATTCGTATGGCTCTTATGCACCGCTTTGCATTAAACTAACAAACAGAACAGATTAATCTTCAGTCACACACAATCTCCTAGTTTAGATGATCATCTATTGAAAGTCTAGAATTGTAACAACCTGCACTCATCTTAGGGGCATTTTAATAATCTCACCCAGAATCGACATCTATGATTAAACTTACTATAACTTGAATTGATTGGTCTTAAAAAATGGAGTGTGATTAATTAGAAAAATATAGAATTAAAAATAAATAAGTAATGAAAATCTAAAACACAATTTTTTTAAAAATCGTTGGAGCTGACAGTTTATTACTAGAGCGAAATTATTGGTTTTAGCTAAAAATGCACGACAAAACAAGTATAAACGGACTCGTAAAAATAGACAAATTGGGCTTGTTATTAGGGGTAATTTATTTAATTGTGTCTAGGCCCATATATTATTGTAACCAAGGTCCAAAACATTGACCAGATGGATAACTACAGAACTACAGAACTATAGCATGAGCTTAAGATTTTTAAGTTGATAACTATTAATGTTAAGCCAACACCTCTACTTACTATAGCATGAGGTGGCTGCCCAGATTTTTTTTAATGTGTTTGAAGTGCTAGAAACAAACAGTTCAGAAACCAATATAAGCATAATAACATTATCAATAAACAATAAGGATCATGAATCACGTAATTAATCACTAACAAATACACATACCTTGTCTATAGCCATTGATGATCCGAGAAGCTGCACAAGATCTAGGTTTCACTTTCCTTGCCTCTTAAACCCTAATATGTGTTGTAATAGTCAGTATATGAGGATGGAGATCATACACCAATTTATAGAGGTGGAGAGAGGACCTAAATCTACAAACCTAAGCCCATTAGATCTAGACCGTCCATCATAGTTAAGATCTACGGTAGATATGACTTCCACATAACCTATTACTAATTAGCTTATTTCTATATTAAACCAAGGTTAAAAGTACATGGACCACATTATGGGTTGGGCTTTATATGTGGAAATTCCAACAGTCTCCCACTTGGTCCATAGTAAAATCTCACATACGGTTTAATGTAGAATACATAAGGCGCGCAATAAAAGCTAAATTAGTTTCCGAAATGGTTATCATAATACCGTCATTAATTAAACCACTAATATGAGTCATGGCGGTTCCACATCGCGTAAATGACATGGTTCCTTCCATGTACTACGATATTAACAATTTAATTAACTAGGTCTATAAGCGGAAGTAACAATAATGGTCCAGTAATGTCTTCGTAAAAGACTATTTCTGTCAACAATTATCCATTCACATACATGTACATAAACAATGGAAAACAGAAAATTCAGAACTTAGTCAATAATAATGAGCTCAAAATAATGTCAAATAATAAGCACTAAGTAATCCACAAATCATTAAGTTATGGGTTACATTCAAAACCCAACTTGTTAACATGATGCTAGAATATCATTATTTCTAACTCTTAAGTTAGTGGATTTACTAACACGTGTACTAATGTGTTCCATTGACACTCACTTGTTCTAAACTTAAGCCATAATCAATAGGTATTTTATATCATGTGCTAAACATTAGAATACCTATCATTCTTACAAAGGTATATAGTTGCAACATTATTACAATAAAATTCAAACGACTTAGAAATCAATAACTCTAAGTTATGATATAAAGTTTTGCAACTATATAACATTGCATGTAGTTATTTTACAACATGCTACAAATTCGGCTTCTATGGTGGGTGAAACAATAATGTTTTATCGACTATCCACACACCCATTAAATTCCGAATTTGTAAAACCAATCACCTCAAGGTGATTAAATCTCTTAAAATATGAGCATACGGTTTCTCTTTCATTCGTTCTTGTTCCAATTCATTCATAGGATCTTGATTTAATTCAAATATTCCCCCTCTGAATTGGAACATCATTACAATTATGCCTTAACACATTAAATCTATCCAAAACTTTATTAATGAAATCTTTCTGAGACGTTCCAACAATTATTGTGATAAATCCCAAAATATTTTTATTTCTATCACATATGACGCATCACCATAACTTTCATTGCAAAGTGTTTAGACAGAAAAAATGTTTACATAAACGAAAATCACTGCTGCGAAACAATAAATCATCAACATACATAATCAAAATAATAAACTTATCAACATACATAATCAAAATAATAAACTTACTCCCACTGAACTTTGGGTATGTACATTAAACCCAAACGTTTGATACTATTAGTCATTAGGTACCATTTTCGAGAAGATTGTTTTAAGTCTGTATATTGACTTCTTTAACAAATAGATTATGTGTTCTTGTTCTTCCTTTATGAAGTTGTGTGGCTAATTAAACCATGTAGACTTTATCCAAATTTTCATTCAAAATATCATTTTCACATTTATTTGGTGTAATTCTAAATCGAAATGAGTCACCAATGCCATAATGATTCTAAGATAATTCTTCTTTAACACATAAGTGAAGGTTTCACGCACGAGAAAGTAATGCCACCATATTGAGTAAACTGTTTGGATATAAGTCTTGTTTTATGGCATTCAATAGAACCTTTTGAGTCAATTCTACTAACCCCAGACTTAGTTAAAATCCACACTTAATTTATCTCTTCATTCATGGCATGAATCTTTTAATCAGAATTACTATAAGTAATAGCTTGTGAAAATGTAACTAGATCATTAAATTCAAATTCTTGTAAATACAACACGTGATCATCCAAAGTAGTTGGTCATGATCTTTAAGATCTTTTTAATGCTATTTTTTTTTTTTTTTTGTGCGTTTGCATTCAGTTCAATGGCATTAATTTCATTAAGTGGTTTGAGGATCAACTTGTTGTTTATTGTTGTTAAGCGGTGCAACAACATGAGAAACAACAGAAGTAACAATAATATCATTACAAAATTGAGGTAACAAAATTGGTACCATAATTTCTTTAATGATTACCTCTTTGATATGATCACTCCCACTTATTTTGTCATTCATAATGAATCAATAATTTCCAGTTTCAATAATTCTAGTGGTATGGTTAGGATAGTAAAATCTATACCCTTTGGACTTTTCTGGATAAACCCTAAATGTGTAAATGTCTTGAACTAGGTTTCCATCTTTTCCACATTTCAAAAGGTGTTTTTTGTAACTGCCTTAATAGGAACCCAATTCAATATATACACTTCGGTTTATAAAGTATACATCCACAATGATATGGGTAAATTAGAATTACACATCATACTTCGAACCATATTCATAAGGGTTTGATTATGCCTTTGAGCTACACCATTCTGTCATGGGAAACCAGACATTGTGTATTAGGCACAAATTCCTAACCGTTCTAGAAGTTTGGCAACCGGGATGTTGTCCCGTGTCATAGATCATACTTTCCAAGAAATTCACTACCTCTATCAAAATGTATAGTTTTCACCTTTCTATTTAATTATCTCTTAACTTCAGTTATGTAAATTTTAATAACATTTACATATGAGACTTATTATGCAATAGATATATACAATAACGAAAAAAAAAAAATCATCAATAACGGTAATGAAATACTTTTCTCCACCAAAAGATGGAACATCAAAAGTCCACATATGTCTATTTGAATTATTTCAAAGAAGTTTACTTCCTATGGCTCTTCTTAGTGTGTTTGGTTTGCTTGACTTGATGCATTCCACACACACACACACACACCAAAATTAGTAAAGTTAAGGTTCGGGAAAACCCCTTCTTTTACTAGTCTACTTTTCATCTAGATGTATAATCTAGTCTTTTATGCCATAATAAAGTTAAACATTAATCATAATCAATTCACTAAGGGTTAGGAATACCAATTAAGTTTGATCGAAACATACTAAAACCAAAAGCTTACCTTTTATATCAAACAAACTCCATATTCACATAAATGGCATTGGCACACACATAATGTATATCCAAACACAATTAGAGAATTTGTTCATTCAACTCCTTGAAACATGAATTAAGCTTGAGTAACATGATTATAATGTTGTTTAAGTCTTGCCTATACTTGAACTAGTAGTCTCTCCATTTAACTCACATTCCACTTGTCTTTAATAGTGTAATAGTGAAACTGAACATACTATGTAGACAAGAAATTTAGAACAAATTGGAGGACAAAGTAATCATCCACTAACTTGTCTAAATTCTTTAATTTAACAACTAAATTGGAAACTCAAGGATACAATCATGCATACTATGAGTACTATGAATAGTAATCAGTTCAACAATTAACTTTTCAGCTAGCAGTGCGAAAATGATTCTTAATATTATTCATCAACAATTATTCACATAAATATTGAGTTTAATTTGTATGTTCAATCTAGTTCATGCATAATGCATAATTTTCTCCTTTTCACTGCTTTTATAAAATAACAGTAGATTCAACAATAAGGAAATATATGCCAAGATCTAGAACTCCCACTAAAATCAACTAGACTTATTCATTCTAGTTCATTAGTTTTATTAAGGATAAAACATACAAAATATACGAAATACAAGAATAATAGAACGAGAAAAATAAACATGTTCACAACATTAGTCAACATATTAATTAAACAATATGACTAAGATTTTTAGTAATACTATAAATGGGTGACATATCATATGATCAAAATAAGCATGGTATCTGTGGATATCCTACACTCATTTAATCACAAATACGTGCAACCCCTTAAGTTTATCCAATGTAACATATGCTTGATCTACCTGTGGGTAGCTCAATAATGCAAGTGAATAAATAGGCAATAAGGTACTTAGTCTAACATTCAACACAATATTTAGTTCACTGTGGTGAAAACCAAATCATAATACGAATGTTCAAGGTAGTTTTAATATTCATTAAACATATTGGAATCACTGCGGTGGATACCAATAGAAAACTTGATATGAATATAAAACGGAAAACAATGTCCATAATCGTAATTGGTTCACTGTGGTGATACCAAATCATGATGATATGAACCTTAAGGGAATAAACATGCAGCTGAATAAATGCTACAAGATCAAAATATTATAATGCATCTTAATCATAAGAAGTGCACAATTTAATAAATTCAACTAGGGCACATGCATAATATGGTTCTTAAAATGAAAGAATAATCATAAGGCATGCAAGTATGAATTAGGCATATAAGTAAATAACATTAACCTAATGTACATAGGTGACTAATATATATAGCAAGGGCATAAAAGTAAAATAGATCACAATATAAACTAGCACATAAATGTCTAACTGTAAGACCCAAAACACCTTTAATTATGGACTGCAACTATTAGGCCAAAAGATGATCCCGCTATCTTTATGGAAATCGTGTGCAAACACTCATTGAAAATACCAAACTAATACCAAAAACACTAATGGACAAAGTGTTAAGTCCAAAACAAAAATTGGTTCAGTTTGACTTTATGGTATATTCATAAAAATCAATATTCATAAACATACTTGGTTTCACTGTGGTGAATACCAATAAAAACCTTAACACGAATATTGAATAAGAAAAACAATTTTGATAACACTTTAGTTGGAACCATTGTGGTGAATAGCAACGCGTTTCTTGTTATAAATATTACCATTATAATTTTGCACAATATTTTATCACTAATTGGTACAATGCTTTCAATGCTTGAATCAATTATAATTGTCTCTACGAGGACCACGAATTTCTTAAATCAATGCTTTCAATTCAACAAAACCTCATCCATCTTCTTTTCCAACGTAGCAAACTTTTCATCATGACTTGATATTTTTTCATTAACCTCTTCTATGGTTTTGGCACGAGTATTCATAATCCAAGGAGAAAATACAAAGAAAAAAAAAAAAAAATTGATTTGATTTTTTTTTAGATGAACAGTACGCGTGAACAGTAAACTGTGGACACTAATTGGTAAAACTGGACACGATGAACAGTAATATGACGAACAGTACGCGATGAACAGTAACGATTGCATTAAACAAAATTTTGTTGAAGTTGTTCTGTCCTTATTGACCAACTAATCATGCATCAAGAATTCATGCACCATAAAACCATATATATTACTGCCAACCATTAACCAAAAATTCGTAAGTGTTCATAATACCCAAAGGTCCCATATCAATTAATTAATGATCACATACAGTCAAAAATTTATGAGTCCAAAAGCATACTAACGCTAATCTTGATATAATTTCTAACGGAAAGAAATACTACCGTATTTAATCACAAGGAATATCATCTTAATCATACGAATCATCAATCATAAAAATAAGAATTACTGTTTTCTTTATTGCGAAATCATAATAAACAGTATTAAATTAAACGAGGACGATAGAACTAATAACATGATTCAAATTGGCGACTGATACCACATATAAGCATAATAACATTATCAATAAACAATAAGGATCATGAATCACGTAATTAATCACTAACAAATACACATACCTTGTCTATAGCCATTGATGATCCGAGAAGCTGCACAAGATCTAGGTTTCACTTTCTTTGCCTCTTAAACCCTAATATGTGTTGTAATAGTCAGTATATGAGGATGGAGATCATACACCAATTTATAGAGGTGGAGAGAGGACCTAAATCTACAAACCTAAGCCCATTAGATCTAAACCGTCCATCATAGTTAAGATCTACGGTAGATATGACTTCCACATAACCTATTACTAATTAGCTTATTTCTATATTAAACCAAGGTTAAAAGTACATGGACCACATTATGGGTTGGGCTTTATATGTGGAAATTCCAACAACCAAGCTATAACTCTTGTTTGTGTAGAACAACTCTTAGTACCCATTTCTCCTCCATGGCCATTGTGATTCCAAACTACTGTGTTGTTTAATGGAAAAGCTAGGCTAACTAAAGTGTAATTGATTACTCTTGAGTGTGCTCTTGGTTATGAACATACCTGATTGAACACACTAATTGTGTGGGGTTTATGTAGGACTTAGAGGTGGTGAATTTAGGAAGACTTAGCTGAAATTTGGTGGAGATAATATGGAAGTTAAACCCCAAGTTCTTTTCACCATCGTCTCCGTATCTAAAATCAAGATGGCGGAAGTGCGAAACTGTCATCAAGGCTTACAAAACATGATTTGATCTATGGGAGCTTATGTTGAGGCATCCATGGTACTGTGCAACCCCACTTGAGAGATATTTGCTTAGGTAATCATGTGAGAAAGAAATCCATGGACTTACGTAGAGTTATCTTTCGAGCTTTATAAGTCCAATTGAGTTTGGAAGAGAAAAATTAAGAAGGGGAGAATCAGGTGGCGGGTATCGATCATGGTGGCATGATTTAATAGTACATATGGACTTCCAGATGTTGTTATGGCGGTAATAATCTGGTATACAAGTTTAAGATCTGCAGGAGGGTGGTCTTTTGTGTTGGTAATGGAACTAAGTGAAGGGAGATAGCAGCAAGTCTTACGTACTGTGCAACTTTCTGTGCCGCTGTTTATTCAACGAGTCTAGCTTATGGTGCTTCATTTTTAAAAGACCTTAATCCGAGTTTAGTGTGTGAATGAGAAGGTTTTAATCAAATTAGCTTTCAAAGAAAGAGAATTGATTGAGTAGCTAAATAATTGGTCAGTTCATGGACGGGAAGTTTATGTGACCAAGATGGCTGTCTTGGGGACGCGTCGATCATTTTTAGATCACTATTTCCACCTGTTTATATAAGGTAACTTACATAATTTGAGTATGGACAATCGAATATGGGTATTTTATCTACCATGGAGATACGTAGCTAAATAGACTTAGAAATTTAGTTATATTTATACTAGCTAGATATTTTGTAATTTCGTGTACCCTTATAGTTGTACAAATGTGATTAGGAGATGGGCACCTTGACTACAATGTATTTTTGGATTCAAAGAAAGTAATGGAAACGAGCATGAGGTAGGGACTTACATTTCTTTTATACTGTCTTTTCATGTGTCATATTTTAAATGTTGCAAATTAATTGATATATTATTGATGATAAAAATACATGCATGGTTTTGTTTGGTATATATAGATTACTCGTGGTTTATCGATTATAGCTTTTATTAAAGTGATTAGTTACAGATATCATGTTTTATACTGGAGTTATTAAAGCAGTATATGTATATCGAAATAGTTTTATAAACGAATTGAAAAAGCTATTGAAGGTTTTATTGCATCTCTTTTCCAGGATGGGAAAAGGGAGATGGATTTTGTATGTGGGATGTGAGATCCCAGTTGTATGTTGGTATGGTGTGAGGTTCCTGAATTGGGTATATGATCTGGGTGCTTACACGAACATATTATTACAGATCGGATATAATCCCTTTGGCTTTGGCCCGGTTAGGGTAGCCATGGAATAGGGGATAGTCTCTTCGGCTTTGGCCCGGTTAGGGTAGCCGTGAATAGGGGACTGGTTTGATGGTTGATAAATTCAGGGACTCGTCACACATGCCAGATTAATTAATTATCATTAAAAGACATTCTATATATTATATATATTGTATCACGAGGCGGTTTGGCAAGGGATCTGTGAATTTCTACAAAGAAGGAAGTGTTGTCATATTCTAGAGATGACAGTTCTTTCTAGGATTACATATACAGTGTTCACCTTTAGACGGTGAATGGGCACTTTCTAGAAGCGAACATTGTAGGATGTTTCCGGAGATTCCTTTTCTACCTTCCTGGATTGCCATGCTTTTAGTGGCATTTGCTGTGGATGGTTAGTGTGTTGTGGGGATACATGCTACCTCGAGGAGGTTAGACGCGGGGAGTGAGAGGTAGTCCACTCCTGGACGTGTGTCAGGATCCTGAGCAGTCTACAGTCGTCAAACGATTGACCATCGTGATAGGTGATTCTCCCTCTGGAGCGTCGTGGTCAGAGGGCCTACCTGAGCCCTTGAAGAGGGTTAGTGTTCTCGAGACACAAAACGGTAATCACCCGACCGGATAATCAGGAACTAACGGTGCAGGTTCACACCGGTAAGTATTGAACTAAGATATTGCCTGGCACTGGGGCCGAGTACCAGTCGTACCCTCAGCACTCTGATAGGATACAGGTACCCGACTTATTGTATGAATGCTTGTATATATATTATTTATTATTTACAGTAGAAAGTTACTTTCAATTATTAAAACTTGCATTCTTACAAATGTTTAGTATGATTAATCACCATGCATGATTAGTTAGTATATTGAAAATGTGAGTCACTACTGAGCAAGTGGAAATGCTCACCCTATCATTAATCCCTTTTCAGTTAAACAAATCCTCGAGGATAGATCGATTTAGCAGATATGGTTGTGCGGAGGTTACAGAGGGTATTGGTATAAGTGTTCGTGCGATAGATATACTTAGTTTCTTTTGTATAGAAGTGATCACAGTTTGTATTATTATGTATAGTAATAAGCTATGTATTTTTAAAGCCAATTATATATATAAATATCATTCAGAATCTGGTATTATTATATGTTTATCATGGGTTGGTTTGTTCGAATGTCTCGAGATCTGACATTGAGTAATGGGGATTCTGAGAAACTACAAATAGTGCTAATATAACAATTGAATATTCAACCAAACAATCAAATAATACGCAGAAAGTAAAGAACACACAGAGATTTTTAACGTGGTAAAACCCTAAAAGGGAAACGTCCACGGTTGTCCTCGCGACAACAAATAATCCACTAGATGAAAAGAGATGTACAAACCGACCAACTACCTGCACTCACTGCGAGTTGATACTCCTGGTTATCTCTAACACCTTGACTTCACCAGAGCACCTTGATGTACGCACAAGACACTCGACTTCTTGATGAACACACAAGAAGACTCGAAGCCGAAATCACAATAACTCTTGAAGATCACAAAGTTATGAATTGAAAGAAGGGGGAAGGAAGGGAATTGAGTTCTATAGCCACAAACACTTTCAACACCAAAAAACTAAACCAAAACTCCACAACTAGAAGGATAATGGACGGCCACAGAACTACCTTCTTGTTTGGAATAGAAACCATATTTATACTTAGGGTTGAAAACCTAGGAAAATGGGCCGAAATAGTGTAAACCGACTTTGGATGTACGTACGTCGATATGACGTTCGTACGTCGTACACACGATCTGAAACTTGCTGACTACATGGACGTACGAACGTTCTAACTCGGTACGTACGTCCTGACCAAAACACGTCTGCTGCCTACTTGGACGTACGAACGTCCTTAAGAGGTACGTACGTCCTGAATCTAAAACTTGAGTTTGACACAAGGACATGAGAACACAAACTCGGGACGACGTGCGTACAACTTGGTTTTCCTAACAATGAACTCAAGGCGAGATAACCATGGACACTTTGTCACAAAAATTGATGTCAAACCACTTCGTGCCGGTTTCAATCTCCCCCTTTGACATTGATTTTGTGACAAAAACCTATGACTCTAATAGCACTTATAAAATGTGCTTACAAACCCAAACCATGGCATTTATAAGACATGCCTACAAAATCACTCAAGGTAAAACACATACCAAGTCACCAATCCTTGATATCCAGCTTGAGCACGATGTTTTAACCATCAGAGACGGAACGGAAGCAACTAAAAATTTTGGAAGCGATCAAGGAATCAACAGAAGTTCCTTCAAGCAACTCCCCCATACTTCATGAGCTCCAAAATTTGACACTTTGACACTCGAGCTCCCCCATAACTGCACAATCTCTAAAATATCAACACGTTCACTCCCCCTTGCTTGTAGCATACCTGAAACATGACCCAAGAATACCCTAACAACAAAGAGACAATTGTTAGTAATTAGAGTCATAAATCTCCCCCTTTTTGTCACAATAAGTGAACAAAGTAACCAATCAACCAGAGAAACGATAAATAACAATAATAAACAAATAACAAAGAAAAGAAATCAATACCAAACAATGAAAACAAAAACAGAGAAAAAAAAAAACTATCCCAACTCTCAAGGTCCAAGAGAACAATAAATAACCAAACACATAAAACCATAGTCAGAAGAACCAACAACAAAACAGAATACTTAAATCAACGAATTCGAAAAACCCGTTCCCAATGACCTAGAGGAATCTTGGAGAAGTAATCTTCCGCACGAGCTGAAGGTCTATCCCACCGAGCTATCACATGTTCATCATAATCCTCCAGCCATTCGCTCGTACAAAACAACTCCTCAATTCTGCTGTCCAAGCCACAGTCGGTAAGCGGAGCAACAAGTCCTGGAACCTTCGGGTATCCAACCAACTCCAAGATGTGATTTTGAAGATGTCCCGGTAGTCTCTCCCAATGATTGACAAGAACCAAACACGGATTAAGAAAAGGTCGATGGATATAGTCATACCCATGGGGAACACGACATAAACGACAAACCTTAGCATTGTTTTTGTACTCCATCACCATAAACGACACATAACCAACGGCCGGAACAAAAACCCCATGAAGTTCATACTCTGCCATTGAATAAATCTGAGAAACAAGGAGAGAACTAGAGAGAGGTAAGAAGATACAATAGGAGAAAAGGAAGAGAAGACTCCCCTATATATAAGAAAAACAAGAATAAACCTAACATGGGCCCAAGTAGGGAGGTCCATTACCTAATTAGCAGAAATTTACTACAAATCAGAAAGGAACTAGAACTAACAATAAAATAGCAATATCCAAGAACATACGCAACATCTAAATATAGAAACAAACCGATATAACAAAAGAGCAATGTTAGGTACAAAAATGTGGAGAGTAAACCGGAACAAGAACTACTCGGACTCCGAGTCACCATGACTGTGTTCACCATCACCCTCGTCCTCACTCTCTGAGTCATCACCATCACTCACACCTGGAACTGGAGGCACCTCTTCCGAAAATGGAGGCAAGTCAGTAGGAGTGAAATCTAGTTGTAGATGACGCATCTGAGCAACGTTCATCCTATGAATATCACGGAGCATGGCATCATGCTGAGTGAGGATGACTCCAAAACGATCTAATCGAGCGTCCATATTATCTTGGCGACGCCGAAGAGAAGAAACCCGAGCATCAACAGCCGCAACTGCTCGATTGCCCCGAGCTGAGGCGGAGACGGGGCGGCCAGAAGTCAACGCCCTATCAAAATCATCATGGCGAACCAAAGCCCGGCCTTCCCAAATTAGATGATGCGTCAGACGCGCACCCACAGACTCAAAGGCAGCCTTCCTAGACTGACAGCCCTTCTTGATGGCGTTGACCCAGTCATGGCCAACGAACTTTGGAGGGCTCACCTCCGTGTACTGTCCCTGAAAACCCAAGTGCCTGAGAATTTGCATTATAAAGCTAGGGAAAGGAAGAGTACCCTTAGCTGCATCAATTTGAAGCATCCGAGTGTAGATGACCTCAGAAAGATGAATATGGTGCACCGACATACAAACCACTAATTTAACCATGTCGTCGGTCATAATAATCTTGTTGCCCTTGGTGGGGTAGATGTTGGAGTAGGCAACCATATGAAAGATGATGGCGCTGTAGAACTTTGCGTGATATCTTTCCGTGACACCATCGATGAACATTCGCTGAACTTGATCGACAAAGTCAATCTGAATCGCATCCGGAATAGGCCACCGAACATGAATGGCATTTTCGGAGAGAAGATTATCATCGATCCCCAACGCCTCACGTATCACCTTCGGAGAAATAGTGTATCTCCGACCTTCAATTAAGACTGAGAAACTCGAGCGATTCTGTGAGGGCGTCTTCGTCTCATAGAAGGCAATCGTATGCTCAACCGAGTATTTTGTGATTGGTTGAGCCACCCTTAACCAATTCCTAGACTCAAAGTACAAAGCTATGTTGCCGAGCTGAGAAGCCCCTAGAGGGGTGGCAGCAATGTCTCCCAAGTCAAAGAAACGCTCGGGAACAATAGCCTTGGCTCGAGGATGAGCGCCAAGGGATGGAGAATGGGACGACAAGCCCGGAGTAGAACCTCTACCCCGTGGAGCGCGAGAAGATGAAGCACCTTTAGACGTGGATGCCGTAGTGGTGGGAGTGGTGCGAGCGCGCTTTGAAGCCATGGCTTACACAAGCACAAGAGTAAACAAAAATGTAAGAGAATTGACGGAAAAACCAATAGAAAGTTCATTCAGACATTTTACCAAACACTTGGTGTGCAGAACCTTGAAATAGACCATTGACAACAATGGAGCAATAGTGGGCACCCCAACCTCATGGCAAAACAGACCCAACAATAGAGAAGAAGGAACAAGGAATAGAAGGAGCCAATTCATCCACCAATTTCAAGGAAATGAATTGAAATACTAACCAACACAACAAATATAAAACAAAACAACCATTACACATAAAAATTGAAACTAATCATGCAGTCCAACAATACCAAGAGAATAACCATGCAATACCAAGAGAGGAAGGAGAAGAAGAAGACGAAGAATGTAGGAAGGAATCGAGTTCACTTACTTGACAAGGAACAGAGTATACACCAAGTAGAAAAACTGCTGGAGGAGAGCAATAAACAACCACCAAGGAAGGAGAAGGAAAATTGCGAGAAAGATAGAAAAGACTAAACAAAACGATGAGGGAAAGTTGATGCTTTCAAATGTTCGTGCAAGAGAGAAGAAAGGAGCACGATTGATGTAACAGTTGGCCTTTGGTTCAAAACAAAATTTGAATTTAAACACAAATGGGCCGAACTGTATGACGAACGTTCGTACGGTCTAAAAACGTTCGAACGTCGGGACCCAAAAACCAAACATTTGACTTAGAACACGTTCGTACGTCTTAGGAACGTTCGTACGTTGAAAAAAGATCTGCCCACCTTAACGTACGAACGTCATGAAAGCGTACGTACGAACTCCTTTTTTTTTTTTTTTTAATAAATATATAAAAACAAGAAGAACCACCGTAACAGCTAGATAATAAGCCAAATAACTACCACAAAAAAATATTGAGAGACATCACAAGAAAACATTTCTACATATCATAAGGATTCTAATTACAGCCGAATACAGTTTAAACGAACCTCAACCACAAGAAAATGCAAAATAGAAGAATGACATCATACACCAAGACATGGTACTAACTAGAATGATGCAAACATGTAGAAGAAACTGATAGACCAATACCAACCTCCGGAAACAAACTAAAAGCATGATCATTAAGTATATTGAAGGTCACTTGTAACAAGACCAATGGGAAAGTGAACCGGATTAAAACAAAAACAAGGAAACATACAATATTGTTTTTCTTCTTGTCTTTCAACTAGACAAATGCGAAAGCCACTTGTCATTTCATTTTTTTATTTTTTTATTTTTTTATTTTTTTATTTTTTTATTTTTTTATTTTTTTATTTTTTTGTTGTAATAAAAATATTGAAACAAATGCCATTCCCGTGTGGGAGTATGTAATATCTCCATCTTTTACCAGAACACGAGGGTAGGGTGTAGCTTACATCTTTTCGGCAAAACACACTCCAGAAGTGCAATACCATGGTAACGTGCAACACAAGAACTAACATCACTTGAGTGCATCCGTCAGAGCATGACCCTCACAGCCCCAACGGGTTCTTAGCCAAATGAGTATGCTCTCAAGACATTCAAATGGCTGGGGATTTTGTGAGTCATTGACCACTTACAGGAGGTAAATAAATACAGAAGAAGACAATGATCATGAAAGGAAACCATAGAAAACTAGAGATATACAGGTATGCAGACCGACAATCCAACTACATGTAAATGCATAATGTAAGAAACTACCAAGACGATGAGAGTATGATGTAACCCTACAACTATGCAAGATACAAAAACAGTTGAGGGCCCCAAACTAAAAACATCTGTAAAATGGAATCCACACAATAGAGAAGGTAGTATGTCCTCAATACCAACAACAATAGAAATAACAACCGAACTTAAACCTCCTAATCACAGACAATTCCAATGAACAAATTAGGTATATAGATGCGGAAGGGGTGTAGTGACAATGAAACAATTATCAGATGAGCGACTACCAGTTAACACCAAGACATGATTGGAATAAAAAACATCACACCTATTATCCTCAAACACAACCTTAAACTTAGCATCACACAACTGACTAATACTCAATAGATTGGACTTAAGACCCTTAACAAAAAGAAGCTCATGACTATTGAGCGATCCAACCTCAGAAAAGTTACCTTTACCTTCAACCGGAAGCATTTTACCATTACCAAACCTAACCTTACCTCCATAACCAAGAGTCAGGTTATCAATTAGAGTCTTATCACCTGTCATATGACGCGAACAACCGCTGTCAAGATACCATGATGAAGGCATTGGGTCAACCAAACGAGCCATGTGAGATACCATTTTCCTGGATGCATCCATACTCCTATCCCAGAAATGTGGTGGTGGAGTAGGCATGGGTGTTACTGGAGGACGATTTCCATAAGGAGAAGTTTTGGGTAAACCCCACGGAGCATAGCCATTCCACATGTATGGAGCCTGCATGGAGAAGGTGGGAGACTTGTTCCAATAAGAATTACCTGCAAAAGAAGTATGATGAGCAGGATACAAATTATTCCAACAAAAAACAGAAGTGTGACCCATGCGACCACAGGTTAGACATTTAAAGCCTTTGTGTCTAAAATTCTTTTTAGGAACATGCTTTACACGAGTGACCTTGGGTGGGGAAACCACACCAGACACTTGCACAGGAGCAGGAGAAGCGACACCTGTTGGTCTGACAAAGGTAGTACAGGAGGTGCTAGCAGCAGAAATAGGAACAGATGTGTCATAACCTAAGCCAGATTTATCTGAATGGGATTTACCAATTCCCAGCAGAGAGTTTAGATTATCACTAGCTTTACCAAACCCAACCAATTGTTTGTTAGCAGCAAACAACTCAGCTTTTACTTTCTCATGTTCCAATACAAGGGATCGATACCGTGTCTCCAGTTCATTATTCAGTTTTTCCAGAGTGGCAATACGCACTTGGAAATCCTCCTTTTCCTGCTCAAATTTTTCTCTCAACATGTTGGAGTCACCTGCAAGATTACAAATATCCTGCCCAAGACTATCTACCTGTTCCTGTAAGACAGTGTTAGTTTTTTCAAGCAACTTTACTTGTTGCATGGAAAACTTATACATATCACATAATTCACTAGTAGTAGCATGAACACCAGAAACAGAAACATTAATATCATCAGTAGAGGAAACAATACCTCCTGGATGCTCATCCAGGGATGCACTAAAGACCACATAGTTGGATGCAACATTTGAGGGATTGCCATCATCATCTTCATCTGAATCATCCCATGTCACTGTGAGGTTCGCTTTGGAATTATCTCCAGGTTTGCGATCCACTTTCTTGTCACACTCATTTGCAAAGTGTCCATATTCACGACACTTGTAACATTGGACATCTTTACGATCAACACGAGCTCTTCTCCCATCCACAGAGAATCGCTCAAAACCACGACTCCTAGGAGCATTTGAGGTATCAGGAAATCGCTTCCGAGGGTCTCGATTCTGTTGATATTTCAGAATCTTCTGAAAGCTACGTGACAGAAAAGCATAGTTATCATCCACATCCTGTTCTTCATCATCAGAAGGTCCTGTGGAAGTTTCTTTAGACGATGTAGCTTTGAATGCCACAGACTTGTTCTTCAAAGGTTCTTCCAAGGCCTGTTCCATCTCACATGTCCTTAGTTTACCCGCAAGTGTCTCAATGGACATGTTCTTAATCACATTACTCTCAGTAATGGCATCCTTACGAGAACGAAACCGAGGAGGCAAAGCACGCAGTATCTTTCGTACTACTTGTGTGTCAGTATATGCATGACCAATAGCCGCACTGCAGTTTATGATGTCTTGGAGACGAATAAAGAAATCATCAAAAGTCTCAGAATTATCCATCCGTAGGTTTTCAAACTGAGATGTTAACAGTTCCAGCTTGCTTTCTTTGACAGCTTCGTCACCTTCATGTGTACAGATAAGCCTGTTCCATGCATCTTTGGCCTCTTCACATCCTTGCACACGACGAAACTCACTGGCATTTAATGCCATGAAAATAGCATTGAGTGCCTTGTTGTTATAATTTGCCAACAACTTCTGCTCAGGCGACCACTTTTCACGTGGCGTCAGTGATGTAACAGCAGTATCATCAGTACCTGTAGTAGTCAGAGGTTCTTTCCACCCTGTAACAACAGAAAGCTAGACTTCTTCTCCTAATGCTTGGAGATAAGCTCGCATCCGTACTTTCCAATGACCGAAGTCTTTTCCACTGAATTGT
Organism: Aquilegia eximia; assembly: GCA_023053565.1. Taxonomy (NCBI): domain Eukaryota; kingdom Viridiplantae; phylum Streptophyta; class Magnoliopsida; order Ranunculales; family Ranunculaceae; genus Aquilegia; species Aquilegia eximia. The sequence continues at coordinate 3,108,332 of JALIGU010000011.1, forward strand.
GGAGGAAGACTTGAAGTAGCAAACTTATGAGGTTCCATAAGCACTATTGATCGTTAGCGTGAGCCTTTACGCTCCTTAACCAGCCCCCAGCGACTGATACCAATTGAGAAACTACAAATAGTGCTAATATAACAATTGAATATTCAACCAAACAATCAAATAATACGCAGAAAGTAAAGAACACACAGAGATTTTTAACGTGGTAAAACCCTAAAAGGGAAACGTCCACGGTTGTCCTCGCGACAACAAATAATCCACTAGATGAAAAGAGATGTACAAACCTACCAACTACCTGCACTCACTGCGAGTTGATACTCCTGGTTATCTCTAACACCTTGACTTCACCAGAGCACCTTGATGTACGCACAAGACACTCGACTTCTTGATGAACACACAAGAAGACTCGAAGCCGAAATCACAATAACTCTTGAAGATCACAAAGTTATGAATTGAAAGAAGGGGGAAGGAAGGGAATTGAGTTCTATAGCCACAAACACTTTCAACACCAAAAACCTAAACCAAAACTCCACAACTAGAAGGATAATGGACGGCCAAAGAACTACCTTCTTGTTTGGAATAGAAACCATATTTATACTTAGGGTTGAAAACCTAGGAAAATGGGCCGAAATAGTGTAAACCGACTTTGGACGTACGTACGTCGATATGACGTTCGTACGTCGTACACACGATCTGAAACTTGCTGACTACATGGACGTACGAACGTTCTAACTCGGTACGTACGTCCTGACCAAAACACGTCTGCTGCCTACTTGGACGTACGAACGTCCTTAAGAGGTACGTACCTCCTGAATCTAAAACTTGAGTTTGACACAAGGACATGAGAACACAAACTCGGGACGACGTGCGTACAACTTGGTTTTCCTAACAATGAACTCAAGACGAGATAACCATGGACACTTTGTCACAAAAATTGATGTCAAACCACTTCGTGCCGGTTTCACAAGACATGGAGAAAGAGGAAGGCTTGAAGATACCATCCAAGAAGCAAAATAAATAATAACAAATCTGATTTAACACTACCGAGTCTTGGCACATAGAGGAGATAAGTAAGGTACATGATAGCGAAGTTGCTAAAGGTAGAAAAGTCCTGGCAGATTAATTGCTAACAAAAAGCAACAGCTGGAGCGTAATGGAAATACTAGCAAAGAAGGAACTAGTTCAAAGGTTGCCACGACCAGCAAGGGTGAAGGTAATGACTATAGTTTCTAAGATGATTTGATGGTTTTTGTTGGTTGTGATTATTAGAAAGCATACGAGTCTGAGAGTCTTCTAGTAGTCCAGTGATACTATAGAATGGAAAACATACTTAAGAGTGTCTCTTTTATAGAAGTTTTTTTTTTTTCTTTTTTTCTTGATAAAATTAACACTTTATTGATAAATAAAAACCGGTAACATATATATAATGAAAGTGATTGAGAATATCACCATCTCAGTCACAGAACCTTACATCCCCAAGTGTTAATTCTCTGAAATGGTGTCCTTGCCTGGCCTTCTGGTTTGATAACCTAAGATATTCATCCATACCCTGGCAGTATTCCTTACAATACCCCTGAAAACCTTGTCGTTTCTTGCTTTCTTTATCTTACACAACTGTATACACATACAAGTTCCTATAGGAAGAAGCGGGCTTTTGGAGCCTTCATCTGAGAATGGGGTATATGGGATTGGGAGCTAACACAAGTCGTGGAGCAGAATATTTGTTTGAATTTTATGATGTTAGATTTTGCCCTTTTCCTAGTTAAATGTTATAATGTAGAAATTAGATCCTTGTGCTATCGATATTTTTCATGTTGGATTATTTGTTGTCGCGAGGACAACCGTGGACGTTTTCCTTTTAGGGTTTTACCACGTTAAAAATCTCTGTGTGTTCTTTACTTTCTGCGTATTATTTGATTGTTTGGTTGAATATTCAATTGTTATATTAGCACTATTTGTAGTTTCTCATCTTGCTCTTTATTAGGTGCCACTATAAGCAATTTTCATAAACCAGGTTAATTTTGTATCTTTTACGAGGTATGTCTATAAAGATGAATTTGAAAACAACAATACCTTCTCAATTGTTTGTAACACAAATGCACCATATAAACCAAAAAGAATTTTAATGCAGTAAACAATACCTTATCAATTGTTTGTAACACAAATGCACCATATAAACCAAAAAGAATTTTAATGCACTGCATTTGTTATTTTCTTCTTTTCCCATTGCATCTCATACTATATACCAAGCAGGGCCCATGTCAAAGTGACGAACAATGATTAAGCACCAGATCTCTCACTACCTTACTTTTGTTTTGAGCAGTATTTTGAAATAAATTTGGAGTCTAAGCTTGACTAAAACACTTCTAACTTCAATAATTAGGATGATTACTTGTAAAATTGTTTAATCACAGAGCAAGACTTTTGAGTTTCAAAGCTTGTTGAAGTGAATAAAAATTAATCATCCACATTCTTAGTGTTCAACACCATACTGTATTTAATCTTACGAAATCAACTATAGACAAAAAAATTATATTTCTTCCACTTTCAAAATCACAATTACAACTTACAACAGTTAATATTCTTCTAGGCTAACAGAACTATCCAAATTGATCATTTTATCTAAAATCACAAAAATAGGGCATCCAAAACCATACAACTTCTTTGATTAATTTTCTAAATCAATTAAATCGCTATACACAATTTCTTTGCATAAAAAACTAAGCCAATTGCTAAAAAACCCTATCACTTTTCCCAGTTAAGACTCCATGAACAATTTTTAAAATGTAAAGTATAAGATTTAGGGTTATGATTTTGCCCTTCATTGTTTAAGGTTTAAGATTTAGGATTTAGAGTTATAGATCCTCTCTTTAGGGTTTATAGTTTGTCCATTTAGAATTTATAGATCATTTTTAGAGTTTATATCTCTTTATGATTTTCATGGCGTCCTAACTTAGAAATCTAGTGGGTACATACACATCATATCAAAACTAAAGAACTTTTACACAAAATCTAGAGAATTGTCTTCCACACAAGAAAAAAGTTGTCCTGTGCATAAGCATCAACAAGTAACATTGCATAGTGTATAACAAACTCAATGAAGCATACTTTAAATAAAAATACTAATCATTGTCAACTTTTACAATTTATTCGAATGGAAAACATCCACTTACATCAAATCAAACTCATATGTAATAAAACAAGTGTGAGGCCTAACTAATTGGCCATCTCCAGCAGAAAAAAAAAAAAAAAAAAAAAACTAACTGGCGCACCTGCAGCAGTCGATGACCAACGACGAGTTTGTTCATTCGAAAGCCTGATATGTCTGTATCTACAAACACGTTTCTTAAACACATCCCCTTCTAAAGTGAGTTTGAAACAACTTCTAAGATCCAAATATTTAAGCTTGGGAAATCCCTCCTGAATGGCTTGCAAACCCTTATTTGTCATTGCACTTCTAATAAGATGTAAATGAGGCATGTTTTTAGCAATAGCAAATGCGTGCTCGTCATAATCACGTGGTTCAAACGGTGAACCGTAATGGTACTCCACTCTAAGATGCTTCAGTTTTGGGCAAAAGAAACTTATTACTTCAAACTGATGGCATGTATAAAAACCATCACCCACATCAAGCTCTTCCAATAGAGGAAGCCTTTTAATAATTTCATAAAATCCATTCAAACTATAGCCAACCTCCATTCCTATCCGAAGAGACTTCAACGAATTTGGCTTACTAACAACTTGGAGTAAAAGCTCCTGAGTAAGGAAATTTTCAAATGAGAGTTTCACCAGTTGCCCACAACTTCTAACTATTGCTTCCTTGAAAAACATATGAAACTTACGCAAGCCAGTAGCATCATTACAACAATGAAAATGATGTTGATGATGTGGGACAATTATAGCGTGAAAAAGATGAGGCTCTTTGGCAAGTTTTCGCCACAAGGAACAAACATATTGGGCATTCAGTATAATTTCAACTGGCCCAAGCTTCATAAAGATCAATAGCATAACATCTGTAGGCAAATCAAGCCAATTCCTCACTTCTTTCTTTGTGGTTTTTCTTCTTTTGTTCTTTGTCAATTGATGACCAAAAGTCTTATTCCTTCTTTTACTCATTGTTATTCTCAGTAAAAACGGGAGGTTACCCTTAAAACAGGTTGTCGTGAAACAACGTACAAGTTCCTGCAAAGATCAAGAGTAATAACAATGAATGAAGCAATATTAAAAACTAAAATCACCACGTTTTCATGTAAACTAACGAAAAAAAAATGCTGGGGAGGCTTTAAATTGGAACCAATTTAGACACCTCTCAACTTTACATGGACAAGTTTCATTGTTATATTTAAGGTAAATTTATATGAGTTAAACATTTAGTATTTTGAAGTAAAAGGGAAGACTAATATATGATGTTTAGGGTATGTACAAAATGGTCTGAAAGAAATAAAGTAGGCACCGTTTGAACAATTGACATGATGTTTAGTCCCTACTAAATCCAAATACCATATCTTCCAACTTATTGACTTCCCTCCACTAAACAAATTGATGCTCAAATTCCTGTGTTGGATGTATCTTAATCTCTAACCCCTTGATTGTTATCAAATCCACTCTAACCACACGCGGTGGCATTGCCACTCATCTAATGGAAGCACAAGGTAATATATTTCGGGTTTCGGTGGAGTGGATGTCTAGGGGTATACATTTTTTCTTTTCTTCAATAACATGTTTCACAATTATACACCAGTGAATTCCTATGTAAGTTTCACTAGTAACAATAATCTTGTTTCTTCCCATCCCCTAATCTCGTTTCAGATGTATTATTTATTTCTTTTAATAAAATTCTTCTTATCAAAAAAAAAAAAAAAAAGTCAGGCCACTATCAACCAGCTCGCAACAATCTTAGGTATTCAATGCTCATTGTCAATTGGAAAATACTTAGGGATTACGTGCTCACCTGCTCTAGCAAGTAGGCCCCTCACGAATGAGTTGAAGGATAAGTCTCTTCTGTTAACTTCCAACTGGACTAAGCAACATCTGTCCATGGCTGGCCGTTCTGTTCTCACTACTTCAGTCCTGAATGCCATCCCCTCTTACCATTTTCAGGCTTTCCAATTACCTTTCTGTTAAGAGAAGAATTAGACAGGGTTCGCCGAAATTTCATATGGAAGATGAGCCCACACCCTAACTGTGTTAGGAAGATGAGCCCACACCCTAACTGTGGGCAGGTTAGGAAGATTGTGGTTGAATATGCTCCATGGGCAGGTTAGGAAGATAAGCCCACACCCTAACTGTGTTAAACTGGAAATCAGGTAGATGAATATTAGGCTTCCATGGCTGGACTAAGAGTGGCTGATCAGCCACAAACCAAGGTCCATCAAAACAAACATGATTGAAATCTTCTTCCGACCTTAGATGAATCGTAAACAAACCATGGGTTAGTTGCCGGAAAAAACAATTATACCTGAGCCTCCATTGAGTTGGAAGGTTTGTTGAATAGACAGGGTATGAAAGAGCCTGATCTTTAAATTTAGCAACTAGAGTCCATTTCCATGTGGCTGAAATACGATCTTGCAATTGAGCAGGGAAGGTAATTGTTTTGGTGCTACTGACACGGTTACCATGAAGAAGAGCATCTCGATAAGTGCGACTAGGGCTAAATGGGGAAGACATCTTACTATCTAATCAATCTACAATAAAGTTGGAGAAAAGACAATGTAGCTCAATAATCTCTCTGGATTATTGCTCAATAATCTACAGGTAATGTATTGTAACTGCTGTACTGCTACTTATGTACTCCTACTTTGGTATAATAGAATAGTCTGGTTGTTCAAAAAAAAAAAAAAAAAACCCGTAGAAATTTAATGTTCAGATAAAAAGACAATTAAATGTAAATAAAATTAAGTAACCAAGGTTGAATATTTTTCACAAATGCCATTCTATTATTCTCTGCTTGTTTATCCAACAACAAAAAAAAACGAACTTTTATGCAAAATTCATAATATTGATGAACAACAACAAAATACAATTTTGGTGCAATTGCAGAAAATACTCAAAATAACCCAATACAAATGGATCTATGAAGCATGGATAGAAGGAGTTAAAAATTAAATTAAAAATCGAAACTTTACGAAGAAAAGTTATAATTTAACAGAAAAAACTAATAATAATCATAAAACCATTACTTACAGTAATAAATAAATTAATAGTAAATTTCTTCTCTCAAGCTTTCATGCCCATCATCTTCGTATTCATCTTCATCTTCATCTTCATCTTCTTCGAGTTTTTTTTCTCGATTTGAGTTTTTGATCTTTCTTTTCTTATCTTTCGTCGTTATTAATAGTGATTTTTTTTTGGGTAATTTCCCGAATAAGCATAGGTTTATCACCTTTCTTCCCGCACATTTGACTGCAATCTTCCCCAACAAGCACATTTCTCGGTTTGACTTGCTGAATTTTTGTCTTTTAGCATATTTTGTTTCCTATTATACCCTTTAGCTTATAATCATTTCTTTTAATAGGTTTTCAGTAGATGTGACATCTGAGATAATGACATGACAGTAGATTACAACCATTGGATCATGATAATAAATTACAACCGTTGGATATAATTTGCTAATTCCTATCCTCCACAAGTAGTGTTATTTCCTCTACAATTTGTAATTTTAAACAAGCATCTGCTACAGTAAACAACAGCCACTTAGCGCAACGTGTCATTAACCGTTGGGTTTTAATTGGGCGGGAAAATCGAGCGGGAACAGGTAAAGTGATACTTAACCTAGGGTTTTCACACCGATTCAGAATCCACAACCACCCACTCTCTCTTCTTCTTAAACCTATTCTTCTTCCATTAAACTGCTCATAACTCTTCTAATTTCTTTCCCATCTTCCATTTCTACACAATCATCTTCTAATTTCTACACAATCATCTTCTAATTTTCCATCTTCCATTCTAATTTCTACATAATCATGCCGAAGAAAAAGATTGAAGGCGATGAAGTCAGTAGAAAATTTAGCATCACTGTGAGATGCTCACCATCTAAGTTTGAAGCCCACTATCTAAACCAAAACGAAAAATTGCCCCCCAATGAGTTAGAATCTTTTAAAAATTCCCCTTTTGGGCAGTTTTTGAGTTTGGAGGGACAAGAAAAAATCGCCATGATAACTTCGGTAGTTACAGAAATTGTTTCAAATAGGGTTGGTCGACTGAAGTATTCAATTGGGGGTAGAGTGATTGAGTTCAAAATGACAGATCTTGCTTTGATTTTGGGGCCTTTGAAATTTGGGCATTTACCTGTTGATTTTGTTGTTAGGAAGCAAACTGAATATAGTGCTTTCAGATCGAAATACTTCCAGAATAACCTACACATCAGAGATTCTCATATCCTTGATGCAATTAAGGAAGCAAGAGAAGCCGAAGATGCTAATCCAGATGATGTCAATAGGTTGAACATGTTGTATTTTCTTGCAATTTTTCTGCTTGCTGACTCATCCAAAACAATTGATGTAAGGTATGTCGATCTTGCTGAAAATTTGGTAGATTTTGATGATTTTCCATGGGGTACTGCTGCATTCAAATTGCTTGAGAGCAATTTAGAAGATGTGTATACAAAAATTGTTGATGGTGTACAAAACTATTATATCAATGGATGTGTGTTTGCATTCATTATTTGGGCATATTTGCATCTCCCAGATCTTGGTCCCAGAAAGATTCCCAACTCTCCTTTTCCAAGGATGTTAGGATGGTATGATTTGCCCACTAGGAACAAATCAAGGGACAAACTTTCTGAGAAATTTCACCCCAAGAAAGGCTTCATTAATGTGGCCTATCCACTGGATATCACTCTGCAAGAAAGAGCTGCAGCAAATTTACAAGTGGTTGAAGAAGTAAGTCATCTTTATGTTGCTGTATTTTCAATATCCCCTACTTTGTTTTCTTTATCCTCTACAGATATATACTTATCCGTTACGTGTTAATTCAAGTTTCAGGCTCTTTCACAAGCAGAATATGAAGAGTCTGCTTCTTCAAGGCCAGTTTCTAGATTAGTTCGTCGATCTCAGCAATCATCTGCAACAACAAGTTCTGGAAATTTTATTACACTTGAAAGAAATGCTCTTGAGGCAATTCTCAAAGGAGTATTTGAAATGGTATGTTGTTACTACTACTTTGAAATTCTATCTGAAACCATAAATAACTTATCTTCTTTATAGGTTTCTTACTTATTACATTGAATACATATATTCTAAAACCTCTAGTTGATCATTATTAATATGTTTTGGTATATCGTCTATATTGAGATTATTTTCCTCTATGTTATACAGTTCTATCCGTTACCTTGTTTCTGTATACTCTTTATAATTTGTTAACATAATATACTCTTTAAACTTTACATGTTGAATTTGAATGAAGTCATATACAAAAACTTTAAACCTTGAAATGTTGAAACCTTGAAACCTCTATAATTTGAATGTTAACATAATATATCCTTTAAATATTTGAATGATGATTTCTATAATGTTGGGTTTATCCTCTACAATCTTATTGCATTATTTTTGAAGGGTCGTGAGGCAGGGACGGTTTCTGACAAAATCAGTGATGCTGATGTGGCTGTTAAAGGTGTGTTTGCACAGATTGGTAAGGGGGCATCAAAGAAGACAAGTAAAAGTAAGAAGAAGATAAGTTCCCCCTCAAAGCCAACTATCAAACCCAAATCAGTCAAAAAGACCAATCCTTTGCCAAGTCCTCCAAAAAGGGCAACCAGATCAAGTACTGCATCCCAAGTTTCACCAACAGTTTCAACAAGGAAACAAACAATTCCATCCAAGAAAAACAATGTTTCACCCAAGAAACCCATTGTACCAACCAAGAAAGTTAGTGCTCTACCCAAACCTATTGGGAGGGTGAAGATACCTCCCAAGCAGAAACCCCCTCAAGCCACAACAGTGAGTAATTCCCCACAGCCCAAAATTATTGATTATAAGAAGATGGAGGAAGAGCCTATACCAGCACAGACAACAGTTAGAACCACCAGGAGTAAAAGCTCTTTGTCTTTTAATTATGAGGTAAAAAGAAGGTAACCTCAACCACCAAAATCTGAAGGGGATAAGGGGATAAAGAGGAAAAGATCAGAGGAGGGGGAGAAGGATAACAAGAAGAAGAAGAAGAAGAAGAAAAATTCAAAGAAGGGGGAATCTGAAGAAGTGGAGAAGCGTAAAAAGAAGATGTCCATTGTGGATATGGGGAAGCAAGATGAAGATAAGGCAGCTCCACAGAATGATCAAATAGAAGAGGGTAAAAATACAGTAGGGGGGAGTGATGATGACATGTTACCATTAGACCGACATTTTCCCGTGTTTGATTTTAATGTTGAAGAACAAAATGACCAACAGGCTGGAGAGAAACAGATAGAGAAAGAAGAGAAAAAAAGGAAGAGAGCAGAGATGTTGTTTCCTATTATAAGGCATCAACCTGAAAGGAAGGTTAAAGGTGATGCCTTTGATCTTAGTTGGAGGAAAGAATTAAGAAAGAGAAGGGAGGCAAAGAAGCTGAAGGAAAAAAAGTCAAGGAAGATACAGTCAGATGATGATGAAGTCCCCAGCAGTAAGAAAGTAAGAAAGTTGTCTTTCTGGAGTGATGATCATGAATCAGATGACCAGGAGTCCATTGTGGATGTATTGAATAACCTGAGAGGTGGTACCTGATCCTCTTGCCAAGGCAATGTCAAAACTCCAAGGTCTTTCTGTACTGATGGGCGAGAAAGCTGAAGTGAATGAAGAAGGTAAACCTAATGATTCAAGTACAAAGGATGGCGATCCTTCTGTATCCGCTACAGAAGATACATTGTCTGCTAGAAAGGAGGATCCATACGCTACAACGACAAAGGTAACAACAGAGGAAACCGAAACGGCTACAACTGAGGTTTCATCCGCTACATTGTCTGGTTCGAAGGCTAAAAGCATTGAGGCATCGTCTATAACTGTTGAATCTGGGGATAGTGAAGAAGAAGATGATGATAAGCAGGATGATGATACTGATGATGATAAAAAAGATGATGGTAAGGAGGAGGATGATAATCAGGATGATGATGAAAAAGATGATGGTAGGGAGGATGATGATAAGAAGAACGATGGTAAGAATGATGATGGGGATGATGATAAAACTGTAGGGGATGATGATGACAATGGTGGATGTGATCAACATACTGATGTGGTGGTTAATAGAGAAGATGTACCTCAACAGTATAGACTTGAAACACCTACTGCATCAGATATTCAGGAGTCATCAGGCAGGAAGAGTGTTCTCATTCTTGGTGTAAGTGAATCTGATGATGATGAGAAGGATACAAAATTTGACCTGCAAGCATTAAGAGTGGCAAAGAGGAAAAGGGAAGCCAAAACTTATCAAAACATGGAAGCTGAAGAAAAATCTTTGGGCCTTAGGTGTAATGCAAGGATGTCAGAGATAATGAAAGAACCATTCTTCAGTAGACAAGTGGAAGAGGATGATACAAAACTTTGTCACTACTTTTGGAGTTTGGCTTCTGACCCAAAGTGGAGTAGAGTCCCCATGAGAAGTTATGGTTTTCTGGCTTCATGCTCAGTGAGTGCTTACAACACACTCTACAAAGGTAATTGGCTTAATGATGAGATTATTGACATCTATCTCAGGCTGCTCATTCGTTGGTATGGTACCATGAGGCCATATTACTTTAGGGATGAAGATCAATATGCTATTGTTTCAACAGTATATCTACATGTAAGTACCTTGTTCCCTTATTCTACCTAGTAATTATAACCTTCAATTCTGAGCTGTTTGAAGAATTATTTTTCCTTTTTGTAGACCAAAATCAAGTGTGATGTGATGCCTGAATACGACAAACTGATGAAAGATAAGAGTTTTGCCAAAATGAATCCTCAGGAAAGAGTGACATCTGGGCGTTTCCAAATTTCATCAGGCTGTAGTTCAATTGTTGATCCCTGGGTAGGTCTCAAAAATCAAGTTCACCCTGTGAAAGCAAAGGCACTTCTCATCCCATTACAGGTATATTTCATACTTTCCTCCACTACCTCTACATGTCATAATTTATCCTCTATTTTATTATTTCTATTTGCCACTATTGATATGTATATATGTGTTATTTGTAGGTGAATGATAACCACTGGATTCTGCTTTCTTTCAATTTTAGTGAGAAAATTGTTAGAATCTATGATTCATTGGGAATGACAAGGGGTATACCTGAATTGAGAAATATGGAAAAGTTTTTGCCATATGTTGTTTTTGTTGCTGATCCATCACAGGTTCAACTCAAACTGGATATGAAGTGGAAGCGTGAGTATATTAAGTGTGCTGAACAACCAGATGGTTGTAGCTGTGGATTATTCCTCCTTGCCTTCGTCGAATGCGTGCTTCGAGGAATACCACCTCAGTTCGATGCAGATCCTCTTCAGATGCGCTATCGTATTGCCAGAGACCTAATTGATATAGGGGAATCTCCCTCTTCCAAAAACAAGAGCAAAGTTTAGTTATTTGTTGTTTGTATTGTATGCTATACATTTTACTTGGTTGTTTGAAGACATGTTTATATGGTTGTTTATGAACCCAATGTTTTTTATGTGGTTGTTTATGAATCTATGTTCATGGTTGTGAATGATACATTCTGTTCTTATTTGGTTGTTTGTGAACCTATATTGTTCCTGTTCTTTATGTTTGAAATGTAGAGGATACACAAATATATGGTAGGCGTTAGGTAGTACAAACATAGAGGACAGCACTGCAATGCACAGTAGACAATCTATGCAAAAAACCTAACATCTAAATAAGGTAACACTCAAGTGTCACTGATAAAACATACGATAACAGGCTATATGTAGAGGATATAAACATGTATGTGGAAGATACATTCCCAAAAAATTACAAAACCCATTCCAGTACTTAGATTGTAGCTGGAACAGGGCTTAGTGGTGGCCCTTCACCAAATAGGGTGTGACTGAAGAGTTGATAGTCATCTACACATTCAAGACAAGTTGATTTGTTATGACCTCTGACTCTACACATTGAACATCGCCTACTCTGGACAGGGACACCCTCAGCTTTACCTCTCTTCCTGGCTGTTTTAGGACGCCCTGCCTTTGAAGTTTTTAGTGGTGGAAGAATTCTTCTTCTTTGTCTGTCGGTTGGCCATTCTTCCTTCCCTCTTATAGGTGTCCATTCTTCTCTATAAGTTTCTATGTATGTTTCCTTCAAGTAGTACACCTCAACAAATTTGTATGGATCAAATCCAACTTCCTTTATAGCTGCCATGGCATGCTCACATGGTATCCCCATGGTTTGAAACCATTTGCATGTACATGTTCTTTTGTTGAGGTCAACCACACATGACCTTTTAAGCCCTCTAACAGACCAAATACCTGCTGAAGCTCTTTCAAGTGTGCACTTTCTTGCAACTGCAGCATTGTGCACTATTTGCTCTTGACACCATGTTGTGACAGGTGAATTGAACTTCAAAGAATCATTGCGATAATCTCGATAATGCCTAATTACATTATCTCGTATCATTGAAACAATGGTAGTAACTGGCATCATTCTTTCTCCAATGATCATTTTGTTCCAGCTCTCCACATGATTTGTTGTCACAATTCCATATCTGCAAAATCAATGTAAAGGATAGAAACCTTATAGTACCGGATAGGATTTGTATTATAGCGTACACAGAAATATGTTAGCAAACTTACCTGGATTTCTCTTGGAAAGCACTTGCCCACTTTTCTAAAGGCCCAACATCCATAAGTTTTTCATGTGCTTTGGAGGATAGGACCCATATTCCTAGCATATTTCCCCAAAATTCTTGTTGGTTGAGGGTTTTTGCTGATTCTTGCACCAAGAACTTGATTTTCTTGTGACCAAACTTGCCACTCATGTGATAGGAACAGTACATATGGACAGCATTTGGCAGAATTTTAGGAACACCTTGGATGATGCTTTTGTGTCTATCAGATAACAAAATGAACTGGTGATCTACACCAACCACATGGTCCCTTAGTTTGGTAAAAAACCAATCCCAAGAATCATTTTTCTCTTTCATTACAACTGCGAAAGCGAGGGGGAACACATGGTTGTTGCCATCGACTGCAATAGCACTTAGAATTGTTCCAGGGTACCTCCGTTTAAGGAAAGTTCCATCAACAATGACTACAGGACGCAAGTTCTTCTTGTAGACCCTAACTGATATACCATATGTCCAAAAGAAACATTCAAAACGATCACCTGGTCCAGTTAGAATATCAGTCACAGCATCTGGATCAACACTCATGAGCTCATGACTATATGTCTCAAGCAACTGATATGAGTAGCTGTAGCTTCCTCTTATCTGCAACAAAGAATAGATGTGAAAAACTATACTCTACACAGAAAACAATCTAGCCGATACTAGTGCCTATGGTAGCGACTACAGAAACAAAGTAGAAGATGTTATACCAATAGGCGGATAACATAGAGAATACCTTCATCAGTGCTTTCTCTTTAGCAAACCATGCAACTTTGTATGAAACTGTGGTCTCATAGTCTTCCTTGACCATCTTTACAAGTGCTTTAGGCTTTAAGTTTGGGTTATCCCTTAACTTTCTCATTAATACTTTAGAAACCCAATCACTATTTGCTTGGGGATTTGTTCCTCCAACTCTAAAATTACCACAAGAGTGGTCATCATTCATTCTACAAATCTTCCAAGTGTTATCCATATTTCGTGTTGCGTAGACTCTCCATGGACAACCATCTGCTTTACATTTCCAAATCAACCTTTTTGTGTTGGTGCTTTGCCTGCGTATATCTTTTTCAGTTTTAATCGCGTAGGTTTGGAGGTCCCTTTCAAGATCATCTCGACTTAAATATACTATTCCACATGCAGGTCTAACATAATCATTGTGAGAAGGCTCTGTATGGGGAGTACAACCAACATTTACCCTAGATTTTGCAATGTACGCAGAAAAGATTTTGTCTAATTCACGTTTCACTTCATCGTTATCGCGGTTTTTCGTAACTCTTACATTCTTCTGGAGTGGCACATTGTTGGGAAATGGTACATCTGTATCAAGAGGTACAGTGGTCGAAGTTGGAGGGTTGTCTTGAAGTGGCACAGTGGTAGGAGTTGGAGGGTTGTCTTGTAGCGGCGCAGTGTTATTTTGTGGTTGATTGTTGACGTAATCCCCTACTCGAGCGAAACGATCCTCTAGATTGAACCGTATATCCGCTGCATTAGCATTTCTATCCGTTACCACATCTTCGCTATGCACGGTTTCTTGTGTCGATAGATCACCGAACATTGGGTAGCTGTCATTGTACATTTCATCCTCAAATTCTTGATCTTGGGTGTCAAGAATTGGTGTTTTCATCTCACCAATACCTTCAGATGAAGATTGGATGACACCATCATCTTCATTATGAGATGGAGGAGGTGGTGTAGGACCAAACATTGGCTGGCTGTCAGTATACATCTCAGATTCAAACTCATCTTCAAGTCTATCGAATGAATTATAAGAGTAATCACTATTTGAGTCGAACACATCCTCTTCTGTATCCCATTGGCCTTCCTCACATTCACCCTCATTGTCATCATCCAGTACTTCTTCTTGGCTTCTCTCTATCTCTGGATCTAATCTTTCTTCTACACTTTCCAATTCATCTGAATCCCCAAAACCATTATCCCTACGCATATCAGATAGAATCCCTGCTATGTCTTCAAGATTATCAAATCTAGCCGATTCTGGTACACATATAGGCGATCCAGTTGCTGTTCTAGCCGATAAGGGAGTCAAGTTAAGATATGGTTGAGGAATGTAAACATCATCTCTCACTTGAACATTAGGGGGAGGGGTTTCCAAGAATAAAGGGTCATTTAAGTGCCCCTTTCCCTTTACAGTCACTTCTGGGTCTTGAGAGGGAGTTTCCAATCTATATTCATCAGGAACATGGAAAGGTTTTGTTGGTGTACAAAAAGAAGAGTAGTCTAGTTTCCTACCCAAGCCTAGATTATTGACAACAGGTTCAGGGAAAAGTTTTCTCTTCAAAGATTGACTAGTTTTGGAATCCCCCTTGGGCAGCTCTCTTGGTATCTCACTCACTTGGCTTGAGGCTTCATTAGTCTCTGACTGTATCATAACTGGTGTTAAATGATCAACCACCCAAATAGAAATCACCATTGCAGCTGAATTTGTAATGTATGCAATCATTGCCATGTAATGATCTTCGCATTCAACCTTAGTTGGATTATTGTTGATTACAGCTCGCAATGACCAAGTTGTTCTTGGTGCCTTACATAAGGATTCAACCAATTCCAAGAAGTCTCCGTAGGATGTCTTGTTATTAGCGATCCTTATTTTTGACTCACCATGTACATATGCAATCTCAACTTCTTCAACTGTAACAACCAATTGCCCACCATATTGGAATATGATATTAAATGTGTTCTCTGCATAACATCAATTAAAATGGGTTTAATATCACATCTCTATAAACGAGTGTACTGAAGGTTTCGGCTACAATATCAGTATTAACGGTTACAGATGACAGTTTATCGTCTAGAAATTTAAGAATGTATGTCAAAGTGATAATCAGTACCACATGATAAACCCACTTTTAGATCTTCTAATCATTAGATAAAAAACTTCAAAACCCCCCATAAAAACAGAGACAAAGAGCAATACACGGTAGACACTAGTGATTTAAAGCTTGAAAACAACATACTAGAAACCCATAAACCAAATTCTGAGGTTTTCATACCCCCAACCCAACAATCAACTAGAGTTGAAACCCCACCCACAATTGAATGCTTGCATTTAAGCTGGTGGGTGTGTGTGTGTGAGTGAATACTTTAATGCCACTGAGATTGAAACCTAAAACAGACAACTTTAATACCAATGATTGGTATTGATGCCACTGAAATCAAACCCCCCATTACCATTATAAATGAACAACCTTCAAACCTCAAAACTTACCAGGAATCTGAAAAACGTTCATAACTTGCTTGCCCTTATTGTTTCCTTTTTTTCCCATGATGAACATATTACCGATGAAAACCCCAACGTCAAAAAAGACAAATCGAAGCTTTACGACAAAGAGATTGTGATCTGATGAAAAGAGGTTATCTTCTTGTTCATTCTCTGCGATGAACAAAGAAGGTGAAGAAGAAGAAGAACAGAGAAAAGTTTGGTTTACTTCTCTTTTAAGGTAAGACAGTTGTTTTTGTCTTTTCTGGGTGGAGGATAGAGTAGTGTGATGTGGAGGATTGAAAATGCTGGTTTCTGTGTTATTTCATCCAACGGTGGTAATCAAAGATGCTTTTTCATCTAACGGCGAGAGTTTAGTTTGCTGAATTGAATGAGGAGAGAGAAAAATCAGACAAACAGAAGATATGATGTGACGGCTTAAAGCTGTCATAAGGGTAGAAATGTCCAATTGAAAAGTCAAACCGAGAAATGTGCTTGTTGGGGAAGATAGCAGTCAAATGTGCTGATTTGGGAAGAAAGGTGATAAACCTATGCTTATTCGGGAAATTACCCTTTTTTTTTGTCGGCTTACGTGTCCAGTTGCCATTCGAAACACCTCTTAGAGCATCTCTAATGGGTCTCCTAAAAACCTATAATTTAGGTTTTCCTAAAAAATCAGCACCCTAACGCGTCGTCTATAATTTTAGCAGCCGGCTATCCACGTAGGATGTGGTGGGCCGGTCTGCTAAAACTTCGTCTAAAATCGAACCAAAGATAGGATTATAGGAATGGGTAAAATAAAATGTTCCACGCTGGTTCGACCAGCGTGGAACTTTTTTTTTATTATTTTTTTAATTCCACGCTGGTCAAACCGGCGTGGAACTTTTTTTTTTTTTTTTCCCTATTCCACGCAGGTCAAACCAACGTGGAACATTGTTTTTTTTTTTTTAAATTCCACGCATGTCTAACCAGCGTGGAACCTTTTCAAAAAAAATTTATTTGTTACACGCCAGTTTAACCAGCGTGGAACGAACGGATATATCACAACGGCTACCATCAACGGCTACGGATATAATTTCGACGTCTATATAAACTCTGCATCGATACTCTTTTCTTCTTCATCAAACTCTTTTTTTTCATCGGAATTCTTTTCTTCAAACTTCATCAAAACTCAACTACAACAACAGAACTCTTTTTCTCAAGCATGGCGCCACGAACGTCAAACTTTACTAAAGCAGAAGATATTGCGTTATGTAAAGCTTGGGTAAAAATTTCTGAAGATGCTGTCGTCGGGGCTGGTCAACCCAAACAGGCATTTGGGGATAAAATTTTGGAAGAATTTGTTCTACTCTCCAATGGAAATCCAAAAAAAAGGTCGCTCGACTCAATTATGTCGAAATGGGCGAAAATAAGTCCTGATTGTACAAAATTTTTATGTCATATTAATCGAGAAGTCCGCATCAATAGATCTGGAACCAGTCAGGAAGACAAGGTATATTTTTGGCTTTAATTTTTAGGGTTCTATGTTTTTAATTTTAATATTTTAAATTCATAAATAGTTTATTTCTTAATTAGTTTTTTTAAATTATATTTTTTTAGTGGACAACTGCTCGTTCAGTCTACCAAACTGTGGAAGGGGAACCATTTAAATTTGGGCATTGTTATGAATATTTGCACACTTTTGCAAAGTGGATGGATTATGCTTCAGCAAGAACCCCTACGACTATTCAAAGAGAGAATGCATCTAAGAAGCAGAAATCAAACACAGACTCGGAGTTTACTGGTGCTTCAAACGACACGCCAACTTCAAATGTTCGGAACATGCAGAACATCGATTTGGGCGATGATACTCCAGCTTCATATGCTCGTAGCCAACAGAACATCCATCTCAGTGATGACGACTCCCCAAATGAATTTCCAGAAGGTACAACTAATGTTGGGGTTACACCAAATGTTTTTCTCAACATTGGGGATGGTCCAGTACCACCACCAGCGCGACCAACTGGAAGAAAAGCTGCCAAAGAAAAAAGAAAGCTAGCACGACAATTATCTACTTCAGGGGGAGATGTTAGTTCTTCTAGGGCCGAGTACACAGCTCAACTGACAAAGGTCAATTGAACAACGTCCAAAGAGTTGGCTCTAAAACAAGCCAATTGGGAGTTGAAGATGAAGATGTACCAGCAGATGGAAGAAGAAAAGGCACGACTAAATGAAGAAAGAAGAGTAGAAAGAGAATCCAATATCATGATGATAGACACAGAAAAAATTGCTAACCCTATCCGCAAACAATACTTTGAAGAGATGCAGAAAGCAATCTTTGATAGGCGTCACAAACAGATCAATGACTTCTTTCCTACGTGGACTGCATCCCCAGACGATCCAAATGGGCCTTCCTCACAGAATGATTTTACGGGTACTCCATTTGCTCCTACTTCTTTTCAGCAAGGTATTCCAAGTAGGCCTACTGGTTTTGTACCTTTTGGTTATAGGCCTTATGCGCCAGATAAATTTGGGCCTAGTGGGGGTTTTGGGCCCCAACTTGGTTTTGGGCCTAGTGGAGGCTATGGGCCTAATGGGCCTTATGGGCCTAGTGGAGGTTATGGGCCTAGTGGAGGTTTTGGGCCTAGTGGAGGTTATAGGCCTTAGTTTTATATGTTTTGTACTATTATGGGCCTTAGTTTTTATATGTTTTGTACTAGTATGGGCCTTAGTTTAATATGTTTTGTACTATTAGCAATTATAAAACATGAAATTTCTTAATATAACATTAAGCTCATCTTTTCAAACACAACACAAGAAACTAACATGGACTCAAACACAAACTAACATGGACTCAAACAAATACTCAAACACAAATTCAAAATCAAACACAAACTCAAAACATAAACTACTACAGCAATTCAGTCCAAATCTTCATTGCCTCCATGACGTTGCCATATATGCTCGATCAAATCATGCTTCAATAAGTCATGTGCAGGACCACTTCTGGCAGCACAAATGCTATGAAGCATGTCTCTAACCTCATCCATATCGTTTGATTGTAACTCCACTATTACAGGTAATGGAGGCTCATCACGAGGAGGCTTCCACTTTGGAAGAACAATATCTTTCTCATCTTCAATAATCATGTTATGCATTATCAAACATGCCTTCATAAATATACCAAGCTGTGCCTTGTTCCAGGTACGTGCTGGTCTTGCAACCATGGCAAATCTAGCCTGCAAAACACCAAATGCACGCTCAACATCTTTTCTGACAGCTTCTTGGGCTTTGGCAAACACTTTCTTCTTTCACGTCCCTGGAAATCTCTCTGTTTGAATAAGAGTAGCCCACTGTGGGTAGATACCATCAGAAAGATAGTATCCCATATTATAATCATTCCCATTCACCTGGTAGTTGCAAGGAGGCGATCTGCCATTTACCATATCATAAAAAACATGAGAGTTTTCTAAGACATTGAGATCGTTGCAACTACCTGCCGTTCCAAAAAAGGCGTGCCATATCCAAAGCTCATGATCTGCAACAGCTTCCAAAATAACAGTAGCTTTCTTATGGTGTCCCATATGTTGCCCATGTTCTGCTGTAGGACAGTTCTTCCAAATCCAATGCATACAATCAATGGATCCCAACATACCTGGAAACCCTCGTTGAGCTCCTTTAGCAAGAAGACGTTCGACATCAGCTGGAGTGGGTGTCCTCAAATACTCGTTCTCAAAAATGTCGACAACAGTTTGAGAAAAATGCTTCAGAGAATTGAGTGCAGTTTGCTCACCTATTTTGATTGACTCATCAAGAGAATCAGCTGGACACCCATAACAGAGAAGGCGAAGTGCACATGTCGCTTTAATTAGGCCAGAAGGTCCAGGAACACCTAGAGCATCGTATTTCTGGTGAAAATATTCATTATTTTCAACAACTGCGTTATACAGCTTCAAAAAAACATTCTGCCTCATACGATAACGACGTCGAAAAAGCTTTGCACCAAAAACAGGTTGGGCTGCAAAATAATGGTTGATAAGCATGTTGTGTGATTGAACATGGTCACGCCTGTTAGTTGCTCGACCAAATTTAGAACCTCCCCATCTTGGTATGTTTTCTACATTTTCTTCTTCTTCCAAAGAAGTCGAAATAGCTGAAAGCAGACGATTGATATGCCTTGTGCTAAGATCTTCATCATCAGATGAGTTCATAAGCAATTGGCGTTGTTGGTTCAAAATTTCAAGATGTCGGTCGTAAGAAGTCATTGGAGAGAATGAATGAATTGGAGAGAATGAATGAATGAAATGGAGGGGAAGAAGTAGAAAATAACAAAAGATGGCTAAATGGTTGTGTAATTTTTGAGTAGGAAGAAGTAGAAGTAGCAAAATCATGAGGAAAGAAGTTGAAAATGGCGGAAGAGGAAGAAGAATGGCGGCGGAAAGATGGAGAAGATGGTGTAAACTGGTTGCTGTTTCGTTAAAAAAAATTTAGTAGCCAAAGCCCACTGCCCCAAGCCCAGCCCCAAGCCCAACCACGCGAAGCCCAAGTCTTCCACGCTGGTTAGACCAGCGTGGAACAGAAAAACATTTCCACGCTGGTTCAACCAGCGTGGAAGATAAAAATTTGGCAAAAAAAATAGGAAACGCGTTAGGGATACCCCTGATATAGGTATGGAAGACCTGCTAAAAAAGTGATAGGAAATGAGCTGGCACCTACGTGGAGGCTAAATCGTCCCATGTGTAGGCTAAATATGGGAGACCCATTAGAGATGCTCTTAAAATAGTAATCCAGGATTCCAGGCATCCAGCTGTTGTTGTTGACTTTTAAGTTTGTCAGTATGTCATTTACATCACATGGAGTCTTATTAGATCGGTCCTAAGTCCTAACATACGAAAGAGGAACATAAGAGTGTTTGCTGGATTGGGCTATTAAGGGTCATTAGTGGAGTCCAACCCACATAGAGAAAGAGTACAGTAAGAGGTTTAAGGTTATATATGTGGATCTCACTATCATTATTAAACTAGCTGTAGACCCATGCTACACACCGGGATTAGAAATTTTGCGAAAGAAATTTTTTAATTTATCTGTATTTATTTTTTATTTATTTATATGTACATATAATAAATTATTATGTTTAGTTATATTTGATTATTAATTTGTGTTTTGAGTATATTTGTTGTTTTGATTTTATTTTTATTGAAATGTTTGTATTTATACTTTATTAGGAGAGTAGAGAAAGTGCGTAGAGATTTTTTGGGTTTAGTAGAAAATAAAGAAAAGTGTCAAAAAATACAAAATTTAGTTATAAAATTAATTAGTATATATATATTTTTTATAGGAGAGAATTTGTGAGAGCTTGATAATCATATAGAATGCCACATAGGAGAGAGAGTGTGGGATCCATTGGATCTAGCTATCATATAAATACTAGTTGTGAATCCCTTGGTACGCACCAGGATTGAAGTTTTTCAAGAGAATTTTCCTAAAAATTTTAAATCTAAATTATAACCAGCAAAGGGTGCATAATTTGACTAGGACTAATATTTAGTGTGACTAGGATTAATGCATAAATTGACTGGGACTAATAATTAGTGTGACTAGGATGACATTAGTGTGACTATAATTCCTTTTACCTTAATTAAGGTATAATTAGTGTGACTACAATTCTCTTTAGTTTGATTAAGGTTTAGTCATACAAGCGGTGCTATTTCTCCAAAATCTCTATATGTTTCTTCTCCTCTATCTCAAACTATCCAAACCCAAATTAATCTCCTTCTTCCTTTGACTTCAATCAATCTTCTTCTTCTTCCTTAACCGATCCAAACCCAAATCAATCTCCCTCTTCCTTGACTTCAATCAATCTTCTTCTTCTTCCTTAACCGATCCAAACCCAAATCAATCTCCTTCTTCTTTAACTTCAATCAATCACCAAATCAATCTCCTTCTTCTTCCTTAAATTTAATTCAATTTAAGTAAACAACTACCACTTCAGTTGAATTGCAAATATACTTTAAGTAAAATGTAAACAGCTTCTTCAACAATCATATACTTTAAGGTATGTATTTCTTCTTCAGTTTTTTTTTTAGATACAAAATGTACTCGGGTGGCTAATTTAAATACAAAATGACATACTGTATTAATTGCTTATGTACGATTATCATAAGCAAACACGAGACTTAACTGAGACGTGGTATCTAAATTATAACCAGCAAAGGGTGCATAATTTGACTAGGACTAATATTTAGTGTGACTAGGATTAATGCATAAATTGACTGGGACTAATAATTAGTGTGACTAGGATGACATTAGTGTGACTATAATTCCTTTTACCTTAATTAAGGTATAATTAGTGTGACTACAATTCTCTTTAGTTTGATTAAGGTTTAGTCATACAAGCGGTGCTATTTCTCCAAAATCTCTATATGTTTCTTCTCCTCCATCTCAAACTATCCAAACCCAAATTAATCTCCTTCTTCCTTTGACTTCAATCAATCTTCTTCTTCTTCCTTAACCGATCCAAACCCAAATCAATCTCCCTCTTCCTTGACTTCAATCAATCTTCTTCTTCTTCCTTAACCGATCCAAACCCAAATCAATCTCCTTCTTCTTTAACTTCAATCAATCACCAAATCAATCTCCTTCTTCTTCCTTAAATTTAATTCAATTTAAGTAAACAGCTACCACTTCAGTTGAATTGCAAATATACTTTAAGTAAAATGTAAACAGCTTCTTCAACAATCATATACTTTAAGGTATGTATTTCTTCTTCAGTTTTTTTTTTAGATACAAAATGTACTCGGGTGGCTAATTTAAATACAAAATGACATACTGTATTAATTGCTTATGTGCGATTATCATAAGCAAACACGAGACTTAACTGAGACGTGGTATCTATACTCTGGATGCACTTCCCTGTATGGGAATTCCACATCTTGAGTTGTACCACTATCATAAAACCCCAATCTTCTTCCCCGTCTCCATCCCCATCTTTCTCTTCCCCATTTACAACTTCTGTCTTTCTCAATCTTCTTCCCCCATCCCCATCTTTCTATTCCCCGTTAAGTGTCTCTTTGTTAATCGAGGGAACGTCCTTCTTCTTCAACTGTAAGTACCCAATCAAGTTGTTTTGAACTTTGTTTTACATTTTATTTTTTGCCTAATTAACCTAATAGAGAACTTGAGAGATTGAGTGATAGCCTCTCTTCTATTGAGTGAGAACCATTTTTAAATTTGAGAGGTACAGAAGCCTTCTTCTAATGAGTCTGTCATGTGTAACAAGTAACCCATATATGCTGAGATATGTAGATATAAACAAGTAACGCATATATGCCTTCTTCAAAGCCTTCTTCTTCTTCAATTATCTAGATTATAGTTGAGAAATAAGGGTGTAATATATTCAATGTTCACGAGTCTGCACCATAATCCTACTCAGAATTTTTTATCCTCGCAATACTTATACATTATTTTTTTATTTTTTTTAAAACCTCATAATACGTATACATGATTTACATGATTTTTATGATTTTTTATATTATGAACTTACGGTATCTAAAGATATCTATGATTATCCATCTTCAATATAAAAGAATATTTAAGTTGTCGGATTTTAGCCTGTTGCTTTCATTGTTCGATGTAGGTTTTCTTTCTCTATTGTCATGTACAATCCATATGCAATTTGGTATCAAGAGCTTCTGCTGCCCTTGCCATATGCACGCATCTGTAAAGAATTAACTTTGGTGGATTAGCACATGCCTTTGCCATACTGACTCTTTACCCATATGTGACTGTAATAGCACCTTTGCTATAAAAATATCCAGTCTTTTGGCTTCTGTACCTATTGTTCCTTAAATGAACAAAACATTCCTTTCAATGTCAAAGCAAGTTATATCATTATTGGTAAATCCATTTACATTTGATTTTCAGATAGTGGTTTACAACACTGCTAAATATTATTGGTAGATAATCCATTTACATTTGATTGGTAGGCAATTACATGATTGCATTATTTGATTCATCATATAGGCAAGTACGTGATTGCATTATTTGATTCATCATATAGGCAAGTATGCCTACAATTTTGAATTCCTGGTTCAAGTCAATAATTTTGATAGCTTAATCGCTGCTTTCAATAGAAGTATAAAATCTTAAAAAGAAGTGGTTGTTAAAGGATGACAACCACTCTTCTTTTCAATCTATCGTGAAATATCATGTGGTGTTGATCATTTCGTAACTGTCTCTTTGAAATTTTCAATTTCATACGTGCATTCAATGTTTGCAACAGTGGGAACGATTGTTGGTATTTGCGGCTATCAACTCATAAGGAACATCACTGGGAACCTGAGGTGAGGTACTTCTTTTAATTAACTTCCTTTTTTATTTGTAAAATATTAAGCCAGTAATCAGTTGCCAATACAATTAAACCAATTTGCCTTATTTACTTAATCACGGCTAAAGTGTTCGATGTTGTTACTCATAAGCGTTTGATGTAGTTGAACTGTTTAAATGATCAATTGTGACTCTTCTTAATCAGTGGGGATTCTTATGTTATATTAATGTTGTATGTTCTATATTATCATGCCTTAACGGCTTAACATGCATCTCTTATTTTAATTTTTTTGGATAAATCAAACTTCGATGGTTTAACTCAATTGTCCCAATTCAGTTTTCACTTCTTTGGAACATATTGTAATAGTAATTTTTGCCCTACACAATGATGGTGCGTACGTTGTCATTGTGACCCTTAAATTCTGGAAAAAATAAAAATACATATAATAGAGCTATTGTTAAGTGGTTTTGGCTTGGAGAAGCTTATGTTATGCTTACCCTTAATTATTTTTTCTAAGATTACTATTTACATAAAACTTTGCCCACCCTTCCCAAAAATCCTGGCTCCGTCCCTGATTGTGACCATTGATACATCGGAAGGACGCCAGATTTTGTGTTGGGGAAAACTCAACAATTTGGTCAATCAGTGGTTGAAAAAAAATAGTTTCCACTTTGATCTTTGTATCTTTTTAAACAACTTGAAGCGAGAGAGAACAACATATGCATCTATAGCTACCATCCAAAGACCATTTGGGCTAGAAAGGGTGCTCAACTTCAGGTGATTTTTCCATAATATCAACAGAAGGATGGTGGCTAGAGTTTAGAAATAAAATGAGAGATCAACTGAGAGGTTAACCATGAAAAACATTATAACCATTTTTGATATCAATTGAGAGGTCAACTAGAGTTTGGATTGCTATCTCTGTGAGGTTAACCATTTGATATTGCATTGCCTTTTTTTCACCCTATCTACATTGGTGCTTGAACCAAGAACAAAACTTGCTGTGGTGAGAGCATTTTTCTCAAATTTTTTGTTAGGTTGAGTACAAGTAGTCCTCAATATTACATCTATCCATTGCCTTTGTTAGGTTCGTTGTTTGCAATGAACAGAACTTGACGAATTATATCTAGTCCTCAAATTTTCTGTTAGATTGACTATAAGTACGTAGTCCTCAATTACATCTGTGCATTGCCTTTGTTAGGTTCATTTTTCTCAATGTACAAAACTTCACGAATAATATGTAGTGCTCAAATTTTCTGTTAGGTTTCTTTGCAAGATTCAGTGACTATAAAATTAGTTTA
The DNA here is from genome assembly GCA_023053565.1 of Aquilegia eximia. Classification (NCBI taxonomy): domain Eukaryota; kingdom Viridiplantae; phylum Streptophyta; class Magnoliopsida; order Ranunculales; family Ranunculaceae; genus Aquilegia; species Aquilegia eximia. Next base: position 3,133,909 of record JALIGU010000011.1, read on the forward strand.
TAATAATAAAAAGATAGACACTATATAGACATGATCTTATATATGATGTCTAGAAGCAGCCCAATTATTTGAGTCTCAATAATTTCATCAAGTTAGATTGATGAGTCTCAACAATTTTCGTCCTCTTCCTCTCAAAATCTGATGAGGTCCTATGACGATAGGTAAGCTATGTCTTCTCCATTCTCCGTTTTATGGTCCTTATGAAAATGGGCACGCCATGCATTATCATTGAAGCTCCGTATTGTATAACATAACATTTCAAAAGTATATGATATGATTTTAGAAGAATGCTCTATATGATTTTTTGCAAGTTGCTTTTAGGATAAGGGAAACAAACATGCATGGTTGAATAAACACTGCTAATGATGATTAAGGTCTTACAGCAAATGAAATAATTAAACTATGGGGCATTATGTCCATATGCTCAAACCTAGATTGTAGGGGTACTACATACTTCAACCAATCAAAAGCAGCCACGTGGCACAGTCAATCACCCAACAGGTCGCCACGATCTCTACCTGCTAGTAGCTCGACCTCAACAGCTCGACCTCATAACGAGCAGCGGCCTGCTTATACACACGTGCTCTCATTCAATGCACAGAATATCCTCGGCAGTTACATAATTAATTTACAGGGATGATCCTCGTGCGTTACACATTTAATCCTCATTATGATGACGGAGAATCTGCAAGATCCACAATCCACGCCTTTCTACCTTCTATAAGAACAGAACTACGATGGCTTGATCTCTAAGTTCAATCCCCTGGAGCTAAGAGTACGTAGGCAATCTCGATCTCAACGAGGTGCAACCACCCCGACCTAAAACTTCCCCTTTGGTCAAGTCTCCCAACGACCTGACCTAGTAGTGTATTAATCTAGAAATAGGTTAATACATTTGGCGCCGACTGCAAGGAATTCGATATAATCGAAAAACCCAAACCCTCCCACCCAAATCAAAATCACTCACTCAAATGACTACCCCAGAGTTAACTATCCAAGATCTGCATGCACAAATCACTCTTTTGCAGGAAGAAAATGCACGTTTGAAGGCTGCACAAACAGACAGCCCCACACAAGTCGAAAACGGTGGTCGTGGAGTCATTCCTGTTGATGACTCCAACCAGAAATACGAACAACTCAGCCAACAACTGGCGGAGTACAAAGCCTCCCAGGCTCTCCTTCACCATTCCAAGAGCCACACTGCGGAGCAACTTGCCGTCCAGTCCCTCCAGACTGGCTAGCCAACATCGTGCCAGTCTTAAAGAAGAATGGGAAAACAAGAGTCTGCATCGACTTCACAAGCTTAAATAAAGCTTGCCCTAAAGATTCATTCCCACTGCCACGAATCGATAGGCTAGTCGATCAGACATGCGGTTTCGAGCTACTGTCATTCATGGACGCATACTCAGGGTACAACCAGATCCTAATGTACGAGCCTGACCAAGAGAAGACCTCTTTTACAACGGAGCAAGGCATTTTTTGCTACAAGGTAATGCCTTCGGCTTAAGAAATGCAGGAGCGACCTATCAGAGCTTGGTCACCAGAATGTTCGACGACCTACTAGGTCGAACAATGGAAGTCTACATTAACGATATGTTGGTCAAGAGCAGCCAAGAACAGGATCATTTGTATAATCTCGACCAGGCGTTCCGAAGATTAAGACAATACAGAATGCGTCTTAATCCAGAGAAGTGTCTGTTCGGGGTCGCATCAGGAAAGTTTCTCGGCTACCTAGTCACAAAACGAGGCATCGAAGCAAATCCAGACCAGATCAGAGCACTGATCGACATGCCCAACCCGAAAATAAAGAAGCAGATCCAAAAACTCAACGGCATGGTATCAGCTCTCAATAGATTCATTTCTAGAGCATCAGATAAATGTCGACCAATGCTTTATATTCTTAAGAAGGGGGCTACATATGAATGGACAGAAGAGTGCGAGAAGGCCTTCACCAACCTCAAGGCCTATTTATCCACTCCACCAGTTCTCACTAAGCCTAATGACGGAGATATACTCGGTATCTACCTCGCAACTTCAGATTTCGCGATCAGTGCAGTGTTGTTCAAAGAGGAAAATCAGGTCGAAAGACCAATTTACTTCACGAGCAAAGTCTTACAACAGGCCGAGATAAGGTACACACCTCTAGAGAAATTAGCATTAGCTCTCCTTTATGCTGCATGCAAGTTCAGACCTTATTTCCAGGCCCACACTGTCAGAGTAATCACCGACCAGCCGTTACGCCACATATTAGAAAAGAAGAACAAAACAGGTCGCATGGCTCGATGGGCAGCCGAACTAGGTGATTATACATTTGAGTTCGTCTCTCGACAGGCCGTCAAGGGCCAGGTCGTCGCAGAATTCTTAGCAGACTATCCAGCAGAGGATATCAATTGGGAACCAGAACCAGATACAAAGCAAGTCCAATACAGTCCTCCCGACACTTGGCAACTATATGTTGATGGTTCCCACAACTCCAACGGAAGTGGCATAGGTACTGTGCTCATTTCTCCTGAAGGTTCACAGCTCGAGAGAGCAACTCGTCTCGACTTCTCGACCTCCAACAACGAGGCCGAATACGAAGCTCTCATCCAAGGCCTACAAATGGCTATCGACCTACAGGCAGTCCGCCTCAAGGTGTACAGTGATTCTCAATTGGTAGTCAATCAGATTACCAGTAACTACCAGATCAATGGTGTCACCTTAATCCGATATACCAGCAAAGCGAAGGAACTCATCAGCAAGCTCAGTTATTTCACAATCGATCACATCCCTAGAGATGATAACAGACATGCTGATTCATTGGCATTCTTAGCATCTAAGATCGAGTCAGACAGACCGCGGGCTCTCACTATAGCAATCAGTACACAACCTGCATATCTATTCAAGGAAGAAGATGTTCATCAAATCTCTGATCTACTAGAGACAACTCCAGCAGACATCCAAGGAACTTGGATGGAACCTTTCATTACTTACCTTCAAACTGGTGTCCTACCATCCAACAAAAAGGAAGCCAGTCAGCTGTTACATAAGGTCACCATGTACAAACTCCATGAGGGTAAACTTTTCAGAAAATCTGCAACTGGTTTGTTATTGCGCTGCCTGATTCCCAAACACGGCCAAATTATCTTCCAAGAGATCCATGAAGGAGAATGTGGAAACCACTCCGGAGGTCGAACATTAGCTCATAAAGCGATCTCCCAGGGATATTTCTGGCCAAGAATGAAAGAAGACGCCAAGAAATTTGTGTTGAAGTGTAAAGAATGCCAGCGTTTTGCTGATAACCAACATCAGCATCCAAACGACCTAATCAACATCACTGCGCCATGGCCATTTCACATGTGGGGGCTAGATATCATGGGCCCTTTCATCAAAGAAAAGAAATCTCAAAAGAAGTTTGTTCTAGTCGCCATTGACTACTTCACAAAATGGGTAGAAGCCGTCGCACTCGCCAACATCACTCAAGCTGATGTTCAAAGATTCATGTGGGAAAACATAATCACACGATTCGGTCTACCAAAAGGAATAGTCACGGATAATGGCACTCAGTTCGTTGGCAAAAACATCAAAGCTTTCTACGAGCTATGGAAAATCGAACATTCCAGGTCAACACCTAGATATCCACAAGCCAACGGCCAAGTCGAAGCTGCAAATCGACAGATCCTGAACAACTTAAAGAAGAAGCTCGAAGATCAACACGATCAATGGCCACAACAGTTGGAAAACATCCTATGGGCTTACAGAACAACCCCTCGCACATCAACAGGGATGTCTCCATTCAGCCTTTGCTATGGAGTTGAGGCCGTTATTCCCACAGAGTTAACATTTGGAACGACCAAATCCCTTCTGGTCGACACAGAGCTTAACAATCAGGTCTGGTCGTTCGGAATCGATCTCCTTGAAGAGCGACGAAATCACGCCGTTATAAAACTTGAGCAATATCAACAACGACTTAAGCGAGCTTATAACAAAGGTGTACGACCCAGATCTTTTCAACCAGGAGAACTAGTCCTAAGGAAGATGTTCCACAACAAAAGGAAGGATATTATTGGCAAGCTCAATGCCAATTGGGAAGGCCCTTACATTGTCACCAAGGTTCAAAGAAATGGTTCTTATCGTCTTCAAACACCAGAAGGAGAGATTGTTAAGAACCCATGGAATGCTTATCACTTGAAAAAGTTTTATCAATGAAATGTAAGCATCTATTCATTACATTTCAATATACAAACTCATTGTTGCCTTCATCTCAGCTCAAACATGAATGGCTCTTAAAGGTCTAATCCCTCGACCTACAAATTGTCAAAACTCTAGTCCCTTTGATGATTTTAATTTTGTTAAGTTCAAACATCTGCAATTTAACTTGGTGCATTGGTCATATCATTCCCACGACCTATGTACAATCAAGCAACCATCCAGGCGACCTCATCCACCAGCAGGTCCAACACTATGGTTACTACTTGTTTGCAAAACTCATACAAGCAGACAACGTAACAAGAATGACAATAAAAGGTAAATCATTGAATTTTCTTTTTACTCGATGAGATTCTAACCATTACAAGTAAAAAGCAAAGTCAAACTAAGGCATACAAGAAGAACTATTTCAGTTCGTCCTGCTTGCAGCAATTCATCTCGTTTACCTGCCTTCTAAATGAGCTACCAGGACTCCCTGGAAACTAGCTGATCAGAACGGCTTAAGTACAACCTCATCAAAATCAATACTGTTCAATACAACTCCAAACAAAACAAACAATTGTTTTCTCAAGCTCACAAACTCAGAGGACTGCTTTGAGGAGGACCAAAGAAGACTTACTGCAAGAACAAGGAGTGCAAGAAGCAAACTTTGCACAAGGTTACCCAATACAAGAAGGTCAGTACCAGGGCTAGCTCATTGCTGCACAGACTGGTCGCCGGAACCATCAATCTCCGTACGGCCACTGGCGACCTGGTCATTAGGGCCCATCAAGGTGTCCTGAGCTGGCACCAAAGCTACATCAGCACCACCTCGCGTCTCCTCTCCTTCGGGCGACCCCATCAAAGCTTCCTTCAAGTTGTCGCAGTAGGCCTTCCACGCTGCCCCATTCTCTTCGCATGCGTGCTCCCAGTATTCAGCAGAAGCCTTAGCACCAGCAGAGTCTTCCTTCAATTGCTCCACAGTCTCCTTCAGCTGCTCCACCATCTCCTTCAACGCTGCGACCTGCGCATCCCTGTCTTTAACCTTCAACTCAGCAACAACAGCAACACTCTTCGCCTGCTCGAGCCTCTCGTTAAGATCCTTCAGCTCAATCTCAGCTCGAGCACCAATCTCAGCAACCAGACGCACCTCCTGGAAGCTTGCGTTGAGCTGTAAGAGCAAACAGAGTTTAGTCAGCTATGACTAAGCAAAATCAAAATAAAAACTTGTGATCTCACTCACCAAAGACAGCGCCGCGTTTATCTTTGAGCAGGTCACCAACAAAGTCTGTGACTTCACTGCTCGAGCATCAGCATCCAAAACGATGCCCTCATTTATAGCCCGGGCAACGCAGGGGTCGTCGATAGCACTGTCGTTATCATACACGACATGCTTCTCACCACGGCCATCCAGATAATCGAACGGCCCAGGGCAAAACTCAGACGACACCCCCTTGCCTTTCTGCAAAGACCGAGCAGCAGTCTTCCTGGAGATAAGAGGAGTCTCAGGAGATTTCACAAACTTTGGAGGAGCAGGGGATGGCATAGTTGGAGGCTCCACCAACTTCAGGTTCCCTGAGAGCGACCTCTTCTTCCCGCCCAAAACAGGCAATTTAGGGAGTGAGGCCGGAGGGGACACGACTGGGGGGCTCGCCACTACCTCCCCCCTGCGCGAACTAGCACCAGATCGTTCCTTCTCCGACCTCCGAGCAGTGCTTCCAGATCGCTCTCTCTCATCAGGCCTCGAACTACCACCAGCCCGTTCCTTCTCCCCAGCACGCGAACTACCACCAGAACGCCCAGCCTCAGCTTTATGTACAGAAGACATATGGGCTTTCCTCAGCGACTTCCTCCTCTCGAGCTCTTCTTCAACGGTTTTCGGACCACCTTTTGGAATAAAATGCTCCGTCAGGTGGGGTAAGAGCCGTATCTTACGTTTGTCAGCAAAGAAACCAAAACAGTTCAAAGCACTCCGCAGATCGTTCTTCCTCACAAGATGATCGTCCCTGATCGCTGCAAAAAGATACAAAATCATCAATTCCGGAAATAGGAAAATCATCTACCATGTTCAGGCTAATAACTAGAAACTCACGAGCATCATTCCTAGTCACATGACGCAACTGGATACTCCCCTCAATGATCGACCCAGTAATCAGCATGGGATCTTTCCACCATGGCTCACTACTTACAGGATAGATCAAAGGCAAACGTTCTGGCCTAACTTGCATGTTATAGCCGGAAAATTCAGCCTTTGAAGAACGCTTGAACCTGAAATGGTCCAATACATCACTTACAGTAATGTTCCACTTATGCAGCTTATTCAAGTCGTCAATTACCCTCATATTTCTCCAGAAATTGCCATTCATCTGGCAAGGGGATCGACCAATAGCATTCAACAGGTCGACCACCAAAGAAGATAACGGCAGCCTTAGCCCAGCTCGGAATTGGGTCAAAGTAAAAACAGTCGAGAAAGGATTTTTAGGTCGATACTCAACAGAAAGTAAACGATCTCCTAAAAATCTAATCTCCAAATGCTCAATCTAGCTAAGCTCATATTGCTTCCTAAATGCAAAATGCTTATTTACATACTTCAGGTTCACAACTCTACACATTGAACCGTCGTCTCCTTCCACCATCTCTTCGTCAGACGAGTCTTCCCCATGAGGGCCGCTACTCTGGGGGCTATCAGAGTCCACACCATGAATGGGAGACATGGCTTCAGAATGAGTCCTTTCAGACTCATACTCCTCACCACCACCACCACTCAACTTATCATTTTGAGAGTCACTCAAGTCAGGCATTTCTCTCAAGCAACAGAAAAGAAAACAGAAGATGAAAGAAAACAAAGAGAAGAAAACTAACCTCACGAGCTCTCAAGGTTCTTCAGATCGCAAGAGAAAAAGCGGCAGCAATTCAAATAAAGGCAAGATAGGTAAACCCTTCTCAAGAGAGCTACAGTTTAAATACTGTAGCACATACAATCCCAGCCATCAGTTCGAAACAGGTAAACGGCTGAGATCGAGCAGAGAATCCACATCAATTGCAGTTATTTTCCACTTAACAAACGATTCACATCCACCGTCGGATCAGCCCACGTGCCACGCAAAGACTATATCAGGCAAGAAGTGCGTCAGTTGCCATAACTGCACAGCTAACTGCTCGAGGAAAATCCTCCACTTCCCCATAAGAGCGCCATGATTAGTACAGATAAGCCTGCATGACTGCCACGTCCACAAATTCAAAAAGCAAACTACAAATCAGCATCGATTAGTGTTCTTAGTCTTTTCAGCCCGACTTCTACAGCCGACCTAAAAAGAGGGGGCTTATGTAGGGGTACTACATACTTCAACCAATCAAAAGCAGCCACGTGGCACAGTCACTCACCCAACAGGTCGCCACGATCTCTACCTGCTAGTAGCTCGACCTCATAACGAGCAGCGGCCTGCTTATACACACGTGCTCTCATTCAATGCACAGAATATCCTCGGCAGTTACATAATTAATTCACAGGGATGATCCTCGCGCGTTACACATTTAATCCTCATTATGATGACGGAGAATCTGCAAGATCCACAATCCACGCCTTTCTACCTTCTATAAGAACAGAGCTACGATGGCTTGATCTCTAAGTTCAATCCCCTGGAGCTAAGAGTACATAGGCAATCTCGATCTCAACGAGGTGCAGCCACCCCGACCTAAAACTTCCCCTTTGGTCAAGTCTTCCAACGACCTGACCTAGTAGTGCATTAATCTAGAAATAGGTTAATACATAGATCAACATTTATATTTTAGATTCAATCATTTGTAATAAATTGGAGAGGGTAAGAATGATATCAAGAGAAACTACATGTAGGTCTTGGGATTGTGCTCCAACAGAGAAATATTATATTCCATCAGTTGATGTGGTTTTCATGTCTAGATTTATCAAGTATTACGAGTTTCGTCAGGGGTTGAGTTCATTTGATTTGATTTGTCATGTATTAACTTTGTAATAAAGTCGACAGAGCTCAAAATGGTATGTGCCAATTGAACTTTTTGTTTTTATAGAGACGTTAATGAGATGGAATCTATGTTTTCTTTATCGAAGACAATAGGTTTTTTTTATTGACTGTTTCACTATGCTCATAGATAATGAAGTGTAGATTATACTAATTCTGTGATTATAGGTTCTTATTGACTATTCCTGCTTTGATCCTGATTGAAAGATGATTAATGTATTGTTGTTTGGCTAACTGATTGTAGGTATCTAGGCTACTCGTGTTGCCAAGATTGTTCAGGTAACAGTATAGCAAGGTATGACTTTGGTCTTATTGTTAATTTTAACATTAATATTGATCCGAGCTTCACAAATTTGATAGAATGATGGTATGGCGTTAATAGATGTTGGGATATAGAACAATCAATTGTCTATATTAGTCAACTTCGTTTACACTTTACACACAAACTCAATTGTGTTCATTAGATATACGTACCTGTTGATAAAAGGCCTTCAAATCCCGTGACTTTGATGATATTGCGAGTAAGATATAATTTTCTTTAACTTTGTAGCTATGATTTTTAAGTTGCGAGTAAGATATAATCTGCATATAGTCTTTCATTTGATCTGCAACATGTCACTGCACATAGTCTTGCATTTGATCTGCATATAGTTTGGAATAACAATGTGGGTTGATACAAACGCTAGACTTTTAGTTTAAAATGTCGGACATCAGTTTCCAAACCCTATATTGGTTGGTTTATTGATCTTGGTGGCTTTATTAGGTAGATACTTCTTTATACTGTGTGCTAAACTATATGGAAATGGTGCAACAAAGGGTCTTTCGGCATCTAGGGTGGAACATTCAGAGTATAGGGAAGGAAGTTAAGGGAATTCTTTTGCTATATTGTTAAATTGAGAAGGCACAGGGCCCTTGGCGAATTGATTAAACTAAGAACTTTGCCATTCATGACTTTGTAAATATGTGTGTTTATACTTTTGTAAATTACATGACAATTAAGGATGATTAGCTGCATTTCTTAATGCCAAATGCGTTCTTGAACTGTTTTACATCACAAATGATCTATGTTTATAAACACGTCGGTCATACTCGCTCACTTTATATGGAACTTATTGAATTCAATGGAGAAAACATGTCTTATCACATCCTTATATCTCAAATAGATTAATTCATTAACGCGTATTATGATGTATGGATGTTGATGTATCTTCTCTCTGATGTGTTCACCAAAATTGTTATGTTATGCCCACCTTTATCAAGGTCATAGGATTGATTTCATCTTCTGTCTTCTTACTATGTTACATTGGTTTGGGTTGATTTTCTCTGAGTCTGTTTAGAAATAATAAATTATTTTCTTGCATTGTTTGCAAAGACCCAATAAGCTGTAGATAACGCTCTAAAAATTGATTTAATTGTTTTAAACATTGTACTTGCTAGAAAGTGGCTTGATATTGTTCTCAAGGATGATGATACTCAAGTGCTTCAGAAGGTTTTGTGGCGGATTCATGAAATGAGAGGACATTACAAAAATGGAGAATGTTCAGTTACGAAACATTTCTTGTAGGTGTCATGGTTGATTCATGGAAGGTTTTTTAATTTGTGGTTCCATTGAATTTTTAGGTCAGATTGTAATATGTGTATTGAATTTTGGCAGAGATCAATATGATTAGAATCTGGTGAATTCGAGAATGCCAATTGCGGCAAAAGAATTTAAAAAGCTAAAAGTTATAATGAGAAAAAGATTCATCAATCAATATAAGTGTTACATTTAGGCTAATGGCAATTCTTTTTGAAAATAAATTTTTATAAATGATGTTTAGTTGTTGAATTATTGATTAGGTATGATGCTATTATTGTTAATTGAATTACATTTTAGGTTGAATATCAATTCTACTACAAGCATTTCAGGTATTGGATTTGTTTTTTTTTTTTATCTTTTAAGTCATGATGATTTATTCATCATTCATGCCAGCATTGTTAATTCTTTTTGAGCCACTTTGCGACATACTGCCTTAATGTATGTTATCTTTTAGAGTTAAATGCATTTTCAGTGGTTCAAGCTAATAAGATAATTTATTTTTACTGGTCTATTGTTCTTTTATATATTTTTTCAATAATGGATCTTTGTCCTAAGGAATGATCCATTCTGGCTACTAATCCACAAGAAAAGAAATAGGCGACGACAATAAAAGGGTCAACCACGACAACAAAAGGGTCAACCAGTGAGTGCACAAAAATAACCATAAATTAGTTTATTAGCGACGTGATTGTGTTATCAAATAATATACTAAATTTTTTCACTATTAACTCTAAATTAAAAAATTTATTCGACATGATTGTGTGCAAGTCTAATTTTCTCTTTGTGTGCGATCAAAATTTTTTAGTCCTTCCTACCAAATTTGTTTGTTGGAATCTACTTTTTCCAAGTTTATGTAAGCCGGCTTGTGGTCAGACTTATTTTGTAATAACTTGATACCCATTGACAGAAAACCACTATCACAGTTGTTTCATGATATCAGACCACTGAATTAACAAGTTTGCAAAGGAGATACCCCTTTCATGCTCCATGCTTCTATGAGCTATGCCCACATGTGTGCAATGCTGGTGGTCATATACTCATCTTTACTACTTTAGAAGAGAGCAGGGCTAAGGAATAGTGAATAGAGTGTGTGGCAGCAAGTGATTGGATAGAAAATTAAAAAATATATAAATTTTTGGTTCAACTGCGGTCTATCCTATCCAATTGTGACATGTGGCTATAAATAGTTCTTTAACCAAGTAAAAAAAATAGTTTATGGTGGGCCCGAATTTTATGGAATCAAATAACAGATAAAAAAATTCAAAATTTCTGTCCCAACACAGTACATGATCCCCATACATACAAAGCTATTAAACTGGGGTAGGCTTTAGATTGGGCTGAACTATTCTTACAAAATTGTGCGGGCTTCTATTCTGTTGCACGACAACGAAGTGTACTTTCACATAGTGTATATATATATATATATCCAAAAATTATGCAATAACTCGATACCCCTGGACAGAAAATCACTATCACAGTTGTTTCATGAAGAATATGATTGTATTAATTCAGGCTTGCAGTTTTTCTTATTTTACTATAGATTAAATGTCTTCAGCTATTTAGAACTGATTTATCCTTCTTCAAAATTTACCTTATAGTTTGCAATTATAAAAACATAGCCATTAACGACATAGACACAATAATACAAATTTCAAGGATCTTAAAGGAAGACGACAAACTTGACTCGAAATCTCCGATTTCCTCTTAGATAAAGTTCTTCCTTTTTACAGTACAGACAACAAACTTTCAACTGCAAATCACTTACACAGTAAAGGAGTTAAAATCTGCCATCTCTTCCCAATCTGTAACTCGGCCAAAAATTTAGCTATCACTTATATATTTGTTCAATGCAACTTTGTAATGAATTTATTTATGGCGCAGACTTATGTCAGTCATTTTCTCTCTGCATGCCCACAGCTTCAAGGTTTTTGGGTTGGAAAGTAAATTTACTAGGTAGTTCACATAGCTACACTCTGGCTTGAATGGAAGCTGAGAAACAATTGCATCTTCATAACACAAGTTCCTAATGCCAATAAAAGTATTATGATCAAAAGTTTGAAATAGAACTAGATAGGGGGCTGCAAAGCAAACACAATTCACAGCTTCCAGAAACTGATGGGCGACTAAATTTGAGATTGATGCATACACAACAAGAACTCACTTCAAGCAACATAAACTCGCACATTATTTGGATATACAGATGTTGACAAGTAAACTAATACAAGGCCAACAAAACTACAAAATGCACTTGCAGGTTACAAAAGTCTTCAACTATTCCTACAATTTCACAACACTGCTTAAATCAAGCATATAAAAATTAACAACAGAATAATGTACATTCAGAAGATTTGTCGGAGGACTATATCTAATAGTTTGAGTAACAAACAGAATTAACTCATCAATGACTAAATCTTCATTATTTACATCTACATAACATCCAATGAAAAACAAAATAAAACAATTATCTAAATTTAATCCTACAAAATTATAAAATACGATTGTCAACTTTTAATCAAACAAACAAAATCTATTCGTCTAAATTTAAACTTTCTATGCAATATATAATTAATTGGCAATCGTGGCAGTGCCACGGGTATTACTAGTTCATATAGCGGTGGGGTTCCGTTTACATAAAATTTTACACATAATTGTACTCATCATCTGAGCCATCCATTCTTTTTAATCCAACGGTATTAAAACTACACAGCTGGCCACGGTTTTCAATTGTTAAAAAATTGCTAAAACGGCTCAAGCCAAGCCAAGCAACTATTTTTCTCTCTCTCTCTCTACCCAACAATCTCGATTAAACAGACCTTCCATTATTTTACTCCATTTTTCTCTGTATTCTTCGTTGGTCTTTTTTTCTCTTATAGTTCTAAAAAATTTCTTTTTCTAAAGCTATTGGTCCCTCTCCTCTCAAATTTTTTTCATGCTCTAACCCTATTCAATCATTCATCTTCATCAAAGTAAATAAAAGAATGATAACTTAGATTCTCTTCTACCCCTATCTCCAAGATTACCGACTTGGGAGCGGGGTGAAGAATCTCCGTCATTAACCATTGTAGGATCGGAACGAAGCTCTTGATACCAATTGACGTAGCGGAAGCGATTAAAAATCAAACCTTGAATAACCCAAGGGGAGGTTTGCCTTGAAACAAGGAAGAACTAATATAAAACTAGAGAAAACTAAATTGTAGAGACAAATCTTAATTGTATTGATTGAATAATTCAATAGGTTGAATAATTGTTCTCCCATTCATTTTTTTTTCACGAACTGCTAGTACTGCACTACTACTACATTTGCCCACAAAAATCTGGATTAAACATATACATCAACATTTAACCATCATTCAACGTTGCCTTAGTAATCTGGGTGTTAAATTACAAGAAACTTCAAGCTTAGTTAATTTTCCAAATATACAGGTTAAAGCTTGTTTTATTTCATGTTGGTGCAAGAAAACTAGAAATTCTAAGGTAGAATATGGAACCATCCATGGAAACAAAGTAGAAAGAACTCATCTGTTGAGGAAACTGCACATCAGAAATAGTAGAAAGAGATTCAGGGTAGAAAGAGAGAGCGAGATTCCTCAAAGGAAAAGAGATGTGTTTTTAATTGGCTTAGCTGAGCCGTTATAGCGATTTTTAATAATAAACTAATAATTAAAAACGTGGCCAGCTGTGTAGTTTCATTACCCTTGGATTAAAAGGAATGGATGGCTCAGATAATGAGTATAACTATGTGTGAAAATCTTGTGTAAACGAAACCCCACCGTTTATATAATATTAAATTTATTTGTATTAATTTTTTTATTCATATATACATATAATAAAGGGTAATATCCCCAAAAAACCCCATGTTTAGGTGCCTCTTCCCCAATATGCCCTGACATGGTGTCATTTTCTCAAACAAGACATTTGACTATTTCATAATTTTTAGGAGGTCAAAATTACCTTTGTATTATATCCTCTAAAATCCACCTTTTGTCCTCTAAAATCAGTATAATACAAAAATCTCAGAAAAAGACAAAAAAACAGTTGGTGTATAACTTTTTGGTTTTAACGTTTGAAAATTTTATAACTTGTGATTTAGAAATCGAAAATCAACATGGTGTATATGGTTGGAAAGATCTCGACGAGATCTTACAAACAAGATCCCACATGGCTGTAAAATTTTAAATTTAAAAAATTCAAATTGTTATAAAAATTTAAATATTCATAAAAATTTAAAATTTCATATTTTTTTTAGTGAGAAGTTGGGTTTCGAAAAAAAATTCCTTATAATTTTAAAAGGTTTTTCGGAATTACTATAAAAATCTAAAAAAATCACGCATTACTACAAAATTCAAGAGTTTTTATTTTTGTCCTCTAAAAAAATATTTTCTTGTCTTCTAACACCAAAACAATATCCTCTAAATTGTTGCCCGTTGTTCTGTAAATTACAAAGGGATGATATCTATTCCATATTATTAATATATGTGGATTGTAGTCTGTAATTTGATGCATAAGTTCGATGTCTCGATTAAGGACAAAACCCTTATAGTACAGACAAAAAGAAAATATTGTATTGCTATGAAAAGTTCATATTAATATATAGTTAACTTCACAAAAGACTATATACTCTTTCTAGGTTACAACCCAAACCATAAGAAAGAGAATATAACCCAGTCTAAACATAAATCCTTCCTTTTGCATGGTGTTAGGGCTGGGCATGGTTCGGTTCGGTTCAGTTTTGGCCAAAACTGGCAACCGAACACCTAGTAGGTGTTTTGTAAAAACTAAAACCGAAACCGAACTGTTTCATTTTTGAAACCGAACCGAACCGAAAAAATTTACTAAAACCGAAACATAACCGAACATGTGATTCGGTTCGGCTAACCGAATAAAACCGAACCGAACACCTAGTAGATGGGTTGGACTGTTGGAGTGTTGGACAAATGGGCTGGACTGCGGGAGAGATGGGCTCGACTGTATACAAAATTACATGATGGGCTGGACTATATACAAAATTACATGTTCGGTTCGGTTTTGGGTGTTCCAAAATTTTCGAAACTGCAACCGAACACCCAAAGTAGGTGTTTTACAAAATTAGAAACTGCAACCGAACATGTAAACATGTAAACACCTTATTTTCGGTTCGGATCGGTTCGGTTCGGTTCAGTTTGCATGTTTCGGATCGGTTTTGCCCAGCCCTACATGGTGAATGCCAAAAAGCTCGTCAAATTTGTACTCCATTCTCCCTTCCCATCCCCCACACCAGAACAATATAATAACTCACATCTCTAATTTTTTTTTTTTTTTTTTTGCAAACGGGTTTGAGAGAACCTTTTACCCCTTTAAATCCTGTGAGGAAACTTATATCAAACAAATTGTTACTGACGTGTTTCGAACCAACGACCTCTCCACTTTGTGAGATGGATGCAACCATTGACAGACTCAAATGCTTTCTAACTAGGCCTGTAAAATGGGCCGGGTAGGACTAGCCTGGCCCTCGAACCCTCGAGCCCTTACACTTTAAGGGTCGGGTCAGCCCTACCCTAAACGATGATGAAGGTCGGGTTAGGGCGGGCTAATATGAAAATTGTGAAAACCTCACCCGACCCTTAACCCTTTTTTAAAGGGTTGTGGGTCGGGCTAACAGGTCGGGTTGATAGGGTCGATATATAGGATCATGTTTTACTTGATAAAAAAAAACATACGATCATGTTTTTATTATATTATTTTAAAAAAATTGAAAATACATATAATATGTTTCAATTCTTAAATGTACAAATATATTTTTTTCACAACAAAATTTATTATGGTATATGATATTATCTTATCCAAGAACATTACAATTAATAAATACAAAGAACTCGTAGTTAGATGTTATCTTATTACTAAATTTTAAACTTTAAAATTTTAATTCAAAATTGATAAAATTCTATCATGGTAAGTATAAAATACAAATGTAAAATAATAATCTAATTACCGTCTATTGCATGCTCAATAATAAAATAGATTGTTAATCAAAAAATCTATTGATAATCAATTTTCTTCAGTTATATAATAGTTTTTTCACAACTAATTCGAAAAATATTTAGTAAATAGCATATAAAATAAACTAAAGTAACATTTATGTCTAATTGTAAGAATCTTTATAATTAAAACTCGAAGAAAAAATTCAAATTTTGATATATAGAGAAATATATTGAAAATTATACATATATTCATGAGGGCCATAAGAGGGCTTTGGGAGGGTTAATTAGGGTCGGGTTAAGGGTAGGGTCTAAGATTTCCAAAGCTAAACCCTAACCCGACCCTTAAAAAGAGAGGGCCGGGGCCGTCCCTACCCTAAAAATTGTAAGGGTCAAATTTTAAGGGTTTTTTCATTGAATGGGGCCGGGCCGGGCCGGGTTTAGGGTCAAAGGGTCATTTTTACAGGTCCATCTCTAACCATCATTGAAACTGATAATCTCCCTTTGTTTAAACACTCATGCATTCTTGTTTTTCCGCAAAATCCAAGTAATACATATGGAACCATGACAAATATATATATATATATATATTTGATAAAAGTACGAATTATATTTATTAATCCACCAAATAAAATCGGATACAAACCTGATCAGCATATACAAAACACTGTATATCGTCAGGTGAAAGACCATGGGAGCGATATCCCAGACCAGACTTACAGACACCTTGCTACTGCAGCATACAGACAACACCAAACCACCAGCTATCCCTGATTCCCTGTTCATGCGTAACCCTGGACCACCTGTTCAGCCGTTCAACACATCCTCAATCATTTTTCCTGAGCAGCACACTCCTAATCCGAGCATCGCCAGCTATCCCAGAGATACATGCACCTCTTACACAAGGCCTATCATAGGCTTGAAACTCCCCACTTTACATAGAAAACTACAGATGAATGTAACCTAGTATAAACATCCATACACCAGCCTGCAGTGACCCATACATGTAAGAATGCTTCACCACTGTTCTGCCATAATCCCTACCCAGTCCAACAGCAGTTCTCTGAAGGAAATATCCTGCCTGCATTCCAGACTTTTCTTTCTAATATTAATAAGCCATAACCAAACTGTGCCCTTGATGTGCCTGATTAGTTTGTTTATGTTCACTATTACCCCATTAAAAACTGCTTCATTTCTCATCTTCCATCTGCACCACAAAAGAGCATAAGGTAAAATTTCCCATATAGCATGTGCCACCCCTCTCGAATTCAGGTTTGTCCAGGTTTCGAGCATCTCTCTTGCAGTACTCCATGACTGAAGGGCCTCCATAGCAGCAGTTTTGACAGTTAACAGTTCTTCCCATACCCCTTTCGTAAAGCTACATGTTAAAAACAAGTGTGCCGCAGATTCAGCATCCCTTTCACACAAACTACATCTGTTTGGAAGAATTATACCTCTAGCCTGTAATTTGTCAACTGTGAGCACTCTATCCCACATTAGACTCCAAATGAACATCTTGACATTAGTTGGGATGGGTGGCTCCCATGTAGCCTTGAAAGCGAAGATATACAATTGAGCTAGCTTGGCCCCTTCTAGTCAACGAAAACAAATGTTTATAGCATGACTTCACAGTAAACTTCAGACTTTTCTTTCGAATCCATTCCCATTGATCCTCACCCTCTTCTATAGTCGCGGTTACTGGCATGCTCATGAGGGTTTGAAGTTGCATTTGTTCACTCTCTCGTAGTTGTCTTCTCCTTAGTTTGAGGTCCCAATTTCCATTTAAACAATGAGCCATCACCGTTTCCTCCTTCGAAGCCGCATATTTGTACAACCTAGGGAACCGCCTTGCCAGCATACAAAACCTAGTTTTTACACCATTTTTCACAATGTGACGGATTCCTTTGAAGAACTCATCTTGCGAACAAAGAATTCCTTTCCAAAGGCTACACCCATGAGCTTGAGATACTTTCTTTGGTTTGCCGCCCTTATCACAAGCCCCGTACTTAGCATCGATCACTCTTCTCCAAAGAGCTCCATTTTCTTGCCCATATCGCCATAAACATTTTGAAAGCAACGTTTGGTTCATGACTTTGAGCCTACGAAGGCCCAAACCCCCTTCTTTCATTGAAGTGCAAACGGTTTCCCATGCGAGTAGATGAATCTTTCTTTTTTCCTCGTTCGAACCCCATAGAAAATCTCTAACGATTTTTTCAATGGAATCCGCTACTCTATATGGGATTGTGAACAAAGAGAGATGATACACCGCAAGACTTTCCAAAGTGCTCTTAATGAAGATAATGCGTTCTCCTTTGGATAAGAACTTCCTTTTCCATCCATATAGCTTATTTTGAAAATTCTCAACAACGGGTTCCACACTTGTATTTGGCCCCAAGGGGGAGGCCAAGAGACTTAGATGGAAGATTTCCAACTTCACACCTGAAATAGTATGCCAAAATATCAATGTTTGAGACCTCCCCTACCTCCGACAAGGATGACTTTGCAAGATTGATCCTTAGGCCGGAGATGGCTTCAAAAATGATCAAAACCCCTTTGATGATTGACAAGTCTTGAAAGGAAGGTTCGGTCAAGAAAATAGTATCATCGGCGAATTGGAGTATCCCCACTTGGACCTCTCCGTTGCCGACATGAAAACCCCTCAACAAATCCAAGTGCATACATTGAGACGTAAGTCGCCCTAGTGTTTCCATTACCAAGATAAAAAGGAAAGGGGAGAGGGGGTCACCTTGTCTCAAACCTCTATGGGACTTGAAATTATCCTCGGGTGAACCATCAATCATAATAGAAAAATGAGTCGTGGAGATACACGTATGAACCCACTTCCTCCACTTCCCGCCAAACCCCATTCTTCCAAGGATGTAGTCAAGAAATCCCCAATTGACGTGATCATAAGCCTTAGTAATATCAACTTTACATATGATCCTAGGGGTCTCTTGTCTCACCCTCGAATCGATACACTCGTTGGCAATGAACACACTATCTAGAATTTGGTGGTCCTCTAGAAAAGCTCCTTGTGTCCCGGACACAACATGGTGAAGAACCTTTTTTCATCCTCGATGCGAGAACTTTGGAGATAATTTTGTACACACCACCAATAAGGCTTATCGGCCTATAGTCATTACTTTGATAACCAGCTTTAATCCACCTCTTAACACTTTTCAATATATAATGTGATTTAGTAAAATTGCATGTTAAGTGGATACAATACCTTGTTTAGAGGATAAAGGTATATTGTTTAGAGAACAACAATTAATGTTTTAGCGGACAAGACCCTTATAGTATATAGAGAAAAAATTATTGAGAAAATAAAAATCACATGTTTTGTTTTTATTTTTTCATACCCATGTGGGATCTTGTTAGATAGATCTCGTCGAGATCTTTCCAACCATATACATCATATTGATTTTTAATTTCTTAATCAAAAGATATGCAAGTTACAAATAATATAACAAAAAAATTAATTAATATTAAAAGAATGGTCAAATAACTAAAAATGACAATAACGTTTGCAACAATTTTCACTTTTAACAATGTATTACAAATCATAACAAATTCACTTGGTTGTCATGATCTGAAATACATTGTTAAAAGTGAAAATTGTTGCAAACGTTGTTGTTATTTTCAGTTATTTGACCTTAAAAGAATATGTTTTTATCTCTTTCTTATTTGTCTTATTCTAATTTTCTCTTTTGTTTTTAGTACAAAAGGTATTTTAGTAAAAAAAAAAAAAAAAAAAAAAAAAAAGTGGGGTAAGGGCTTGTTTGAGAAGATGACCCCATGTCAGGGTTTATTGGGGAAAAGACATCTTAACATGGGGCTTTTTTGGGATATTACCCTATAATAAATTATTATGTTTGGTTATATATATTTTATTAATTTGTGTTATATTTTTGTTTTGATTTTATTTTTATTGAAATGTTTGTGTTTATACTTTATTAAGAGAGTAGAGAAAGTGGGTAGATATTTTTGGGGTTTAGTGAAAAATGGGGAAAAGTATAGAGAAATACAAAATTTAATTATAAAACCAATAAGTATATATATATATATATATATATTTTTATTTGTTTTATGGGAGAAAATTTGTGAGAGCTTGATGATCATATAGAGTGCCACATAGGAAAGAGAGTGTGGAACCCATTGGGTCAAGTTGGGGAACCAGTGCTACGCACTGGTGTATGAGAAAGAGCTTCATTAGACAGCCCGTATTAATTATGTTTGATTAATTTATGTTTTGGCTACTTTTTGTGTTTAATTTTGATTCGAGAGGTTTGCGCTTAGTGGGAGAGTGGATAAAAATGTAGAGATTTTTTGTTTAGTGGAAAATGAAGAAGAAATATAGAGAAGAACAAAAATTAGAGTTTATTGGATCCAGTAACTGCACAGGATCCGGCATAGGTTGTCTCCTGATCAGCCCAGATTGACAGAAGACAGAAAAATCTGTCAGACTGGGATTCTCAGCTTCAAACAACAAAGCTGAGTACGAAGCTCTAATATATGGTCTCCAGACAGCACTCCATCTGGGGGCGCGGAGAGTCATGGTCAAGACAGATTCAAAGCTAGTGGCGAACCAGTTCGCCGGATCCTTCCACGCCAAGGACGACCGGATGACAAAGTATCTTGATCGTCCATTCCCTGGCAGGGAAGTTCGGATTCATCACGGTTGAGCAACGACCAAGGATAGACGTCAGGCACGCAGATTCCCTGGGGTATCTTTCTTCTTCTATCAGCACTACAGAGCCCCGTCAGCTATCAATCGGATACCAGAAAGAGCCGAGTATCGGGCCCAAAGATCCAGGCATGCCGCTACCAGAGGTCTATCTCGTGGAGTGCAGACTGGTAGTTGGCTATTTGTCTAACCTCTATCGAAAGATTATATTTTTAAGTTGAAGTTCCTTCTTGTGCCTGTATAAATTGGATATCAAAGTAGACAAGTAACAAGCAAGGGTCGTACCTACCTCAGAGGGGGAGATCTTAGTTCAAACACAATAGAAAACAATGGTTAAGAAACACCAAGGGAATCAATAATAAGAATTGAGATTGATTCTACTTCCTACAGGCAATAATAATAAACTGTAAATAACCTAACTTAAAGAATATGGTAGAGATGAAAAGAAAATCGTATGATGACATAGGGGGAAGAATTGGTATCCACAAACTAAATCATGCAAACATAACATGTTGTTCTTTCATGTTCAATCTATAACAATTAATTAGTCACCTCTCGGTTATTCCAATTAATCATTAATATCTATAATAATCATGTAGTCACCTCTCAGCTATTCCACTCAATTAAAACGGGATTCTCTTATGCATGTTATTGAATATGTCTTATTAATCAAACCGTCACCTCTCAGCTATTCAATTTAATTAACTTAACATATTAATTCACAACTAAACCATCACCTCTCAGCTATTTGATTTAATTATAAAAGGGTTCCAATAAAAGATATAAACTGCAGATATGTAATCACCTCTCAGCTATTTTACTACACATCTTCAATCAATATAAATAAAACCATTAAAGCTAGGTCTCCCTAAACCCTAACAATAGTATTTTAACAATATGGATAACAATAACATGCAAATAATCATACTTACCTCATACTGCAGATAGAAGTAAATAAGCATTAAGAACTTTGAATGACAATGAACATTGACAACAAACATGGTGTTTTTGCATCATCTAGAGTGCTTCCACCATCCCTCTAAGGAGATTTTAGCTACTCATCCTTGATGATGACACCATGGAATAAATAAATAAATAACAAAACATCATAATGGAAAAGATAATGGATTTGATATTGATAATTGAGTTTGATACAAAAGAAGAAGAAGAAGAACTTTCTCTCCTCAATCTTCAATAATAAAAACCTTAATTACTACTTCTCTTATATAGAAAATACAAAGTAGAATACTTGCACGCAAAGACTTCCAAATTAGGTCAAATTCATGGCTGCTGCTGTTGGTCTTCTAAAGACATTAGGTATTTAGCAAAACCTAATTCTCTTGGGCTTAAGTTGTAGCTTGGACCAAGACCTTCAGTTTGATAGCTCATGGGCCCAAATCAGACTTCTGGACCGCCCCACTTTGATCTAAAGTAAAGTCAACAGAGCTGACCATGGGGTGCCCTCGACAGATTTTATGGGTGCAAATATCGATTCTCCTTCCCTTGTGCAAACAACAACTTTTTGCTTGCTTTTCTTGACTTTTCGCGGGCTTTTACATAATATTCGCATTTCGACTCATGAAACCTACACAAAAGGCAAGAAAACACTAATCAATAGATTTAATACAATAATATAATCTAAGTGCTAGACAAACAAGGTGTTATTCGGGGGATAAGTATACACTTTTGAGGACTTATCAAATACCCCCAAACCGCACTTTGTTTGTCATCAAGCAAAGATGAGAAGAAAGAATTAAGGACTCAAAAGAGAAGTAAAACTAAGGTGATTGCATTAACCATATGCATCAAGGCTTTTAACCACAAGGGTTTCCCAGGTGGAGGAGTTATAGTCTCCTGAGGATTTTCCAGAGAAGATACCCACAAACTTACTACAATGACTAATCCAAGAATAGGATTTTCTACCATTTACCTCAGAAATGGTCATATCAAGGATAAGGATAAGTATTGCAAAACCGTTCATATGAGATAACATACTACAAATGCATGAATAAGATATGAAATATAAGCCAAGCATAACGGTCTCAAATGCATCGAAGACAGGCATGTACCTATACTACCACGGGTCTTAAGTCACCTTTGGAAAGGTCGCTTTGACTTCTGTCTCACAATACACTAAAAAATAAAGTCACTCAGAGATGGTGTTTATCATTTTACCTCTATGTGAGGAAAGAAGATGGACAATTATCTCACATATATCAATAAGAACGGACTGGTGTAATAGAATGAACTTAGTCTCAAAGAATGGAAAAATTAGCCTTGTTTGAGATGTCGGGTTTTTCACCTCAGCACCTTCTCACTTACTCGCCACATCCTACCATATCAGCTTAGATCTACAAAAGACAGTAATGGGTTGTAACTTGGCTTAAGACAATGCTAGAAATGGAAAAGACTTTTGTGAAATATTTTTGGAACATTCGGGCCTTCAACACTTGTGATCTGTAATAACAACACATGGAGAAATTTTTGGAATTTTTCTTTTGGGAGGAAGTGTTTCTCATCTTCTTTTGGAAAAATTTCAATGAAGCTCTAACCAATATTTGGGAATCTTCCGTTCTTTTTGGATTTGAATTGGTTTGGAAGATTATGGTTTTTTCTTGATTTTCTTCAAAATTTTTGATTTTCAATATTTTTTTTTTCTCACTAATTTGGAGGTTTCTTTGTATTTCTCCTTTCTTCTTGTAACCACATAAACACTCATCCTCATGTTCCAAAAACAACGGGTAAAAGGACCTAGACATTCTAACGGTTTTTACTCCTATAATGGAGTTGGGTAAGGATAAATGGCTCAAGAAAAAGGCTAAGTAATAAGGAAGGCTCAGAATGGTTAACCTAAGGGATAAAGTAACATCGGGGTAGGCTAAGGTAAACATGGTTTAACTAAATGTCTTTGTATCATCTCTAAGTACTGATATGGTGATCACATCTTGAATAAGCTACAAGACCAAAGTTTATATTACACCCACTTGATGTCATCTCAAGACTAACTATAAAAATGAATATGAGACTAAAAACAGACAAAACTGAGAGGTTGAGTCTTATGACTCCAGATGTACGTAATAACAATCCAAGAAAAAGACAGGTCTCAAAAGCTCACTGGGTTAAGTCTCTACACTTATTCCTCAAGTTTCTCAAGGTGTAGTTGTATTTGCACATGTAATCTGTAATAAATGTAAGTGAATGCCATGTTTATGCTCATGCAAATGTAGTATAAGACTCAACTACTGGGTGAAACAATAAATGTCCTTAAACTTGAAAAAGATAGAATTTGACTATTATATTCATCATTGATGGTGTACTTATCCTACTTTTTGGAAAAGTCTTTGTAACCAAGATTTTTAGATTTTTCAAAATTTTTGAATTTTTACACAAGTATGGATAAAGAAGTTTGAAAATCATTTGCAAAAAAGATTGTAATACTTCCCACCCCCAAACAAAGAGATTGTCTTGTCCTCAAGGCACATACTAAGCATAAGAAATAGAGATACAAAGATATTACCATGAATGTACTAAAAATTCAAACCGCTTTATAAATTTTTGTCAAATAAAATTATCTCCATATACATAGAGATTACAAGGAATTCCATACTGAGACACAACTGAAATAAAATATACTGAAATAAAGGACTGACTCAACATAAAGGGAAATCCTATCTTAAAACAATGCATTTTGTAACCGCAATAATTATCAACCAGCTAAACGTCAAAGAGAGAGTGGGTGGGCCGGCCGTGCCCACCCCCAAACAAAACTGAGCACAGATGGGAGAACGGGCGGTTTAACAGTCAAAATGCAACTAAACCTGACAATAAAAAGAAAAGTAATAAAACACGCTCGCGCTTAGAGATACACAGGGCTGCTTCCCAGGAGCGCTAAGTTTAACGTATTTAGCCAGACAGGAGGACAAACAAGACTCACTCCCTAGATAACCGCTACTCAAAACAAAGATACAGAAGAGATAAAATGCTAGAGTGGAATGCACAAGATCCTGATGTCTAAGATACAACAAAGAGTCTTTTAAAGTCAGATACTCGAGACTTAAAAGAAGATGTAAATGACTTCCCCACCCCCAAACAGAGCGAGAAACATGTCTGTTTGTTGGTGATGCTCAAGAGAAAAACGTGCACTGGATCAATTATACTCATCCAGTAAGAGTTTGTGGACTAACGGTCCCAACACTTTCAACCACACCTCTCAAAAGAGACAAAAGGAAAGGAACACAAAGAGGGTCCGGATACCAACAAGTCAAGGGTTAGTCTAAATAGGTAGGATCGTCTAAAAGAGTTTCAAGAGACCTTAACTCATGAAAATGCTTAAAATATTGACCATTGACTTTAAATTCAGAATCGTCTGCAGGATTAATACATGTAATAACACCATAAGGAGTTACTGCAGGCACGACAAAGGGGCCTGACCAACGAGACATAAGTTTACCAGAAAATAAATGCAAACGAGGATTATAAAGAAAAACTTTGTCACCAATTTAAAAATAAAGCTGATTTTTTTGTTCGGTAGTAAGAGATGGAGAGATGATAACAGAATGACTACCGTTTGAATCTAATTGGGCACATTTCAGCTCGGGAGGGAGAGGATCAGGAAATGGAGGGATGGTCTCGACTTGGAACTCAGAATCAATGCAACAAACCGAATCAAGGGCCTCAGGGTCTTTGGGGGGTCAAAGATAGGCATAGAATCAAGAAGAGTCTTGGTTTGGGCAATAGATTGGTCGATGTCGAAGTCAACATTATGCATGGTAGGGCAATTAACAACCGGATCTTTAGGGTAACAACTAGGTACCATCTCATAGGGTAGAGAATCGAGAAGGCACACCTCTTTGGATAAAGAAAGATCAGGGGGTTGTTGGCCAAGATTAAAGATATTAACTTCAATGGTCATAGATCCAAAAGTGAGAACCATATAACCATTCCGACAGTTTATGAGAGCATTAGAGGTGGCCAAAAATGGACGGCCAAGGATGATGGGAACTGAGTCATCGGCAGTAGGTTCAGTGTCCAACACCACAAAATCAACAGGATAGTAAAAGTCGGACACTTTGACTAATAGATTCTCAACTATTCCTCTAGGTACTTTCAATGATCTGTCGGCCAATTATAAAGACATGCTCGTGGGTTTCATGTATGTTAGACCCAGGCTGAGGTACAAGGAGTAAGGCAAGAGATTAACACTCGCTCCCAAGTCTAACAAAGCTCTAACAAAGCTCCCAGGTATGGTCGGTTTTCCAGGGTCTTTATATTTTACCACGCTGTTATATTGGACAAGTGAAGAGAATTCTTCTGCCACAAACGTGTTTTTAGGCACATTTGTTTTTCTCTTGGCGGTGCACAAGTCCTTCAAAACCTTAGCATAGAAAGGTATCTTCTTAATAGCTTTGAGGAAAGGTATATTAATATTTATTTGCTTAAACACATCAAGTACCTCCTCAGTTTGTACTTCCTGTAGAGACCTTGTGAGTCTCTGGGGGTAAGGCACGGGTGGGTTGTAAGTTCGTGGAGGATCCACAATCTCACGAGCATGCTTCTTCGACTTAGAGGTGGTTGCCTCATTAGCCGAAGCTTTAGACAGGGCAACAGGGCCAGTGGTAACCGGGGTCACAATATTAGGACTTGGTTTATAATTAATTTGATTATCGACCTGTTTACCTGACCTAAGGGTGGAGACCGAGTTAACTTCAGCAAGCGGTGCAGATGTAGACGGAGTTTTCATCACCAAGGAAATTTCCTTGCCTTTGGGGTTCGGGATGTACTGTCCTGGAAATCTACCTTTTTCATCAAGTTTTTGTTCAAGCCTCTGGATGGCCTGGGCGTTTGATTCAATGGATGACTGGGTCTGTTGAATGAAACGAGCAAGCACAGGGTCTGTCAAATGAAACAGGCAAGCACATCCTCAAGGGAGGTTTTAGGAGGGGCAAATTGATTAGTCGCCACATCGTCCCTTGAACTATTCATGTGATGAACATTGTTCGAGTATGGGGGGACTGGTGCCCTGTTCCGATTAACAGTGTTACCAATATACGTGGCATTGCTACGTTGCCCATAAGAGTTATTAAAACCAGGTGGACCCGAATGATGATTATTAGAATAAGAAAGATTGGAGCGGTCCATGTATGGGTACGTGGCATTGCCCTTAGTAAAGTTGGTTTGCCCCGCGTAATTGAACGCACGAGCTTCCTCAGTTTCTGGTGAATTATAAAGGAGAGGGCAAAATTCAGCAGTATGGTCCGGTCATGACAAGCACCGCATGAAAGAGTGGAGACACTCATAACAGGTGATGGGGGCTTTAAGGACACACCAAGTGCTTCTACCTGTTTGGTTAAACCATGAAGTGAAGTTTTAAGCTCAGAGTCTGGTTTGACTTCATATAGACCTCTAGGTTTATCAAATGAGTCTAGGGTATTGTTTCTCGGGGTATGTCCAGGTATGTCGCATTGTTGGCCGTTAGTAGTAATCTTTCCAAGGAAAGCCAGAGCCTTGGTGGTGGAATAATTAAGGAAATCTCCACCACTCATGCTTTTAACTGTGTTTCTAGTTTGAATATTAAGACCTCTATATAGAATCCTAACTTTTTCAGTGTCATCGACTTTGTGGTGTGGACACCGAAGAAATAGGTCTTGAAACCTTTCCCATGCATCAACTATGTCATTAGTTCTGGTAATAGGAAAGAATTTGGTCAAAAACGTTTTACTTAGTTGAGCCCAAGTGGCAATAGAATTGGAAGGAAGGCCATGTAACCAGTGAGATGCTCTATCCTCAAGAGAAAAGGGGAACAATCCCAACCTAACTTCCTCCCCAGATAAATGTTTCTCCTTAAAAGTATTGAGAACAGTCGTAAACTTATTGAGGTGCTAATATGGATCTTCCCGTGGAAGTCCATGGAACTTAGGCAACATGCCCACAATCTGTGGGCGAATGCCATAGCTATCTGCAATTGTCATAGGTAAGACAATGCAGGTAGGTGTCCCAGTGGCCAAGGGTGAAAAGTAATCCCGAAGGGTAGCTTCTTGAGCCATAGGTGCGGGAGTTACTTCAGAAAGTGAAGTTGAGTCGTTTAACTCTTCTTCAGAAGGTATGGAGGTTGAGTCGTTAAACTCTCCCTCAGTAGGAGTAGATTTTAGGTTTGAACAAGATTTTACCTGATCTAAGATGCATGCAACATGCGCATTACATATGCCACAGAAGTCCTAACCATTCAAAAACATCTACCAACGGGCTCAAAAACCGACTCAATTTTGTGTTCACCCAAGTCAATGAGTTCTTTCCAAGCTTCGTTTGTGAATTCTCCCTATATTTTGATAGTCAAGCAGCGAATAACCAGTATGAGAGGTTTTTTGTGCGTAAGCAACGTTCCTTAATTAAATAACCACAGTGATTCTACAGACGTAATCTGTAGGGGTTCCAGACCCAATTCCTAACTTGTGCTCCAATCAAAGAATGGTTCATGCAGTACTAGTTGAAATGTCTGCTCAAGTTCTCAAATGAACATCGTGATAGCATGGCCTTAGTTGGTTCAATTTTAAGACTTAGCATCAATTGATTTTAGGTTTCACTTTTAGTCCAGGTCCGCCTTGCAGTCCCGGTTTAACAAGTAAAAACAGAAATTGAAATCAAGCAACAATCAAGGTCACGCTATTCAATACAGAAAATCCCCTTGCAGAGGATTCGAGGAGGATTAGGAGAATGCTTACCTCCCACTTTGTGCTTAAAAGTAAAAATTGCCAAACTGAACTCGACTCAAATGCTTACACCCGCGACCCCTTCTTGGATCCAATAATTAAATATCTTACAAGTCTCTAAAAATGCTGAACCAAATAGACTACTTAGTTCACCTCACAATCACTCAACAAGAAAAAAAAAAACTGAAACGGAGCTCTGGAACATTCTGGAAAAATCATGCAAAATGAGGTAAATTCCCTGCCTGGAACTCGACTCGAGATGCTTAAAGGCCAAACTGAACTCGACTCGAGTTCTGGTCCAATTCGAACCAGTAACTTTTCAGGAAAAATCTTAAATGCGCGATCTTCTTAAAAATTTGATTTTGACTCCGTTTTTTGAGCTTTTTTCAATTCGTCTTCACTGCAAGATCAATAAGAGGACTAAGTAACAAGACACTTAAAAACAATAATTAAAAGAATTAAAAATAGAAGTGGGATGATGTCCCTAAACAACTATTCTCGCTTGTGTTTGAATGAACTCCGTTCCTTAGAGCGGCACCGATGCCATTTTGGTAGTTGGCTATTTGTGTAACCTCTATCAAAAGATTATATTTTTAACTTGAAGTTCCTTCTTGTGCCTGTATAAATTGAATATCAAAGTAGACAAGTAACAAGCAAGGGTCGTACCCACCTCAGAGGGGGAGATCTTAGCTCAAACACAATAGAAAACAATAGTTAAGAAACACCAATTGAATCAATAATAAGAATTGAGATTGATTCTACTTCCTACAGGCAATAATAATAAACTGTAAATAACCTAACTTAAGAATATGGTAGAAATGAAAAGAAGATCTTATGATGACATAGGGGGAAGAATTGGTATCCACAAACTGAATCATGCAAACATAAAATGTTGGTATTTCATGTTCAATCTATAACAATTAATTAGTCACCTCTCAATTATTCCAATTAATCATTAATACCTATAATAAGCAAGTAGTCACCTCTTAGCTATTCCACTCAATTAAAACGGGATTCTCTTATGCATGTTATTGAATATGTCTTATTAATCAAACCGTCACCTCTCAGCTATTCAATTTAATTAACTTAACATATTAATTCACAACTAAACCATCACCTCCAAGCTATTTGATTTAATTATAAAAGGGTTCCAATAAAAGATATAAACTGCAGATATGTGATAATCACCTCTCAGCTATTTTACTACACATCTTCAATCAATATAAATAAAACCATTAAAGCTAGGTCTCCCTAAACCCTAACAATATATAGTATTTTAACAACATGGATAACAATAACATGCAAATAATCATACTTACCTCATACTACAGATAGAAGTAAATAAGCATTAAGAACTTTGAATCACAATGACATTGGGAGGCGTTCCAAGAACTCAGGAAATGTTTGACTCAATTTTGAGCCAGCTGTGGTTCGGGTGGTCCAAATTGAGTCAAAATTGAGTCAAACATTTCGATGGTCGCCTCTGCTGCTAAGAGAGACGGTGGTCGTCTCTACCAATCCAATATGTACAAGAACCCTAAATAGGCTCTCCTCTCTTAGCAGCAGAGGCGACCATCGTCTCCTCGGACACACCTCCCACCATCTTCGGCTGGGCCAGGTTGTCCACCTCAGCATGTACCTGCACCGGGGTAGGAAAGAATCCCTCAGTAGTTGATTCGCCAGACCCACGGGAAAGGAGAAGTCCGCCATCCCTCGACATCAGACTTGGATCACCGGAGGAGTCAGATGAGCCATAAAAAATATGTGGCCTCCTCCGACGACCCAAGGGAGAGTTTGAATGACAAACGGAGCTAGGATCAATAACCTGGACATCCCCGATAACTAGAATGAATTCCGGCAGAACATCCGACATTGGCTCATCAGGAAGAGATCTTCCCCCGACTGGAAGAGCCTCGTCGGGCCAGTCGTCCATCTCCCCCCGCAGATCAACAACATCACTCTCAACCGGAGGCTCCTTCTCGGCACTGGGGACTGTGCTCTCCACAGTAGCAGCACCTTCACTAGAGCTGGACTCTACCTCCACAACTTGCGGAGGGGCCGACAGGGCTGCAAGCATGGCCGGGAAGCGGATATACATCACGATCTGATCAGGGAGTGTTAGGTCCCGCAGGTCTGCGGGCAGACTAAAAAAGTGCTCAATGTTTCCTTCAGCAGCAGAGGAGTCCACCTCCGCTGGCAGAGACACTTGAAGCTAACGTTTCCCTGCAAGCACAAGCATGGAACTATTCATGAGCCGGAGCTCAGCAAACATGCAAAACATAAAGGCAAAAATGAAAGAAAGGTCAGACGCATGCTTACCTATGAAGTCCGGCGACACCTGTATGTTGCGATCATACGACCACCCTGACACCCGGTAGCAGGGCTCGAACCAGTTCCCATAATGATTGGGAAGTCCAGATAGCTTCCGGGCAGTACGCCACGTAAAAGCAGCGTTTCTTGGCCTCCCGGGTGACCGACTTCATGAGCATGAACATCTCGACCCCGCCAAAGGGAATCTCGTAGTGGAGGGCAATCAGCCCGATCCGACGCAGAATTATCCAAAAGGACACGTGCATCTGACCCGACGGGATCCCCCATCACGACAATAGTCTCGGAATAGAAGAATGCAGCGGGAGCTGTATACCATACAAGAGTTGGTAAAGACTTACCGCAATGAGGTTGCCGGAGCAACCGTCTGAAATGGAGGGGTGGGAACCAAACCGAACCCCTCTCCAGCCAGCTGCTCCTGAACTTCCGCCGCGCTCATCCGCTCGAGTTCAGGATTTCGGGGGAGGTTGGAGGAAGTTTGCCACCTCCTCCTTGGCCTCTCAACTGGAGGTTCGATAGTATAAAGAGGAGCCACCTCCGCCACACCAGCAGGCGAAAGAGGTCCAGTAACCCGGAATGCTCCTTGGTCCGCTCTCATCAGCAGAGGGACGGGGAGCCAAATTCTGGGGCTCTTCATCACTACAGGAGCTCAGAACTAAAGTTCTCTTCATCGTCGAAATAAAATTCGCACAGAAGACACCGGAATTTTAGAGTATTCAGAACCTAGGGTTCCGGTGGATAGCGAAATGAAACAGAAATGATGAAGAAGGAAGAGAAAGAGAGTGTAAGGAATACCCTTCTCTCTTTCGAGCCTTCCCTTTTATAAGGGAGAGCCCATAGCCCACTGGCTAATGGAATTCCAGGTTCTTTTAATGAACTCTTCATTAAGATCATTAATCCAATCGGTTTAATGACTCGATCAGCAAAGAATCACAAGCTTTCATTGGAAGTTGAAACTGTTCGTCTTCCCGCCAACAAAGGAAGATTTAGAGAAGACGAAGTAGGGCCCACTTAACACAGTTAGCGGGGCCCACACCGCACAATCATCTGGGATGACCCACGTCAGCTGGGACCCACCTCGTACACTCAGCAAGTTCCATTCAGCATTTTCAGGTGTGGTCTGCATGGTTTGGGTCAGCGACATATGGACCCCCGATTTACGTCATCATTGTCAAGGGAAGATTGACCGGCATGTGTTCCTACACTCATCATGACAAGAAAGTAACCGAACCTATCTACCGGAGCACAAGATAGTGATAAAAGAAAATGTGATTTTATTACGAAAGGCATTATACGGGGTGCACCAAATCCCCTACATAGTGCGACCGGAGCTAAATTACATCAAGGGCGGAGACTGAGGATCCGAACTAGACCCCTCCGGTGACTCAGGGAGATGGTACTTAGCATTGGCTTCAGCGTACCCTTCCTTACATGAGGAGATCGCAATAACATCAATCTTGCCCCCCATCCGGGCAAGCTCAGCAGAAGCAGATTTCAGCCTCTCCTTAAGGCACCGAATCTCCTCATCCTTCTCTTGTATTCGGCCCTCATGACACTCATCCCACCGGCGCTGATCTTCTACAAGTTCGACCACTTGTGCCTTCGAGCTGGTCACACGACTAAGGAAATGCGCCCGGTACTGCTCCCGGTTTTCGCCAACAAAACAGGAATCGGAATGCCTAGCCGCCATGAAAGATGAGCAAGAACAAGAAATGGAGAGATAACTCGTCAAGAGTAGACTCCTCACTATATATTGCCTCAATAACCCCACAAAGGTTAAAAAGACCGGGCCACAGCCCAATTGCTTCCCGAGAAGCAACGGTCTCCAATGGACCGACAGTCAAACTGCCAAAACCAAGACAAGACAAGACAAGCAAATGCACTGTTCATGAATAAAAGTCAAAGAAAGAGGGCACCGCTCCTCAACAATGGTGCGACATTAACTAGTTTGTCAAAACATTCCGCGAGGCGGTGGGCGGGGAAGAAATGACCTGATCCCAGCTAACACCCCCGGCCGCGGCATTGCCAAGTATCCAGACCTTATCTTTCAAGTTCTGAATCTAGTCTTCAGCTTGATTAAGAGAATCTTCAGAAAGTCGGAGATCTCGGCACAGAGATGCAATGATGTCGTCTCGCTTCTTGAGAGACAGCTTCATGTCATGCTCCAGTCGGACAACCTTCTCCAGGGTTTTCTCTTGAGTCTGCACTTGGTTGAACACATGCTCTACTTTAAGGTTGAATGCGCGATGGGCTAAGTCAGCAGCCCGGTCGTCAACCATTCTTCAGAAGAGGTTTCAGCAACAACAACAACAACAACAACAGAAACCATAGAAAGAGAAGTGGACATCCTTCTACACCTCCAGTCTACTATTTATAAAGGAGGAAAGAAACCCTAGTCCTTGATCCAACGGATGCATAATCATCATCAAGAAGCCTGTTAAGGAAGGAATCCTACGAATCTCAACAGCCGGGGAAGATATTGATAAGATCTTTCCCAAGCAAATTTTTTACTTGACAAAGAGGGGGCGATGTGTGTACCCTAGGTAAAAATCCCGACAGGTGTCACCGATGGCTGTATAAGAAGATAAACCGAGAGCACCCGGTTTCAAGGGATCCACATACGCTCTGTGGACCTTGACGCACCGGATAGTCCATGATCAATAGGTGGAGCCCCCGTTGCTGTATAAGAAGTTGAACCGTGGGCTGCCATGCATCGACCAGACCCACGTCAGTCAAGTAGTCCAGGTCCGGCCCAGTAAAGTCCAGCAGCGACAAGGGCTCATCCAAAGGCTCAACACAGAAGCCCAGAGGACTTGGCCAGGGTGTATGCAATGAAGATTGGGCCTCTGATCAGAGGAGTCAAGCCCAAGTCTTTGCTTTCACGCTTGGTCAATCCAAGTCCCAACCAACTGGATAAGTCCAGTGAGATTCCAAGCTAACAGAACCGATAGTTCCAGCCCATTGGAGAAGATAAAGGAAGACCTAGGTTGAACCAGGACCTATCAGAGGATGTCACGTGGCAGTCGCCCTGGTCAAAGGGGATTCAAACCAAGGAGATAATCGCTCGACAGCATGCAAGCTATCTCCACGGAAAACATCTTCACAGTTGAACTACCTAAGTTCATGGAGTCAAAACCGGAGGGGTGGTTGAGCCAGCCTCCTCCGGCCTACTACAAATACAGGAGTTCTAAACCTCCTGAACTACGAGTCTTTCACTAAGCAACTCCATTAGAGCTTAGTGGAAGCAAAGACTTGATTCCAAGTTAATCGTCTTAGATACGTAGGCAGCCTGATCCCGATCAAGTCCAGTCTCATTGTATACTCCCCATCTTATCTCTGTCTATACAAGGTTTTCATTGTAACTGTACGATCAATCTATACATATCTCGAGTTTGTGGATCAAATTTTTGCACCCACAGTACCCACCATCGTATTTTCGTTCCCTAACTAGCCAAGCAGCTTCCCCAACCATTTTCCCCTTAGAATCGAGATCTTCCCAGAGAAGGTCTTCCTCCTCACCTTCTCTAACACACTCACTTCATATCCAATCTCAAAAGTGTTGAGTATAACATCAAAGACTTTGTCTTCCACCCCAAAAGTTATTCTCTTCCTTTTCTCCATACCTCCTCTATAAGACTCCATTCTTCCTCACTGATTAAACCAGGCCATTAAAAAGAAAGAAGACTAATCCAAAAATTCGGAAGCTTCCACCACCAAAATTGTGAAAGCACTCCCAGCGGTGAAATCTCCGGTAACCCTCACTCTCCAAGCTTACAGATGACGCTCATTTAGCGGATCTTAAGAGTAAGAACATGGTACAGTGGTAGTGTATCTCAGGCTTCCCTCACCCTCGGTACCTCACCTACCACTGTATAACTCCACCGATCTCCACAACAGTGTTGGATTTTTGGACGGTGAGAAGTTTTTTTGTCTGGGAACGTACGTACGTAGTTAGGGCGTACGTACGTCCCGTATCACAGATGTTGGTTTTGAAGCTGAACGTACGTACGTGATTTCGACGTACGTACGTCCTATCTTGGTTTTGTGCATATGGGCCTGTTTTAGCCCATTTCGTGTGTGTTTGTATGGCTATGTTATAAAGCCAATTGAGAAGGTTGGAAAACCTAATCTTCATGTGAGAGAGAGATTGTGAGAAGCCATTGGTGAGTTTGAGAGAACTCTTGTGAGGAAGAACACTTTGGTTTCTTCGAGAGGGCTTGTATAATCGTCTCTATTTGGAAGATTGTTGTTTTGGTCGTGGACGTAGGCAATATTAGCCGAACCACGTAAATCTTGTGTTTTGTGTTTGTTTTGTTTTTGTTTTGTTTGATTCATACACTATATCAATCTTGGGTATTGGTGCATAAGCTTCCGCTGCGCACAACAAGTGGCATCAGAGCTGCAGGCTAGATCTTGAGCGTCTTGAAGGTGTTTGAAGAAATTTCTGCAGGTGAGTTTCTTATTTGTGTGTCAAGGCAAAAGTTCTATCTTGTATGCGTAGGTTGTCAAGAAGGTGTTTGTTGAAATTCCTGTGTGAATTTCATATTTGTTTACCTTCAATTGGTGATTGTTTGGTGTATGAAATTGATTGGTATCATGTCGGATCATATTTCGGATTCGAGTGAATTTGGAGAGGAGATTGATAGTTTGTTTGATCAAAACCTTGTTGTTAGATGTTGACATTCATAAATTTGATGGTAACCTCGACTTTGCTATGTGGAAGACGTAGGTACAAGATTGGTTAGCCATTAAATGGCTATGTGGATGTTCTTGATAATAAATCGAGAAATATGAATGATGATGAATGGTTAACTCTAAATTTAAAGGCTTGTGAAT
This sequence comes from Aquilegia eximia, assembly GCA_023053565.1. NCBI lineage: Eukaryota > Viridiplantae > Streptophyta > Magnoliopsida > Ranunculales > Ranunculaceae > Aquilegia > Aquilegia eximia. The sequence goes on from JALIGU010000011.1 coordinate 3,169,164, forward strand.
TTGTTCGGTATTGTTTGGTAGAAGATTTGTGGTACATTGTCAAATTGGAAACCAATTTAATGGTTATGTTGTCCAAGTTGGAAGACAAGTACGCTTTGAAAAACACAGAGGACCGGCTCTATGTGGTTGATCATAGTATTGGTAGATTGGTTGGTTCTCAATGTAAATTGAAAAGTCGAAGAACTCTTGCAAAGAATGAATGTGCCTATTGTTATTGTTGGGGACATTGGAAAATTAATTGTCCAAAGTTGCAGAAGAAGATTGTTCGTGTACATCGAAGAGATGAGGATTCATGTGTTGGTGTTTCGTTGTTGGCTTCATCTTCAGTTAGTCATTCTACTAATGAGTGGATTTTGGATTCGGGTTGTTCCTATCATATGTGTCCCAATAAGGAGTTGTTTGATAGCTTTCAGGAGCTAGATGCTTGTGTTTTGCTTGGTAATGATCATACTTGCAAAACTTTTGGGATAGGTACGGTTCGATTGAAGTTGGAAGATGGATGCACTCGAAAGTTAGAAAATGTTTGGTATGTACCAGAGTTGACTACGAATCAAATCTCATTGGGTGTTTTAGAGTCCGATGGTATGAAAATTACATGTATTGGTGGAGCTCTAAAAGTTGTTGTAGGTGCACGAGTTGTTATGAAAGGCATTAGAAAGGGTAAGTTGTACTACTTGAAAGGAAGTGCAATTAAATGCGATTTGCATAGTTTAGTTGTTGATTTGTCTGTCGATTCTACCAAGGATTTGCATAGAAATTTGGGGCATGCCGTTGATGGTACTATGCAAGTGAAGACAGATTTGTTTGCGGGTGGCAAGGCATGCATAGTTGGTAGGCATTTTGTTGAAGCGTCATTTGTTCGGGTGGAGATTGATGTCGCTCCACATTTGATTGGTTTGTTAGGTGACACGGCAAAGAAGAAAGTTGAAGCCACCATTGTTAGTAGCAAGGTTATCGCCCAAGAACCTTATTGAAGCCGTGAAACTTTTGTTTGGGGGTTTTGTGTACGTACTTCCTATTGTTGGTAATCTCTCATGTGATGTTTGTTTGGCGCTTAGTAAGGAAGACGTATTTGGTAAATCTATGCATAGTGATTTGAATTTGTACCCCACTTGGTTGAACTTCATAGGAAAAACTCTTGAGAGGTTAGTTTTTCGGGGCATTGGATCATCTTCGATGGAGAACTTTGTTGAGGTGGAGATGGTATTTGGTAGCTTGGACCCCATTGTGTTGAAGTTGTTTGTTGGCCCTCTACGGGCATTGGTGGGCATTTGTCTTTGATTTGGCCCCGGCATTGGTGGGCATTTGGTTTTGATTTGGCCCCTGCATTAGTGGGCATTTGGTTTTGATTTGGCCCCGGTATTGGTGGGCATTTGGTTTTGATTTGGCCCCTTGTGGGAATTTGACCCTTCGGGGTATGGTGGGCATCGTATAGATGTCATTGGAGTGAACTACGGTGGTTTGATCCCTTAAAAGAAGGGTACGTAGGCAACCATGAGGTGGTGCAACCGTTTTGGTCCTTCGGGACAAGTGTGGGAGTTCGGGACTTGGTATCGGCTTAGATTTATTGAATCTTCGCCGAGGTGGAGAATTGTTGGATTTTTGGACGGTGAGAAGTTTTTTTGTCTGGGAACGTACGTACGTAGTTAGGGCGTACGTACGTCCCGTATCACAGATGTTGGTTTTGAAGCTGAACGTATGTACGTGATTTCGACGTACGTACGTCCTATCTTGGTTTTGTGCATATGGGCATGTTTTAGCCCATTTCGTGTGTTTGTATGGCTATGTTATAAAGCCAATTGAGAAGGTTGGAAAACCTAATCTTCATGTGAGAGAGAGATTGTGAGAAGCCATTGGTGAGTTTGAGAGAACTCTTGTGAGGAAGAACACTTTGGTTTCTTCGAGAGGGCTTGTATAATCGTCTCTATTTGGAAGATTGTTGTTTTGGTCGTGGACGTAGGCAATATTAGCCGAACCACGTAAATCTTGTGTTTTGTGTTTGTTTTTGTTTTGTTTGATTCATACACTATATCAATCTTGGGTATTGGTGCATAAGCTTCCGCTGCGCACAACAAACAGATCCAAACAGCTCCCGTCAATTCTTTCTTGGTTTCTCGTCTATAAGTTCACTGAAACAGATATATCTTTTAACATACATGTATTATTGTATCTTGGTTATGCTTATACGTTATGGAAATGGTATTTGTGATGTGTGAAGATTACAAAATGTATGTAATACAGATATACACCTTATAAGTTACACCTTATAAGCTTCATCATTCTTACTGCAAGTTTGAAACAATTTTAACCATTCCCAATTAGCAATATTTTCTCCAATCTCCAACCATATTTTTCTCTTAACTGATTTCCACATCCCTTTAGTATAGGGACATGAGAAAAAGAAGTGTTTGTTGTTCTCCTTTTCCCTGTTACAAAAGCAAAATTTGGACTCATGAAGAATCTTCTTCTGAACCAATATATTTTGTGTTGCTTGAAAGTAGCAGCCAAGACACAAAAGAGTGTCTTGGAATAACCAACTTCCCCCAAACCATGTTGTACCATTGTACCTTATCTCTTGATATTATTAAGGCCCTGTAAGCTGAATGAGTTGTAAAGTTAGCTTGTGGTGTTAGCTGCCATATAACTCTATCAGACTCCATGTAGCTTTTTATTTCAATGCTTAGAATGTCCTGCTTCAGAGCTCCCTGTGGTCAATTTCGATATTAATTTTTTCTGCTTGGAATTTTATATATGAATATTCGTTTTAGTAACATTCACTACTCCTCACCTGTTGATAACGTGATCACATCAAGAGAAAGAAGGTTTGGCTCTTTGGCTCAACGAACAAACCCTAGGGTGTGTCCCTCTTGCATGATGCAAGCTTTTATTTTTATTTTTTCATATTAAGATTCATGATACAGGCTATATGCATCATAATTGGAGACAAAATATTATTGAGTTTTGGGAAAGACTTTGGCAGAGTGCAACTATATGCACATGCAAAATATTATCGAGTTTTGGAGCATGGCTGCCATGAGCAGCCTGAATTATCGAGTTTTAGTCGAAAACTCACTAAATACCTTATTAAGAGAAATTAGACTTTATCCATCATCGATATGGTAAGTTTAGAGTGTGTCAGGCAATCAATATTGTCAAGATACTGATATACCTTATTAAGAGAAATTAGATGCATGATACAAGCTATATGCGTCGATAATGTTGTTGCGATTTGCAAATAGCAACTACCAGACAGACAGCAAGAACAGTAGTTTATAAATAATGCAATACAGGCAATCAATCAAATTTAGTTTCTACTGAATCCACCTTAAGATGGAATGAAGAGTGTAAATGTAGTGTAAATTGAGATCGGAGAGTGATTAGAGAGATGATCGGAGAGTGATTAGGAAGATGATCGGAGAGGGAGAAAAAGCTTTGAAGTGGCTGAACTATCTGAGCAGGGTGATAGCTGCCTACGTATCTGGAAGGGGTCGATCCAGAATCAAGCCAAACGTAGTTCCTTATATAGGTGGCTTAGGTTGTGGATCAGTTAATGACTTAACGTTCGAATCATAAAGTAGGCGGATATCTGGGGATTTGTCGAGGAGATACGTAACTGTAACAAGATTTGGAGTTTGAATGAGTTGGACTCGGTGTCCGTATCGGTTTACCCCAAGTCAAGGATGCTCGGTTTATGTATAAGATGGAGAGATTATACGAAGTCGGATAAAATGAATGCTGAGTCGGTACTTTATAGGCCTTTTTCGTGAGGTTTTGGTATTTGAATGTAGATAGAGTGGATTGGGAACTTCTTCCCTAAGTCGGATGAGATATGTGCCAAGTTGGTGTTATGGAGTTCGAGTTGTGCATGTATGTACATAACCCCTTTTTATTTGGGCTAAAGGCAGACGATTATTTTAGGGCAAATGAAAACCCAATCGATGAAATGCTGAGAGACAAAGATTCCTTTGTGTGCTGCATTAATTGCTAGTGTGGTAGTTCGAGACAGAGGGCGTGATTGCGCTTTGAGATACGTGAGTTGTCAGTACACGTGTAAGAGAGAAGCGGTTTTGAATTTTGAAAGGTCAGACGTGGTTTGGTGGGAAACAAAAGGGTCGAACGGTTAGATTTAGGCATTGAGATCTAGCCGTTAAAGTTGGAGGAGATGAAGGGCTGAGATTCTGCACGAGTTTTTATATAACACTTTGCTTGTAACTGCTGAAAAACCAAGGGTTTACGCATTGGTTTTTAAGGCTGCTTCGCATCGTTTTGAAGGTAAGTTTCTCTTCTTCTCCATTTGCTGTCTCTTTTCTGCTGGTTGTTGTCTGATTTTCTTTGAGAAATTGTTGCTTTTTCTTTAAAGTTGCCAAAGTTCGTCGCCTGAACTTGTTTCTTGTGTTTGCATCTGTATTTGCGATCTTAGTAGTAGTTGTTTATTTGATTTCTTTTTCTTTTTCCGCTTTCCGCCATTGTTGCTTCTGCAACCTTGCTGAAATTAATCTTGTGAGGATGAGTGACGATAGTGAGAGAATCAGTGAGAATAGTAGTGAGTCAAAGGCTAGCATTAGTCGTGCCGAAAATGTAGATGGAGGAGATGAGGCTGTCAGCCGACACGCCTTAGAGGTTGAACGAGCTCGGAAAGCCTTCCCGAAAGTTAGGGCTACTTACGACATCAGGATTCCAGACCTAGAGATGTATAGAGTAGATAATAGGTTAGTCCACTTGTGTGGTGATGACACGTCGACACTAATATGCGAGGGTCAACTCCGGGCTGGTATGAGACTCCCCTTCTCTATGTTTGTGTGCGACGTCCTGAATCATTATGATAAAGCCCCCATAATGATGAATAGCAGCTTCTGGAGGGTCATGTTGATATTCGAGGAGCTGAACAGCTTGGCTATGATATATGTAAGGCTGATGTCATAGCGTACTTCACATGTGTGGAGGGTCGGTCTGGTGATTTTTCTTTTTCTCGCTGAATAGGAGACCTGAGCATGGTCCTCACGACCTCTACAATGCGCCGAGTTCCAATGATAATTGGAAGAAGTCGGCATGCTATAGGATTAGAGGCTCATTCATCAAGCCTAGTGCATATCTGAACCACTTGCGCATTCCCAGTATAGGTATTTAGGTCGTTTGCCTTGTATTCTGTACTTGCTTTATTTCTGAGTAGCTCCATGATTTCTGACTTGTTTTTGTTAGGTATTGTAGATCATACTCGGGATTATAACCAAAAGATCGACGGGCGTCTCCTTCCAGGAAATATAATCGAGTTTGCGGAAGAGAGTTGGGCACGCAAGCGCGAGTTACTCCCTCACCTCGCACATTTGTTTAGAGATCCTCGTCCTAAGAGAGGTGCCAGTGTAGTCCGGGGTGAGTCGTCGACTCCTAAGCCCCAACGAGCTCGTTAAGAAAAAAGAGCTGCCCACTGCGACTGTGGTTGCTTCGGTTTCCGTTCCGCGTCCAGGTGATCCACCGATAGAAGTACGAGTCGCTCTACCAATGGCACCTAAGCCTATCCCTGGTCCTCCGAGTAGTAAGTTCGGTCGAGGTGATATTGAGCCGGATTCCTCGAAGAAGAGGAAAAGCTCCAAGTCGGCAGGTGTTACCGTTGTTGCGCCTGGGGTAAAAATTCTGAGTGACGCGGAGAAGGCTGGCAAGGAGAGAACCCGTCTCGAGAAGGAGAAAAGGGAGAAGATGAAGTCGGTGCAGGCAGGCGGTGAAGGCCTAAAAACTGGTCCTGTAGATGGTCATTTCGCCCCCATTTTTCCATTTAAGGACAGCTACGTGAAGGCGGGAGACTCCGCCTGGGATGATGGGGAGATGTGTACCACTTTGCTACAGCATATGGCCCTGGACGTTGATGGAGTCTGAGCTTGCCGCCGCTCGGTTATGGAGGATCTCAAAGACTTGAGCTCTTCTATGTACAAGGTAACTCATTTTGCTTGTAAAGTATTCTTGTTATCTGTGTTTCTTACGCTGTTGCGTGGTTGTTGTAGATAAACATTATACACACCAAGTGGTTGGCGCTGTTAGAGAGAGGAATTGAAAAAAAGAGGGAAGCCCGAAAGGGGAGGGAGGCTTTGGCCGCCGAGCGGGGTGAAGTGCAGAAGCTTCATGACCAGCTCGGGAAGGTAGAGAAGAAGGCAAGGGCTCTGAACGACGCCGTGTTGGAGGCTCATCAGAAGAATGCTGAGCTAGAAGCCGAGCTGAAGATTACCAATGAAAGACATGAAGTCGATAATGCCAGCTCGGTTGAGAGTATCACAGCGTGGCAGAAGATGGCCTACTACTGGCAGCGGTATGATGCTGACCAACAAGTGGAAAGAGAGAGGGTTGACGGCTTGGAGGCTGAGCTTAACGCTGATGGCCCGGAAGCCGAGCTGAACAACGAAGCTGTTGCTGATGGGTGTGAAGAGAGGGTTGCCATGGATGAAGAGCCCATGGTCTAATCCATTGTGTTGAGTTAAAGAGAGATTAAATTGTGAACAATTGGTCTGGATGTAATATACAATAGTAGGATACTTTCGACTGAGGTCGGTCCTACGAAAAAAAAATTGTTTGTAAGATCAAGCTTATAAGTACCTGTGCGACAGTCTTTGAATATGCTCGAATATATGTATCTTTGAACTACTGAAATTCTCTAAGTATAGAATGAATGCCATAGTCTTAAATGTTGATGTTTATGGAATGTATGTTTTTAAATATTTGCCATTCCACGGTCGATCAACTCGGTTTCCCTCATGATCGATTAGTTTGTAAACCCCATTGCTGAAGTCGGAATGAACAATATAAGGTCCTTCCCAGTTTGGGTTGGACTTTCCATCTCCTTTAATCTTAGTATTTGGGAATGTTTGTCGTAGGACCATGTCGCCAGGTTGGAAATGTCTTGGATGTACCCTTTGATTTTAGCTCCGCCTTAATATTTGTTGATAACGAGCTATTTGTATGGTAGTGCTATCTCGCTTCTCTTCAAGCATGTCTATCTCATGTGTGAGTAGACTTTCGTTGTTGGCCGATTCCACGACTTCCGACCTTGTTGTTAAATAAGTCAGCTCCGTTGGTATGACGGCCTCAGTACCATAACATAATGAGAAAGGTGAAACGCCAGTCGAGGTACGTGGAGTTGTTCTATAGGCCCATAGGACTCTATCCAACTCTTGTATCCACTTCTCTTTTTCGGCTTCTAACTTTTTCTTAAGTGTGTTCATTATTGTCTTGTTGGTGGCCTCGGCCTGGCCATTACTTTGTGCATATCGCGGTGTGGATAATGCATGGTTGATTCGCCAGTCCGAGTAGAATTCTTTGATTGTGTTTCCACAAAATTGTTGGCCATTGTCGGTGACCAATGTGTGTGGTAATCCGAATCGGGTGATGATGTATTTCCATATAAAATTCTTAACTTCCTGTTGTCGAATCTTTCGAAGTGGTATTGCCTCCACCCACTTAGTGAAGTAATCGGTGCCAACCAAGAGATATCGTTTTTTATTCTTGTCTTTTGAGAGTGGTCCCACTATATCGAGTCCCCACATTGCAAATGGCCATGGGCTAGATATCGTCTTGAGGTCCCTTGGGGGTTGGTTTTTAAGAGGTGAGAAGCGCTGGCATTTGTCACAATGTTGTACGAAAATCTCCAAGTCGGATTGCATGTATGGCAAAAAATAACCTTGGTTTCGTACTTTCTATGCTAAGGAACGAGCCCCAGCGTGGTTTCCACATTCTCCTTGATGAATATCCGCTAGAATCATCTGAACTTGCCGGGGTGGTAAACACCTGAGATAAGGGCCTCGAACTGACTTCCTGTATAGTCTACCTTCTAGTATTACGTAGCTCTTGGTTTTTCGTTCCAATTTTCTGATTTCCGACTCGTCATCTGGATAGATTCCATTGATATAGTTTACTATGGGGCCCATCCATGAGTCTTGAGTCTCTTGTTCAGTTATGTCGATGAAGTCGGATATTGCATTGACATGGTGGATTTCGTCGTTATATGACGGACTGTCCCTTATCTCGATCTCTAGGCGTCGAGTTGTGGTCATGTCGATTTGAGATGCTAGGTAGGCAAGGCTATCTGCATGGCGGTTTTCTTCTTGGGGAATGTGCTGGATTTCCCATTTATCGAATTTGCCGAGCAAACGCTTAGTATGCTGGAGATATAACTTGAGTGTTGCTTCTTGTGTCTCATAATCCCCTAGTAATTGACTGACCACTAATTGGGAATCGCTATAGATTTGAAGTTTTTGTAGCTTTAACTCTTTCGCTATGCATAAGCCCCTCACTAAGGCTTCATATTCCGCGTCATTGTTTGAAGAAGTGAAATTAAGTCGTATGGACTTTTCAAGTATGACATTATCGGGGGATATAAGTGTCATACCGACTCCCACGCCATTGTTGTTTTTAGAGCCATCCACATATAATTTCCACATGGGCTCCTTTTCCTGGGAGTCGCCTTGATGTTCTGCCTCGGGTACCCAGGTTGTATCTTCAATTAGGTAATCAACGAGTAAGTCGGTAATGGCTTGTCCTTTCTTACTACTGCGAGGCCTGAAAATTAACTCATGATCACCCAGCTCCTGAGCCCACTTAGCCATTCGAGTAGACTTATTCTTGTTTTCAAGTACTTGCCGTAATGGAGCGACAGTTATAACTCGAATTTTATGCGATTGGAAATATGGATTCAATTTCCTTGAGGCAAATAGTAGGGCCAATCCTACCTTTTCAAGATTTGAATACCTAATTTCGGATTGCAATAAGGTTTTACTAATAAAGTAAATAGGTCTTTCGTGACCGTGATCATCTCGGAAGAGGACGGCGCTGATTGCGTGTTCGGAGGTGCCGAGGTATAGGCCAAGTACGTCCTCTGGCTGTGGTACTGTTATAACCGGTGGAGTTGCTAAATATAGTTTTAGCTCGTCGAAAGCTTGTTGATATTCTGTTGTCCACTCATATTTAGATCCTTTTCGGAGCAGCTGTATTAATGGTCTCTGCTTGTCGGATGCTCGGGCGATGAATCTATTTAAGGCTGCTAACATTCCATTGAGCTTTTGCACTTGTTTTTTCGTCGTTGGACTCGACATGTCCAGTATGGCCGTGATTTTATCGGGGTTGGCTTCTATTCCACGTTGTGTAATTAGGTAACCCAAAAATTTACCTGATGCGACCCCAAAGAGGCACTTTTCCGGGTTGAGCTTCATGTTGAAGTCGTGAAGTCGTTTGAAAGTCTTTTCGAGATCGGATATGTGAGATGACCTGAGTTTGCTTTCAACTATCATGTCATCAACATATACCTCCATTGTGTCGCCTAACATGTCTTCGAACATCCGTGTTGTGAGGCGTTGGTATGTAGCCCCGGCATTACGTAGGCCGAAGGGCATGACAGTGTAGCAGTAAGTTCCCTTTTCCGTAATGAATGCTGTTTTTTCCTGATCTTCTTCTGCGAGTTTGATTTGGTTATACCCTGAATAGCCGTCCATCATCGAGAGGAGCTCGTGGCCAGCGGTGGCATCCACAAGTTGGTCTATCCGTGGTAGGGGAAAGCTATCCTTTGGACATGCCTTATTTAGATCAGTGAAGTCTATACATACTCGAATTTTGCCGTTTGGTTTCATGATGGCTACTATGTTTGCGAGCCAATCAGGATATTTGACTTCCCTTATGAATTTAGCATCGATTAGTTTCTGGACCTCGGTATTGATCGCCTTAGCTAAGTGTGGTGCCAATTTCTGTGTCTTTTGTTTTACTGGCCTTTTTGTTGGATCGACATGAAGTTTGTGGCATGCAATATTAACATCTATTCCGGGCATGTCAATATACGACCAAGCAAAAATATTCTTATTCATTTTCAAAGTTGCAACGAGTTGCACTTTTACAATAGGGTCTAAATTAGCTCCTACATATATAACTCTAGGTTCGGCTTCAGTGCCTATATTGACTGGTTCACCCTTCTCGATGGTTGGGGAGTCGGTAACAGGCTTGCCTTCAGGGACATCAGTGAGTGGCTCAAAAATGGCCTTGCCGTCAGGGGCATCAGTAAGTGGCTCAGAAATGGCCTTGCCGTCAGGGGCATCAGTAAGTGGCTCAAAAATGGCCTTGCCTTCAGGGGCATCAGTAAGTGGCTCAGAAATGGCCTTGCCGCCAGGGACATCAGTAAGTGGCTCAGAAATGGCCTTGCCGTCAGGGGCATCAGTAACTGGCTCAGAAATGGCTTTGCCGTCAGGGGCATCAGTAATCTGATTGACAGTGAGCTTTTCGGGGCTAACGCCTGTCGTTCCCCGTGTCTCCGTGTTGGGAGAGGAATCACCTCGGGAATGGCATGGCAGCCATGGGCTTCAATTTGATCACCTCGAAGCTCCATTATACCATTTGGTCCAGGGAACTTGATTACCTGGTGATAAGTAGATGGGACAGCTCCCATTTTGTGGATTCATTTTCGACCTAAGATAGCATTGAATTGAGTGGGGACATCGAGGACATAAAAGAGGCATTCAACCGTTACTTCATCCTCTTTTTCCCCGTTGAGACAGGGAGGGTAAGCTGACCTTTTGTCGGTGTTTCAGTCGAATTGAAAGCAAAAAGCGTAACAGTGGGGGCCTGTAAGACGGAGTCGGGCATTAACATCTGGGCGAAGGCCTTGTTGAATAGAATATCACAAGAGCTTCCTGGGTCTATCAATACCCTCTTTGTGGTCCAACCACCAAGTCGGATGTGAACGACCAATGCATCATTATGTGGCATGCACACTTTCTTGAGGTCATAGTCGGAAAAAATTAGTGCATTCTTCCCTTGCACCTGCTTAGCTATGATGGCCTGATGAGTGAGCTGAAAGGTATGATGAATGTGGTTGACCTTCTGTCGCTTGGCTCGGGATGTCCATTCAGGTGGGCGTGTATCCATGATCATGTTGATTGTGCCCTTTGTTTTGGGTGCACTGTTCGTTCTCTTACGTTTATCATTAATCTTTTGTCGGAGGTCATCTGACTCTTCTGCCAAAAAGTCTCTCAAGTGTCCATCCATTTTAAGTTGGTGACAATAGGTTCTGAGGTAACGACAGTCTTCAGTTGCGTGGTGTCGGCACTTATGCAACTTGCAATATGGGTTCTCTTCAATTGGTTCCAGCTCGTGAATTGTTGGTTTGAAGTAGTCTTCTTCTTTGATCAGCTCGTACAACTGAGTGTATGAGCATTTGAACGGGTTGGGGAACCTGTGTTTTACCGAGCTATGAGCTTGCTTTCCTCGGTAAGGGCCCTTCGTTGTTTTGACTTCAGGGGTTGGGGCCTTGACTGTCTGTATGGCGGAGACATGTTCTCTGGTTTTGGCGAGTGCGTCTTCGAGCTTAATATACTTGTCAGCTCGGACATACAGATCTTCTAGTGTCTGAGGTGTATCTAAGATGAGGTTTTTTCCTGAGGCTGTTTCGGGATGAAAACACGAGGTAAATGCTAGGAGACATGCATTCTCATCCGGACTGTCTGCTTTTAGGCATTCCTTTTTGAAGCGAGCCATGAATTTCTTGGTGCTTTCTGTGTCCTTCTGCTTAAGTCGGAATAATGCGGTTACCTCAGTTCTACGTCGCTTGTTGTGTATGTACTGTGTGACAAAAAGTGACTCGAGCTGGTCGTACGACGTGACGGATCGCTCGGGAAGTCGGTGGTACCAGTCGATAGCACTACCTCGGAGTGAGGCTGAAAAAAGCCTGCAGAAGATGTCCTTGTATTTGGGCCATAATGCCATGCTGGTTTTGAATTGTAGGACATGATCCATGGGGTCACCACTGCCATCATAGGTTGTGAACTTAGGGGGGATGAAATGTGGGGGTGGTTCCTGGTGAATGAGATCATCGTGTAAGGGTTATGTTCTATATTTTTCCAAAGTGGTGTTGGCCACTTCTTGGGCAGTGTTGGCCTTACCGGACTCCTGGTGGCTCTTATGGAGTTGGGCTGAAAGTTGCAGGAGACGGTTGTGAGTTTCTTGCATTTCGGCCATGGTGGGGGCGGTGGTGTTGCTGGAAGTGGGGATGATGATGGGGTTGTTGGTATTAATCTCGTCAGTTGCTTGACCAGTTGCCGGGGGAATGGTGGAGCTTTTCAATTGAGAATTTTCGGACAATAATTTGTTTATCTGCTTCTGTTGATCAGTGAGTTGCCGTTGGAAAGTTTCAAACTGTTCTAATGTGATTCCAGCCATGGTCTTCGTCAGGTTATGTTTCGTTCACAGTCAGTCGGCGCCAATGTAAATGTAGTGTAAATTGAGATCGGAGAGTGATTAGAGAGATGATCGGAGAGTGATTAGGAAGATGATCGGAGAGGGAGAAAAAGCTTTGAAGTGGCTGAACTATCTGAGCAGGGTGATAGCTGCCTACGTATCTAGAAGGGGTCGATCCAGAATCAAGCCAAACGTAGTTCCTTATATAGGTGGCTTAGGTTGTGGATCAGTTAATGACTTAACGTTCGAATCATAAAGTAGGCGGATATCTAGGGATTTCTTGAGGAGATACGTAACTGTAACAAGATTTGGAGTTTGAATGAGTTGGACTCGGTGTTCGTATCGGTTTACCCCAAGTCAAGGATGCTCGGTTTATGTATAAGATGGAGAGATTATACGAAGTCGGATAAAATGAATGCTGAGTCGGTACTTTATAGGCCGAGTTCGTGAGGTTTTGGTATTTGAATTAATGTAGATAGAGTGGATTGGGAACTTATTCCCTCAGTCGGATGAGATATGTGCCAAGTCGGTGTTATGGAGTCCGAGTGCATGTATGTACAAAGAGCACACAGTGATATCGTTGTGCATGTATGTACAAAGAGCACACAGTGATATCGAGAATCATTATAACTCAAACAAGGTATTTGAACAAAAAATATCATTCTTATTCTATAACTGTTCTAGCCTGCTATGGAGAGGTAGTAATTGACTCAATTTAACTATTCCAGCCTTTGGTATGTTCTTCAATTTTTTCCTTTCTTCATTTGAATATTTTTTTCTTCTCCCTCGTTCTTTTCCTTACGGCTCTTCCTTTGTCCATATCCATTCCATGCTGAAACTTGGGACTCGATCACACTACATTTTTGTTCTATCCCTCCGCATTTCTCTCCCTTTATAAGAGATTGAAAAGGGCTCTTGGGGGAAAAAGTGGTTTGGCACAAATGAAAGTGTATGGAAATTCTCTGCAGTATCATACAACATGTATTATCCAATGAAAGACATCATCTCAGCACTTGGTTGAATTCTACAGTCATTCCGTACGAGCTGTTTGTGTTGCTTTATATAGAAAAAGCACCATTACTCAACATACCTACCACTTCAATACATTGTTTGAAAACTGTGTTTCCGGTAGCATCATATCACTTTGAATATTTTATCTTGATTAGTCTACACTATATCCTTGTATGGTAGTTGGGGTCATAAACCAATGAGTCTGAAGCTCTTGTACTGGTAACAAATACAGCAAATTAACATTTTGAACTTTAAAGGTGGTTTGGTTGTTTTGTTCACGTATAGCACACATGTCAGATTCCCAACTTATTAACATGCTCATCACCTCAATTTACTAGCAATAGTTATGTAAGCCTTGATTCCGGTTACATGTAGAGATTAGTGTTGTTGAGATGGTCCTCTTGCTCCCTCTCCATAGATGATCTGCAAAGGGCGCCGGCGTCAACCCTCCGACGATCAAGTTAGCCATTGTGGGTAATGGAGAAGAAAGTAAAAGAGAGAGAGGAAGAGAGAGAAGAAGTGTAGAGAGTGAGCTCATACCTTAGTGGGTTTTAGGTTACCCTTTTGTGTTACCTTATATAGATGATGGATTGATCTTGGCCGTGAGATCGGTCTTCATTGCGTGATGTGTCTCTTTATTGTCCAAGAGAATTGTTGTGGTCCATTTGACTAGGGTATACTGTACTCCTGGAGGCTATTTATAATCTTGAAGTTGGTTGATGACTTGAGCGACATATGGTAAAACCTATTTAGGTACTTACAAGTTAAGCACAGGCAATCCTCAATATTGTTTCTGTTTTTCCTCTGGCATTGAATTTGCTGCTGACCTTCATATTTTTCACTATATACAAAATCCTAAATTAAGCACAGGCTAGTGTATTTTACAATTGCTTTACATCAGTTCTATATCCTGGTATGAATCTGTACAAATACCCTGAGTTGATAGAGTTCAACTCCCTGCAAAATAAATTACTAAACTAGAAAACAAAAATAAAGTTCATAACCTCCATTTTCTCAAATATCATTGAGCTTAAGATAGAGTTCATCTCCCTGCAAAATAAATATTACAAAAGTACCAAACAAAAATGAAGTTCATAACCATGGACGCAAGGTCTTACATGACATCAGATCAAAATGCCAAACTAAAACATCAACCAGCTAAACCATATCTCCACTGAGAAACCTAAAACAAACTTAAACTCGTAGTATGGAGCAAAAGTGAGTGGTCTCCTTCATTATCGGCTTGACAATCTATTTTGACTCTTGTAAACGCTTGAGGCAGAGAGTACAGCCACTTACTAAATTCTGCCAGCTTATTCTGTTCATAGAGTCTTAAGAAGATCACTATCATGTTCTCTAAGACCCTCGCACTCTTTAGTACAAAACTAGGAAACTTCAGAAAGTTCTCACCACCGGAATATAGGATTGTAACACATCTGAGACGATGAAATGCGTCTTGCAATGATAACTCTGTCAACTCTGTTTCCATTTCGTCGTCCTTGCATGAGAAAGGTAAAATTGTGATAATTAGACAAAAATGAAAATAAACTATTGCTAAATTAATCTGGAACATTCCTATTTACTAATCACCACATTGAGCCTAAAAAATAATAAGTTTTGCATTATTTGCATGGATTATATATGTACATGATACTGCAGTGTTTAGATTAGTACCCATATCACATCCAAAACAAGTGTATCTAGAGATGGAGAACTCTTCAGAAAATTCCCAAAGCTTGAATACACGAACTACGACGCATTCCCATCAGTTTGAAACACCTTAGATTAGAGAATGGATTGAGCAGCAGGAGCTCCTCCAAAACGTGCATGGAATCTGACAAGTTCTGTAAAAATGTTTAAGTATTAACTGATTGAGTAGTCTACCTAACGGTTCTGTCATTTTCTAAATTTCTTGACAGACTACAACTTCAATACAAGAAAGATGTCATGGTCATGATTCAGGTGTGGGATGTTAAAACATCAATACGTATGGCAGATTTTCTTGGCAGTAAAAGTTGCTGAATAGACTAAGTTTATAACCCAGTCAGACTGTCCTAGCAACCAAATCATTTTGATGTAAATTTTTATAGCGTATATTAAAAGACAAGATGCAAAAGAACATACCTTGTAGTGTCCATTGATTTGCAAAGTTGTAACAGTTTGAAGACCTTCAAGAACTTGAAGCAAAGACTCACTTTGTAATGTAAAAACTGTGATATCAATGGTTGCGCTAACTAGAGACGATAAATTTTCTACGTAATGTATTTTGTACTGATGAGCATTCAGCTTGACTGATAGTAACTTTGGAGCAGATATATTGATCTCGCCATTATATCCGCATTCAAACTGTTGGTGGATCCACCCCCATGTTTGGTTAGGACTGTGGGCCTAACTGTATGTGCGGCCCGTGACCCAGTTGGGAGAGTGGCAAAGTCCACCTCCGTGTTTGGTTAGGTATGTGCCTACCAGTTTATCCGGTATTCCGGTTGATATACATTGTGGTAGCCTCCCTCTACAAGTTCGAGCTTTTAGAGAAACTGGTTTACAACATGGTATCAGAGCGGTTCGGTCTTAGGAGGTCACGGGTTCGATTCTTTGCAACAACATTTTAAAATAAATATGTTGCTGAGGGGGAGTGTTGGTGGATCCACCCCCATGTTTGGTTAGGACTGTGGGCCTAACTGTATGTGCGGCCCGTGACCCAGTTGGGAGAGTGGCAAAGTCCACCTCCGTGTTTGGTTAGGTATGTGCCTACCAGTTTATCCGGTATTCCGGTTGATATACATTGTGGTAGCCTCCCTCTACAAGTTCGAGCTTTTAGAGAAACTGGTTTACAACACAAACACTAAGTTCTTTAATTGAGGTGTAGTAACGTTCAGCTTCTTAATATGTCACACAATATTAAGACTAAATTTTCCAAAAGAGGGTAATTGAAATCAAGTTCACCATTGGAGTTTCCATTAGGAAGCTTAACATATACCAATATCAATGATCTTAGTTTTTTGGCTGGAGATGACAAACCTGGTAGTTGAACTGATATCCAGTGATTTCCTGTTAACTTTATAACACTTCTACATCTGACGTAAAGAGAAGGTCAGGCAATGTGACAATTTTACAACTTTTATCGAAATCAATTTGTACCTCCTTAACATGTCTGCTTGCTACGAAAAGCAACCACGTAGAGAGTCACAAGCATAGGATTGTGTGATATGGATTTTTTCAATTGGTGATGAATTATCACGAAATAGTAAAACTCCATCAACAGAATTCAAGCATTTCTGTTTAGTAAAGACTTTCTGAACATATGGACTAGGATGTTGTTTCTTCTTCTTTGAAGAAGCATTCCAAAGAGAATAATCAAAGTTTAGAAATGGTAGAGATTTCCAAGAGTACCTCCATTTTTTTGAAATAAAGCTTGTTTGCACTACTTCCTTCATGTCTAGAAATGAAAGAATATTGTGAAGTAGATGATCTGGTAATGCACTAAGTCTATCAGCTTCTTCATCATCTTTTTCTTTTTCTTGTTAGAGGACTTCATTGGATTTTCTTCCATGGTCACTTTTTTTTTTCTTTTGTTTGAGAAGCTAAAGAGCAAAGAGTGCATTTTTATTTAATCATGGTACAACTATACTTAGTAATTCCATAAACTGGATTGAATGCAGGACTAGTCAATTAAGTCAAGAAGGTTATTGTCCACTGTCCAGTCCCCATTCGTCTTAATCATATCCCAAGACAAAGAAAGTTTGTGTGTTTAATTTTTTGTTACATGAACTTAGAGCAAAATTTGCTCACTGTAATCATAAATAGACAATCAAACCAAGTAATAAAACTACCAAAATATTACCTTCTATCAGAAGCTTGGGAAACTTTAGAGCTGGACCAATGTAGAGTCTAATGGATACATGAACCATGAAGAAGAAACATGAATTTTCATGATTTAAGTTAGTGCATCAAATAATCCAAAAAGCAAAATACTACATTACCCTCCAGAGAATTTGAATTTTATCTGTGTAGCCTAATTGTAGGTGGGTGTGTACACCTAATCACAAAACGCCATGTGTCAATAATAATATAACCTATGTATAGGTTTAGTTAACCCTAATAAGCTTGATCAGTTACCCAACCACTTTATAAACACGTGTCGTCTTATGATTGGATGTACACACCCACATATAATTAGGGAACATAAATAATTTTTTTTGCATCACCCTCTATTTTATTAAAATCTAGAATCCAAAAACCAATGTGTTTCAAAGATATGGTATCAAGTGACATTTTCGTGACCTCGAATCATTAGGCAAAATTATGAAAATGAAACAATAAACACTACACCAAGTTTTCAATATCAAGACGGTTTTAAGTTATAAACCGTACCCAATGGCATGCTCATACTAGCAGTGCCACCTAGGACTTTTAAGAAGAAATCCGTACCATTTTGTAAGAATACTAGCAATTTTGCTAGTTTAGCAAATCAAGGCCCAATGGTTCTACTTGTTGGTTTGTTAAAAAAAGGCATCGTGCCACATTCCAGTTGTAGTTTGAAAAGTTAGAGCACCAAACCGCATTCTACTTGCGGTGTGAACATTGCGCTTTAAAGTGGCTAGTGGGCCTGAATATTGCGATCTGGCACTAAAAAAAACATCCCAGTCCAAGTGGTATGCCGTCTGGTAGTCTAACTTTTCAAACCGCAAGTGGTATGCGACATGAAACATTTTCTTAAGCAGAAACCAATTTTGCTGGTCAACTGCTAGTTTAAACAATTGACTTAGAAGAAAAGAGAATCTTTTAATTTTTTTCTAGTTTAGCATGAACCATTTGTGATGTACGTTTTTTGCTAGTTTTACTAAATTTTTTTAGTTTAAGCATGCCATTGGAAATGCTCTAATTTGGTCAAAGTTTCATGACTTTATTTGCTCTCTGTGATTTGGTTCATGCTTGATAAGAGCACAAAAGTCTTATTCCTTAATATCTTTCGAATAGCATTTTGCTTACTCCTATGTGCTTTAATGTTGCTTTTAGTCTTATTTTCAGGTTTATTATATTTTGCGGGCCTTAACTCTCACTAACTTGAAAGAACACCTAAAGTATCAAGTATTGGGCTTAAGTTGATGGATTATGAATCAAAGTTGATAAAAACTCCAAATCCACCTCCTCAAGGACTTCTACACCAAAGAGGAAATCCAAATCCAAAAGAAGGAAAACTTTGAAGCCAAAAAAGAAACCACAATTGTATCAAGCTCAGATGAATATTTACACCAAACCAAAATTACATTGGACAAAGTCAAGATGGTCTAGGAGCAGCACGGAGTAGAGGACATAAGACATTGACCTAAATGTCAATGGTCAACTCGTCACCCAGCGAGTTGACCAGCTCCAAATATGTCCGGCCTTGCACCGCCTTGACCCTAATGGGCCCTACACCGTCCTGAGTCTATCCAATGGCCGACTTAATGCAATTAGATATGCCTTCAAGGACGAACAGTATATATACTCTAGAAAACTAGGGTTTTAGATATACAGTAGAGAGAACACATACCATACAATACAACTTAATTAGTTTTCAATCTCTTGTATCTTAAAGAAATAATCTTATTATTAGGTTTTTATGGTTTAAGAGCAATAAATGTATGTTTTTCCAATTGATGATGACTTGTTCTTCATTAATGGAAGGCTAAACCCTTAGGGGATAAATAGACTCCATTGATGAAACCATGATATTTAATTATAGTTTTTATGCTTGTTCTTCATTGAATTGTCTACATGGAAAATAGTTTTAACAATACTTTCATATTGTTGTATCGAGAGAGAAATAGTATGTTAGTTTATCCTTTTTAGTATTTTTGTATTTTTCCATGCCTACATGCTTAATACCAACAATACCCGAGAGGTGAGTACATAATAGGGTTTCAATATAAACTTGGATTGCTTAGAAGATGATATATGTACGATTGCATGGGTGAAACCATATGATTGATTACTTAGTGTCTTATCGCTTTGGGCTTCATCCATTCCATTCATGCATCTCAAGTAAAATAGTTAGACACAATAGCTGAGAGGTGAATATTTATCTATCCCCCGCAATAGCTGAGAGGTCAGCCGGGGAGCTACAATAGCTGAGAGGTGAGTAGCTAAGAACATGCATATTGACTTAATTAGTATTATGGTGGATTCATGAGGTGAACATGTCCCCTATTCCTTTATGGATCTTATTCTATTTTTTTTAGTAATCATATCATCAGGGTAGGCTAAGCTAAACAGGGTTTATGTAAATGTCTTCGTATCATCTCTAAGTACTGATATGGTGATCACGTCTTGAATAAGCTACAAAACCCAAGTTTATATTACACCCACTTGATGTCATCTCAAAGCTAACTATAAAAATGAACATGAGACTAAAAACAGGCAAAAATGGGAGGTGGGGTCTTTTGACTCCAGATTGATGTAATATATCTCCAAGCAAAGGACGGGGCTCAAAAGCTCACTAGGTTAAGTCTCCACACTTATTAATCAAGTTTCTCAAGGTGTAGTTGTATTTGCACATGTAATCCATAATAAATGCAGGTGAATGCCATGCTTATGCTCATGCAAATGTAGTATAAGACTCAACTACTTGTTGAAGCAATAAATCTCCTTAAACTTGAAAATGATAGAATTCAACCATTATATTTATTATTGATGGTGTACTTATCTTATTTTTTGAAAAAGTCTTTGTAACAAAGATTTTTTTGGATTTTTTTCAAAATTTTTGAATTTTTACACAAGTATGGATAAAGAAGTTTAAAAATCATTTCCAAAAAGGATTGTAATACTTCCCCGCCCCCAAACAAAAAAATTGTCTTGTCCTCAAGGCTCATACTATGCATAGGAGAGAGTAAGAAAGATATTACCATGAATGTACTAAAAATTCAAACTGCTTTATAAATTCCTGCCAAACAAAATTATCTCCACATATATAGAGATTACAAGGAATTCCATACTAAGACACAACTGAAATAAAATGTACTGAAATAAATGACTGACTCAACAGAAAAGGAAATCCTTCTTTACTGGTTTCAAACTTGTACTATAGGAAAACCATCCAACCTATCATGCCAATGAGTTAATACTTCCCTAATCACATTCCAAGGAGCCTCACCCTCATTCATAAAATTATCGTTTCTATGCAAAATAGAAAACTCCACATACTCAGTGTTAGGCACCCAAATGAATAAGCGTCTTCTCCTGATAAAACGATGAGTTAGATCCATAGGGATAAGGTGAGTCCAATCATCGTACCTGCTCCTCCAGTTAGGATAGGTACGGAGGATGATCTTACATATACCAGTAGGGAGAATCAACTGACCACTTTGGAAAACATTCCGAATACTATCCACAATCCAGGAAGATATGTCAAGAGCACGAAAATCGTTAACAATACCATAAATAACATGCATAGTAACATCATTGACATAATCTAATCTTTCTGCACATAAGAGATTTTGCATAACCAATAAAGCGACAGTAGCCACATTAGCAGGAAGGCAAGTAATAGGTGCAACATTAGCATAATTTTCAGGATAGAAGGAAAAAGTGCAAGGTCCAAAGTGATCTAGGTAATTATCCAAAATATCAACTTGATTGGAAAGGAAATAATCAAGGTGTGGCAAGATAGGTCTCAATTGAAGAGGAATACCCAAGGCCCGGGTGATGGCAAAAGAATTAAAAATGATCGGAAACTCATGGATACGAACCTTGAAACCATCAAAAGGAATAGCTTCGCGAAAGGGCAACGTACGGTAGAAGTCTCTTATCGTAGGGAATACACAACAGTAGAATCATAAAGAAAACCTTCCCAACCTTTGTCGAAAATCCCATCCCCAAAAAAAGCTCCATAAGGACTTTCCATAATTCCCAAAAAATCAATCTTGAGGATGATCTCCATGCCATCCGGCTTCCACAACTCATTCTGAACATTAGCCATTGCAAAAGAAATCACACAAAACGAGCTGAAAAAATTGCTGCCAGGTTCAAACTCGTCCCGAGTTTGATTTGGCCTATAAGGAACTCGACCCAAGTACGGGCCAACTTCAGAAAATAAAAATTTTGAAAGATTTTATGACTTTTGAGTGACAGTCCTCCAACCTTGGTTTGGTATATATAGGCCATAAATAAAGAATTTGAGCCCTAATAAGACTCCAAATATTGCCTAAAACCTTAGGGTTTCGAAAAATCAAACCCTAATCTCCTTTCTTTTAAAATATTTGGACTTAGGTCCCTAGGACAAGAAAATTTTCAAAATAACTCCACAAGTCCAGATTTTTGCAATGAAGCCCAAGAATGACTAAAAATTTCAGAAAAGGACAAAAGTTTGCAAAATTTAAAAATTCAACCATTTTTATTAATATTTGGAAATAAAGTACAATGATTTAAATTTTAATACAAGAGTGCAAAAACTAAAACAAAAATAAAATAAAATACATAAAAAATTATAATGGCTAATAACTAAAATCTCTCAACCCCGTCGTCGACGAGATTGCCACTGGCCTTCGTCAACGCGACGCTGCAAGTCCTCGACCGCGTCCAAAATCTCACCCATACCCCTCCAGAGAAGCTGGAATCGTTCCAAGTTGGTATGGAGCTAGTGAAACGCCCGCTGGTCGTCGGGGCTGTACTGAATGGGCACCTCCTCCTGAGGGTCCCACAATAACTGTCTGCAGGCAGATAGTCCAAGGTTGGAGACCTCGAGTCGGACGACCGACTCCATAGATAGAGCAGGAAGAAGAGGCCCCTCCCAGTAGCGCAAGATACTCATCACCAGGCTTGGAAGAGGAGCAGAAGTGGTTCGAGCCCCGGTGATGGTAGCGAAGAGACGACAGACAATGCAGTAGCCGTAGAGGTCCTCCTGAAGTAGCCGGAGGATGTGAATTCCCTCCGAGAATAGCTCGCTCGTCCTTGTCGTCACAAGGACATTGGTGGTCAGCCAGTGTGCCACCAAGCCTTGGTTGACTCGGAGCCAACCAATAGAAATGTGACTACTATACCGGTGAAGTACCCGGTCATCAAGGAGGACGGCCTCGATGATGTCCGAGGTCACCAGCGCAGCCTCCTACTGCAGAGGAGCCTCGTCAAGCTCGAGTGTCGTGACTAAGGAGACAGTCTCAGGCGTGAGCAAGTAGCGATGGGCCGGATCCCAGTTGACATACACGCCGTCATCGGTCAACTCCATCGACTCGTAAAATCGACGAACCATTTGAGGATCAAATGGATCTTAATCAGAGTCGAGGAGTACATCCCAACCTCGGGCGTGAATTCTCTCTACAAAACCACTCCCAAATCGATTATCGTCGAAGAGACGAAAATAATCGCGCTCACGGATAATCACTCTAGATCTAACTTTAGGAGGCATGATTCTTGAAGATTTTGGTATGGAAGTGAAGAGAATTGAACAAGGAACAATACCCCACAAGAATTATCAAATTTGGATAAGAAATGAGAGAGATACGAAGTGAGAGAAACAAGATCTAACTCGAAACTCGAGTCGAGTTCTGAATGCACTATCCAGAACTCGAGTCGAGTTCTGGAAGGAATGGCTGACTCTGTTTGACCCACGTTGACTTGGTTTGACTCTGAGTTTGAAAGTGACTTGTGACTTTTCTAAAGATACCCGGGGGTATATATAGAGAAGTAACTTCCCCTAGACGTTTTCCCCACTACCGAAATTAGTGGAAATGACGGTTTTACCCCCGAAAAGCGTGTAGGGCATGAAATAATTCAAATTTAATTTTGAAAATTCCGTGATAATGTATAAATATATCCTTGCGAATATAAGTACCATTAAGGCGTCAAAATAGAATTCTAAAAATCAAGCTATAATTATTAAATCACAAAAATTGAAATAAATTCATATTTGTGACTGTAATAATTATTTAACCAAGCAACTGCGACAGAGAGTGGTGGGCTACGCCCACCCCCAAATAGAACTAACGCACAAATTCAAGAGATAGTTTATTACCCTAAAAGCCACTAAACCCGACAACTAATAAGAAGCACTAAAACACGATCGGGCTTAGAAGATACACAGGGCTGCTCCCAGGAGCGCTAACTTTAACGTCTTCAGCCAGACAGGTGGACAACCAGGATTCACTCCCTAGATAAACGTTACTCTAAACAAAGATACAGGAGAGACAAAACGCTAGAATGGGATGCGCGAAATCATGATGTCTAATATATAACAAAGAGTCTTTTAAAGTCAGATACTCGAGACTTAAAAGAAGATGGGAAATGACTTCCCCACCCCCAAACAGAGCGGAAAACAGGTCTCTTTGGTGATGACGCTCAAGAGAAAAGTGTGCACTGGATCAGTTATACTCATCCACTAAGAGTTCGTGGACTATGGCCCCGACACTTTCAACCACACCTCTAAAAAAGAGGTGTACAATAAAAAAACATTGGATGTTCGTTTTCGCCCATTGGAGGAAAAATCGAACTGGACTGTAGACTTACCTAATTCCTCATTGAGGTGGAGTCACTACTATAGTTGTAAGCATACATATCAATGTCACAGATAGGAGGATATCTATCAAATCTAGGAGCAGGCTTGTTTGGGAGAGGGGCGTGCAATGTAGGTGGAGACATGTTGGTATTGAAAGAAGGATTACATAGTTTACAGTTTGAGAAAGGAATTACCTTCCAATCAACTAGGTTGTCCATAGTGGTGAGTCCATTCTGTAACACTAACCAAGTGATAAAAGAATGTCTTGTGATGATCTATGGACTCCACAAAGCCTTCCAGTACGGTTGTTTGGTTCCTTGCTTTCTGAGTACCTCATAAGTTGTTGCTATTGTGAAGACACCTCGAGGGTGGGGCATCCAAACCATCTGGTCAGGTTCTCCTTCATTGATGTTGATGTCGTGTAAGTTGCTCCATATAATATCCATTTCAGGAAGTATGGTTTGGGGCAATCTCCACTGTCCATTATCGATGAGAGCTTTCAACTGTGTGTTATCCCTGATCCTGCTTCTGTATCTTGTGTTTGCGTTGAAACAATGCTTGAGAATCCCCAGAGATGACCATGGATCATGCCAGAATGATAGCTCGCCATTACCAATCATGTGTGTAGTGAATTTGCTCATATCTGATCTCAGTTGTAAAATGCCCCTCCAAAGTTGTGAGCAATCAGATGGAGGAACCATTGTCCAAAACTAATGATTCTAAATCACGTGATTTTTAACCCACATCTGCCAGAGAGTAGCAGGGCCAGTAGTCAATTTATAGATAAGCTTGCATACTGCTGCCCTATTCCAGATATATATGTCCTTCACCCCAAGTCCTTCTTCAAGTTTAGGCCTACAGATGTTGCCCCACTTGATCTTATGTCTAGTACCCTACAGGGATGGACCAGACCACAAGAAATTACACATAAGTCCATTGATGTCCCTTAAGGTCTTTTTTGGTAGCAGAAAAACGGACAACCAATAAACTTGTTTCCTCAATAGCACAGAGTTGATGAGTTGGACCCTTCCAGCATAGGACAGAACCTTAGGTGCCTACCCACTGATTGCTTTTTGTAACTTATCCACTAATGGTAAACAATTAGTTCTTCTCAGCCTTGAAGCTAGGAGAGGTAGGCCCAAGTATGTGATAGGTCGTGAAGAGATGGACATGTTGAGTAGCGCAGGAAACTCCCTTCTTTCAAGCTCTGTGCCTCCCCCATAGAGAATGGTACTCTTCAATGTATTTGCCTGGAGGCCAGTGATGTCATTGAAAGAGTCAAACACCTCCTTAATTGCCTTAGCAGAGTCAATATCACCTGTACATAGTATCATTAAGTCATCAACATAACACAAATGAGTAATGCAAGGGTTTTGACATTTAGGATGGAGTGTAAGGGTTCTTTCCTCTAGCTTCCTATCCATTAGTTTCCCAAAAATTTCCATAACCAGAACAAAAAGCAGGGGAGATAATGGGTCTCCCTGGCGGATGCCCCTACGACCCTTAAGATATCCTTCACTAGACCCATTGATCGTGATGGAGTAATGAACACTAGAGATGCAGATGTGAATCCATTGTATCATCTTGCTTGGGATTCCCTTCTTGTGCAGCATTTGAATAATTGCCTCCCATCTCACAAAGTCATACGCCTTTGTGAGATCAATTTTAATAGTGCTTCTTATTGAGATTCCTCCCCGATTGTAGTTTCTAAGTAGCTCGTGAGACAACAAAATATTATCAGTAATGTTCCTCCCCTCCACAAACGCAGTCTGGTTTAGCCAAATTATAGAGGGCATCACATGCTTCAATCTGTTGACTATAACTTTAGATATGCACTTATTAATGACCGAGCAGCAAGCTATGGGCCTGAACTCAATGATTCTGGAAGGACTTGCTATCTTAGGAACCAGAGTGACACTAGTACTATTGACGCTTCTCAACATCTTCTCAGCTCTAAAGAAGTTAAGGACTACCTTAGTGAAATCACTTCCAACTATGTTCCAGCACTTTTTAAAAAAGTGAGCGGTGTATCCGTCGGGACCAGGAGATTTGATGTCTTTGATGGAGAACACAGCTTTCTTAATCTCTCTAGGCTCGATGTCCTTTGCCAGTTCCACTGCCTGTCATCAGAAATCCCTTCAAACTGCAAACTATTCAGTACTCCACTGTCATAAGGAGTGTGATGTTCTTCGCCCAAGAGAAGCTCATAGTGTCTCAGAATTTCCTCCTTGATCTCAGTTTCATCTGTCAATTCATTGTTCATGCTATCAAAATTCTGTTTATAGAGTTTCTCACTTGTTTACCTTTCACGAATCTATGAAAGAAAGTGTTGTATTCATCTCCTAGTGTTATTCTGTCATCACCAACCTTTTGTTTAAGAGACGCCTCCTCTGCACTACTGTAATCTGAGTATTTCTGTATCTCATGTCTCTCCATCTCTGCTAGATTGTTATCCAGTGGCCTGAGTTGGATTGCTTCTTTTATTCTGTATAGGTCCTCCTTTGCTTGCTTAACTCTGTCACTCAGGTTGGAAGAATGCTCTCGACTCCACACTTTGAGTTTAGCTTTGAGTGACCTCAGCTTTCTAGTCAACTGCATCATAGGACTGCCATAAACAGGAGTCTGCCACTCCTTCTCCACAAGTTCTATGAATGTTTGGTATTTAGTCCAGTGATTAAAGAATCCGAATGATCTTTTGCTCTTCTTGTGTTGTTGACCCCAATGAAGAACCACAGGACAATGATCAGACACTCCCTGATGGTGGAATTGTACAAATGCTTGTTGAAACCTTTGCTACCAGCTGGAGTTCACAAGACAATGATCAATTCTAGTAAGTATTCTTCTAGCTCCATCACTCCTGTTGGTACATGTAAAATGATCCCCTACCTTCCGCATCTCATCAAGTTCATTTAGCTGAATAAATTCATTACATGCTTGTACATCTCTAGGGTGGAGTTTGTTACCCCCCACTTTATCCATTGACTCCCTACATGAATTGAAATCACCAAGCAATACCCAAGGCTCTTGAATATTTCTAGCAATTCCAGTTAGAGATATCCATAATTTCTCCCTTTCATATATGTTGTTACGAGCATAGACATTAGTGGCAGGGTATTGTGCATTTGTTGCCATATCAGTGAGTCTGACATGCATAAATTGGTCACTACTATCTAGTAAACTCGCTGTAAAATGATTAGGATCCCATAGCATTAGAATCCACCCTATCTGTGTGCAAAAAAAAAATAGCATTAGAATCCTTCCCCTAGGGTCATGTTTTCCATTATTGTAACTGTGCCAGTTAGGTAAAATACTTGTGAGGGCTTGTACATACCTATGAGCTTTTAATTTGGTTTCCACCAAACCTATGAAACTTAAATTAAGTTCAACAACAATCTTCCTAACTTCAGTCTTCTTCTTTGGATCATTTAAGCCTCTGATATTCCATACTCCTAAGGTGTACCCCATTGATTAACCTTTGAGTTTAGAGTTTTTCCCCTTTCCCTTGACTGTGTTGCAGGGGTACCCAAAACAACAGAGACAGTTTTTGCAGTGTTTCTAATGACCCTGGCTTTGTCGAGCTCAAGTTGTGGAACTGAGTTAACAGGCTTTTTTTATTCTATCACTTTGTTTTTTTCCTTCTCCAGCTGATCTTTAACCCCATCCTCAATTGTTATTTCATCCGAATCTTCCCTCTTATCATGAGTTTCAGCCTCCAGTAGTTCCGTATAGCTAGTATCAGTGCCACTAACAACATCCTTCTCCTCGTCATCATTTGTTTTCTCTCCTCCATCAATTGACTTATTATCCTCTTCATTCATGTTTTCCAACTCTGCAATTTCTGTATTGATAAACTCTTCTGCTATGCCAATCTGCCAATCTGCCAATCTTCCTCTGTAAGGTCAATTGCAGCAAATCTGTTCTTGATCAGTAGCTCAATAATCACATTGGCTTTAGAGGTTGACGCACCATCTCTAGTATCATTCTTTCTATTCAGCAAAGTAGGTGCCTTCCCATTCTAAGAATGCCCCTTGTTATTCCACTTTGTCTTTTGTTGCACCCATGTTCTTTCTGGTGGTTTGTTTTACTCTGGTTCCTTCGGTGGTGGCTCACATCGGGAAGTAGAGTGACCAAAGGTCTTACATTTCTTGCATATGAGGGGTTTCCAAGGGTATTCCACCTCAATTGAGATAGTTTTAGAGTTTATCTCAATTGGAACAGTGTTAGGGAGTTTTTTTGAAACATCAATCTCAATGCATACTCTCGCGTAGGTGAGCATCTTCTTGCTTTCGGTGTTCTTGTCTAAACAGAGTGGCTTGCCGAGAGCACTAGCAACATAACTCAAACCATTGGGGTTCCAAAGATATTTAGGAACCTTGTGGAAATTGACCCAAAGGGGTATTGAGTTGAGTTGTCCTCTCTCCTCTTCGATCTCCACAGTCCATGTCCTTATGATGAAAAGTTTTCCCATCAAATGGAAAGACCCCTCTTCAAGCACATAACAGCGATCTTCTACATTGTTGAAATTAAAGTAATACATGTCACCATCTAGGAGGATTTCAACTTCACCTTCCAGTTTCCACTTCTTCTCCACCATTCTTTTCACCATGGTGTATGGCAGCTTTTTATCAAGGAAGAAACCCACCACCGTATTCTTCCAATCTTTGGCTCCTTCATGGACAATAGTTTGGTCAATTTGCAGGTTTTCGTCCTTGAAAACAGGGTTGTGAAAGGTTAAGGGTTCAGATCCAGCCGAGAGAGGTTTTGTTTTAAGGATAGAACTCCAAGGTTTGAGGGGGTAACTTTTGGTTGAGTTTCAGCCACCTTTTCATTATCAACAAGTGTTTCATCTCCGATCTGGTTAATTGGAGAAGTGGGGAAGACTGTAGAGTCAGATTCGAGGTGATTAGGTTTCATGGGTTGAGGTTGATGAGTGGTAGGGGATGTTGGGGTCAGTGTCGATGTGGGAGGGGAGGTTTGGCCTGAAGTGGCCATGGCCACTCCGACGAAGGTTTCCCCTAAAAGGTTAAGAAAAGTAGGTGGGGAGGATAAGGTTTGGTTGGAAAGGATTGAATATAGCTGAAAAATGGAAAGAAAAAAGGCATGGGTAGACCAGTAGACTACTCTACTTTGAAGGTATTTGGATGTAGTGCATATCCTCTTATTCCTAGTGATGAGAGAACCAAATTTAAACCCAAATCTCATGAATGCATTTTCATCGGCTTCGAAAAGGGAGTGAAGGGTTATTAGTTATGGGATCTAGTGAACCGAAAGATAATCCTTAGTAGAGATGTTGTGTTTGATGAGAAGACTATGTCTATGAATCAAGACATGAAGAATGGTGAGAAAAACACTATTGTTAATAAAGCAACTACAGAAATATCTCCTCTTACCAAGGTATCCAACAGGGAGACTCCTATTCAGGTGGAGGAGTCAGATGCAGGGGTTGAAGAGGATGGGCCAGAACAACAACAGTGTGAAAAGGAGGTTGAATCTACTAAAGATAAGCAACAACCTTACAGCATAACAAAGAACCGGGGCCAAAGACAAGTCAAAGCACCTATTAGACTTGGGTTCGAGGAAGGTAACGAAAGTAACGAAAGAGAAGAGTGGATTGAAGCTATGGCTGAAGAAATGGAATCTCTATACAAGAACTCTGTTTGGGAGTTGGTTCCCAAACCCGTAGAAAGAAAAATTGTTGGCTGTAAGTGGGTTTACAAGAAGAAGGAAGGAATGCGCATGAGAAAGAACCACCAAAGTTCAAAGCATGTTTGGTGGGGAAGGTGTACTCACAGAAGGAAGGAGTTGATTATGATGAAATTTTCTCTCCGGTAGTGAAACATACTTCTATTAGAGTGTTACTATCACTGGTTGCTCAGCAGGATATGGAGCTTGAACAATTAGATGTCAAAACTGCTTTTCTCCATGGAGAATTAGAGGAAGTCATCTACAGGGCTTAGCCTCAGGGTTTTGTTGAAGCTGGTAAGGAAAATCCGGTTTGTAGGTTGAAGAAGTCTCTTTACGGGCTCAAGCAATCTTCAAGGCAGTGGTACAAACGTTTCAAATCTTATATGCTGAACATTGGGTATAGAAGATGTGACTCTGATTGTTGTGTGTACACTCATGTGTTTTATGATGGGATGGTGATCCTATTGCTACTTTATGTAGATGACATGCTTATTGCTTGTCGGGATACGTCTAGAATTAAGGAGCTGAAGACGTTGTTCAGCAAGAAATTCGACATGAAGGATCTTGGTTCTGCACAGAAGATCCTAGGTATAGAGATAAGGAGAGATAGGAAAGCTGGAAAATTATGGCTGTCACAAGTCAAGTACATTCAGAACGTACTTGAGCGCTTCAATCTGACTGATGCAGATCCTGTGTCAACTCCTTTGAACAACATTTTTGTTTTAAACAAAAGTCAGTGTCCTTTCACAGATGCTGAAGTGGAAGAGATGAAGAAGAAACCGTATGCAAGCGCATTAGGGTGTCTCATGTTCTCAATGGTATGCACAAGACCTGATTTAGCTCAAGCACTATGTGTAGTATCGCGATACTTGGCGAATCCGGGAAAGCCACACTGGAAAGCTGTGACATGGATTCTCAAGTATCTGAAGGGCACTAAGACGTTGGGTATCTTGTTTGAAAGACAACAAGGGAAAACATGTGTTTCGGGTTATGTGGATGCTGATTATGCAGGATATTTAGATAAACGAAGATCCACCACAGGGTACGTCTTCACTTATGGTGGAGGACCGGTTAGTTGGAGGTCAATGTTCCAAACAGTTACTGCTTTATCTACTACTGAGGCGGAGTATATGGCGGTAAGAGAAGCTTGCAAGGAAGTTATTTGGCTTAAGGGATTAGTCAGAGTGCTATTTGAATCAAATGTTTCATGCAAGAACGAAACATATTGATATTCCCTATCATCGGATTTGGGATCGGTTGGACTCAGGTGAAATTACAGTTGAGAAGGTTCACACAGATGAGAATGCTTCAGATTGTCTTACTAAGCTGGTTTCAGTTGAGAAGTTCAGACATTGTTTGAACTTGCTCAATCTTTCTACATGCTAAAGATTTGGTGGAACACCTTCTCACTTGAGGTGCGTTGAGGCAAGAGGATTCTTGCCAATGTGACGGTGCTTGAAGAAATTCAAGCTGCAATGATCTTGTTTTTTGGTCGATGGCTCGCCAAGGTGGAGATTGT
Organism: Aquilegia eximia; assembly: GCA_023053565.1. NCBI lineage: Eukaryota > Viridiplantae > Streptophyta > Magnoliopsida > Ranunculales > Ranunculaceae > Aquilegia > Aquilegia eximia. The sequence continues at coordinate 3,200,048 of JALIGU010000011.1, forward strand.
TGTATATTGGCTCGCAATAGTTGGGTGCACAGGATCATACCTTATAAGAGGTGTGATCCATATGATCAGTTCCTATATTGGTTAAGGAAACCATATATGTGCAGGAGTTCTATTTGGACTCGGTTTCCTATTTATCTCTATTTTGAATAAGTAATTCTATATGGATTTGGTTTCTATCCATGGGCTATAAATACCCAAGTAACTTGGTATTTGTAAGACAAGACAATTGAGTAGAAAACAATAGAAACATAGAGATAGAAAGAGTAAGTGAGAAAGAACTTTAGGAGCCAAGGGTGTATTGGGTTTAAAGTGAGAGATTAAGATCTTGAGAAAGATACTAGGGAGATTATTGTAATCGGTGTTTGTTTTCTTATAGTGAAATCTTTTCATTGTTCCCCGTGGAGGTAGGCGTTGCCGAACCACGTATATTTTGGTGTTATTGTTCTTTATTGTTTTATTCTTCTTATACTATTGTTTATTGTTTGGTAATCTTTGACATCATTGACAAAACGGATCCTGTATTGCAAATGAGGTGTTCTCATGAATATCTAGGTTGCAGGTTGTTGACGTTGTTGGGATTTAATTAATCACTGCATATAGTTCAACACTTGGATCACACCGGTAACGCCTTTCATTGTTCGGGATTATGGTATGACATATATCATAAGTGCATCAAGATGTGGGAGAAATAGATGTGGAATTTAAAGTGAGCCTGTGATGGTGGGAATGGTGTTTGACTTGTGATGGCATTATGTTACTCGTCATCGTCATATCTCTGTATCTGTCTCTGTCACTTTGATTTAGGCTTCTTGAAAATGAAATCTCAGTACAGTAGGGATTCAATTTATACACAACGGAATGCCAAAATAATAATTGAACAATATACTTTAGTTAAGTAAGGAAATGACTTCAATGACAGCTAGAACATCATATCACATGTATAGATCGACTTCTTTCGTCATTGACTTCATTGGAAAAAAAAAATGATTCTCACCTACAATACTAGGAAAAGTCCTAAAGTTGGTTAGTTTGAACATTATGGAGTTACTGATTTCATTAATACTCTGGTTCATTAATCATTTTTAAACTCTGTAACAAAGTTAAAATAGATCATCAAACAACGTATTTATAACAGTTTTTTATTTGGGCGAATTTGAGATTGCCCACTGATTTTAATTGCCAATTTGCGATTGCCCATTGGTTTCAACAAAATTTAAGATTGCCCACTACTTTCAACTTTCAGGTGGTCAAACCACCATTGACTCGGTAAAACCTTGTGCTTTTACTAAATTGTCCTTTTCTTTCTCTTACTAGCTGGCAGTTAGATACCACGTTGGTAGGTCAATTACACGTAATCATACAACAAGTTTAAGATTTGATTGTTTTTAGATTAAGATATGGTTGAATCGAGAAAAATCTAAGGGACACAATCATTTGACTATTAAACTTTGTCTTCCCCAAATTTCAAGCTTAAAACAAAACCCTAAATCCCCAAATCTATAGACAATATTTGAAGGCGGCCACCAAAGCTGAAGGTAAATGTTCTCTAGCCTAGGTTCTTGTTTTCTTCTTAATTTCTTCTAATGTTCTAAGTTCTAACTCTCCACAATTGATATTGGCAGATTCATTCATTGTAACTTTCCATTTCCTCCTACTCCAACCTTTAGGGAGTTTTTTCACAGGTTTTTCATCTTGTTGATTTTTCCATAGATTTGCAAAAGAAATGGTGGGTTGAAAAAAAGAATGAAGTGGGGTAAGTAGGGAAACCTAAACTTTGTTTTCTAACAAAAAGAGTTTTGTCTACAAATGAGTTTATATCTAACGGTTGGATTGAACTAATATCGTACAGTCACAATTAATCACAAGTGTTCAATTCTCTCTCTAACGTGTTAATCCGACGTGGTTCAAGAAGGGTATTCTTGGAATATTCAATAAATGACTGGGTTAGTGGTGGTTTGACCACCTGAAAGTTGAAAGTACTAGGCAATCTTAAATTTAGTTGAAACCAGTGGGCAATCTCAAATTGGCAATTAAAACCAGTGGGCAATCCCAAATTCGCCCTTTGTCAGCGCGTGCACACATTAGATCATCCTCTGATGAAGCCTCTGACAACCTGACTAGTTGTTGCAGGCCTTTCCCTCACTGAGACTTTCACCACCTTTTGGGCATACGAACATCCCAATCCAGTGGAACACTGAATGAGTAGTATTCCCTTCTCAAGAGCCAACCCTCTTCAGTCGACCTCGACCAACGCTCCTATTTATTTTTTGTTTTTATTTCTTCAATCAGAGTTCTTCTTCGTATTATATATCCATGTGACGAACAAATGAACAATCTATGCATGAACTAGAACTAGACTTGCTCATGAAAATATACACTATTTATTTTTTATACCCTATTTTCTTTTTTTTTTTTTGCAAAAACTAGACTTGCTCGTGAAAATACACGCTTTGAAAGAACTTGGGAGAGTGGGGAAAACAGTCATTACAGCAAACTTCCCCTACAAGATTTCTTGGAGCTCACGAAAACCTCCAAGACTGAAATTTTTGCTCTGGACTGTACGTCGGTACTCCACAGTAGACTACCGACTATGGATAAGTTGTTGAACAAAGGAATGAATCTCAACCCTGTTTGTTGTTCTCCAATTTGCAATAATGCTCCTGAATATGTGGATCACCTATTTATCCATTGCAGCTTCACTAGGAGAATATGGTGCAGACTACGTACTCAATGATGTCTATGATATCGAGGATTAATACAATTTGTTTTATCCATCCTCTGAAATTTGGATTGAATGTGCATGCTTCGTAATTCATATGTATGCAACATTTTCCACATACATTTATTTACTAGTCCTTAGGCCCGTGCAATGCACGGGCAGATCCAATTGTTTTAGAATTTTTTGGGGGGGTTTTATGTTGCTTTTAGTTTGTAACTTGTAATATTTTGTTTAGCCCGTTTCAAAAATTTACGATATGACATGATTTCATTTTGAAATTATTATAAATATTTGAGTATTGAAATTGAATGATTATTATATATACATGGAAAGTAAACCCAAAGCAGTTGAAGATGTCCAGGAGAGTGAAATTTTTCAGCACTCTCAATTCTAAAAGTCTCAATTAGAATTTGGTTTGGCTCGGTTGTTGAGGCTATATCACTTTGGAAAATAATCTTTTCACAGTAGTCCATTAGCAGTCAAGCGTTTCTTAATTGGCTTGTAGTTAACATCCTGAAAATTCAAAATATTTAGCAAACTATTATGATGATAAAGATGGCTTACTTGTAATTTGACAGAGAGATCCCCTTTGGCCCATGTAGTTAAGCCTTTCCGGAAGACAACCATACAATCCATGTCTGTGTGAATCTTGCGACCTTTTTTGATATATAGTCCCATGCATCTGCAACACATTTACATACATTAGATCACAGATTAAGAGAAACTCAAATTTCATGAAATTGCAGTAAGTAGGTCTTATTGCTACTTGGGTCCCCTTTCATATCCCCACCATTAAAATGTATTGAAGATTATATCATCATCTTTACTGGAGTTTATTTTCTATTTTCATTTAATTTACTTTTTGTCAATGTCTACTAAGTGCAAGAAAAAGAAATAGATTACTGGTTCTTTCAATTCCTGCAAAATATACTTTTTGCCAAGTTGAGAATGTACTTGAAAATGACCATCACAAACATGTTTGATGTGTGTCCACAATGATATCATATTAATATTATTAATGATCTTATTAATAAACTTGCATACCTGCCCATTTGACTTAGAATATTGGTGAGTTTTGATTTCTTTGTCGTCGAGAGATCTTCAGCAAGCATCAAATATACATGTATTAAATATAAACATATAAGCGGACATAGACTTTGAGTAAAGAGGAAGATGGAAAAGTTGTACAAACGTAATAAATCATCTGCTGATTTCAATTAATATAAATCTTGGAGATACTTGTAAATCACTACTTCCACCAGATAATTATTTAACTACTTATTTAAAAAAAGATTTCTGGTAAACTTATTGAAGTTGAAATTGTTGAATTGAAAGAAATTCGAGTACGTTAGGGCATTTTATCAATGGTAGTCAATTAATGGTATTAGATCTAGTGGTGATAATTTGGTTTATTGCTTATAAAGAATTCGAGTTAGGGTTACTTATGAAAGTGATTGTAGTTAAGATGTGAAATTACTTATGAAAGGATTTACTGTATCGAGGTAGCTATTATTATTTTTTTATAATAAAAGTCAATTGTTGCTTGTTTTTTCTCGAAATTGATTTTGGTTTGAACCTCATCTCTGAATTTTTGTAGTGTGATGAGTAGATCTGGTGTTGTATTTTGTATTGCAAGAAGAAATTATTGTAATATCATTATCGATTTTAGTGCTTCTTTTGGTGGAACGGATTCTAAAATAAAACGATTCTCCAACCTCGAGGTTTTATTGTATTTTCTTAGGGTACGGGCTGGACTTGATTATACTTGGGAATGAGTATACTTTTAATTTTTTTTTTTACTTGGCTTAAATATGTTTGTGATTTGGTCCAACTGGGTACGGGTTTGACTTGATTATACATGGGATTGGGTATACTTTTAAATTTTTTTTTGTTGGGCTTAATTATGCTTATGATTTGGTCTAATTGGGTTTGATTATATCTGTGATGGTGGTCCACTTTTGTGTAATTACAAATATACCCAAATTTAATCAAAATTCTCTTCAATTAGGCTATCAATTTCAATCTAATTGATAGCCTAATTGAAGATCATATTTTCTTAGGGGTATTTTCTGCTTTAATATAGTATAATAGATTTATACAAAAATTGAATAAAATAAAATGGCCACATTTTCTGGGGTTGCTTCAGACGTTTATAATCTCAGTGCCGGCCCTGCATTACAAACTATTTTTTCATGCTAACTGCTTTGCAAGTTAGGGTAAACTACTTTTGGACTTTATAATAGCATTTTATAATATAGTTTTACGGGCTGTCTAGGCTGCCATCCTTAGGATGACATCCATCTTGATAGCCCATCTAGAGTGTCGGTTTAAATAGAATCCAAGGGCTCAGATCTGTTTTTAGTTTAACACATGTCATAAGAGGGCAAATTTGTAATTGAAGTTAAGAAAAGAAATCGCCTCTTCCAAGTTGTAAAACCAGAACATATATTTCTTCTTCTATCAAGAATAGAACCTATTAGAAAGAGACCAGAATGACAAAATTACCCTTTACTCTTTAGCTTATAATATTAGATTATATCATGACCGTAAGATCTTACTTAAATCGACGTTCTAGATGGGCTGTCAAGATGGATGTCATCCTAAGGATGGCCTAGACAGCCCAGTTTTACTATATACTTTTTCAATATACATATTTCATTTAGGAGTTTAAAATAGGGAAAAAGAAATCAAATCAAAGTGCATGTTACGAAATGCTTGGAAAAATAAACGTGGAGCATGCACGTTTCACGTTTGAGCCCTTGGATTCTATTGATTATATGAGCAGAGTATAAGCTACACCAACATTGTTCCAATGAATTGATTCAAGCATGGGTGTATATATTTTAGGTATACACAAATTGGAAATGCAGTTGCAGTCCCTGTTGCTTGTGCTCTAGGATATGCATTGGGTGTAGCATACCGAGGTTGTAATGGTGCTAATCCATTGGTTGAACTTCCAACAAAATTTTCAAGCTCTGTTGCAAAAGAATCTTGCAGTGTGATCACATTGAATAGGTTAGTTTTTTGAGCAAGAAGAAGCGAGTGGATGACAGAAAGAAGCAAGTGTGGTAGTGATGACATGCCTAAATGCTTGGAAGATGTTTTGATATCTTTTGGTTGAATTGGCTGTGGTTAGTTTCATATATACTCTAAATTTTCGTTTAAAACAGGGTTTCGATGACACGGGTTAAATGATGTGCTGTTTGCGCTATTGTAGCTACATTATACCCTCGTACCGATCTTTTATTTATTAAGGTGGAGGTCTCTTTTATGTTGGTTATTTGATGATTAACTAAAGTGGTTGATTAGCTCGTAGCCTCATATTTTGGGTAGATTTGTTTCTGATAATAAGGTTTATACAAAGATGATAGTTAGAGCTTTCAGGCATTCTGGTTGGTATGAACCCTTTAATGGTGATGCTTAAACTTAACTAGCTCTAAATTCTAGTCCAACTAGGTTCGTATTCTGTTCATATTGTGAATGCTTAGTGAGTGGTAGATCATATACTCATTACATATTGATATTTGCATGTGACATGTGATTTTGAATGCTAAGTTACCTCCCTTTAGCATATGTGCAGCCAAGTCCCATGGAAGCAAATCTACCATGTCGTCTGTGGGGATGAAGTTTGTATAAAAAAAAATGTACCACTTTTATTTACGATGAAAAGAAGAAATTTTTGGACATACCCCATTTGAAAGTCGAAATTTGAGATACCCCATTTGAAAAAAAAAATTGAGATACCCCCATTTCAAGATGTGGTGTTATCTTAGTCGTCCATCATAAAACTCATAAAACTAACCTACGGCTGTAAAGCTCTTCTGTCTTCAAAGGGGGGTATCTCAATTTTTTTTTCAAATGGGGTATCTCAAATTTCGACTTTCAAATGGGGGGTATGTCCAAAAATCTCTAAAAAGAAAGCGGTGAACCTGAATTGTTTTTGTGCTACGTCTTCTGTTTCGTGGATTTGCCCTAGCTATTCACCTGAACCATGTAATGAGCGATGCACCTGGTTTGTCTCCATTCCTGACAGCTGTGGGTGAGATGGCAGTTGGTGCATCCGTTCCCTCAGTTCTGCCAATATGGAGAAGAGAGATGCTTAAAGCGCAAAACCCACCACAGGTCATGTGCACATTACATATTCAATGAGTTTAATGACATTGAGGGACCTCCCCTTCATCAATTTGCTCAATTGACTGCTCCTTCTCTGATAGTCAAAATATAAAAGGTTGGAAAATAACCTCCCACCTCATCTTAGCAAGTGCACCAGGTTTGAGATACTTGCTGCAGGCCCTTCAAGTTGCCTCACGATTGCACTTAGTCCTATTCAAGGGGATCAAATGGGTTTCGATGCATTATATACTATGGCAATGCCTATGGACAGCCAGCAGCACTGTCAGCTGCTTGTTAACTATGTCAAAATACTTTCGGTTACACGGTAAAATTTATGATGAAAATGAAGGATTATTCATAGTTAAGTTCCACAACTAAAGGCCCTCTGTTTCGAGGGCTACACAATAAGTTTACAGACAACTGGTCAACAGTTTTTGTTCTAAAACCTCAAAAAGTTCTATAGGAATTTTTTTTTGTTCAATTTCAATAGGTAACCCCTCAGTTGGAAGTAGAAATGGGTTCCTAATGAAGTTATTATCAGTGCCGCATAATTTCCACATGAACCGAGTGACCAAGTAATGTACCACGACTAATGTTTCAATCCTTGCAAACTCGTACCCTGGGCATATTCGTGAACCTCCTCCAAATGCAACAAAGCAATAAGGTGGTAATGATGCTTGGTTCTCGAAGCGATCAGGATCAAACTTCAATGGCTCTGGGAAAATGGATTCATCCAAATGAGTCATATTAGCAGCCCAAAACACCTACGTACCAAAAGAAATGAATACTTGAATGAAAAATGAAAAACTTGCAGAAAAGAAACAAGAAATCTTAAATTCCTTAGAGAATTGCTTTCCTTTTCGGAAAGGTAAATTAACTGTATAAACAAGAAGAATTGCGTAAAATGAAAAAAAATTAAACTTACTTGCCACCCCTTCGGTATTAAGTATCCTCCATATTCCACATCCTTTGAGGTCTTGCGAAAACTACCAAACACGGGCGGGTAGATTCTTAATGTCTCCAATGCTACTCTCCATGTGTACTTCATCTTTGTAAGATCTTCCCATGTGATGATCTCTCCAGATGTTTTGCACCTATTTCTTTTTGTTCTGCAATTCCAATTTATATGGTTAACAGAAAGCAAGTTTTCGTTATGCTCAGTCTATAACTGACGTACTTCGGGTTTATAAAAGAGGGATGATTGATTTACCTCGTAGTACTCCAGTATAAACAACCGGATCAGTAGCCATGAGCCGAATCATAAATGTAATGAGGGTTGACGAGGTCTCAAACCCCGCAGTCAGGACAAACATGACATTGTCAATGATCTCTTGCTCCGATAGTAATTCCTCGTTGTCTTCTCCGCGGATGCTAAGCATAGTAGTGATAAGATCTTGGTCTGAAGAAGACTTATTTTTCTCTAAAAGCAATTTCTTTTCGCGTATAATATCCCCAACCATACTTTGGATCCATAAACTTGCTTGAATGCTACGGTTGAAGCGAGTAAATGGTATGTTCACTGGCACTGACAACAATCCTTCTAACAAATGTTCAAATGACTTCAAAAATTTCTCCCTCCTTGCCCCAGGCTTCAAATTAAATAGCGCAGAACAGATTATGTTGAAGGTGAGAGTCTTCATAAGAGGCATGACCTATTCCACGAAGCAACGAAAAGAATAACGTATAAATGACATCGAGAAACAGGGGATATTCATACTACATATAATTTTCATATAAAGGATCTAAGTAATTGTACCTTGACCTTTTCCTTCCCGTGCCAGTACATCTCAATGTGCTCTTTGATCTCACTATCAATCTTCCCAACATACTGCCTCAAAGCTTCTGGCTTCAAAAATGTCATAAGTGCACTCCTTACGCGCTTATGATCTTCGCCACTCAATTCCATCAAATTCTGCTTTCCCAATAACTTCTGAAAGGATTTAGTCTGCTGGTTATTAAGTATGTTGCTCTCACTAGTAAATATAAACTTGTTCGCGACTTGTCCATGAATAAAAACTGTTGGAGTTCCAAAGAGTGTAAGCTTTGAAACTGGACCATACTTCTTTGCTCTTTCTTCGAACCACTTTTCAGCTGTATTAGCCCTCATGGCTCGAAGAAAGCCTAAACTTTGGCCTACAATGGGAATTCCTAGGGATCCTCTGTCGGATGATCTTGTTCTTGTTTTGATTAGAAAGAAAATGGGAAGAAGGGATATGATAATGAAGAACAATGCAAGATAATACATTGTTGGACAAAAAAAAAAAAAAAAACCAGATCAAACGGAGAAGAGTTGAGGTTGCACAATAAAAAACTATTCCAAGTGGTCAGTGTAACACATCATTTTAAATAGAATAAGCATCAAAATTAGATCATTTTAAATGGAAATGCTAATGGAGAAGTTGTTTTCACAAAGAGTTGTTGCGCTGGTAGGTGCCAAGTCACTGTTTTTTCTCTACTTTCTTTTTTATGAAGGTCAACTGTTGTAGCTGTGAAGCTGTCTGTTACTACATATCTTCCGAGAAATTCAATTACCCACACAACTTTAGTACCATGGAATTGCCAATGCCATCCTCATTAGTCTTCAAAGTAGAAAGGGGTGAACCTGAATTGATTTCTCCTGCTAACCCAACACCATATTAATTTAATGTTGAGTAAAGGACTGGCTCATAATCTTATTCAATCCCATTCATAGTAGAATCTAGGTTGATTGAAAGATATGGAATATGCTAAATTGTTATGCAAAATTGAGAACATGCACAAAACACTCACACACACAAGATAAAGATGTACATGGTTCGGCAAGAGAGCCTACTCCACGGTGATGATGGGTTCTTCACTACTGATCAAGAATAGTAAGGATTACAATCACACACTTTGGCTCAACCAACTCTCTCAAGAGGTAAAAACCAATAACTCTCTCCAAGAAAGAAGGAAGCAACTCCTTAATTTGTTTTTCTTCTTTTCGGATGATCACTTCAACACACATTCACTCCCTATTTATACAAGAGCTTCCAACTATTTATTTTATCTCAAAGTCAATAATGTGGAGAGCAAACCAACAAGAGTGAAACATGAAGTCACCAAATAAACTTGAGCCACAATTGTGCTTTCACCAAGTCAACAATGTGTAGCTTTTTGGATGAAAACAATCTGTCGAAATGCAAGCTAAAATCTCACAAATCTCCACCTTGACGAGTATTTCATACCACCCACTCTTGAACCTCCTCAGCATGAAATTGCAACATGCTTCCTTGGAAGACAAACATATATCCATCATCACAAACCGACCCTAAATGGGCTTCAACATTTTAGGATATTAATCAAGTTAGAGCAATGCTCAAACTTGAGCCCTGGTACAACTTTTGTCATCATATTTTTCGGATTATCCTTGGTGCCAATCTTTTGTAAAAGAACTCTACCATCTTCTATAATCTCTCGAATAAAATGAAATCGGACATCAATGTGTTTAGTCCCTCCATGGTGAACTTGATTCTTTGCTAAGTGAATAGCACTTTGGCTATCACAATGCACTTTCACATTATTATGGGTGATTCCGAAGTCAGCAATTAAACCCCGGAGCCATAAAGCTTTCTTTACCCCTTCCATTACTGCCATATACTCAACCTCTGTAGTGGACAAAGCCACAGTTAATTGTAACACTGACTTTCAACTCACTTGACCACCAGCTAGTGTAAAAACGTATCCAGTAGTTGAACGTCGCTTATCCAAGTCACCTGAATAATCGGAATCAACGTAACCACATACTTGATATTTATCCACCTTTTGGTACACTAGTCCCACATCCAAGGAACCTTGAAGATACCGCAAAATCCATTTGACCGCATACCAGTGTTATTTGTCGAGATTCGCCATGTACCTGCTTACCATACTAACAGCATGAGTTATATCTGGTCGAGTACACACCATAGCATACATCAGGCTACCAACTGCACTTGCATATGGAACTTGAGCCATAAACTCTCGTTCTTCCTCAGTGGCTGGAGACATAGTCGCTGAAATCTTGAAATGCGCAGCTAGTGGTGTTGACACAGGTTTTGGGTTATGCATCCCAAAACGTGCGACTACCTTCTTTAAATTTTGTTTCTGGGAAAAACTTAACTTGTCATTTTGTCTTTCCCTAACAATCTCCATCCCATGCATTTTCTTAGCTCTACCCAAGTCTTTCATATCAAATTTACTACTCAATTGATATTTTAGCTTATCAATCTCCACCATGTTCTTTGTAGCAATGAGCATATCATCCACATAGAGTAGAAGATGGATGAAAGACCCGTCTTTCAACTTCTTGAAATACACACAATGATCAAATTCACTTCGTGTGTAATTCGGATCCAACATGAATGTGTCAAACCTTTTATACCATTGTCTGGGTGATTGCTTTAACCCATACAATGATTTTATTAGTTTGCACACATGATCTTCTTTACCAGCAACCTTAAATGCTTCGGGCTGTGACATGTAAATTTCCTCCTCCAAGTCTCCATGCAAGAATACAGTTTTGATGTCTAGTTGCTCGAGCTCTAAATCAAACTGCGCCACCATAGCTAACAGGACCCGAATGGAAGTGTGTTTAACAACCAGGGAGAAAACTTCATTATAATCCACACCTTCTAATTGTGCATATCCTTTAGCTACCAATCTTGCTTTATAACGTACACCACTTCCGTTTGAACTTGAAGAACCATCCTTCTTCTTTGTGAAAACCGATTTGCATCCAATAGGTTTCTTCCCTTTGGGAACTCTTACAACCTCCCATGTGTTATTCTTGTGAAGAGATTGCATTTCTTCACCCATAGCCGACTTCCAATCATCAGAATTATAATCAAACATTGCTTCTTGATAAGTAGTAGGATCATCACCAAATGTTGACAATGAATATGCTACACTATCTTTGAACCCGAAACGTTGTGGCGCTTTTTTTATTCTTAGTTCTTTACCGCTTGCTAAGGATGGTTGTTGTTGTTGCTGACTAGGCTCCTCATTTGGAACCTCCTTGTCCACATCTTCTGTCACATCATCTGCAACCTCTGTGGAGTCATTTGGAGACCTGCAAGAAATCACCACCATTACTGCTATCGTCTTTAGGAGACTCCAAAATGTGCTTAGTAGAGTCTAGCATAGCAGATTCATTGAATCTCACATCTCTGCTGATAATAAATTTCTTCCATTCGGAGAACAATAATCTGTATCCCTTAACACCTGTTTGGTAACCCAAGAAAATTGCTTTCTTGGCTCGAGCATCTATTTTATATTTACTAACATGAAAATAAGCTGGACAACCAAACACTTTGAGAGAACTATAATTAGTAGGTTTACTAGACCATACCTCAATAGGTGTCTTGAAACCGATCGCTGTAAATGGTGATCTGTTCACGAGATAGCACGCTGTGTTCACAGACTCAGCCCAAAATTCCTTACCCAATCTAGAATTGGATAATATGCATAGTGCACTCTCTAATAAGGTGGGGTTAATACGTACCGCAACACCATTCTGTTGAGTTGTTCCTTTCACAGTGAAGTGCCGAACAATGCCATGTAATTGACAAAATTCCTTTAGTGGGTCACAAGTGTACTCCCCACCGATATCAGAACGAATCCGTTTCACACTTCTTCCAGTCTGCTTTTCGACTATTGTTTTCCATTCTTTGAACACATTTGTAACTTCATCTCTATGCTTCATGGTGTACAACCAAACTCTCTACGAGAAGTCATCAATGAAGGTAACAAAATACATCGCCCCCCCTATAGAAACAACTCTAGAGGGTCGCCTACATCTGAATGGATGTAATCCAAAGTGCCTTTGGTGCGATGAACAGCTGTGCCAAACTTCACTCTACATTGCTTTCCGAAAACACAATGCTCACAGAAATCTAGCTTGTTTATTTTATCGCCACCAAGCAAGTCATGCTTGCTCAATATTGTCTACCCCTTATCACTCATGTGGCCTAATCGCATATGCCACAATCGTGTAGTGATCAACTCTTTCTCCTCCATTTGAGAAACCACAACTCCACCAGAAATGGTATTCCCTATAAGGAAATACAAGTTACCATGTCGTTGCCCTGTCATGATTATCCGTCCACCAGTAGACACACTTAGAGTTCCATTTTCGGCTAAATTTTGTAGCCATTTGCCTCCAAGACTCCAAAAGAAATCAAGCTCTTCTGAAGATCAGGAACATGTCTAACTTTTGTCAATGTTCTGACAGCTCCGTCAAAGAAAGCGATTCGAATTGTACCAACACCAACTGTCTTGCAAGCAATGTTATTGCCCATCAAGACATTCCCGCCGTTTACTTCTCTGTAAGTAGTAAACCAGTCTCTATTGGGACACATGTGATACGAAGCACCCGAATCAAGTAACCAACCTTCAAACAAGTAATTATCTGAAGTAACTGATAATACCTCTTGATTATCTTCTTTCTCTATTGTTGAAACCTCCTCAACTGAAGCCGCATATGATTTCTCCACGTTCTCTCTTTCTTAGCTTTGAATTTAGGACAATCCCACTTAATGTGGTCTTTTTCATGACACCAATAACATTCGACATTCTTCTTTCTAGATTTAGAACGTCCTCTATGTTTTCCTGGTTTCCTTTCATCTGTTCTTCCCCTTACAAATAGGCCAACAACTTGCACATCCTCACTAACTTTTTTCTTTCGAAACTCACTAGAGATAAGTGTTGATGTAACATCATCGAAAGATATAAAATCTTTCCTATACAATAGTGTATCAACAAGATGATCATATGAGTCAGGTAAAGAATATAACAACAGCAAAGCTTTATCTTGATCTTCAATTTTCTCATCCATATTTAACAGATCAGTAATCAACTTATTGAAATTGTTAATATGATCGTTCATGGATTTACCTGGCTCCATTCAGAATTTATAGAGCCTCTTCTTCAGATAAAGTTTGCTTGTGAGAGTTTTCGTCAAATAAAGCTTCTCAAACTTATCCCACAAAGTTTTCGCCGAAGTCTCCTTTCGAACGTTATACGTGATTTCTCGAGACAAACACAATCGGATTGTGCTACATGCCTCTAAGTCATAATCCTCCCAGTCACCTTCCTTCATATCTTCAGGTTTACCCCTTAACGCCTTGTGTAGCTTGTCTTTAACAAGCAAATCTTGGACTTGGGTTTGCCAAATACCCAAATTGATTTTGCCATCAAACTTCTCAATATCGAACCTGGATGTTGTCGATCCTTTCGTACCCTTTGAATTCAAAGAACTCCTTTCCATCTTACTTTAACAATCAACGTCACCAAAGTTTAAGAAAAGAAAGTTATAGACTTTTCTTTTTCCAGCACCTTTAAAGCAAAAACACTATTTATTTGAAACCAAAGCTTTGATGCCAATTGTTGAGTAAAGGACTAGCTCATAATCTTATTCAATCCCATTCACAGTAGGATCTAGGTTGATTGAAAGATATGGAATATGCTAAATAGTTATGCAATAATGAGAACATGCACAAAACACTCACACACACAAGACAAAGATGTACATACGTGGTTCGGCAAGAGAGCCTACTACACGGTGATGATGGGTTCTTCACTACTAATCAAGAATAGTAAGGATTACAATCACACACTTTCGCTCGCCAACTCTCTCAAAAGGTAAAAACCAATAACTCTCTCCAAGAAAGAAGGAAACAACTCTTTTGATTTTCTTCTTTTCGGATGATCACTTCAACACACATTCACTCCCTATTTATACAAGAGCTTCCCACTATTTACTTTATCTCAAAGTAAATAATGTGGAGAGCAAACAAGGAGAGTGAAACATGGAGAGTAAAACATGAAGTCACCAAATAAACTTGAGCCAAAATTGTGCTTTCACCAAGTCAACAATGTGTAGCTTTTTGTGTGAAAACAATCTGCCGAAATGCAAGCCAAAATCTCACATTCAAGAACCTTTTGAATCTCGATGATCAATATATGACTCGATTTCAAATTCCAACCTTATTCTTTTATCCAAATATTGTTGGAATTCAAGGAAGAGATACAGTAAAGGTTATTAAGGAGTCTATTTCTAAAGCACTTATTACCCTTTGGCAGGTAGGCTAAGGGAAGCACCTAATGATAAGCTTATGGTTGAATGCGCCGGTGAAGGTATTATGTTCATTGAAGCCAACGCTAATGTGAGGTTAGAACAATTTGGTGATGTTCTTCATCCACCCTTCCCATGTATAGAGTATCTTCTTTATAGTGGCCCTGGCTCTGGTGATGTCCTTCATAGCCCGCTTTTGTTAGCACAGGTAATGAGCTAATGGTGAAGATTAATTACCGCCTTTTTTTTTGCATAATACTAGCGATTTAATTGTTTAAGCCATCTATATTACTGTATTAATGCATCTACCAATCCATTCTAGATTACATCTTAACAAAATAGAAATCAAAACTTTCTAGTATAACGAATCAGATCAACTCACTCTGCAGCTGACTATGATAACCTGATGTGTGTGTTAGCCTTTTCTATAACACTTCCCTTTCTGATGATGATTAGTTCCTCCAAGCTGGTTCCAGTGTCTCTTTTCAGCTGACAGTTGCCCAGTTTTAATTTTACTGCGGTGTCCTCCCAATTTTCCTCATTAATTTAATATATACTGAGCAGGTTACCCGTTTGCTGTGTGGAAGATTTATCCTAGCTGTATGCCTGTATCCCTGAACCACGTAATGAGTGATGCAGTCGGTTTGGTTCAATTCCTAACAGCTGTAGTCAAGATAGCGCTGTGTACAAGCGTTCCATCAGTTCTACCAGTATGGAGACGTTAGTTGCTTAATGCGCGAAACCCACCACAGGTATCATGTGCACATTACATGTTGAATGAATTTAATGGAATTGAAGGACCTCCTCTCAATGTAATTGCCTAGATGCACCGTTCCTTCTTCTTTGGTCGTCCAGATATAGCAAGCTTGAAAAATAACCTCTCCCCCCACCTTCACAAGTGCACCAGTTTTGAGATACTCGCTGCAGTCCTTTGGCGATGCCGCACTATTGCACTTGGTCCTATTCAAGGGGACAATATTGGGTTAGCATGCTTGATTGAAAATGCACGTGCAAAGTTTAACACCCCTTTGCCAGTTTGTTACTATGGCAATGCCTTTGGACCATCCGCAGCACTGACAACTGCTAGTAAACTCTGTCAAAATCCTTTAGGGTACAGTGTAGAGTTAGTTTTAAAAGTGAAGGATTATGTGACTGAAGAGTTTTTTTTTTTTTTTTTTTTTTTGATAAGTAAAATTTTATTATGTAGTATCCAAAGAATACATCCTGATCAGCCTGCTACCGCAGCGTCAGGTTATGCTAATCTAGCTTTATGAGATCATCCATCGATCTACTAGAGGAAAAAAAGCCTATACCAAAATTTTCAGTAAAACACGTCCATGTTCTGTCCGATATTACAAATGCGGGGTTCAGGGATGTTAGTTTTGGGTGGGGAAAACCAAAATATGGGGGGACTGCTGGGAGTACTCCTTTTCTCACTTTTTTTGTATCATCCACAAACAATAAAGGTGATGATGGAATTGTAATGAAAGTTACTTTGCCTGCATCTGCAATGGAAAAGTTTGCTGTAGAGATTGTCAAGTTGATCAGAGAGCCTCATAATCCTACCAGTTCATCCTTCATGGTGTCTCCTATGTAAGACAGACGACAAGGCCCTTAATTCATCCTTCCAAACATTATGTTTTATTTGAAGAATTAAAGACTTGTTGGTTTTGAGTAATGAATGAAATATTGAAATTTGTTTGTCCATTCATATATTTGAAATACTACAAGTGTTCCCTGCTTGTTCCGGCTTGTATCAGCGTGGAATAAGAAAGGTGACGATGGAATTGTAATGGGAGTTACTTTGCCTGCATCTGAAGCAGAAAAGTTTGTGATAGAGGCCTGAGGCCCTGCTTGTTCTGGCTTAAAAAATGTCATGAGTCCACCTAAGCACCTCTTACGCGTTTATGATCTTCACCACTCAATTCCATCAAATGAATTTCTTTTCCGTAATAATGTTTGAAAGGATTTAGTCTGCTGACTATTAAGTGTGTTGCTTTCACTTGTAAATTTAAATTTTTCGCGACTTGTCCATGAATAAAAACTGTTGGAGTTCCAAACAATATAAACTTTGAAACTGGTCCATACTTCTTTGCTCTTTCTTCGAACCACTTTGCGTCTGTATTAGCCCTCATGGCTCGAAGAAAGCCTAAACTTTGGCCTACAATGGGAATTCCTAGGGATCCAGGTGGAAATTTGTCGGATGATCTTCCTCTTGTCTTGATTAAAAGAAAAATGGGAAGAAGGGATATGAGAATGAAGAACAATGCAAGGGATATAAACAATAATTATGGCAAGAAGGGATATGAGACTCCGGAGGCAAAGTATTGTTTTTAAGTATTCTTCTGATTATTGAGTTTTTAAGTATGCTAAATGTGCATGTTAGCATTGTTTTTAAGTAATACTCCGGAGGCAAAGTATTGTTTCTCAGGAGGAAAGGATGCGAAAAGTTTGTTAAAGTCATTTGAGACATGATCACAAAAGAATACTTGATATTCGGGCATTTGATCAAGGCTAAGAGATTGTGATTGGCAAAGGTGTTCAATGCCTTCAATAATGTTCTGCACTGCAAAGAAGGTATTTGGTCCTACTGAACAACCCAAGTCCGCAATATAAATTGCTAGAAAGGAAGAACAAAGGTGCTTAATATCAAGATGTTTTGCAATCCCTTCGTTAATAATTTCTTTAACACCATCCACCATATTTTTCTACGCAAAAGTATTATAAAATATAAATAGAAACGAAAAACAATCTACATAATGAATGTAATGTAATGCATATATATGTATTTCTCTACCCGATATGTGGAATTTTTTGCATAGCTATTATCCCCTTCTTCTCCTTTCATTGGAAATGTTGTTTCTATCTTCTGTTCGATGATCTCCTTTAGTTTTCTGCAATGAGCACCAACTGTGAAAGGGATGATCTGAAGCTTTGAACCTATTGAATTGATAAAAAGATATTCTAAGCCAATTTAGAGGTAAGAAAGAAAGAGGAAACATCATGCATGTGGATTTGTATGAGTTTTATAAAGTCTACTCCAGACCATTTTTTTTATCGTGGACAGTGTTAAATTATCAAGGGTGTGAGGGGTTATTCGATCCCAATTCCATAATTTGTTTTATAATGTTATTGGGTTATAATATATTGGAGATCAAGTAGATTCAAAATGTGAGAACAAAATTTTATTATAAAAATATAAGTTATTACTTGTGATTATTGTTGCGATCGATATCATTACTATCAAGAACTCATCAATGACAAAAAGAGTTAACACAAGTAAATGACAAGCAGATGTTTTTTATAATATATCACACACTAGCGATAGCAGAAGTATGCATATCATCAAACTAGAAATAGTTTCAGACTCACTCAGAGCAATCAAAGTCATACAAGGTTTGGAGGAGTCGCCGTGGTACTGCAAGAATATTTTTATGGGAATGCAGACTGCAGAGTTTGTTGATGTATATTAGCTAGCAGATAGGCTAGAAAACAAATGTAACTTTTATTTTTTGGTAAAGCAGAAATCAATGTAACTGAGGAAGTAGAACATAATGTTTGTTTTACGAATCTCTCTTTTTTTTTTTTTTTGCTCGGAGAGCACTGCTCAAAATTTTCTTTTTGTATGTCATCTTTTGTCTTGATCATGTAATAGCTCAGAAAATTAAGATCTGACTCTAATATTTGGAATCCCATCTTTGTCTCCAATGTAGATTTTCTTGAATTTCCTGTCATGATGTATGTTAGCTGCACCATCTTCTTTGTATTTGTTTCCAAGTTTAGATAAATGATCAGCCATGTAGTTCCCTTCTCTGTAAACATAAACACACTGAACTTGTAGTGACTCTGCAATCTGGTGTATCCTGTTCCACCAGGTCTTGAGTGACCAAGGCACCTCAATTGCTTTGAGGAACCACTTTGCAGCTAAGAGCGAATCTGTTCGCAGGTGAACCTTGGTGATTCCCATAGTGGCACAAAGCTGAAGTCCCTCTAAAATGGCCCTGGACTCAGCTAGGTTGTTTGTACCATTACCATAGTAAGAGAAAAAATTGGCTAAATGCCTGCCATCTTTATCTCTTAAAACCCCTCCACCAGCAGCCACTTCATCCAAACAAGAGCCATCAGTGTTAAGGGTTGTGTAATCCGTAGGGTTTTATACCAGTACACCAAAATAGGGGGAGGGGAAACATGATTCTTAGGGGAGATACCTAGTTGTTGAGCAGTATTGGTGAAATTAAGAAGGCCTTGATCTGTAGTTAGGCTGGAAAACTCCACATAATTTCATGATCCAAGATCTGATTTTTAAAATGATGCCAAGACTTGTATTATCTCCAATTTTGTATCCTTCCTCAAATCTTCTAGAGCACCTCTCTTTCCAGATTTCCCAAAGTATGTACATTGGGATAATAGTGGTGCAGAATTATTCCATGAATCCTACTCCTCCATTTGTATGCCAAGTGAGGATGATGGTACCAACATTGTAGAATCTAGGCCATTGTATGCCAAAAATGCCATAGAAGTGATTCCAAATGGGGATGGCGAGCTCACTTTGAAGAAACAGGTGCTTGTTTGACTCCATAGATGGGGCCTTGCAGTAGTTGCACATGGAGACTAGAGGGATTTTGCACCTGATGACAGCTTGGTTTGTAGGAACAACTCCATGGAGCAGTTTTCAAATGAAAAAAAGAGACTCTGGTGGGAATGTAATGGAGCCACATTCTTTTGAAGATGGGAGACATGATCATATCCAGCTGATGAATAGTTGCATAGGATTTAACAGAGAACTGACGTGAGGGAGAGTGAGGCCAAATTTTGGTATCTTCAATGAGAGAAGGGGAGTGCAGCAAGTTGTAATTTTCTCTCAGCCTGAATTGCAGGGAGTGGTGGATAGATGGATGAGAGAACTGCAATGCTGAAGCTTCTTGAATTGTAAGGGAGAGATCTCCAGAAACATGCTCAGGAGCTAGACAGCCAATCCCTAGCCAATTCTCATGAGAGAAACTAAACCTGCCAGGCCCAAATTCCCATGTGGACTTATCCACTAATTTTTCTAGGCAATAAAAAATATCCCTCCAAGATCGATTTGGATGCAATGGCCATCAATTTGATACTTTTCAGCGACTTGTTCTGAATGTATTTAGACCTCATGAAGGTAGCCCAAAGAGAAATTGTGGTTAGGAGATTCTAGGAAGACTTCATTCTGAAAACTTTGAGGACAAGGGGAAGAGGCCTTACTCCCAGCCTTCCATTGATCAAAGGTCTTGCGACTTTGTCCCTTGCAACCCAGTGTCTTTTTTTCCTACCATTTGATTCTCCCCATAGAAATGAGAGAAACATAGACTCCAGTTGTTGAATGATTCTTTTGGGTACACTATAGGCAAAAAACAAATATATAGGCATGATATTGAGAACATGTTTCAAAAGAATCAACTTACCCCCTTGCGAGAGTAATTTATTCCCCCAGCCATCGACCTTCTTTCTGGCCTTGTTCATGAGGTTCTCAAAGTATGACACTTTGCCTCTTCCAGAGAATATACGAACACCAAGATATTCCAGTGGAGCAGGTTTGTGATTAAAACCAGTGTTGTTAGAGATACAACGACTTCTAGTTGTAGGAGCTTTGGAAGACAGCAGGAAGGAGCTTTTGGATGAGTTAACCTTTTACCCCGAGCAACTGTAGTAGTGGTGTAGGAAGTCCATGCAGGCTTGAATAGAACTTTGTCGACCATTGAGGAAAATGAAAATGTCATCAGCATAGAGGATGTGAGAGATAAACTAACAATTCCTTGGTGAGGAGAAGAATCGAATGTCTCCTTGGTGGAAAGCTTTGGTAAGTCCTCTACTCAAGACTTCTGCAACAATGATGAAGAGAAAGGGAGAGAGCGGATCACCCTGTCTCAAACCTCTACTCGACCTGAAATTCCCTTTGTAGCACCCTGGAACAGAACTGAGAATTGCAGGAATCCAAACTTGGAAAGCACAACTTTTAGGTAAGGCCATTCCACCCTATCAAAAGCTTTCTCCGTGTCAAGCTTTAAAACTACATTTCCCCCAGAAACTCTCTTGTCTGTGTATTGCAGCATTTCCTAACCTAGACTAACATTTTCTGTGATGAGTCTGCCTTTAACGAAGGCTCCTTGTTCTGCAGATATAATCTAGGCAACAGGCTTGTTAATCGAATGGGTATTTTGTATTTGGTTCTTCTAGAAGATGGGTAATTAGCATTTGGTCAAATCTTTATCGTTTATTAGTAAATGGTCCCTTTTCCGTCACTTGACTGTCAGTCAACCTAGTGTACCAGAGTAAAGGCATCCATATTTTTTTAATGACCAAACTACTATTCACGTGAATAGCACATGACAAAACTTAAAACTCAAAAAACACCATTTAGTTGATCGTAAACATGCAAAATTAGTTTATAGTTCTTCTTTTTAATATTTCTTTTTAAATATAACCACCACCCATAGAACCTCTAAAAGTTTATTCTCTTGTGTTTGCAAGTGAAGAAAATTCTAGACATTCCATGGGTGGTGGTTACATATTCAAGTTAAATCCGGTAAGATAACTTCCATGGTTATTTCCATTACTGTTTACAAAGACTATATTTAAAAAGAAATATGAAAAAGGGGACTATAAACTAATTTTGCATGTTTACAAACAACTAAATGGTGTTTTTTGAGTTTTAATTTTTGTCACGTGCTAGTCACGTGAAAAGGTAGTTTGGTTATTAAGAAAATATGGATGCCTTGACTTTGGTCAACTGGGTTGACTGACAATCAAGTGACGAAAAAGGGACCATTTACTAATAAACGATAAAGATTGGACCAAATGCTAATTACCCATCTTCTAGAAGGACCAAATACAAAATAACCTTTAGTTGAATAATGATGATTTTAGAAAAAATTTTATAAGAGACGTTGCATAGACTGATTGGCCTGAATTCAGAGAGTTTAGTAGGCTTATCTTTCTTGGGAATCATGCATATAAAATTTGCATGACGGATCACGTGTTCACCATCTGATTTGTACATTCTGTCTCTTCTGGTTTATTTGGTACGCCTGATCTTAAGTTCTTCTATGCGGCTCTTGGCAAACTGAGTAACACGTCTAGGCTGACGGAGTTCAAGGCTAGTCGGCCTAGAGAATTATCTCTTCAATCTACCCGTTTGTGTCGTTGAATTTCCTGCCTAATTATTAATTTTGAATTTAATAACATTAATTAATCACATGGTGAGGTCCACGTGTCAATCCCTCATTGGTTGTTCACCACGTGAATTCTGTTTTTCGAGGAGGAATTATAACTATCACTATCTCTGCTTACGTCAGTTGCTTGGAGATTCTGATCCGTCACGTCGGTTCGTAATTTCCCAGTTTCCTATATAAGGTGATCTTTAACACGATTCTTCGGTTTCGAAAACCTTACTTTCTTCCTTCCTCTGTAAGTTTCTGTTTTGGGATAAAGTGCTCAAAATTTCAAGCTTTGCGAACGACGCGTTTTGCTGGTTTTCTACTCAAATTGTTCTTGGTAAGTTCCTCTCCTCTAATTTATGTCTATTCCTTCATTCGAATTGTTGGTTTTCCTGTATGTTAGATATTAGAGTGTATTTCTCTAGAACTTTTTGGTATTTTCTGTTGTTTCTAGCGTAAGGTGTATGGAATGGGGTTTGCATGTTGTTTCTTGTGTTAGATTACCCGACTTCTCGCTCTCCCTTCTATTTTCGTTATCGTTGCCTTGGTTTCATCACTTCTATTCTAGGTTTAGTAAAACACACTGTGTTGCCCCCTTTTCTTGCCTCTTACAAAACGATGTAATTTTTGTATTATGGTATGGCGTCGAAGAAAAGTAAGAAAAAGAATCAACACGTAGAAGACAGTGATGAAGTTGCTTAATCATCCTATTTTCTTGATAGGTTTGTTCCTCAACAATATGAGGGAAGGCCCGTATTGTCTGTATTCTGCACTGTTTACAAAATCCCAACGAAAATTGTCGTTCTTCACTATGTAGGAGAATTGAGAGGTGCCCACCATGATTTTGGTGATGAAAATAGTATAATGGTTACAACTGGACAGATTGTGTCTAATCTGAGATTTCCGTTAACCCAGCTTGACCGTGATGTGCTAAATTTCTATCGGCTTGCTCCTGGACAAGGCACTGGTAATTTTTGGAGAGTTCTATTTACCTGCAATACTTTGAATCGTGATAAGAATTATGGAATCACACTCTGTGATATCCGGAAGCACTATTGCATTCGTGCATCAACAGGTCCTCCTCCTTATTACCACTTCAAGTGTAGGAACAAGATGACTTCTGTCATAGAGTCGATTAGGAATACAGATAAGTCGTGGCCTGACTTCCCTCTAGTAGTTAACGGTAGGTTCGGTGGTGTCGGAGATGGAGTTAGAAACCCATTAAAATTTCTTCGTTTCAATCTTGGTGGTGAGATGTGCACAACTCTCGTTCAATTGAATTATTTTCAGCTTTATTCGTCTGATACTTGCTTTAATTATCTTTGCAGCTGTTGCTACTGACAATTCTGGCCCTGGAAATATTCCTTCTGTTTTTTATGTATTGCTGAAAGATCCTTTGGATTTCGAGGATTTGCAAACTCGCACACGAGTGGATCGTGTTAGAGATCCTGAGCTTGTGACTAATGGAGTTGATATTCATGGCACTCTCCCTCCATTTTTCGTTCCTCTCGATAGACAGAAAACTTTGAAAGGAACTTCATCTTTCAAGATAGTGAAGCCCGTGATCCGAGCCAAGAAAGTCAAACAGTCCACCCACACTGTCAACCCCTCCTTGTCTGAAGAAGAAGAGGAATCTGGCCATCTTCCCTTAATTCGTCGTAGGTCCAAGAGACAGAGGGATAAAAGAGGAAAGATGGCGCAGGATGGAGATATGAATATTGATGATTCAGTTTTTGATGCTCTATTTGATGATGATATGCAAGTTGTTCAACCCGACACTGATGTTCAGGCCATTGATATTGCTGAGCTGTCTGATGGGAACTCTGATTCCAGGAAGAGATGTAGGAATGAAGAAGCTGGTGAAAATGTTACCTCTGTGAATGATGAGTTGCCCGATCTCCCTAAATCTACCATGCTTGTTACTCCTGCTCCTACTTCTTTTGTTGGAAATTCGTCTGATCCTGGTAACTACATTGTCATCCCTCCCCATAAGGTATTTTCATCATCCTTAGTCGTGAAATCTTCCAAATCAGTTGTAGGTGAAACTGGCACGAACCTCAAAGCCCCTTTGTGGAATCCTGTTTTTGGATTTTGCGGGCAAATGGTTACTGTGAATGACTCATGCACCATCGATGTGATCAACGCCTGCAATCTCCTCTGTCACTTTGTTCTCCCTTTGGATCAAGAGAAGTGTAAGAACATGGATCTTGCCACCCTTCGTGGAAGGAATTTCCTCCTTATTGCTGAGGTGAGTAAAATTATCCAACTCAGTATCTACCCTTTATAGTTTCTATTCTTGCGTCTTATATCCTTCATCTTTGTAGCTCATTTCTGTCAACATGGATCTCAACGACCGTATTACTACCCTGTTGGAGGAGAAGAAGAAATCCGGGAGAGCAGAGATGGAATTCAAGGCTAAGCAGGCTGACGAGTATCACAAAAAGTACATTGATGTGTTGAAAGTGTACAAGGATTCTGTTCAAAACCTCAAATTCTAGTTGGAAGATCAAAGGAAGTCTCACGAGTTGAATCTCAAGGAGTTAGAAAAGAAACATGCCCAAGTTGTCAGTACTTTGAAGCTAGAGTTCGCGGATGACCATGGGAAAGCCCTGACTGAACTGTTAGCTCGGATGGAGAAAGAAAAAGAAGATGCTATTACTGCCAAGGATGCTGCTTGGAAAGCGCAAGTGCCCCAGATTGTAAAGAAGCAGGTAGACCGAATCTTGGCCAGGAAGTCCGGCAAGGCTAATTCTGGAGCTACTTAGCAGCAATGAACTTTTTCTTTCCCCTTCCCTGAGTGTTGTGAGGAGTTTTTCCAATTTAAAACAATTTTTACCTTGTTTTTTGCTATGCCATCTTTACGAGGCTAGCTGTTGTGGTGGGGTTGATGCCCAAGATACATTAGGTCTTTCCTTCGGGAAGCCCGACCTTTTGCTATTCTTTTGATACTTAGTTATTTCGCGACTGTAGCCTGAATTTCTCGATCCGTAGATTTTCTCTTTCAATACGCTCTTAATATTGCATGGTTTCTCAGTCCGTGGTGGATGAACAGGCATTGTAGTCCATGTACTTTGTTTAGATAGATTGAATGTTTTTCTTTTATAGTCGTTGTGATTGACTGTTTGGACGAGACTCATTGTCATTCAGTCTCGTTACAGATGTTAGCCTAACCTTGTCGTCACAGAGGTTAGCTACACTGTCGGCCTTGACATGACTGATCTTTCGATCCTACCACCGTTCAGGAAGGCTTCCCGTTATGCTGCGGTAGCAGCCATCACGGGGTGCGAGTAAGGGGGTAAGAGCTGCTAGACGGGGCTAGTGTCCTGCTAAGACTTCTCTCTTACTAGCCTTATGTATTAACCTATTTCTAGATTAATGCATTAACTGGGTCAGGTCGCTAGGGAGACTTGACCAAATGGGGATGTTTGAGATCGGGGTGGCTGCACCTCGTTTGAGATCGAGATTGCCTACGTACTCTAGCTTGGGGGAATTGAACTTAGAGATCAAGCCATCGTAGTTCTGTTTATATAGAAGATAGAAGGGCGTGGATCGTGGATCTTGCAGATTCTCCGCCATCATAATGAGGATTAAATGAGTAACGCGCGCGGATCATCCCTGTGAATAATTTAGGTAACTGATGAAAATATTCTGTGCATTGAATGAGAGCACGTGTGTATAGCAGGTCGTTGCTCGTTGCGTGGTCGGGTCGCTTCGGTCGAGCTGCTAGTAGGTAGAGACCGTGGCGACCTGATGGATGGATGACTGTGCCACGTGGCTGCTTTTGATTGGTCGGAGTATGTAGTACCCCTACATAAGCCCCCTCTTTTTAGGTCGGCTGTAGTAGTCGGGCTGAAAAGACTAAGAACTCTGATCGATGCTGATTTGTAGTTTGCTTTTTGAATTCGCGGATGTGGCAGTCATGCAGGCCTGTCTGTACTAATCATGGCGCTTTTACGGGGAAGTGGATGATTTTCCTCGAGCAGTTATCCGTGTAGTTATGGCAACTGACGCACGTATTGCTTGATTGAATATCTGTCTTGCACGTGGCCTGATCCAACGGTGGATATGAACCATTTTGTGAGTGGAGAATAACTGCAATGCATATGGATCCTTGTTCGATCTCAGCCGTTCACTTGTTTTGAACCGATGGCTGGAATTGCTCGTGCTACAATATTGAAGCTATAGTTACCTTGAGAAGGGTTTACCTATCTTGCCTTTATTTGAATTGCTGCCGCTTTTTCAGTTGCGATCTGAAGAACTTTGAGAACTCGTGAGGTTTGTTTTATTTTCTTTTTATTTCTTTGATCTTCTCTTTTCTTTCACCTTCTGTTTTCTTGTATATTGTTTGAGAGAAATGTCTGACGCTAGTGATTCCCAAAACGATAACTTGAGTGGTGGTTGTGAGGAGATTGAGTCTGAGAGTACTCAATCTGATACTCCATTTCCCGTTCGTGGTGAGGAGCTAGATAGCCCCCAGAGTTGTGGTTCTCATGGGCCAGACTCTTCAGATGATGAAATGGTAGAGGGCAAAGATGGTGCAATGTGTAGAGTGGTGAACATGAATTATGTACATAGGAATTTTGCTGTTAGGAAGGTTTATGAGCTTAGGTCGATTAGGCATTTGGAGATTAGATTTCTTGGAGATCGTTTACTTTCTTCTGACTATCGACCTAATAATCCTTCCTCTACTGTATTTACTTTGAATCAATTCAGTGCCGGGTTGAGGTTGCCACTGTCTCGGTTGGTGGTCGACCTGTTGAATGCCATTGGTCGAGCCCCCGGCCAGATGAATGGTAATTTCTGGCGGAATATGAGGGTAATTGACGACCTCAACAAGTTGCACAGGTGGAACATTACTGTGAAAGATGTACTGAACCACTTTAGCTTCAAACGCTCCTCGAAGGTTGAACTCTCGGGCTATAACATGCAAGTTAGGCCAGACCGTTTGCCATTGATCTATCCAGTAAGTAGCGAGCCATGGTGGAAAGATCCCATGTTGTTTACTGGGTCGATTGTTGAAGGGGATATCCAGTTGCGTCATGTGATTAGGAATGACGCTCGTAAGTTTGTGGTCTTTAGCACTAGGGTTGTTGATTCGTCTTCCTGTTTCTGAACTTGACGTCTTTGTATTTTTTGTTGCAGCGATCAGGGACGATCATTTGATTAGAAAAAACGATCTGAAATCCGCTCTGAACTGCTTTGGTAAGTTGAGCGACGAGCGGAAGATCTCGTTTCTACCCCACCTAAAGGAGCATTTTATTCCTAAAGGTGGTCCAAAAACTGTTTGGGACGAGCTCGAGAGGAGGAAAGCTTTGAAGAAAGCATATATGTCTTCTGTTCACAAATCTGGAGGTGGGCGATCTGGTAGTAGCTCGCGAGCTGATGACAGCGAACGGGCTAGTGGTGGCTCGAGGCAGGGGGAGAGAGAGCGTTCTGTTGGTGCTCCTCGGAGGTCAGAAAAGAGTCGACCTATTGACAAGGATCGACCTCTGGTGCAGGAACGATCTGTGGAGAGGGAGCTACCTGTGGAAAGGGAGCGCTCTGCTGGTAGTTCTCGCCAGGTTGAAGCAATGGCGAGCCCTCCAGTCTCCGGTCCTCCCGCCTTACTTCCTAAAGTAGGTGCCTTGGCTGGGAAGAAGAGGTCCTTCGCAGGGAACCTTAAGCTGATGGAGTTCCCAGCTATGCCAGCCCCTGTTTCTTCAATGCCTTTGACGTCTCCTGGGATGTCGGCTTTGTCCAGGAAGACTGCTCCTCGGCCTTTGCAGAAAGGCAAAGGTGCTTTGTCTGAATTCCGCCCTGGGCCATTCGATTATTTGGATGGTCAAGGAGAAAAGCATGTCGTTTATGATAACGACAGTGCTATCGATGACCCTTGCGTTGCTCGGGCTGTGAATGAGGGTATCGTCCTGGACGCTGATGCCCGAGCAGTGAAGTCGCAGCCTTTGTTGATGACCTGCTCGAAGATAAATGCGGCGCTGTCTTTGGTGAGTGTGAGCATAAGTCGCATTTGTCTTGTTTATGCTTTGACATTTGGTCTAAATCCTGTTGTTGGTTGCAGCTCAATGCCAGCTTCCAGGAGGTGCGTCTGGTTGCTGAGATTGGCGCTCAAGCTGAAATTGAGTTGAAGGCGCTCAACGAGAAGCTCGAGCAGGCGAAGAACATTGCTGTAGTTGCTGAGTGCAAGGTTAAGGACAGGGATGCCCAGGTCGCTTCGCTGAAGGAGACGGTGGAGAAATTAAAGGAACGTAATGCTGCTTCTCAATCTTCTACTGAGTACTGGCGGAGGGTATGTCAGGAGAATGAAGCGGCGTGGAAGACCTACTGCGACCAACTGGTGAAAGCTATGACGGGGTCGCCCGAAGGAGAGGAGACGCGAGGTGGTGTTGAGGGTACCTTGGCGCCAGCTCAGGACGCCTCGATGGGCCCTAGTGACCAGGTCGCTGGAGTCCTTGTTGAAGTTGATGCTTCAGGCGACCAGTCTACGCAGCAGTAAGCTAGCCTTTGTGTCCCTTTTCTTGTATTGGGTAACCTTGTGCAAAGCTTGCTTCTTGCACTCCTTGTTCTTGCAGTATGTCTTCTTGCACTCCTTGTACTTGGCATAGCTTCTAGAGCGCATTCTTGAGAGCCCCCTTGTAATTTTGAGAGTTTGAGTGGATAATTCTTTGTCTTTTGTATTTACCATCAGTAGTCAGTTTTTACTTTAACGAGCTTGTATGAAGTCCTTCTGAGCAGCTAGTTTCCAGGGAGTCCTAGTAGCTCGTTCAGAAGGCAGGTAGACGAGATGAATGGCTGCAAGCAGGACGTACTGTAATTGTTAAAATCTCATAAAGTAAAAAGTTAGTTCAACGATTTACCTTGCATTGTTGTTCATGTCGTTTTGTCTGCTTGAATGGGATTTGCAAACAATAAGTAACATTTGCTCGACCTGCTGGGGTTTGAGGTCGCATTCAATATAGTTGTGCTTGGGTCGTGGGAAGAGAATGACCAATGCACCAAGTTAAGTTGCTAGTGATTTAACTTAACAAACTTTTAAATTATCAAAGGGACTAGAGTTTTGATAATTTGTAGGTCGAGGGATTGGACATTTAGTAGCCATTCATGTTTGAGCAGAGATGAAGGCAAAAGTGAATTTATACATTGAAATGCAATGAATGGATGCTTACATTTCATTGATAAAATTTCTTTAAGTGAAAAGCATTCCATGGGTTCTTAACGATCTCCCCTTTTGGTGTTTGAAGACGATAAGAACCGTTGCTCTGGACCTTTGTGATAATGTAAGGACCTTCCCAATTGGCGTTCAGTTTGCCAATCATGTCCTTTCTTTTGTTGTGGAACATTTTCCTTAGGACTAGTTCCCCTGGGTGGAAAGTTCTTGGTCGCACGCCTTTGTTATAAGCTCGCTTGAGTCTCTGTTGGTATTGCTCGAGCTTTATAGTGGCGTGGTTACGTCGTTCTTCGAGGAGGTCAACTCCAAACGACCAGGCTTGATTGTTGAGTTCAGTATCGACCAGAAGTGATTTGGTCGTTCCAAACGTTAGCTCGGTGGGAATAACTGCCTCAACTCCGTAGCATAGGCTGAAAGGTGACATCCCAGTGGATGTACGAGGGGTTGTCCTATAGGCCCATAGGATGTTTTCTAGCTGTTGTGGCCATTGATCGTGCTGATCTTCGAGCTTCTTCTTCAAATTGTTTAGAATCTGTCGATTTGCAGTTTCGACCTGGCCGTTGGCTTGTGGGTATCTAGGTGTTGACCTTGAATGCTCAATTTTCCACAGATCGTAGAAAGCCTTGATATTTTTTCCAACGAACTGAGTGCCATTATCTGTGACTACTCGTTTTGGTAGTCCAAACCTTGTGATGATGTTTTCCCACATAAATCTTTGGACATCTGCTTGTGTTACGTTGGTTAGTGCAACAGCTTCTACCCATTTAGTGAAATAGTCGACGACCACTAGAACGAACCTCTTCTCAGACTTCTTTTCTTTGATTAGGGGCCCCATGATATCGAGCCCCCACATGTGGAATGGCCATGGTGCAGTGATGTTAATGAGATCATTCGGATGCTGGTGTTGCTTATCGGCAAATCGCTGGCATTCTAAGCATTTCAGAACAAATTTCTTGGCATCTTCCTTCATTCTTGGCCAGAAGTATCCCTGAGAGATTGCTTTATGGGCTAAGGTACGCCCACCAGAATGGTTTCCACATTCACCTTCATGGATTTCTTGAAATATCATCTGGCCTTGTTTTGGGATCAGACATCGTAATAACAATCCGGTTGCAGACTTTCTGAAGAGTTTACCCTCATGGATTTTGTACATTGTAACTTTATGGAGCAATTGAGTAGCTTCCTTTTTGTTGGATGGTAGGACACCAGTTTGAAGGTAAATCATGAAAGGCTCCATCCAAGTCCCTTGGATGTCTTCTGGAGTTGTCTGTAATAGGTCGGAGATTTGATGAACATCTTCTTCCTTGAATAGATATGCGGGCTGTGCACTGATTGCTATAGTGAGAGCCCGCGGCTTGTCTGACTCGATCTTAGATGCTAGGAATGCTAATGAATCTGCGTGTCTGTTGTCATCTCTAGGTATGTGCTCGATTGTGAAATAGCTGAGCTTGCTGATGAGTTCCTTTGCTTTGCTAGCATACCTGATTAGGTTGACCCCATTGATCTGGTAGTTGTTAGTGATCTGATTGACTACCAGTTGGGAATCGCTGTACACCTTGAGACGAACTGCTTGTAGCTCGACGGCCATCTGTAGGCCCTGGATGAGTGCTTCATACTCGGCCTCGTTGTTGGAGGTCGAGAAGTCTAGACGAGCTGATCTCTCGAGCTGTGAACCTTCAGGAGAGATTAACACATCACCTATACCACTTCCATTGGAATTGTGGGAGCCGTCTACATACAGCTGCCATGTGTCTGGAGGATTGTCTTGGATTTGCCTTGTTTCAGGTTCTGGTTCCCAATTGACATCCTCTGCTGGATAGTCTACTAAGAAGTCTGCGACGACCTGGCCCTTGACGGCCTGCCGTGATACGAACTCAAATGTGTAATCACCCAGTTCTGCTGCCCATCGAGCCATACGACCTGTTTTGTTTTTCTTTTCTAGTATGTGGCGTAATGGCTGATCGGTGATTACTTTTACAGTGTGGGCTTGGAAATAAGGTTTGAACTTGCATGCAGCGTAAAGTAAAGCCAATGCTAACTTCTCTAGAGGTGTGTACCTTATTTCGGCCTGCTGTAAGACTTTGCTTGTGAAATAGATAGGTCGCTCGACCTGGTTCTCTTCTTTAAAGAGTACTGCGCTGATCGCGAAATCTGATGTTGCGAGGTAAACGCCGAGTACATCTCCATCGTTGGGTCTTGTGAGAACTGGTGGAGTAGACAGATATGCCTTGAGATCATTGAAGGCCTTCTCGCATTCCTCTGTCCACTCATATGTAGCCCCCTTCTTTAAGATATGAAGCATTGGTCTGCACTTATCTGATGCTCTTGAGATGAACTTGTTCAGAGTTGACACCATGCCGTTGAGTTTTTGGATTTGTTTCTTTGTTTTTGGGCTTGGCATGTCCATCAGGGCTCTGATCTGGTCGGGATTTGCTTCAATGCCTCGTCTGGTGACTAGGTAGCCGAGGAATTTTCCTGATGCAACCCCGAACAGACACTTTTCTGAATTAAGACGCATTCTGTATTGCCTTAATCTTTGGAATGCCTGGTCGAGATTGTACAAATGATCTCGTTCTTTGTCACTCTTTACTAGCATGTCGTCAATGTAGACTTCCATTGTTCGACCTAGGAGGTCGTCGAACATTCTGGTGACCAGTCTTTGATAGGTCGCACCTGCATTCCTTAACCTGAATGGCATAACCTTGTAGCAGAAAATACCTTGCTCTGTTGTGAAAGAGGTCTTCTCTTGGTCAGGCTCGTACATTGGGATCTGGTTATACCCTGAGTATGCGTCCATGAATGACAGTAGCTCAAAACCGCATGTCTGATCGACTAGCCTATCGATTCGTGGCAGTGGGAATGAATCTTTAGGACAAGCTTTGTTCAAACTTGTGAAGTCGATGCAGACCCTTGTTTTTCCATTTTTCTTTAAGACTGGTACTATGTTTGCTAGCCAGTCTGGAGTGTCGACTTCCCTGATGAAGCCGACCTGTTTAAGCCTATTAATCTCTTCATTGACAGCTTCATGAAATTTGGGAGCAAGCCTCCTTGGTTTCTGCTTGACAGGTCGATAATTGGGATTGACCCGTAATTTATGGCATGCAATTGATGGATCTATTCCGGGCATATCGATATACGACCACGCAAAAATATCTTTATTAGTTGAAAGGAAATTTACAAAGTTTTTGAACTTATCTTCTTCCAACTCAGCACCTACATAGACATATCTTGGGTCCTTATTTGACCCAATATTCACTCGGACACCTAGATCAGTACTTCCGAGATTAAGCTTGGGGGAGCTCGGTTGCTCCTTCTGTAGTTGCTATTTGGCAGGTTCAGTCTTTTCTTTGGACGGGCTCTTTGACTTGTTGTTGCCCTCCTGAACCTCTGTTGTGATCGGGCTCTTTCCTTTGTTGTCAGCATCCTTGCTTCCAGAGGTGGATGGTTTTGAAGGTGGCACAGCTGCAATAATACCGTGGCATTCCTGTACGACGTTCTGGTTTCCACGAAGTTCCATTATCCCATAGGGACCAGGATAGCGGAATACTTGGTGGTATGTTGATGGCACACCTCTCATAGCGTGGATCCACTTTCGACCCAAAATCGCGTTGTACTTACTTGCGATGTTTAGGAAGCTGAATTTTGCCGTGACAACGACCTTGTCATCTTTCCAGCCCACAGTGACGGGCAAAAAATTTCTCCCTTAGGATCTTCTCTGGAACTGTTGAAGCCTAAGATTGGGGTGAAATCTGGGATGAGAACTGAATCGGGCAATCTCATGTCTTTGAAAGTCCTGTACATGAGAATGTTGCATGACGCCCCAGGGTCAATGAATACCCTCTTGATGGTGTAGTTCGCTATTCTGAGCTCAACGACTAGGCCGTCGTTGTGTGGAGTAACGACCTTGTTTAGATCGTCTAAGGTGAAAGTGATGTCGGACTCCTGGCGGGCAGGGATGTTGGAGCGAGCGGCTCGCCCAGTAATTGGGTAGACATGATGAAGATGTTCTACTCGTCTCTTCTTCTCTCTTGAAGTCGGAGTGTAGCTGGATTCATCAATCATGTCGACTACATGACTGTCCGACTCGCTGTCGCTGTCAACTTTGATTGCGACCTTCTTGTTGATGTGGTCGCGTAGGTCGCCTGTTGAACCTAAGCGTTGGGAGAGGCTACGCCCTCTGCTGCGTACTGGACTGATGGAGGCCGTTCTGGCCTTGCTGTGATGACGGTTTGGTGAGCGGGGAGGGGTTCTGGATCCCTTCCTCGCCTTCTGGCCTGTAGAATCCTCTTGTCTGCCGAGGATCCAATTGTTGAGCCTTTTCTCATCGGCCCAAGTTTGAAGTGCGCGTTTCAGAACGCGACAGTCATTTGTTTGATGACACCGTACCTTGTGGACTTTGCAGTACGGCCGACCAGATGTATCCTCCAACTGTGTGAAGGTGGGAATCTTGCACCAATGGTTGTGCTTGATTCTTTCGTAAATATAACCGGCTGGTCGTGTGAACCGGTGATATTCTCGCTGCTCAGTAGGCAGCGACTTAGCTTTGAACCTCTTTCCATCCGATCGAGGTCGTTTGGTTGAGCCAGACTCGATGTTGCTGACTACATGGTTCTTTTCCCTCCGAGAGAGGGCTTCTTCTAGCTTTATATAACGGGCTACCTTCAGGTAGAGCTCGTCCAGTGATGAAGGTCTCTTCATTGCTAGAGACTTGTGGAGGTCGGACCCCTGGATCAGACCGTGAGAGAAAGCAATAGTTGCAAAGGCCTCATGCTCCTTTGCAAAATCCTGAATAGAATGCAATTCAGATTTAAAACGAGCAAAGAATGTGCTCAGAGACTCACCATCTTGCTGCTTGACTTTGAAGATGGTATCTATAGTGACAGGGCGCTTCTTGTTGTGGATGTAAAAGATGACAAATTGCTTCTCGAGCTCTGAGAACGAGCTGATGGATCCTGGCTTCAATCGGTGAAACCAGTTAAGAGCCGGTCCGGTGAGGCTGGACTGGAACAACAAACATAGAAGATGATCTTCTTTGATGAGAGGAAGGGATTTCCGAAATCCCTTTATGTGGTCGGTTGGATCTCCGACTCCGGCATACTGGTCGAACTTGGGGGCATTCAGCTTGCTTGGCAGATCATGATCAAGGATCTCCTTGGAGAAAGGAGACTCCTGGAACTGCTGGAGGGACTGTACGGCCAGTTGCTCCGCAGTGTGGCTCTTAGAATGGTGAAGGAGAGCCTGGGAGGCTTTGAACTCCGCCAATTGTTGACTGAGTTGCTCGTATTTCTGATTGGAATCGTCAGCAGGAACGACTCCATGTCCGCTATTTTCACCTTGTTGGGGGTTGGTTTGTGCGGCTTTCAGGCGTGCATTTTCTTCCTGCAAAAGAATAATTTGAGCATGCAGATCGTTGATAGTTAACTCTGTGGTAGTCATTTCGAATGAGTGATTTTGATATTGGGTGGGAGGGTTTGGGTTTTCGATT
The DNA here is from genome assembly GCA_023053565.1 of Aquilegia eximia. Lineage (NCBI taxonomy): Eukaryota > Viridiplantae > Streptophyta > Magnoliopsida > Ranunculales > Ranunculaceae > Aquilegia > Aquilegia eximia. The sequence continues at coordinate 3,234,788 of JALIGU010000011.1, forward strand.
ATATCGAATTCCTTGCAGTCGGCGCCAAATGTATTAACCTATTTCTAGATTAATGCATTAACTGGGTCAGGTCGCTAAGGAGACTTGACCAAATGGGGATGTTTGAGATCGGGGTGGCTGCACCTCGTTTGAGATCGAGATTGCCTATGTACTCTAGCTCGGGGGAATTGAACTTAGAGATCAAGCCATCGTAGTTCTGTTTATATAGAAGATAGAAGGGCGTGGATCGTGGATCTTGCAGATTCTCCGCCATCATAATGAGGATTAAATGAGTAACGCGCGGATCATCCCTGTGAATTAATTATGTAACTGATGAGAATATTCTGTGCATTGAATGAGAGCACGTGTGTATAGCAGGTCGCTGCTCGTTGCGTGGTCGGGTCGCTTCGGTCGAGCTGCTAGCAGGTAGAGACCGTGGCGACCTGATGGATGGATGACTGTGCCACGTGGCTGCTTTTGATTGGTCGGAGTATGTAGTACCCCTACACCTTAGTTGCCCCTAGGTATTGAACTTGCTTCCTAAGCACGGTGCCCCGGCAAGACCGTTAGCATGGCTCTTGGCAAGATTGCAGTTATGAATCATAAGTGCATTAAGTGATACAATATGTATGCCAGAGTGCGTAAACTCCAAGATAATTATATAGTCCCTCTGTCCCAATTATAAGTACCTTATTATATTTTATATTGTCCTATATATGTCACTTTTGATTTTTGAACACATATTAATTAAGTTAAATGGTTCTTTTGTCTATACTACCCTTGCTTTGAGATTAAAGTAATTATTCTAATGAAAACTTATGTATTGTAATTAGTAGTAAATAGGGGTAAATTAGGAAGTAGAGTTAGTAGACAAACAATAAATGATGTTTCCTTAATAAGTAGAATATTCCAAAAGGTATTATAATTTGGGACGGAGGGAGTATACTATAATTAAAATTCGCATGCCGGAGTGCAGAAACTCCAAGATAATTATATCATTTACAACTCGAACATGTAAGACAGAGTGTAAAAACTCCAAGATAATCCTCTTCGTTCTAATTCCAAAATAACACATTTAATTAAGAACTTACACAGAATAGTCTGATCGCAAAAGGAGCTTTTCAATTAAACGAAATTTCTTCAAGTTTGAAATATTCCAGGGCTTAGTAATAGCCTCCCCATCGACAGTTTTGAGGTAGTAAGACCCGTTTGTTCCGACAAGTTCTACTATGTAAGTGATAAGTACTCCAAAGTGTATATTTATCCCCCGAATCACACCTTGTTTGTCTAGCACTTAGCTTATATTATTGTATTATATCTATTGATCAGTGCTTTCTTGTCTATTATGTAGGTTTTATGAGCCGAAATGCGAATATTGTGTTAAAGTCCGCAAAAAGTCAAAAAAAGCAAGCAAAAATGTGTTATTTGCTCAAGGAGAAGAGAATTGATATTTGCACCCACAGATCTGCTAAGGGCACCCCACGGTCAGTTCAATTAACTTGACTTTATGTAAAAGTGAGGCGGTCCAAATCTCAGCCCAAACCGGGTCCTATTGGAGCCCACAAGTCAGAATTTATATTTAGGGTTTTATTTAAAGTCAAACTTAAAAAGGCTCTACAAGGAGATCCAGAAGTCTGATTTGGGCACATGAGATATCAAACTGAAGGTCTTGGTCCAAGGTACAACTTAAGCCCAAGAGAATTAGGTTTTGCTAAAGACCTAATGTCACTATAAGACCAACAGCAGCAGCCACGAATTTGACCTAATTTGGTGTCCCTATAAGACCAACAGCAGCAGCCACGAATTTAACCTAATTTGGAAGTCTTTACATGCAAGTATTCCACTTTGTATTTTTTATATAAGAGAAGTAGTAGCTAAGGTTCAGGTAGACTTTTATGAATGGAAGATTGAGGAGACAAGTTCATCTTCTTCTTCTTTTGTATCAAACTCAATTCATATCAATCAAATCAAATCACTTTTCTTTATGATGTTTTGTTATTTAATTATTTATTGCATGGTGTCATCATCAAGGATGAGTAGCTAAATCTCCTTAGGGGGATGGTTGAAGCACGCTAGATAATGCGAAAGCACCATGTTTGTTCTTAATGTTCATTGTGATTTAAAGTACTTAATGCTTATTTACTTCTATCTGCAGGAGGAGGTAAGTATGATTATTTGCATGTTATTATTATCCATGTTATTAAAATACTATTGTTAGGGTTTAGAGAGACCTAGCTTTAATGGTTTTATTTATATGATTAAAAATATGTAGTGAAATAGCTGAGAGGTGATTATTACATATCTGTAGTTGATATCTTTTATTGGAAGCCTTTTGTAATTAAGTCAAATAGCTGAGAGGTGACGATTTAGTTATGAATTAATATGTTGAGTTAATTAAATTGAATAGCTGAGAGGTGACGGTTTGATTAATAAGACATATTCAATAGCATTCATAAGAGAATCCTGTTTTAATTGAATGGAATAACTGAGAGGTGACTACTTGATTATTATAGGTATTAATGATTAATTTGAATAGCTGAGAGGTGACTAATTAATTGTTATAGATTGAACATGAAGGAACAACATGTTATGTTTGCATGATTTAGTTTGTGGATACCAATTCTTTCCCCTTTGTCATCATAAATCTTCTTTTCATCTCTACCATATTCTTAAGTTAAGGTTTATTTTATTATTGTTTGTAGGAAGTTAGAATCAATCTCAATTCTTATTATTGATTCTCTTGGTGTTACTTAACAATTATTTTCTATTGTGTTTGAGCTAAGATCTCCCTCTCTGAGGTGGGTACGACCCTTGCTTGTTACTTGTCTATTTTGATAACCAATTTATACAGGCACAAGAAGGAAAATCAAATATAAATCTATTTTTTTATTAGGATACACAAATATCCTCCATCAGTAAGGTCCTTCCCAATTTGGTCGGAGTTTCAATGCTGCTGGGTATTGCCTATTCAAAACTAGATCGCCTTCTTTAAGTGCGTGTGGTCTGACTCTGCTGTTATAGGACTTTTGCATGCTTCGCTGATAACTTTCTAGCCTAGTTCTTGCCATATCTCAATTTTCCTCGGCCAACACTAACTTTCTTTCAATGATTTCCCCATTAATGCCAAGGTCTACCACAGTTGTTTGGGTTGACGGTGTTATCATCTCTGGTGGGATGGCTGCCTCCATCCCATATGTTAAAGAGAATGGTGTTGCCCCCGTTGACCTTCTTGTTGTAGTTCGATAAGCCCACAATACTTCTAACAACTGCTCTGACAAATTCACGCCTCTGTCTTCCAACTTCTTTTGAATTGTTTCGAGGATTGACTCGTTTGATGTTGTAACTGTCAAGGAACTTTTTCACTTCCCCACCACGAAATTGGGAGCCGTTATCAGTTACCACTGCTTTTGGAAAACCGAATCGGCAGACAATGTATTTCCAGATGAAGTTTTTTATCTGCTCTTCTTTGACCTGGTGCAACAGAATTGCTTCCACCCACATTGTGAAATACTCAGTAGCTACCAACAAGAACTCTAGGCCTCTTCCTAAAGTTGGTAGTTTGCCAATGATGTCAATTTCCCATATGGCGAATGGCCAGGGACTCCCGACTAGATGTAATTCCTCAGCTGGAGAATGGATAAGTCTGCCATGGACTTGACAGCCTCTGCACTTCTTGGTGTAATCTACGCAGCTGCCATCGTGAATCTCTGCCATGACCTGCCTTGTAAGCTCTGGGTGTACACACTTCAAGAGTAAACACATGGTGGGATCTTTTGTACAGTTCACCTTCTAGTAAAGTGTATCTTTTGAAATTCTCGATGACCTTTCGTGCTTCTGTCTTGTCAGATGGGAGCTCTTGATCTCTGAGATATCGGATTATTGGATCCATCCAGCTTGCCCCCAGTTCGGAATTAACGGCCATCACCACGTCTGATTTTTCGAGCATTAACTTTTCTCCTCTTGTCGCTGTTATAGTTTTTGTTTCTGCATCACCTAACATGGCTGCGATATAGGCCAGAGCATTTGAGCATAGAATGTCTACAGAGGTGGATAATGTCTACAGCAGAGAATTTGAGCATTACCTCCTTCAGGAGTTTTGGGTATGCTGCCATTTTGGCATTCGTGGCCTTGTAGCCGCCCCCAGTCTGCTCCACAACCAACTTTGAGTCCGTGAATACTGTTATCTCCTTCACGCCGAGCGAACTCACCTTCATTGTTAGTTGCCGGGAATCCGAGTTTCTCTGCTACCTCAATTCTAGAGTTTTCTAGAGTTATAATGACTATGTTGATGGCGGATCCGTCTTTGCTGGCAGATCCATCAGCGAACATGCGCCATCCTGTAATTGTCTCGCATTCTCTTCTGCATTCAGTCAACTCTTGATCAGTCACCTCCACATCTAATGGGATCTCAGACATCTCTCCACTCTTTTCTACTAGGAAGTTTGCTAAGAAATCTGCCAGCACTTGAAACTTCTCTGCCTTGAGTGCGATTGCCCATTTCTCTATTCTGCCTGTTTTTTCTATTTTTGAAAGAATAACCTTTAGTGGTAATTTAGTGACAACAATAACTACATAAGCTTCAAAGTATGGCCGTAAGCGCCGTGCTAAAAATAGTAACGCCAGACCATACTTTTCCACTCTAGTGTATCTTTTTTCTACATCTGTCAATTTTTTACTTAAGAAGTACACTGGATTCTCATTCATTCCTTCCTTGTGCGTGAGAACTGCACTCACGGTAATGCTAGATATAGCTAAATACAAAAATAAAATTTCACATGGTGTCGGCATTGCCAGGATTGGCGGCTCACTGAGGTACTGTTTCAAGGTTTTTAAGGCGCGTTCACATTCATTGTTCCATTCGAACTACATACTCTTTCTCAGGAGTGTAAGAATAGGCTTACATTTATCTGTGGAGCGTGAAATGAATCTTACCAGGGCCATGATCCTTCCTGCTAAGATTTGAACTTATTTTCTGGTAGTTGGAGATGGCATCTCGATTTGGGCTCTGATTTGGTCTTGATTTACCTTTATCCCTCTTTTCGTCACTATATACCCTAGAAACTTCCCCGATGAAACTCCAAATGTGCACTTATCTAGATTGAGCTTCATTGTGTACAATCTGAGAATATTGAACGTAATAGCTAAGTCAGCCAGATGGCCACCATCTATCACGAATTTTACCAACATATCATCAATGTACACTTCCATTGTATGCTTGAGGTGATCTTTGAACATATGCTCCACCAACCTCTGGTAAGTTGCTCCAGCATTCTTCAAACCAAATGGCATCTTTGTATAACAAAAAGTCTTACTGTCAGCCTAGAAAGCTGTCTTTACTTGATTAGGTTCGTGTATAACAATTTGGTTCTACTGAGAATATCCATCCATGAATGACAACAATTCATACCCGGTAGTTCTGTCAACGAGCTCATCTACCCTTGGCATCTCATACATATCTTTCGGGCATGCTTTGTTAAGGTTTGTGAAGTCTATGCGTCTCTTACTTTCCCATTCTTCTTTGGCACTGCAACAATATTTGAGACCCACTTGATAAGTCCTCAAAAGTGTATATTTATCCCCCGAATAACACCTTGTTTGTCTAGCACTTAGCTTATATTATTGTGTTATATCTATTGATTAGTGCTTTCTTGTCTATTGTGTAGGTTTTATGAACCGAAATGCAAATATTGTGTTAAAGCCCGCAAAAACTCAAGAAAAACATGCAAAAAGGTGTTATTTGCACAAGGGAAGAAGAATTAATATTTGCACCTACATATCTGCTGAGGGCACCCCACAGTCAGTTCAGTTGACTTGACTTCATGTCAAAGTGCGGCGGTCCAAATCTCAGCCCTAACCGGGTCCTATCGAAGCCCACAAGTCAGAATTTCTATTTTAGGCCTTATTTAAAGTCCAAACTTAAAAAGGCTCTACAAGGAGATCCAGAAGTCTAATTTGGGCCCATGAGCTATCAAACTGAAGGTCTTGGTCCAAGCTTCAACTTAAGCCCAAAATAATTAGGTTTTCCTAAAGACCTAATGCCTCTAGAATACCAACAGAAGCAGCCACGAATTTGACCTAATTTGGAAGTCTTTGCATGCAAGTATTCTACTTTGTATTTTCTATATAAGAGAGCTAAATCTAGATGGTGCCATTATCAAGGATGAGTAGCTAAATCTCCTTAGGGGGATGGTTGAAGCACTCTAAATGATGTAAAAGCACCATGTTTGTTCTTATTGTTCATTATGATTCAAAGTTCTTAATGCTTATTTACTTCTAATTCACGATATGAGGTAAGTATGATTATTTGCATGTTATTGTTATCCATATTATTAAAATACTATTGTTAGGGTTTAGGGAGACCTAGCTTTAATGGTTTTATTTATATTGATTAAAGGTGTGTAGTAAAATAGCTGAGAGGTGTTTATTACATGTCTACGGTTCATATCTTTTGTTGGAACCCTTTTGTAATTAAGTCAAATAGCTGAGAGGTGATGATTTAGTTATCAATAATATGTTGAGTTAATTAAATTGAATAGCTGAGAGGTGACGGTTTGATTAATAAGACATATTCAATAGCATGCATAAGAGAATCCCGTTTTAGTTGAGTGGAATAGCTGAGAGGTGACTACTTGATTATTATACGTATTAATGATTAGTTGGAATAACCGAGAGGTGACTAATTAGTTATTATAGATTAAACATGAAGGAACAACATGTTATGTTTGCATGATTTAGTTTGTGAATACCAATTCTATCCCCTTTGTCATCATATATCTTCTTTACATCTCATCCATATTCTTAAGTTAGGGTTTATTTAATTATTTCCTGTAGGAAGTTAGAATAAATCTCAATACTTGTTTGTTGATTCCTTTGGTGTTTCTTAACCATTGTTTTCTATTGTGTTTGAGCCAAGATCTCCCCTTCTGAGGTGGGTACGACCCTTGCTTGTTACTTGTCTACTTTGATATCCAATTTATACAAGCACAAGAAGGAAAATTCAAAATAAATCTATGTTTAGATTAGGATACACAAATATCTTACATCAAAATGGTGTCACTGCTGCTCTAAGGAACGAAGTTCATTCAAACACAAGCGAGAATAGTAGTTTTGGGACATCATCCCACTTCTATCCCTCTCACCCTTCTATTTTTAATTTTTTTTATTATTATTTTTGAGTGTCTTGTTACTTAGTCCTCTTATTGATCTTGCAGCGAAGACGAATTGAAAAAAACTCGAAAAACGGAGTAAAGATTAAATTTTTAAGAAAGACGCGCGTTTAGGATTTTTCCTAAAAAGTTACTGGTTCAATCTGATCCCGAACTCGAGTCGCGTTCAGATTGGCCTGTAGCCATCTCGAGTCGAGTTCCAGGCAGGAAATTACCTCGTTTTGCGTGAATTTTCCAGAACGTTCCAGAGCACTTTATCATGAATCTGTTTTCCCTGTTGAGTGATTGTGAAGTGAACTAAGTATTCTATTTTTTTCACCATTTTTAAAGACATGTAAGATATTTAATTATTCGATCGACGAAGGGGTCGCGGTTGTAATAATTTTAAAGTAGGTGTTGTTAGGATTTATTTTATTGTGTGTTCGCGGCGGATAGTAGAGCAAGGTTGTGGAGCTAGCCTTGAGTCAACTAAGGAACGACTCCTAAGGACGATTGAAATCCAAAGAGTGGTTTCCCCTTAGTCGACTTCAACTCGTCTTCTCCCCACTTTTGTGCGCTTGTTTAGCACTTTTATTTTTTTAGTACAAAGTGGGAGGTAAGCATTCTCCTAACCCTTCTCGAATCCCCTACAAAAAGATCAGTTTCTGTAGTGATTAGCATGACCTTGATTGTTGCTTGATTTTAAATTATGTTTTTACTTGTTAAACCGGGACTGCAAGGCGGACCTGGCCTATAAGTGGAACCAACTAAAACCATGCTATCACGATGTTCATTTAAGACCTTGAGCAGATTTTTCAACTAGTACTGCGTGAACCAATCTTTGATTGGAGCACAAATTAGGAATTGGGTCTAGAACCCCTACAGATTACGTCTGTAGAATCACTGTGGTTTCTTAATTAAGGACCGTTGCTTACACACGGAAAACCTCCCACACTGGTTATTCGCTGCTTGACTCACGAAATATAGGGATAATTCACAAGGGAAGCTTGGAAAAAACTCATTGACTTGGGTGAACACAATATTGAGTCAGGTTTTGAGCCCCTTGTTAGATGTTTTTGAATGGTTAGGACGTTTATGGCATATGTAATGCGCATGTTGCAGGCATCTTAGATCAGGTAAAATCTTGGCCAAACCAACTCCAATCTACACAAAGAGCACAATCACGGACCTCACTCTTTCTCATGAGGGAGAGTTTAACGACTCAACCTCCATACCTTCTGAAGAAGAGTTCAACGACTCAACTTCACTTTCTGAAGTAACACATGCCCCTACCCTTTCGGATTACTTTTCACCTTTGGCCACTGGGCCACCTACCTGCATAGTCTTACTCGAGACAACTGCAGATAGCTATGGCATTCGCCCACAAATTGTGAGCATGTTGCCTAAGTTCCATGGACTTCTACGGGAAGATCCATATCAGCATCTCAATAAGTTTCTAACCGTTCTCAATACATTTAAGGAGAAACATTTGTCTGAGGAAGAAGTTAGCTTGAGATTGTTCCCCTTTTCTCTTGAGGATAGAGCGTCTCACTGGTTACATGGCCTTCATTCCAATTCTATTGACACCTGGGCTCAACTAAGTAAAAGGTTTTTGACCAAATTCTTTCCTATTACCAGAACTAATGACATAGTTGACGCCATAAGAAGTTTTCGGCAAAAAGAGGGCGAGGTATTCTTTGATGTAGGGGAGAGGTTTCAAGACCTATTTCTTTGGTGTCCATACCATAAAGTCGATGACACTGAAAAAGTTAGGATCCTATATAGAGGCCTTAATACTATGACTCGAAACACTGTTGAAAGCATGAGCAGTGGAGATTTCCTTGATTATTCCACCGCCAAGGCTCTGGCATTCCTTGAAAAGATTGCCACTAATAGCCAGCAATGGGACTTACCTGGACATACCCCGAGAAACACTACCCCAGACTTAATTGATAAACCTAGAGGACTATATGACGTCAAACCTGACTCTGAGCTTAAAAATTTACTTCATGGTTTAGTAAAAATGGTAGAAGCACTTGAGGTATCCTTAAAGCACCCATCTCCTACTATGAGTGCCTCCACTCTTCAATGTGATGCTTGTCATGACCAGACTCATACTGCTGAATTTTGCCCTCTCCTTTACAATTCACCAGAAACTGAGGAAGCTTGTGCGTTTAACTACGCCGGGAGAACCAACTTTACTAAGGGCAATGCCACGTACCCATGCATGGACCGCCCCAAGCTTTCTTATTCCAATAATAATTATGCGGCTCCACCTGGTTTTAATAACTCTTATGGGCAACGTAGTAATGCCGCGTATGTTGGTAACACTGATAATCGGAACAGGGCATCGGTCCCTTCTTACTCGAACAATGCTCATCATATGAGTGGTTCCACGGACCATATGCCAACTAATCAATCTACCCCACCCAAGACCTCCCTTGAGGATGTGCTTGCCCGTTTGATTCAACAGACCCAGGCGTCTATTGAATCAAATGCCCAATCCATCCAGAGGATTGAATAAAAACTTGATGAAAAAGGTAGATTTCCGGGACAGTCCATCCCGAGTCCCAAAGGCAAGGAACTTGCCTTGGTGACAGATACTACAAATCCGTCTGTACCGCTTACTGAAGTAAAATCGGTTTCCACCCTTAGGTCAGGAAAACAGGTTGATAATCAAATTAATTATACATCGAGTCCTAACATTGTGACCCCGGTTACCTCTGCACCTGTTGCCCCACCTAAAGCTCCGGCTAATGAGGCGACCACCTCTAAGCCGAAGAAGCCTGCCCGTGAGATTGTGGACCCTCCACGAACTTACAACCCGCTTGTACCTTACCCCCAGAGACTCACAAGGTCTCTAAAGGAAGTACAAGCAGAGGAAGTACTTGATGTGTTCAAACAAATAAATATTAATATACCCTTCCTCACGGGTATTAAACATATACCTTCCTATGCCAAGGTTTTGAAAGACTTGTATACCGCCAAGAGAAAAACAAATGTGCCTAAAAACGCGTTTGTGGAGGAGGAATTTTCTGCACTTGTCTAACATAACGACATGGTAAAATATAAGGACCCTGGAAAACTGACCATACCCTGCAAGTTTGGTGATAAATTCATGGGAAAAGCTTTGCTAGACTTAAAAGCGAGTGTTAACCTTTTGCCTTACTCCTTGTACCTCAGCCTGAGTCTAACAAACATGAAACCCATGAAAATGTCTTTACAATTGGCCCACAGATCATTGAAAGTACCTAGAGGAATAGTTGATGACCTGTTAGTTAAAGTGTTTGACTTTTACTACCCCGTTGACTTTGTGGTGTTGGATACTGAACCTACTGCCGATGACTCGGTACCCATCATCCTTGGCCGTCCATTTTTGGCCACCTCTAATGCTCTCATAAACTGCCGGAACTGTTCTATGGTTCTCACTTTTGGCTCTATGACTGTTAAAGTTAATATATTTAACCTTGGCCAACAACCCCCTGATCATTCCTTATCTGAAGATGTGTGCCTTCTAGACTCACTACCTTATGAGATGGTGTATAGTTATTACCCTGAAGATCCGGTTGTTCACTGCCTTTTCATGCATAATGAAGACTTTGACATTGACCAATCTATTGCCCAAACCAATGCTCTTCTTGATACTGTGCCTATCTTTGAACCTAAAAACCCTGAGGCCCTTGATTCGATTTGAAGCATAGATTCTGAGATCCAAGTAGAGACTATCACTCCACCTCCTATTACTCTGAGTCCTCTTCCTCCTGAACTGAAATATGTTCATCTTGATTCAGATGGTAGTCATCATGTTATTATTTTTTCATCTCTTACTACCGAACAGGAGAGTCGGCTGTTAGAGCATCGTATTATTTTTTCATCTTAGAGCATCGTTCTGCTATTGCCTGGTCTATCTACGACATTAAAGGCATTAACCCTTCTGTCTGTTCTCATCGTATTCATCTTGAGCACGATGCTAAAACTTCTCGTGAACCTCAGAGACGTCTTAACCCTGCGATGAAAGAAGTTGTCCGAGCAGAGATTCTGAAACTTCTAGATGCAGGTGTGATATATCCAATTTCGGATAATCCTTGGGTTAGTCCTATTCATGTGGTTCCTAAGACGACAGGCATGACTGTAGTTACCAATGATAAGAACGGAAAAGTCGCCACGAGAGTTCCAACCAAGTCGCGTGTTTGTATCGACTATAGAAAGGTTAATACAGTAACCCGGAAGGACCACTTTCTTCTTCCCTTCATAGACCAGATGTTGGAACGCCTAGCTAGTCATTCCTTCTATTGTTTCTTAGATGGTTACTCTGGTTATAACCAAATTCCTATCGCCCTGAAGATCAAGAGAAGAGAACATTTACTTGTCCTTTCGGCACTTTCGCTTATGCCCATATGCCTTTCCGTCTCTGTAATGCACCTGCCACTTTCCAGAGGTGTATGTTACACATCTTTAGTGATATGGTAAAACGATTTATGGAGGTGTTTATGGATGACTTCTCCATATATGGTTCATCTTTTGAAGAGTGTCTTAGTCGTCTTTCTTTGGTTTTTAAGCGTTGCATTGAGAAGAATTTGGTATTTAACTGGGAAAAGTGCCATTTTATGGTTAGGAAGGGGATAGTTCCAGGTTGATAAAGCTAATGTAAATATTATTTCATCCTTGCTTATTCCTAAGTCTATTAGGGATATTCGAGCGTTTCTAGGCCACGCAGGATTCTATCGACGCTTTATCCAAGATTTTTCAAAGATAGCTCGCCCCTTAACCAATTTATTGCTTAATGATACACCTTTTGATTTCACAGAAGAATGCAAGAACGCCTTTGTAAAACTTAAGACCGCCCTCAAGACTGCACCCATCATTAGGCCACCTGATTGGAATAAACCATTTGAGCTGATGTGCGATGCATCAGACTTTGGTGTTAGTGCTGTTTTAGGTCAACGTCTAGATGGTAAGCCCCATGTCATATATTATGCTAGCAAGACTCTCAATGATGCTCAACGTAACTATACCACGACGGAAAAAGAATTGTTAGCCATAGTATATGCTCTTGATAAGTTTCGTTCCTACCTTTTAGGTACCCGTACTGTCATCTTCACGGATCATGCTGCTATTAGATTTCTTCTCTCCAAGAAGGAGACTAAACAGCGCCTTATTCGTTGGATTTTGTTGCTTCGAGAGTTTGACCTTGAGATTAGAGATAAAAAAAAGACCGAAAATGTAGTAGCCGACCACTTGTCTAGACTCGACCGTCCTGAGGATTCTAGTGTCATTTCTGAGAACTTTCCTGATGAGCTTCTTTTTGCAATATCGAATGCTCCATGGTTCGCAGATATAGTTAATTACTTGGCTAGCAACACATTTCCAAGTAATTGGAACAAGCAAGATAGATCCAAATTCCTTGCTAATGCCAAGCATTATTTCTGGGATGACCCTTACCTTTTTAAGTACTGTCCTGACCAGATAATTCGTCGTTGTATTCCCGACTGGGAGCAACAAGAGGTCCTTATGTTTTGCCTTGAGCATGCTTGTGGTGGACATTTTTAGTGCCAAAAAGACAGCTGCTAAAGTATTGCAGTGTGGTTTTTATTGGCCAACTCTTTTTAAGGACGCTCACATGCATTGTACTGTGTGCACTCATTGTCAACAACTAGGGAAAATCACTAGGCGTCATATGATGCCCTTACAGCCAATTCTTCATGTGGAAATGTTTGATGTATGGGGCATATATTTCATGGGTCTTTTTCCGGGTTGTCATGGTTTTTTGTACATTCTAGTCGCAATAGACTATATTTCTAAATGGACCGAGGCCATTCCCACAAGGCATAACGACCAAGAAACTGTAGTAAATTTTCTAAAAGAGTACATATTTGCCCGATTTGGCGCTCCCTTTGCGATCATTAGTGATGGGGGGAGTCATTTCTGCAATAAAGCTTTTCAAAAACTTGTCCAAAAGTATGGAGTTACTCACAAAGTGGCCCTTGCGTACCATCCGCAAACCAATGGCCAAGCTGAAGTTTCCAATAGAGAGATTAAAAATATTTTGCAAAAAACAATTGACCCTGAAAATATTGATTGGTCTCGTAGAGTCAGTGATGCATTATGGGCCTATCGTAGTGCTTTTAAAACTCCCATAGGCATGTCTCCCTTTCATCTTGTAATTGGAAAACCCTGTCACTTACCTGTAGAGCTTGAGCACCGAGCCTTCAGGGCGATGACAAAGCTCAACTTTAATCTTGACCAGGCTGGTAAGAAGAGAAAACTCCAGCTATCTGAGCTCGAGGAACTTCGGAATGAAGCTTATGATCTTTCCAAGTCCTACAACGCTAATATGAAAAAACTACATGATCGTCAGATCTTTCGTAATTTTCAAATTGGGGACAAATTTTTACTATATAACTCTAGGTTGCATTTATTTCCTCATAATCTACAGTCTCGTTGGTCGGGTCCCTTTGTTGTGTTTGCAGTGACACCCTTTGGTGCTATTACATGTTTAAACCCTGCAGACAACTCTGAATTTCAAGTCAATGGTCAACGTCTTAAGCATTTCCATGAATTAAGGTCCCATGAGGTTGAGGAAACCCTATTAGAGGACCCTATCTATATAGACAGACCTTTGACCTGCTGGTATCCAGACCCTCTCTTACTCTATTCGGTTCTCTCTTTTTTAGAGGCGTGGTTGAAAGTGTCGGGGCCATAGTCCACGAACTCTTAGTGGATGAGTATAACTAATCCAGTGCACGCTTTTCTCTTGAGCGTCATCACCAAAGAGACCTGTTTCCCGCTCTGTTTGGGGGTGGGGAAGTCATTTCCCATCTTCTTTTAAGTCTCGAGTATCTGACTTTAAAAAACTCTTTGTTATATATTAGACATCATGATTTCGCGCATCCCATTCTAGCGTTTTGTCTCTCTTGTATCTTTGTTTAGAGTAGCGTTTATCTAGGGAGTGAATCCTGGTTGTCCACCTGTCTGGCTGAAGACGTTAAAGTTAGCGCTCCTGGGAGGCAACCCTGTGTATCTTCTAAGCCCGATCGTGTTTTAGTGCTTCTTATTAGTTGTCGGGTTTAGTGGCTTTTAGGGTAATAAACTATCTCTTGAATTTGTGCGTTAGTTCTATTTGGGGGTGGGCGTAGCCCACAACTCTTTGTCGCGGTTGTTTGGTTAAATAATTATTATAGTCACAAATATGAATTTATTTCAATTTTTGTGATTTAATAATTATAGCTTGATTTTTAGAATTCTATTTTGACGCCTTAATGGTACTTATATTCGCAAGGATATATTTATACATTATCACGGAATTTTCAAAATTAAATTTGAATTATTTCATGCCCTACACGCTTTTCGGGGGTAAAACCGTCATTTCCACTAATTTCGGTAGTGGGGGAAACGTCTAGGGGAAGTTACTTCTCTATATATACCCCCGGGTATCTTTAGAAAAGTCACAAGTCACTTTCAAACTCAGAGTCAAACCAAGTCAACGTGGGTCAAACAAAGTCAGCCATTCCTTCCAGAACTCGACTCGAGTTCAGTATAGTGCATTCAGAACTCGACTCGAGTTTCGAGTTAGATCTTGTTTCTCTCACTTCGTATCTCTCTCATTTCTTATCCAAATTTGATAATTCTTGCGGGGTATTGTTCCTTGTTCAATTCTCTTCACTTCCATACCAAAATCTTCAATAATCATGCCTCCTAGAGTTAGATCTAGAGTGATTATCCGTGAGCGCGATTATTCTCGTCTCTTCGACGATAATCGATTTGGGAGTGGTTTTGTAGAAAGAATTCACGCCCGAGGTTGGGATGTACTCCTCGACTCTGATTAAGATCCATTTGATCCTCAAATGATTCGTCGATTTTACGAGTCGATGGAGTTGACCGATGACGACGTGTATGACAACTGGGATCCGGCCCATCGCTACTTGCTCATGCCTGAGACTGTCTCCCTAGTTACGACACTCGAGCTTGACGAGGCTCCTCTGCAGTAGGAGGCTGCGCTGGTGACCTCGGACATCATTGAGGCCGTCCTCGTTGATGACCGGGTACTTCACCGGTATAGTAGTCACATTTCTATTGGTTGGCTCCGAGTCAACCAGGGCTTGGTGGCACACTGGCTGACCACCAATGTCCTTGTGACGACAAGGACGAGCGAGCTATTCTCGGAGGGGATTCACATCCTCCGGCTGCTTCAGGAGGACCTCCACGGCTACTGCATTGTCCGTCGTCTCTTCGCTACCATCACCGGGGCTCGAGCCACTTCTGCTCCTCTTCCAAGCCTGGTGATGAGTATCTTGCACTACTGGGAGAGGCTTCTTCTTCCTGCTCTATCTATGGAGTCTGTCTTCCGACTCGAGGTCTCCAACCCTGGACTATCTGCCTGCAGACATTTATTGTGGGACCCTCAGGAGGAGGTGCCCATTCAGTACAGCCCCGATGACCAGCGGGCGTTTCACTAGCTCCATACCAACGAGGAGCGATTCTAGCTTCTCTGGAGGGGTATGGGTGAGATTTTGGACGCGGTCGAGGACTTGCAGCGTCGCGTTGACGAAGGCCAGGGGCAATCTCGTCGACGACGGGATTGAGAGTTTTTAGTTATTAGCCATTATAATTTTTTATGTATTTTATTTTATTTTTGTTTTAGTTTTTGCACTCTTGTACTAAAATTTAAATCATTGTACCTTATTTCCAAATATTAATAAAAATGGTTGAATTTTTAAATTTTGCAAACTTTTGTCATTTTTTGAAATTTTTAGTCATTCTTGGGCTTCATTGCAAAAATCTGGACTTGTGGAGTTATTTTGAAAATTTTCTGGTCCTAGGGAGCTAAGTCCAAATATTTTAAAAGAAAGGAGGTTAGGGTTTGATTTTTGGAAACCCTAAGGTTTTAGGCAATATTTGGAGTCTTATTAGGGCTCAAATTCTTTATTTATGGCCTATATATACCAAACCAAGGTTGGAGGACCGTCACTCAAAAGTCATAAAATCTTTCAAAATTTTTATTTTCTGAAGTTGGCCCGTACTTGAGTCGAGTTCCTTATAGGCCAAATCAAACTCGGGACGAGTTTGAACCTGGCAGCAATTTTTTGAGCTCGTTTTGTGTGATTTCTTTTGCAATGGCTAATGTTCAGAATGAGTTGTGGATGCCAGATGGATGGAGATCATCCTCAAGATGGATTTTTTGGGAATTATGGAAAGTCCTTATGGAGCTTTTTTTCGGGGTGGGATTTTCGACAAAGGTTGGGAATGTTTTCTTTATGATTCTACTGTTGTGTATTCCCTATGGTAAGAGACTTCTACCGTACGTTGCCCTTTCGCGAAGCTATTCATTTTGATGGTTTCAAGGTTCGTATCCATGAGTTTCCGATCATTTTTAATTCTTTTGCCATCACCCGGGCCTTGGGTATTCCTCTTCAATTGAGACCTATCTTGCCACATCTTGATTATTTCCTTTCCAATCAAGTTGATATTTTGGATAATTACCTAGATCACTTTGGACCTTGCACTTTTTCCTTCTATCCTGAAAATTATGCTAATGTTGCACCTACTACTTGCCTTCCTGCTAATGTGGCTACTGCCGCTTTATTGGTTATGCAAAATCTCTTATGTGCAGAAAGATTAGATTATGTCAATGATGTTACTATGCATGTTATTTATGGTATTGTTAATGATTTTCGTGCTCTTGACATATCTTCCTGGATTGTGGATAGTATTCGGAATGTTTTCCAAAGTGGTCAGTTGATTCTCCCTACTGGTATATGTAAGATCATCCTCCGTACCTATCCTAACTGGAGGAGCAGGTACGATGATTGGACTCACCTTATCCCTATGGATCCAACTCATCGTTTTATCAGGAGAAGACGCTTATTCATATGGGTGCCTAACACTGAGTATGTGGAGTTTTCTATTTTGCATAGAAACAATAATTTTATGAATGAGGGTGAGGCTCCTTGGAATGTGATTAGGGAAGTATTAACTCATTGGCATGATAGGTTGGATGGTTTTCCTATAGTACAAGTTTGAAACCAAGAGTGTAAAGAAGGATTTCCTTTTCTGTTGAGTCAGTCATTTATTTCAGTACATTTTATTTCAGTTGTGTCTTAGTATGGAATTCCTTGTAATCTCTATATATGTGGAGATAATTTTGTTTGGCAGGAATTTATAAAGCGGTTTGAATTTTTAGTACATTCATGGTAATGTCTTTCTTACTCTCTCCTATGCATAGTATGAGCCTTGAGGACAAGACAATCTTTTTGTTTGGGGGCGAGGAAGTATTACAATCCTTTTTGGAAATGATTTTTAAACTTCTTTATCCATACTTGTGTAAAAATTCAAAAATTTTGAAAAAAATCCAAAAAATCTTTGTTACAAAGACTTTTTCAAAAAATAAGATAAGTACACCATCAATAATAAATATAATGGTTGAATTCTATCATTTTCAAGTTTAAGGAGATTTATTGCTTCAACAAGTAGTTGAGTCTTATACTACATTTGCATGAGCATAAGCATTGCATTCACCTGCATTTATTATAGATTACATGTGCAAATACAACTACACCTTGAGAAACTTGAGGAATAAGTGTGGAGACTTAACCTAGTGAGCTTTTGAGCCCCGTCCTTTGCTTGGAGAGATATTACATCAATCTGGAGTCAAAAGACCCCACCTCCCAGTTTTGTCTGTTTTTAGTCTCATGTTCATTTTTATAGTTAGCTTTGAGATGACATCAAGTGGGTGTAATATAAACTTGGGTTTTGTAGCTTATTCAAGACGTGATCACCATATCAGTACTTAGAAATGATACGAAGACATTTACATAAACCCTGTTTAGCTTTGCCTACCCTGATGATATGATTACTAAACAAAATAGAATAAGATCCATAAAAGGAATAGGGGACATGTTCACCTCATGAATCCACCATAATACTAATTATGTCAATATGCATGTTCTTAGCTACTCACCTCTCAGCTATTGTAGCTCCCCGGCTGACCTCTCAGCTATTGCGGGGGATAGATAAATATTCACCTCTCAGCTATTGTGTCTAACTATTTTACTTGAGATGCATGAATGGAATGGATGAAGCCCAAAGCGATAAGACACTAAGTAATCAATCATATGGTTTCACC
Source organism: Aquilegia eximia (assembly GCA_023053565.1). Classification (NCBI taxonomy): domain Eukaryota; kingdom Viridiplantae; phylum Streptophyta; class Magnoliopsida; order Ranunculales; family Ranunculaceae; genus Aquilegia; species Aquilegia eximia. The sequence goes on from JALIGU010000011.1 coordinate 3,253,034, forward strand.
CATGCAATCGTACATATATCATCTTCTACGCAATCGAAGTTTATATTGAAACCCTATTATGTACTCACCTCTCGGGTATTGTTGGTATTAAGCATGTAGGCATGGTAAAAATACAAAAATACTAAAAAGGATAAACTAACATACTATTTCTCTCTCGATACAACAATATGAAAGTATTGTTAAAACTATTTTCCATGTAGACAATTAAATGAAGAACAAGCATAAAAACTATAATTACATATCATGGTTTCATCAATGGAGTCTATTTATCCCCTAAGGGTTTAGCCTTCCATTGATGAAGAACAAGTCATCATCAATTGGAAAAACATACATTTATTGCTCTTAAACCATAAAAACCTAATAATAAGATTATTTCTTTAAGATACAAGAGATTGAAAACTAAGTTGTATTGTGTGGTATGTGTTCTCTCTATTGTATATCTAAAACCCTAGTTTTCTAGAGTATATATATTGTTCGTCCTTGAAGGAATATCTAATTGCATTAAGTCGGTCATTGGATAAACTCAGGACGGTGTAGGGCCCATTAGGGTCAAGGCGGTGCAAGGCCGGACATATTTGGAGTTGGTCAACTCGCTGGGTGACGAGTTGACCATTGACTTTTAGGTCAATGTCTTTTGTCCTCTACTCCGTGCTGCTCCTAGACCATCTTGACTTTGTCCAATGTAATTTTGGTTTGGTGTAAATATTCATCTGAGCTTGATACAGTTGTGGTTTCTTTTTTGGCTTCAAAATTTTCCTTCTTTTGGATTTGGACGTCCTCTTTGGTGTAGAAGTCCTTAAGGAGGTGGATTTGGAGTTTTTATCAACTTTGATTCATAATCCATCAACTTAAGCCCAATAGTTGATACTTTAGGTCTTCTTTCAAGTTAGTGAGAGTTAAGGCCCGTAAAATATAATAAACCTGAAAATAAGACCAAAAGCAACATTAAAGCACATAGGAGTAAGCAAAGTGCTATTCGAAAATAAGACTTTTGTGCTCTTATCAAGCATGAACCAAATCACAGAGAGCATATAAAGTCATCAAACTTTGACCAAATTAGAGCATTTCCAATGGCATGCTTAAACTAAAAAATTTAGTAAAACTAGCAAAAAAACGTACATCACAAATGGTTCATGCTAAACTAGAAAAAAATTACAAGATTCTCTTTTCATCTAAGTCAATTGTTTAAACTAGCAGTTGACCAAGCAAAATTGGTTTCTGCTTAAGAAAATGTTTCATATCGCATACCACTTGCGGTTTGAAAAGTTAGACCACCAGACGGCATACCACTTGGACTGGGATGTTTTCTTTAGTGCCAGACCGCAATCCACTTGGAGCGTGATGGTTATTCAGGCCCAATAGCCACTTTAAAGCGCAATGTTCACACCGCAAGTAGAATGCGGTTTGGTGCTCTAACTTTTCAAACTACAAGTGGAATGTGGCACGATGCTAAACTAGCAAAATTGCTAGTATTTTTACAAAATGGTACGGATTTCTTCTTAAAAGTCCTAGGTGGCACTGCTAGTATGAGCATGCCATTGGGTACGGTTTATAACTTAAAACCGTCTTGATATTGAAAACTTCGTGTAGTGTTTATTGTTCATTTTCATAATTTTGCCTAATGATTCGAGGTCACGAAAATGTCACTTAATACCATATTTTTGAAACACATTGGTTTTTGGATTCTAGATTTTAGGAAAATAGAGGGTGATGCAAAAAAAATTATCTATGTTCCCTAATTATATGTGGGTGTGTACATCCAATCATAAGACGCCACGTGTTTATAAAGTGGTTGGGTAACTGATCAAGCTTATTAGGGTTAACTAAACCTATACATAGGTTATATTATTATTGACACATGGCGTTTTGTGATTAGGTGTACACACCCACGTACAACTAGGCTACACAGATAAAATTCAAATTCTCTGGAGGGTAATGTAGTATTTTGCTTTTTGGATTATTTGATGCACTAACTTAAATCATGAAAATTCATGTATCTTCTTCATGGTTCATGTATCCATTAGACTCTACATTGGTCCAGCTCTAAAGTTTCCCAAGCTTATGATAGAAGGTAATATTTTGGTAGTTTTATTACTTGGTTTGATTGTCTATTTATGATTACAGTGAGCAAATTTTGCTCTAAGTACATGTAACAAAAAATTAAACACACAAACTTTCTTTGTCTTGGGATATGATTAAGACGAATGGGGACTGGACAGTGGACAATAACCTTCTTGACTTAATTGACTAGTCCTGCATTCAATCCAGTTTATGGAATTACTAAGTATAGTTGTACCATGATTAAATAAAAATGCACTCTTTGCTCTTTAGCTTCTCAAACAAAAGAAAAAAAAAAGTGACCATGGAAGAAAATCCAATGAAGTCCTTTAACAAGAAAAAGAAAAAGATGATGAAGAAAAGTGATGAAGAAGCTGATAGACTTGGTGAAACCGGCACGAAGTGGTTTGACATCAATTTTGTGACAAAGTGTCCATGGTTATCTCGCCTTGAGTTCATTGTTAGGAAAACCAAGTTGTACGCACATCGTTCCGAGTCTGTGTTCTCGCGTCCATGTGTCAAACTCAAGTTTCGGGTTCAGGACGTACGTACCTCTTAAGGACGTACGTACGTATGGTATGTCAACAAGTCAGTTTGAGTTCTGGACGTACGTACCGTTACAGGACGTTCGTACGTCCAAGTAGGCAGCAGACTTGTTTTGGTCAGGACGTACATACCGAATTAGAACGTTCGTACGTCCATGTAGTCAGCAAGCTTGGATCGTGTGTAAGACGTACGAACGTCATATCGACGTACGTACGTCCAAAGTCGGTTTGCACTATTTCGGCCCATTTTCCTAGGTTTTCAACCCTAAGTATAAATAGGGTTTCTATTCCAAACAAGAGGTCAGTTCTTTGGCCGTTTTTCATTCTTCTTGTTCTTGAGTTTTGGTTTAGGTTTTGGTGTTAATAGTGTGTTTGGCTATTGAACTCAATTCCCTTCCTTCCCCCTTCTCTCAATTCATATCTTTGTGATCTTCAAGAGTTATTGTGAATTCGGCTTCGAGTCTTCTTGTGTGTTCATCAAGAAGTCGAGTGTCTTGTGCGTACATCAAGGTGCTCTGGTGAAGTCAAGGTGTTAGAGATAACCAGGAGTATCAACTCGCAGTGAGTGCAGGTAGTTGGTAGGTTTGTACATCTCTTTTCATCTAGTGGATTATTTGTTGTCGCGAGGACAACCGTGGACGTTTCCCTTTACGGGTTTTACCACGTTAAAAATTTCTGTGTGTTCTTTACTTTCTGCATATTGTTTGATTGTTTAGTTGAATATTCAATTGTTATATTAGCACTATTTGTAGTTTCTCAATTGGTATCAGTCGCTGGGGGCTGGTTAAGGAGCGTAAAGGCTCACGCTAACGATCAATAGTGCTTATGGAACCTCATAAGTTTGCTACTTCAAGTCTCCCTCCACAATTCAGTGGAAAAGACTTTGGTCATTGGAAAGTACGGATGCGAGCTTATCTCCAAGCATTAGGAGAAGAAGTCTGGCTTTCTGTTGTTACAGGGTGGAAAGAACCTCTGACGACTACAGGTACTGATGATACTGCTGTTACATCACTGACGCCACGTGAAAAATGGACACCTGAACAGATTTGTTGGCAAATTATAACAACAAAGCACTCAAAGCTATTTTCATGGCATTAAATGCCAGTGAATTTCGTCGTGTGCAAGGATGTGAAGAGGCTAAAGATGCATGGAACAGGCTTATCTGTACACATGAAGGTGACGAAACTGTCAAAGAAAGCAAGCTGGAACTGTTAACATCTCAGTTTGAGAACCTGCGGATGGATAATTCTGAGACTTTTGATGATATCTTTATTCGTCTCCAAGACATCATAAACTGCAGTGCAGCTATTGGTCATGCATATACTGACACACAAGTGGTACGTAAGATATTGCGTGCTTTGCCTCCTCGGTTTCGTTCCCGTAAGGATGCCATTACTGAGAGTAATGTGATTAAGAACATGTCCATTGAGACACTTGCGGGGAAACTAAGGACATGTGAGATGGAACAGGCCTTGGAAGAACCTTTGAAGAACAAGTTTGTGGCATTCAAAGCCACATCATCTAAAGAAGCTTCCACAGGACATTCTGATGATAAAAAACAGGATGTGGATGATAACTATGCTTTTCTGTCACGTAGCTTTCAGAAGATTCTGAAATATCAACAGAATCGAGACCCTCGGAAGCGATTTCCTGATACCTCAAATGCTCCTAGGAGTCGTGGTTTTGAACAATTCTCTGTGGATCGGAGAAGAGCTCGAGTTGATCGTAAAGATGTCCAATGTTACAAGTGTCGTGAATATGGACACTTTGCAAATGAATGTGATAAGAAAGTGGATCGCAAACCTGGTGATAATTCCAAAGCGAACCTCACAGTGACATGGGATGATTCAGATGAAGATGATGATGGCAATCCCTCAAATGTTGTCTCCAACTATGTGGTTTTCAGTGCATCCCTGGATGAGCATCTAGGAGGTATTGTATCCTCTACTGATGATATTAATGTTTCTGATTCTGGTGTTCATGCTACTACTAGTGAATTATGTGATATGTATAAGTTTTCCATGCAACAAGTAAAGTTGCTTGAAAAATCTAACACTGTCCTACAGGAACAGGTAGATAGTCTTGGGCAGGATATTTGTAATCTTGCAGGTGACTCCAACATGTTGAAAGAAAAATTTGTGAAGGAAAAGGAGGATTTCCAAGTGCGTATTGCCACTCTGGAAAAACTGAATAATGAACTGGAGACACGGTATCGATCCCTGGTATTGGAACATGAGAAAGTAAAAGATGAGTTGTTTGCTGCTAACAAACAATTGGTTGGGTTTGGTAAAGCTAGTGATAATCTAAACTCTCTGCTGGGAATTGGTAAATCCCATTCAGATAAATCTGGGTTAGGTTATGACACATCTATTCCTATTTCTACTGCTAGCACCTCCTGTAAAATGCTTCCGGTTGAAGGTAAAGGTAACTTTTCTGAGGTTGGATCGCTCAATAGTCATGAGCTTCTTTTTGTTAAGGGTCTTAAGTCCAATCTATTGAGTATTAGTCAGTTATGTGATGCTAAGTTTAAGGTTGTGTTTGAGGATAATAAGTGTGATGTTTTTTATTCCAATCATGTCTTGGTGTTAACTGGTAATCGCTCATCTGATAACTGTTTCATTGTCACTACACCTCTTCCGCATTTATATACCTAATGTGTTCATTGGAACTGTCTGTGTTTAGGATGTTTAGGTTCGGTTATTTATTATTGTTGTTGGCTTTGAGGACATACTACTTTCTCTATTGTGTGGATTTCATTTTACAAATGTTTCTAGTTTGGCGTCCTCAACTGTTTGTGTGTCATGCATAATTGTAGGGTTACACCATACTCTCTTCGTCTTGGTAGTTTCTTACATGATGCAATTACATGTAGTTGGATTGTCGTCTTGCATACCTGTATATCTTCAGTTTTCTATGTTTCTTTTCATGATCGTCGTCTTCTTTTATATTTATTCACCTCTTGTAAGTGGTCAATGACTCACAAAATCCCCAGCCATTTGAATGTCTTGAGAGCATACTCATTTGGCTAAGAACCCGTTGGGGCTGTGAGGGTCATGCTCTGACGGATGCACTCAGGAGATGTTAGTTCTTGTGTTGCACGTTACCATGGTATTGCACTTCTTGAGTGTGCTTTGCCGAAAAGATGTAGGCTACACCCTATACTCGTGTTCTGGTAAAAGATGGAGATATTACATACTCCCACACGGGAATGGCATTTGTTTAAGATGGATTTACAAAAAAAAAAAAAAAAAAAAAAAAAATGAAAATGAAAATGCCAAGTGGCTTTCGTTTTTGTCTAGTTGAAAGACGAGAAGAAAAACAATATTGTGTGCTTCCTTGGTTTGTTGTGTTCCGGTTCACTTACCCATTGGTCTAGTTGCATGTGACCTTCAATATACTCAATGATCATGTTTTTGGTTTGTTTCCGGAGGTTGGTATTGGTCTATCGGTTCTTCTACATGCTTGCATCATTCTAGTAAGTACCATGCCTTGGTGTATGATGTCGTTCTTCGATTTTGCATTTTCTTGTGGTTGAGGTTTGTTTAAACTGTATTCGGCTGTAATTGGAATCCTTATGATAAGTAGAACGGTTTTCTTGTGATGTCTCTCATTTTATTTGGTAGTTACTTGGTTTATTGTCTAGCTGTTAGGGTGGTTTTTTAATAATTTTAAAAAAAAAAAAAAAAAAAAGGTTCGTACGTACGCTTTCATGACGTTCGTACGTATAGGTGGGCAGATCTTTTTGCACGTACGAACGTCCCTAAGACGTACGAACGTGGTCTAAGTCAGATGTTTTTTTTTTTGGGGCTCGACGTACGAACGTTCCCAGAACGTACGAACGTCTCTGTTACAGTTCGGCCCATTTGCAGTTTAAAAACCAATTTTTTTTTAAACACAAAGCCAACTGTTATATCAATCGTGTTTCCCTCATTGGCACACTACAAGCAGTTAGTTTTTGGTTAGTTTCCCTCATTGTCTTAGGAGATTCTCTTTTCTCTCTTCTTGCTTGAAATTTGTTCCCCTTCTCTTCTCATTGTTTTGGTCCGGTGTGTTGGTCGGGAGATTTGTTCGTCATCCTCAATCACCATCTCTTGTAAGTTTTATTTTGTCCTTTCTTTCTTCTCCATTGTCATGCTTTGTTGATTGCTTGGTTATACTTTCTAGTATTGTTAGTTAAGGTTGTATGTTTACATGATGAATTAATGGAACTTGGTGTTTCGCTACTCGATCTTGCATTTTTTTTAGTTGTGGAAAACCTTGGGAAGTGTTTGGTTCATTTTATCTGTTATTGGTTATGTTTTGTCGTGTGTTTGGATGCTTGGATGCTTGCCTTTGCTACATTGTTGTCAATACCATCTATTAAGGTTATGCACATCAAGTGTTTGATGAAATGCCTCTATGGGCTTGATTTTGGTTATTTTGTCAATTTTCTTACATTTTTGGTTTGTTTGCTGTTGTGATTGTGTAGACAATGGCTTCAAAGCGCGCACGCACCACTCCCATCACCACGACATCCGCATCTAAGGGTACATCATCTTCTCGCGCTCCACGGGGTAGAAGTTCCACCCCGGGCTTGTCGTCTCATCCCCCATCCCTTGGCGTTCATCCTCGAGCCAAGGCCATTGTTCCCGAGCGTTTCTTCGACTTGGGAGACATAGCTGCCACCCCTCTAGGGGCTTCTCAACTCGGCAACATAGCCTTGTTCTTTGAGACTAGGAATTGGTTACGGGTGGCTCAACCAATCACAAAATACTCGGTTGAGCATACGATAGCCTTCTATGAGACGAAGACACCCTCGCAGAATCGCTCGAGTTTTTCGGTCTTCATTGACGGTCGGAGATACACTATTTCTCCGAAGGTGATACGTGAGGCGTTGGGTATTGACGGTGATTTTCTCCCTGAAGGTGTTGTTCATGTCAGATGGCCTATTCCGGATGAGATTCAGATGGACTTTGTCAATCAAGTTCAGCGGATGTTCATCGATGGTGTCACGGAAAGATATCACGCAAAGTTCTACAGCGCCATCCTTGTCCACATGGTTGCCCACTCCAACATCTACCCCACCAAGGGCAACAAGATAATCATGACCGACGACATGGTCAAATTAGTGGCTCGGAGTCCGAGTAGTTGGTTTTTCAAGTTTACACTTCATATTTTTGTACTTAACATTGTTCTTTTGCTATATCGTTTTGTTTCTACAGTTAGCTTTGCTAAATTAGATGTTGAGCATGTTATTGGATATTGCTATATTAATAGTAGCTCTAGTCTCTTTCTGTTTTGCAGTAATTTCCTGCTAATTAGTTAATGGACTTCTCTATTTGGGCCCATGTTAGGTTTATTCTTGTTTCCTATATATAGGGGAGTCTTTTCTTCTTTTCTTTTTATTGTGTCTACTTACCTCTTTCTAGTTCTCTCTTTGCTTCTCAGATTTATTCAATGGCAGAGTATGAACTTCATGGGGTTTTTGTTCCGGCTGTTGTTTATGTGTCGTTTATGGTGATGGAATACAAAAACAATGCTAAGGTTTGTCGTTTATGTCGCGTTCCCCATGGGTATGACTATATCCATCGACCTTTTCTTAATCCTTGTTTGGTTCATGTCAATCATTGGGAGAGACTACCGGGACATCTTCAAAATCACATCTTGGAGTTGGTTGGATACCCGAAGGTTCCAGGACTTGCTGCTCCTCTTACCGACTGTGGCTTGGACAGCAGAATTGAAGAGTTGTTTTGTACGAGTGAATGGCTAGAGGATTATGATGATCACGTGATAGCTCGGTGGAATCGATCTTCGGCTCGTGCGGAAACTTATTTCTCCAAGCTTCCTCTAGGTTATTGGGAGCGAGTTTTTCGAATTCGTTAACTTCAGCGTTTTCTTATGTCTTTGTTGGTTCTTATGACTATGGATTTATGTGTTTGGTTATTAGTTGTTCTCTTGAACTTTAACAGTTGGGATAGGTTTATCTTTTTATCTATTTTGTCTTCATGTTTGGTATTTGTTTCTTTTCTTCGTTATTTGTTTATTAATGTTCATTATCGTTTCTCTTGTTGTTTGGTTCTTTTGTTCACTTGTTGTGGCAAATAGGGGGAGGTTTATGACTCTAATTTCTAACAATCGTCTCTTTGTTGTTAGGGTATTCTTGGGTGATGTTTCAGGTATGTTGCATGTATGCGGGGAGTGAATGTGTTAATATTTTAGAGATTGTGCAGTTATGGGGGAGCTCGAGTGTCAAAATTTTGGAGCTCATGAAGTATGGGGGAGTTGCTCGAAGGAACTTCTGTTGATTCCTTGATTGCTTCGAAAATTCTTAGTTGCTTCCGTTCGATCTCTGATGGTTAAAGCGTCTTGCTCAAGCTGGATAACAAGAATTGGTGACTTGGTATGTGTTCTACCTTGAGTGATTTTGTAGGCATGGTTTATAAATGCCATGGTTTGGGTTTGTAAGCACGTTTTATAAGTGCTATTAAAGTCATAGGTTTTTGTCACAAAATCAATGTCAAAGGGGGAGATTGAAACCGGCACGAAGTGGTTTGACATCAATTTTGTGACAAAGTGTCCATGGTTATCTCGCCTTGAGTTCATTGTTAGGAAAACCAAGTTGTACGCACATCGTTCCGAGTCTGTGTTCTCGCGTCCATGTGTCAAACTCAAGTTTCGGGTTCAGGACGTACGTACGTATGGTATGTCAGCAAGTCAGTTTGAGTTCTGGACGTACGTACCGTTACAGGACGTTCGTACGTCCAAGTAGGCAGCAGACTTGTTTTGGTCAGGACGTACGTACCGAATTAGAACGTTCGTACGTCCATGTAGTCAGCAAGCTTGGATCGTGTGTAAGACGTACGAACGTCATATCGACGTACGTACGTCCAAAGTCGGTTTGCACTATTTCGGCCCATTTTCCTAGGTTTTCAACCCTAAGTATAAATAGGGTTTCTATTCCAAACAAGAGGTCAGTTCTTTGGCCGTTTTTCATTCTTCTTGTTCTTGAGTTTTGGTTTAGGTTTTGGTGTTAAAAGTGTGTTTGGCTATTGAACTCAATTCCCTTCCTTCCCCCTTCTCTCAATTCATATCTTTGTGATCTTCAAGAGTTATTGTGAATTCGGCTTCGAGTCTTCTTGTGTGTTCATCAAGAAGTCGAGTGTCTTGTGCGTACATCAAGGTGCTCTGGTGAAGTCAAGGTGTTAGAGATAACCAGGAGTATCAACTCGCAGTGAGTGCAGGTAGTTGGTAGGTTTGTACTGAAACCGGCACGAAGTGGTTTGACCTCAATTTTGTGACAAAGTGTCCATGGTTATCTCGCCTTGAGTTCATTGTTAGGAAAACCAAGTTGTACGCACGTCGTCCCGAGTTTGTGTTCTCATGTCCTTGTGTCAAACTCAAGTTTTAGGTTCAGGACGTACGTACCTCTTAAGGACGTTCGTACGTCCAAGTAGGCAGCAGACGTGTTTTGGTCAGGACGTACGTACCGAGTTAGAACGTTCGTACGTCCATGTAGTCAGCAAGTTCGGATCGTGTATACGACGTACGAATGTCATATCGACGTACGTACGTCCAAAGTCGGTTTACACTATTTCGGCCCATTTTCCTTGATTTCCAACCCTAAGTATAAATAGGGTTTCTCTTCCAAAGAACAAGTTAGTTGTTTGGCCGTCCAATTCATCTAGTCTTGGAGTTTGTTTAGGTTTTGGTTTTAGGTTGTTTTTGGTGATTAAACTCATCTTCTTCTTCCCCATTCATCTTCTTCTTTCTTCTTCCCCATTCATCTTCTTCTTCATTATTGTTTATATTGATTTAGCTTCGAGTCTTCTTGTGTGTTCATCAAGAAGTCGAGTATCCTTGTGTGTTCATCAAGGAACTCTGGTGTAAGCTTGTTTCGTAGTTCGGCTTCGAGTCTTCTTGTGTGTTCATCAAGAAGTCGAGTGTCTTGTGCGTACATCAAGGTGCTCTGGTGAAGTCAAGGTGTTAGAGATAACCGGTAGTGTCAATTCGCAGTGATTGCAGGTAGTTGATAGGTTTGTAAATCTCTTTTCATCTAGTGGATTATTTGTTGTCACGAGGACAACCGTGGACGTTTCCCATATTGGGTTTTACCACGTTAAAAATTTCTGTGTGTTATTTACTTTCTGCATATTGTTTGATCTGTTTAAATATTCAACTGTCATATTAGCACTATTTGTAGTTTCTCAATTGGTATCAGTCGCTGGGGGCTGGTTAAGGAGCGTCAAGGCTCACGCTAACGATCCTATGAGTGCAATGATGGTTCATGAGTCTGGTCATAATAATTTTATTGCTAAATCGTCTAAATCTACTAAACCAAAATCTGATTTTGAAAAGGATGATAATTTGTATGTTGTTAGCAATAGTGATTGGGCTCTTCTTTACAGGCTTTCTGCAAAAGAATGTGAAAGGTTACAAAAAGCTAATACTAATTTGCAGGAAAAGTTCAATAAAGCTAATTGTAATTTGTCTACTATTTCTGATAATTTTTGTTTTGAAGATAATGGTGTTTTGCAGACTAAGTTTGATTCTCTAGAACAACGACTCAGACATTGTGCGGAAGACTCTATGCTGCATGGGGAAGTTTATGAATCCAAAATTAAAAATTTGGAAAAGGCTAATCTTTCTTTGCAGGATAAAATTGAGATTCTTGAAAAACAAATTTCTTGTGCTGCAGATGATGCAATCTCTATTTCTCAATTATTTGACAAAGAAAAACTTGACTTGTTATGTAGAATTGCAGCTTTAGAGAAGGCCAATCAGGAGGTCGATGAGAAATACAAATCTCTATTGGTGGAGTATGAGGTAACAAAGAACGGTTTAACGTCTACTCAACTCCAATTGCAGGTTTCGGACAAAACTAGATTTGACTCTCCTATTGCTAGTTCTACTCGTTCATCTAGTGTGACTACTTTTGTAAAATCTAGTTTGCCTGCTCTTTTGCCTACCCCGCCTATTGAGACTAGACTTAATACTAATTGTTTTCAGCATGTTTCTTGCACAAAGTTTAAGTCTAAGACTAATGATAAGGTTGCTTTTGCTGGTAAGCCATCTTGTTCTAATAGGGGAGGTATGGGTTTTGTTAAGGGACAATGTCATAAACCAAATAGTGACATACATGGTTTATCCACCACTACCACATCTTCTTATAAGAATTCTTTGAGTAAGTCTAATGTTTTTCATTGTTCTTATTGTGGTAGGGTTGGTCATTTGGATATTTTTTGTTGGGATTTTAATCAACATGATGCATCCTATTCTCGTGTTCCTAATCATTATAATCATGTTGATTCTAATGTTTCTTCTTGTGCATTTTCTAGTCCTTGGAATTATAGTGGTGTTCGTCACAGGTTTAAGAAAAACAGGTATTCCAACAAAAGGAAGTCAAAGACTAAGGTGGAATTAGTTAAGGACAAGTCTATTGAAAAATTTGTTAAGGAGAAATCTCATATCTTTTCAACTTCCAAGGTGTGCACGCCTAGTGTTAAACAAGTATGGGTAAGAAAGGATAAGTTGAAGGTTTTTCTGGACTTGCAAAGGTCTGGTGGTGTCCCATAGTTGGGATGATGTAGGTTGTTTTTAGCCTTGTGTTATTTGAATTGCATATTTCTCTAACCACATAGGCTATTTGTTTGGTGTTTCTACTTTTTATGCTTTGTTTGTTTAGCTTGCAGATCATGTTGCATGTCTGAATACATTGTTGGTTATTCCTTCTATTTTTCTTTATTTATTCCATGTATGTGTTGTTGGTTACATCTTTTCTGAGATATTGGTTTAATTCGATTGTCTTAAATAAGTTGCAATATGTTTGGGTGTTTTCTCTTTCTGAACTCTTAAGTATGTTTTGGTATGTATCATGCATTTTTCCTCGCTTGTTTGCACAGTACACGGCATGCTTGCATGATGGGAGTTTTTGGAAACCACTTACATATTCTTTGAGCTCATAGAACTTCTCTATCTCTCGAGCATTATGTTATCTTGAGCTATCTCTCCTTTGTTTTGGTTAATGTTCATCTTGTTGTTCGTGTTATTGAGCATTCTTATCTTCCTCTTACAACTCTTGTTAGTGGTCAATGACTCACTTTATCCCCAGCCATTTGATTGTCTTTAAAGCAATATCAGTTGGCTAAGAACCCGTTGGGGTTGTGAGGGTCATGCTCTGACGGATGCACTCAAGAGATGTTAGTTCTTGTGTTGCACATTATCATGGTATTGCACTTCTTGAGTTTGTGTTGGTCAAAAAGATGTAGGCTACACCCTACCCTCGTGTTTTTGAAAAGATGGAGGCAAAAATCCCTCCCACGAGGGAATGACATTAGAGTGATGTAGACTAAACTCCACCAGATACGGCAAAATAAAAATCCAAGTGCATGTTCATTGTTTTTTATGTAAGGCATACAAAGTTTATATTCCTTTGCCTTTTTAATGTCTTGGTTTTCATTTGAAAGATCATATTTATATTCGTTTGCCTTCTACTCATAACGTTTGTTTCAAAGGGGGTTGAAGTTTGTTTCTTCTATGCTCACTTACTAATTTAATCGTATGTCTCTTGTTGATGGTTCTATATTCTAGGTCTTCAAAGGGTGTGTTCTAGTGGTGAACTTTCTCTCTCTTTATGCATTGCATTGCATCTACACACACCGAGGTTTAGTTTATGATGCACTTCAATTCTCTTATTTGTTCAATCTTTTGTTTATTCCCATATATTGCCTCTTATTTTTGTACGAATTGGGATTGGCTACTGTTTTGGAAGTTCATGATGTCTTCCTCTTCACTTTTATGGTACATCGGTTCTTTTCCTTTTATCTTCTTATTATGGTTTGTGTTGTTAGTTATTCGGTTTGTTTTTCTGTTATTAAGGTTAGTTCTCTATTGTTAAAAAAAAAAAAAAAAAAAAAAAAGGGGAGTATGAACGTTATTAGCACGTTCGAATGTTTGTGGAGGCAGATTTTTTTTGGGAGGAACGTACGAACGGTGTTATTACGTTCGTACGCATGTTCAGGCAGCAAGGTTTTTCATTTTATCTTGATGCTGCATTATTATTTGTCTGTTATGCTTTGGATTAAGAGTTTGTTTACCATGATCATGTTGGGTTCATACCATTGGATATATACTTGTTCTCTAGATAATTTTGGAACTTCTTGTGATTATTAATGGTTGTGGAGTTTCTTGGACATGTTTAGTATCATTTTGGTATGCTCATGTAGTGTTTTTACCTATATGTTCTGTATTGCTCACCAAGTGTTTGGTGAAATGCCTGAATGGAGTTTTCTAAGGTTTTTTTTTGGTTGTTTTGTTGGTTTTACTTACTTGTGTGGTGTTTATAATGTTGTGTGTGTGCAGGACATGCCTCCTAAGTGAGCTCGGACTACTCCCACCAAAGAAACACCTAGTTCCAAGGGTGCTTCGTCATCGGGCACACGTCCTCCTCGTGCTCAAAGGAGTAGAGGCGCCATTCCTTTGGATTCTTGTAGATGTTCTTGCTGAAAGTGTTTATGGCTTACTCTATTTTGGTTCTATTCCTTGGTAATTCTTTTCAGTCGGTGTTTCATTGACATACTAAGGTCAGATTGTTAGTATTATTTGGTTTTACACTTCATGCTTTCTATTTTTGTCATTGGATCACATGTGTTTGATGTGATTTCTCAAGGTAATAGTTCTCAATTTGTTTTAAGAAGGCTACAAGGTATGCATAAGCATATTTTGGTGATGAAATCATGTTATTGGTGTATTCGGTTGTCATGATTTATATTGATTCATGTTTTCTCATAGGTTCTCATCATACTTTTCTATGTTGGGCTAATATTCTTGAATTACCTTGTTGGCTAGCTGGTGTTTGATTAAATGCTTATGAGACTTGCCTATCCTCTTATTGTTGCTTCTTGTGCCTGGTTAATCCTATTTTTTCCTGCAATAGGTTTGATTAGATGTGTTCTTGGTAGTCTTCTGCAATAATCCTCGATCGTGCAATGGTTTTGGGCTACCACTGTTCTACTTTGGGATGCATATGCTCAGTTTGGTCATCTATTGTTAGCAATTCTCTTCTATTGACTCTCTAATCTTTCTGACAATGTATGGCATGTCATCGGAGTCTTAGTGTTCTGGCAGGAAATTTACTCTGAAGTTGGATTGTTGCTTTGTGACTTGGTGACATCGATAATCCTTGCTCATTCTTCAGTTAAAGTTTTTTTTTGAGCTTGATGATTGTCTATCTTGTTTGGCATATGTTGAACTAATTTTTGGGTTTCACTAGGGGTGGGCTTACAGGTTTATTCCTTTTATGTATTCCATTGTGTTTGGGATAATATTTTCTTATCCTTGTTTATAAGATTCTCTAATTCTTTTTTGTGGTTGGATGAGTTGTTTCAGGAACATGTACAGATTGGATTTCCCCATGGATTCTCAATGGATTTTCTTATACTTTACGTATCTTTTTATGCAGATACTCATATTCCTGTAGTTTTGTCATGGGATATTGTTGGATGTGTCTAATATGCATGGTTTCCCTATTCTCTTTCAATCTCCTACTAACTATTGTTTATCTCTTCTTCTTTCTCTTTTCGCATATTCTTTTCTTGCACATTTCTCCCAGGTTTGACTATTTGGTTCTTGGTCTTTATTGTACCTTCCCAAATTCATCAGGTGGTTATGGTCGGTTGTTTAAAGTGATATTCTTGTGAATCATTTGTTCCGGCTGTTGGTTATGTGTCGTTTATGGTGATGGAGTACAAAAACAATGCTAAGGTTTGTCGTTTATGTCGCGTTCCCCATGGGTATGACTATATCCATCGACCTTTTCTTAATCCTTGTTTGGTTCTTGTCAATCATTGGGAGAGACTACCGGGACATCTCCAAAATCACATCTTGGAGTTGGTTGGATACCCGAGGGTTCCAGGACTTGCTGCTCCTCTTACCGACTGTGGCTTGGACAACAGAATTGAGGAGTTGTTTTGTAAAAGTGAATGGCTAGAGGATTTTGATGATCATGTGATAGCTCGGTGGAATCGATCTTCGGCTCGAGCGGAAGCTTATTTCTCCAAGCTTCCTCTAGGTCATTGGGAGCGTGTTTTTCGAATTCGTTAACTTCAGCTTTTTCTTATGTCTTTGTTGGTTCTTATGCCTATGGATTTATGTGTTTGGTTATTAGTTGTTCTCTTGAACTTTATGAGTTGTGATAGGTTTTATCTTTTTATCTGTTTTGTCTTCATTGTTTTGTATTGATTTCGTTTCTTGGTTATTTGCTCTATATTGTTCTTTATCGTTTTTCTTGTTGATTGGTTCTTATGTTCACTTGTTGTGACAAAAAGGGGGAGATTTATGACTCTAATTACTAACAATCGTCTTCTTGTAGTTAGGATATTTTTGGGTCATGTTTCAGGTATGCTACAAGTAAGGGGGAGTGAACGTGTTGATATTTTAGAGATTGTGCAGTTATGGGGGAGCTCGAGTGTCAAATTTTGGAGCTCATGAAGTATGGGGGAGTTGTTCGAAGGAATTTCTGTTGATTCCTTAATTGCGTTGGAAATTCTTAGTTGCTTCCGTTCCATCTCTGATGGTTAAAACATCTTGCTCAAGCTGGATATCAAGAATTGGTGACTTGGTATGTGTTTTACCTTGAGTGATTTTGTAGGCATGTCTTATAAATGCCATGGTTTGGGTTTGTAAGCACGTTTTATAAGTGCTATTAGAGTCATAGGTTTTTGTCACAAAATCAATGTCAAAGGGGGAGATTGAAACCGGCACGAAGTGGTTTGACATCAATTTTGTGACAAAGTGTCCATGGTTATCTCGCCTTGAGTTCATTGTTAGGAAAACCAAGTTGTACGCACGTCGTCCCGAGTTTGTGTTCTCATGTCCTTGTGTCAAACTCAAGTTTTAGGTTCAGGACGTACGTACCTCTTAAGGATGTTCGTACGTCCAAGTAGGCAGCAGACGTGTTTTGGTCAGGACGTACGTACCGAGTTAGAACGTTCGTACGTCCATGTAGTCAGCAAGTTCGGATCGTGTATACGACGTACGAACGTCATATCGACGTACGTACGTCCAAAGTCGGTTTACACTATTTCGGCCCATTTTCCTTGATTTCCAACCCTAAGTATAAATAGGGTTTCTCTTCCAAAGAACAAGTTAGTTCTTTGGCCGTCCAATTCATCTAGTCTTGGAGTTTGTTTAGGTTTTGGTTTTAGGTTGTTTTTGGTGATTGAACTCATTTTCTTCTTCCCCATTCATCTTCTTCTTTCTTCTTCCCCATTCATCTTCTTCTTCATTATTGTTTATATTGATTTAGGTTCGAGTCTTCTTGTGTGTTCATCAAGAAGTCGAGTATCCTTGTGTGTTCATCAAGGAACTCTGGTGTAAGCTTCTTTCATAGTTCGGCTTCGTGTCTTCTTGTGTGTTCATCAAGAAGTCGAGTGTCTTGTGCGTACATCAAGGTGCTCTGGTGAAGTCAAGGTGTTAGAGATAACCGGTAGTGTCAACTCGCAGTGATTGCAGGTAGTTGATAGGTTTGTAAATCTCTTTTCATCTAGTGGATTATTTGTTGTCTCGAGGACAACCGTGGACGTTTCCCATATTGGGTTTTACCACGTTAAAAATTTCTGTGTGTTATTTACTTTCTGCATATTGTTTGATCTGTTTAAATATTCAACTGTCATATTAGCACTATTTGTAGTTTCTCATGTACATCTCTTTTCATCTAGTGGATTATTTGTTGTCGCGAGGACAACCGTGGACGTTTCCCTTTACGGGTTTTACCACGTTAAAAATTTCTGTGTGTTGTTTACTTTCTGCATATTGTTTGATTGTTTAGTTGAATATTCAATTGTTATATTAGCACTATTTGTAGTTTCTCACTTGGTGCATTACCAGATCATCTACTTCACAATATTCTTTCATTTCTAGACATGAAGGAAGTAGTGCAAACAAGCTTTATTTCAAAAAACTGGAGGTACTCTTGGAAATCTCTACCATTTCTAAACTTTGATTATTCTCTTTGGAATGCTTCTTCAAAGAAGAAGAAACAACATCCTAGTCCATATGTTCAGAAAGTCTTTACTAAACAGAAATGCTTGTGACTCTCTTCGACTCTCTAAGTGGTTGCTTTTCGTAGCAAGCAGACATGTTAAGGAGGTACAAATTGATTTCGATAAAAGTTGTAAAGTTGTCACATTGCCTGACCTTCTCTTTACGTCACATGTAGAAGTGTTAAAGTTAACAGGAAATCATTGGATATCAGTTCAACTACCAGGTTTGTCATCTCCAGCTAAAAAACTAAGATCTTTGATATTGGTATATGTTAAGCTTCCTAATGGAAACTCCAATGGTGAACTTGATTTCAATTACCCTCTTTTGGAAAATTTAGTCTTAATATTGTGTGACCTTCAGCATATTAAGAAGCTGAAAGTTACTACACCTCAATTAAAGAACTTGGTGGTTGAATGCGGATATAACGGCGAGATCAATATATCTGCTCCAAAGTTACTATCAGTCAAGCTGAATGCTCATCAGTTCAAAATACATTACGTAGAAAAATTATCGTCTCTAGTTAGCGCGACCATTGATATCACAGCTTTTACATTACAAAGTGAGTCTATGCTTCAAGTTCTTGAAGGTCTTCAAACTGTTACAACTTTGCAAATCAATGGACACTACAAGGTATGTTCTTTTGCATCTTGTCTTTTATTATACGCTACAAAAATTTACATCAAAATGATTTGGTTGCTAGGACAGTCTGACTGGGTTATAAACTTAGTCTATTCAGCAACTTTTATTGCCAAGAAAATCTGCCATACGTATTGATGTTTTTGAGAAACTACAAATAGTGCTAATATAACAATTGAATATTCAACCAAACAATCAAATAATACGCAGAAAGTAAAGAACACACAGAAATTTTTAACGTGGTAAAACCCGAAAAGGGAAACGTCCACGGTTGTCCTCACGACAACAAATAATCCACTAGATGAAAAGAGATGTACAAACCTACCAACTACCTGCACTCACTGCGAGTTGATACTCCAGGTTATCTCTAACACCTTGACTTCACCAGAGCACCTTGATGTACGCACAAGACACTCGACTTCTTGATGAACACACAAGAAGACTCGAAGCCGAATTCACAATAACTCTTGAAGATGACAAATTTATGAATTGAGAGAAGGGGGAAGGAAGAGAATTGAGTTCAATAGCCACAAACACTTTCAACACCAAAACCTAAACCAAAACTCCACAACTAGAAGGATAATGGACGGCCAAAGAACTACCTTCTTGTTTGGAATAGAAACCATATTTATACTTAGGGTTGAAAACCTAGGAAAATGGGCCGAAATAGTGTAAACCGACTTTGGACGTACGTACGTCGATATGACGTTCGTACGTCGTACACACGATCTGAAACTTGCTGACTACATGGACGTACGAACGTTCTAACTCGGTACGTACGTCCTGACCAAAACACGTCTGCTGCCTACTTGGACGTACGAACGTCCTTAAGAGGTACGTACGTCCTGAACCTAAAACTTGAGTTTGACACAAGGACATGAGAACACAAACTCGGGACGACGTGCGTACAACTTGGTTTTCCTAACAATGAACTCAAGGCGAGATAACCATGGACACTTTGTCACAAAATTGATGTCAAACCACTTCGTGCCAGTTTCAATCTCCCCCTTTGACATTGATTTAGTGACAAAAACCTATGACTCTAATAGCACTTATAAAACGTGCTTACAAACCCAAACCATGGCATTTATAAGACATGCCTACAAAATCACTCAAGGTAAAACACATACCAAGTCACCAATTCTTGATATCCAGCTTGAGCACAATGTTTTAACCATCAGAGACGGAACGGAAGCAACTAAAAATTTCGGAAGCGATCAAGGAATCAACAGAAGTTCCTTCAAGCAACTCCCCCATACTTCATGAGCTCCAAAATTTTGACACTTTGATACTCGAGCTCCCCCATAACTGCACAATCTCTAAAATATCAACACGTTCACTCCCCCTTACT
The DNA here is from genome assembly GCA_023053565.1 of Aquilegia eximia. Taxonomy (NCBI): domain Eukaryota; kingdom Viridiplantae; phylum Streptophyta; class Magnoliopsida; order Ranunculales; family Ranunculaceae; genus Aquilegia; species Aquilegia eximia. The sequence goes on from JALIGU010000011.1 coordinate 3,272,642, forward strand.
TGTAGCATACCTGAAACATGACCCAAGAATACCCTAACAACAAAGAGACAATTGTTAGTAATTAGAGTCATAAATCTCCCCCTTTTTGTCACAATAAGCGAACAAAGTAACCAATCAACCAGAGAAACGATAAATAACAAAAATAAACAAATAACAAAGAAAAGAAATCAATCCCAAACAATGAAAACAAAACAGAGAAAAAGACAAACTAATCCCAACTCTCAAGGTCCAAGAGAACAATAAATAACCAGACACATAAAACTATAGTCAGAAGAAGCAAAACGACAAAACATAAGAAAAACTGAAGTTAACATATTCGAAAAACTCGCTCCCAATGACCCAGAGCCGGAAGATCTATTCCACCGAGCTATCACATGAACATAAAGCTTAAGACAGGACATAAAACTTTCGCACGAGCTGAAGGTCCATTCCGCCTTGTTATCACATGACCATCATCACTCGTACAAAATAGCTCCTCAATTCTGCTGGCCAATCCACAGTCGGTAAGGGGAGCAGCAAGTCCAGGAACCGTCGGGTACCCAACCAACTCCAAGATGTGATTTTGAAGATGTCCAGGTAGTCTCTCCCAATGATTGACATGAACCATGCATGGATTAAGGAAAGGTGGCTGAATATCGTCATACCCATGAGGGACATGACATAAACGACAAACCTTTGCATTGTTTTTGTACTCCATCAACATAAACGTCACAAAACCAACAGCCGGAACAAAAACCCCTTGTAATTCATATTCTGCCATTGAATAAATCTGAAGAGCAAAGAGAGAACTAGAAGAAGGTAAGAAGACACAATAGGTGCAAAGGAGAAGAAAACTCCCCTATATATAGGAAACCAAAACCGAAATTGGGCCCTATTTGGGAGGTCCATTACCTAATTAGCAGAAATTTACTGCAAAACAGAAAGGAAATAGAACTAACAAAAAAAAATAGCAATATCCAATAACATGCTCAACATTGAAGTGTAGACATAAAACTATATAACAAAGAAAACAATGTTGAGTACAAGAAGCTGGAGAGTAAACCAGAACAAGAACAACTATAGAAGAACAACAACAAACAAGGAGAAGAAGATCACGAATAATGTCGACAACGAAAAACATTTTAGTGATAAAAAGGAAAGGAAGAGTAAGAGACAACCCTTATGTTCGTGCGAGAGAAGAAGGATGCACGATCGATATAACAGTTTGCCGGTGGTTCAAAACAAAATTAGAATTTAAACACAATCTGGCCGAACTGTATTAAGAACGTTCGTACGTTCAAAAACCGTTCGAACGTCGGGACCTAAAAACCAAACAGCTGACCGAGAACACGTTCGTACGTCCTAAGAACGTTCGGACGTGCGAAAAGATCTGCCCACCTAAACGTACGAACGTCATGAAGACCTACGTATGAACACTTTTTTTTTTTTTTTTTATTAAAAAAATAAAGAACCACACTAACAGCTAGATAATAAACCAAATAACCACCAAGAACAAATATTGAGAGACATCACAAGAAAAACACATCGACTTATCATAAGGATTCCAATTACAACCGAAAACAGTTTAGACGAACCTCAACCACAAGAAAATGCAAAATAGAAGAATGACATCATACACCAAGACATGGTACTAACTAGAATGATGCAAGCATGTAGAAGAAACAGATAGACCAATACCAACCTCTGGAAACAAACTAAAAGCATGATCATTAAGTATATTGAAGGTCACTTGTAACAAGACCAATGGGAAAGTGAACCGGATGAAAACAAAAAAAAACAAGGAAACATACAATGTTGTCTTCCTTCTTGTCTTTCAACTAGACAAATGCGAAAGCCACTTGTCATTTTTTTTTTTTTTTTTTTTAATAAAAATATTGAAACAAATGCCATTCCCGTGTCGGAGTATGTAAGATCTCCATCTTTTACCAGAACACGAGGGTAGGGTGTAGCCTACATCTTTTCGGCAAAACACACTCAAGAAGTGCAATACCATGGTAACGTGCAACACAAGAACTAACATCACTTGAGTGCATCCGTCAGAGCATGACCATCACAGCCCCAACGGGTTCTTAGCCAAATGAGTATGCTCTCAAGACATTCAAATGGCTGGGGATTTTGTGAGTCATTGACCACTTACAAGAGGTAAATAAATACAGAAGAAGACAATGATCATGAAGGGAAACCATAGAAAACTAGAGATATACAGGTATTCAGACCGACAATCCAACTACATGTAAATGCATCATGCAAGAAACTACCAAAACGATGAGAGTATGATGTAACCCTACAACTATGCAAGATACAAATACAGTTGAGGGCGCCAAACTAAAAACATCTGTAAAATGGAATCCACACAATAGAGAAGGTAGTATGTCCTCAATACCAACAAACATAGTGAGCACAATTTGTCTCCTTGGCCCTTCGACGAGTCAGACGTTTATCATTAATATCCCCAATGATATCCCCTAAGGAGTGATGTTGTTTAACACGAGGTGATGCTTGATTAAACACCCCTTCAGGTTCAGCAGAAGAGGTGGAGAGATCTGGAGACGCATCAATCACCCCTGGTGATGGAACTACATCATCCGGTGTGGGCACAACACCAGTCCTACCAGGCAAGTCTTCTGCAGCAACAAAAGGTTTAGTACCATCATTGCCATCATCATGTGACGACAACGACATGGGAGACATGTCAACCGAGTCTGACACGGGTGAGAAAACTGTGACATCCTGTGTACCAATGCAAACAGAAGAGTCAGATGTAATAGTGTCATCAACAACAACATTAAAGGATTCCATGACCTTGCGAGTGGTGTAGTTGAATACTCGAAAGGCCCTACTATTAGAGGAATAACCAAGTAAAAGAGCAACATCACCTCGACTATCAAACTTGGACAGACTTTGTCTATCCTTGCACACATAGCAAACACTGCCAAAAACTCGCATATATTTGAGATTCGGCTTCTTACCATACCATAGCTCATAAGCAATTTGTGTAGTACCAGATCTCAGATAAACACGGTTCATTATGTAACAAGCAGTATGAACCGCTTCCGCCCAGAACTTTGTAGGAACTTCCTTTGCATGCAACATAGCACGAGCCATCTCCTGAATAACACGGTTTTTCCTTTCAGCGACTCCGTTTTGTTGCGGAGTGTATGGGGCCGAAAATTCTTGCCACGTACCATTTGCAATGCAATACTCAATGACACCTGTGTCTGTGAACTCACCGCCTCTATCACTTCTGACATGTTTAATATGAGTATCTTTCTCATTCTGAATACGAAGACATATCCCCTGAAACTCAAGAAACGCATCAGATTTTTCACGCAAGAATGATACCCAAGTAAAGCGAGTGTAATCATCAACCATAACTAAGATGTATCGTTTGCCTCCTAAGCTAGGAGTACGAGTAGGGCCCATCAGATCCATGTGTATGAGTTCTAAAGGAGAAGATGTGGTTATGGACTTTTTCTTGGAATGTGGACTGCGTATCTGCTTACCTAGTTGACAACCACCACACACAGTGTCACGATTTCTTCCAAGTCTAGGAACTCCCTTGATATATTCATTCCGAGTTAGATTGTCCAGGTGTTCAAAGTTAACATGACCTAGTCGTTGATGCCATAACAGACCCTCATTTAGTTTGCTAGGTAAGCAGTTTATGCCAGATGCAACAGGCTGAATGGCATAACAATTATCCAATGTTCGTTTACCTGTCATGATACACTTACCCGAACTATCAAGCACAGTACATACATTTTTAGAAAAATTAACAGTGTGGTCAGTATCACACAGTTGGCTAATACTGATTAAATTAACACGCAATCCATCAACTAACAAACAAACATCTTTCGAAGATAAACCAATACCAGCAACAAATCCCTTACCAATCACAGGAGAGCGCTTACCATTACCAAAAGTCACACTTCCACCATCTATAGCAGTAACAGAGGAGAAAAGTTTGGCATTACCTGACATATGTTTCGAAGCACCACTATCAAGTAACCACTCACTATCCGAGCTTGAGACATGAAGGGCAGTAATCGCCACATTTGAAACATTGCCTGCAAAGTTACAAGGAGAAGAGTAAGAGGCATATGGATAAGATGAATAGAAATACGACGGCTGTGAAAACAGCTTCCATGGTTGTGGAACATGAGTAGCCACAACACACTGCGAGGCCCAATGTCCAAACTGTCCGCATAGTGAGCAAGGCATTTGACGTTTTCTTCCCTGAGGCGGAGCACGCCTAAACGGTTTCCATTTGCGCCGGATGCCAACCGTGTCCACAGAGTGACAAATGTCGGACTTTTTGATAGGAGGATGGGGCAACAGTGGAGGTAGTTCAGAAGATGACAACCCATTGCAATTTTCGAACGACTGAAAACGAATCAGTTCCTTTTTGACCTTGTCTAGTTCAGTGGACAAAATATTACACCGGGCTTCCCATTCGACTTTGTCGTGCTCAAGAGCAGCAAGATTACCCAACAAGGCCACCTTATCAACCTGCCAAGACTCAGGTTCCCTATCCAGGATTGACATAGATGAAGAACCAGAAGAGAGTAAGTCAAGTCTATCCTGAAGAATACTATTTTGTGCTTCCAACCTTAGACATTCCTTCCTGGATAACCGGTATAGGGTAGCCCAATCATTATTGTCAACCAGAATCAAATCCCTGTCACAGGCACTAGAGCATTCTTCACTAGCAGTTGATTGTTCATCAGACAATCGAGCAACAACCGAGACATGTGTCTTACCAGAGTAACTCATAGCACTATTGATCGTTAGCGTGAGCCTTTACGCTCCTTAACCAGCCCCCAGCGACTGATACCAATTGGGAAACTACAAATAGTGCTAATATAACAATTGAATATTCAACCAAACAATCAAATAATACGCAGAAAGTAAAGAACACACAGAAATTTTTAACGTGGTAAAACCCGAAAAGGGAAACGTCCACGGTTGTCCTCACGACAACAAATAATCCACTAGATGAAAAGAGATGTACAAACCTACCAACTACCTGCACTCACTGCGAGTTGATACTCCAGGTTATCTCTAACACCTTGACTTCACCAGAGCACCTTGATGTACGCACAAGACACTCGACTTCTTGATGAACACACAAAAAGACTCGAAGCCGAATTCACAATAACTCTTGAAGATCACAAATTTATGAATTGAGAGAAGGGGGGAGGAAGAGAATTGAGTTCAATAGCCACAAACACTTTCAACACCAAAACCTAAACCAAAACTCCACAACTAGAAGGATAATGGACGGCCAAAGAACTACCTTCTTGTTTGGAATAGAAACCATATTTATACTTAGGGTTGAAAACCTAGGAAAATGGGCCGAAATAGTGTAAACCGACTTTGGACGTACGTACGTCGATATGACGTTCGTACGTCGTACACACGATCTGAAACTTGCTGACTACATGGACGTACGAACGTTCTAACTCGGTACGTACGTCCTGACCAAAGCACGTCTGCTGCCTACTTGGACGTACGAACGTCCTTAAGAGGTACGTACGTCCTGAATCTAAAACTTGAGTTTGACACAAGGACATGAGAACACAAACTCGGGACGACGTGCGTACAACTTGGTTTTCCTAACAATGAACTCAAGGCGAGATAACCATGGACACTTTGTCACAAAATTGATGTCAAATCACTTCGTGCCGGTTTCAGTTTTAACATCCCACACCTGAATCATGACCATGACATCTTTCTGGTATTGAAGTTGTAGTCTGTCAAGAAATTTAGAAAATGACAGAGCCGTTAGGTAGACTACTCAATCAGTTAATACTTATGTTGAAGTTCTGCTAACAAAATCTTAAACATTTTTACAGAACTTGTCAGATTCCATGCACGTTTTGGAGGAGCTCCTGCTGCTCAATCCATTCTCTAATCTAAGGTGTTTCAAACTGATGGGAATGCGTCGTAGTTCGTGTATTCAAGCTTTGGGAAATTTTCTGAAGAGTTCTCCATCTCTAGAAACACTTGTTTTGGATGTGATATGGGTACTAATCTAAACACTGCAGTATCATGTACATATATAATCCATGCAAATAATGCAAAACTTATTATTTTAGGCTCAATGTGGTGATTAGTAAATAGGAATGTTCCAGCTTAATTTAGCAATAGTTTATTTTCATTTTTGTCTAATTATCACAATTTTACCTTTCTCATGCAAGGACGACGAAATGGAAACAGAGTTGACAGAGTTATCATTGCAAGACGCATTTCATCGTCTCAGATGTGTTACAATCCTATATTCCGGTGGTGAGAACTTTCTGAAGTTTCCTAGTTTTGTACTAAAGAGTGCGAGGGTCTTAGAGAACATGATAGTGATCTTCTTAAGACTCTATGAACAGAATAAGCTGGCAGAATTTAGTAAGTGGCTGTACTCTCTGCCTCAAGCGTCTCCAAGAGTCAAAATAGATTGTCAAGCCGATAATGAAGGAGACCACTCACTTTTGCTCCATAATACGAGTTTAAGTTTGTTTTAGGTTTCTCAGTGGAGATATGGTTTAGCTGGTTGATGTTTTAGTTTGGCATTTTGATCTGATGTCATGTAAGACCTTGCGTCCATGGTTATGAACTTCATTTTTGTTTGGTACTTTTGTAATATTTATTTTGCAGGGAGATGAACTCTATCTTAAGCTCAATGATATTTGAGAAAATGGAGGTTATGAACTTTACTTTTGTTTTCTAGTTTAGTAATTTATTTTGCAGGGAGTTGAACTCTATCAACTCAGGGTATTTGGACAGATTCATACCAGGATATAGAACTGATGTAAAGCAGTTGTAAAATACACTAGCCTGTGCGTAATTTAGGATTTTGTATATAGTGAAAAATATGAAGGTCAGCAGCAAATTCAATCCCAGAGGAAAAACAGAAACAATATTGAGGATTGCCTGTGCTTAACTTGTAAGTACCTAAATAGGTTTTACCATATGTCGCTCAAGTCATCAACCAACTTCAAGATTATAAATAGCCTCCAGGAGTACAGTATACCCTAGTCAAATGGACCACAACAATTCTCTTGGACAATAAAGAGACACATCGCGCAATGAAGACCGATCTCACGGTCAAAATCAATCCATCATCTATACAAGGTAACACAAAAGGGTAACCTAAAACCCACTAAGGTATGAGCTCTCACTCTCTACACTTCTTCTCTCTCTTCCTCTCTCTCTTTTGCTTTCTTCTCCAATACCCACAATGGCTAACTTGATCGTCGGAGGGTTGACGCCGGCGCCCTTTGCAGGTCATCTATGGAGAGGGAGCAAGAGGACCATCTCAACAACACTAATCTCTACATGTAACCGGAATCAAGGCTTACATAACTATTGCTAGTAAATTGAGGTGATGAGCATGTTAATAAGTTGGGAATCTGGCATGTGTGCTATACGTGAACAAAACAACCAAACCACCTTTAAAGTTCAAAATGTTAATTTGCTGTATTTGTTACCAGTACAAGAGCTTCAGACTCATTGGTTTATGACCCCAACTACCATACAAGGATATAGTGTAGACTAATCAAGATAAAATATTCAAAGTGATATGATGCTACCGGAAACACAGTTTTCAAACAATGTATTGAAGTGGTAGGTATGTTGAGTAATGGTGCTTTTCTATATAAAGCAACACAAACAGCTCGTACGGAATGACTGTAGAATTCAACCAAGTACTGAGATGATGTCTTTCATTGGATAATTCATGTTGTATGATACTGCAGAGAATTTCCATACACTTTCATTTGTGCCAAACCACTTTCCCCCAAGAGCCCTTTTCAATCTCTTATAAAGGGAGAGAAATGCGGAGGGATAGGACAAAAATGTAGTGCGATCGAGTCCCAAGTTTCAGCATGGAATGGATATGGACAAAGGAAGAGCCGTAAGGAAAAGAACGAGGGAGAAGAAAAAAATATTCAAATGAAGAACGGAAAAAATTGAAGAACATACCAAAGGCTGGAATAGTTAAATTGAGTCAATTGACTACCTCTCCATAGCAGGCTAGAACAGTCATAGAATAAGAATGATATTTTTTGTTCAAATACCTTGTTTGAGTTATAATGATTCTCGATATCACTGTGTGCTCTTCATTCCATCTTAAGGTGGATTCAGTAGAAACTAAATTTGATTGATTGCCTGTATTGCATTATTTATAAACTACTGTTCTTGCTGTCTGTCTGGTAGTTGCTATTTGCAAATCGCAACAACATTATCGACGCATATAGCTTGTATCATGCATCTAATTTCTCTTAATAAGGTATATCAGTATCTTGGCAATATTGATTGCCTGACACACTCTAAACTTACCATATCGATGATGGATAAAGTCTAATTTCTTTTAATAAGGTATTTAGTGAGTTTTCGACTAAAACTCGATAATTCAGGCTGCTCACGGCAGCCATGCTCCAAAACTCGATAATATTTTGCATGTGCATATAGTTGCACTCTGCCAAAGTCTTTCCCAAAACTCAATAATATTTTGTCTCCAATTATGATGCATATAGCCTGTATCATGAATCTTAATATGAAAAAATAAAAATAAAAGCTTGCATCATGCAAGAGGGACACACCCTAGAGTTTGTTCGTTGAGCCAAAGAGCCAAACCTTCTTTCTCTTGATGTGATCACGTTATCAACAGGTGAGGAGTAGTGAATGTTACTAAAATGAATATTCATATATAAAATTGGTAAAATGATCAAAAAATACAACGTACTTTCACTTTTTTTTCACTTTATACAATGTACAAAAAATCACGTCAAAACATCAATGTACTTTGAAATTTTTTCCACGTTATACAATCTGTCTAAAACATGCTAACGGACTGCAGACGTGGCTAATATTTATCTACGTGTATTTTTTCTTTTAAAATAAAGTTAAACAACATTTCCAACACATCAAAATGAGGCACATGTTTCTCATGTGATTGACTCCTTCTCTATTTGAACAATTCAATTCAACAAATCTGTAAATCCCTAATTCAAATCCCCAATTCTTCTCACTTTTAATTCTTAATCATCTTTAAATCCCTAATTCAAATCCTCAATTCTTCACCATGTCTTCATCATCTTCTAGTGTTAATTCTTCTCGCTCTTGCAGTTGTGGAGCTCCTTCTCCTATTAAACACATCTGTGTGAACATCTTCTGTATAATTTTACAACCGACCCAATTCTCTTCTTCTTCTTCTGTACTTCTTCTTTGACCAAACATTTTTAAAGAATCAAACATCTTCTTACATTTCTTATGAATCAAGACTGAATTGAGTTTGTAATAGATCATAAGGAGACCATAAAGCATCGAAAGGACAAGGTCGATTAGCGTCGAGTCTTGCCCATGGCTTACCTTTACCACTCCAATGTAATAAACTAACAGGACCTGGATGAAGATCTCGACAAAGTCCTTGAAAATTATCACCCCCAAGACCATGTTGATTCCATTTATGATCAACTGAAGCTATATTTCCAGGAAAAACAAGTAAAAAAGGCGGTAAAGAACCCAATTCATAGATTCTCATTCTCTTTTGAAGTTCCATCCATTCTATTACCTTAGTTGTATAATCACCTTTTCTCCATCTTTCAAGATCAATTACCATAACACCTGTATTAAAATAACATGCCTTTTGATGTGTTGGAAATGTTGTTTAACTTTATTTTAAAAGAAAAAATACACGTAGATAAATATTAGCCACGTCTGCAGTCCGTTAGCATGTTTTAGACAGATTGTATAACGTGGAAAAAATTTCAAAGTACATTGATGTTTTGACGTGATTTTTTGTACATTGTATAAAGTGAAAAAAAAGTGAAAGTACGTTGTATTTTTTGATCATTTTACCTATAAAATTCCAAGCAGAAAAATTAATATCGAAATTGACCACAGGGAGCTCTGAAGCAGGACATTCTAAGCATTGAAATAAAAAGCTACATGGAGTCTGATAGAGTTATATGGCAGCTAACACCACGAGGTAACTTTACAACTCATTCAGCTTACATGGCCTTAAGAATATCAAGAGATAAGGTACAATGGTACAACATGGTTTGGGGGAAGTTGGTTATTCCAAGACACTCTTTTGTGTCTTGGCTGCTACTTTCAGGCAACACAAAATCTATTGGTTCAGAAGAAGATTCTTCATGAGTCCAAATTTTGCTTTTGTAACAGGGAAAAGGAGAACAACAAACACCTCTTTTTCTCATGTCCCTGTACTAAAGGGATGTGGAAATCTGTTAAGAGAAAAATAGGGTTGGAGATTGGAGAAAATATTGCTAATTGGGAATGGTTAAAATTGTTTCAAACTTGCAGTAAGAATGATGAAGCTTATAAGGTGTAACTTATAAGGTGTATATCTGTATTACATACATTTTGTAATCTTCACACATCACAAATACCATTTGCATAGAGTATAAACATAACCAAGATACAATAATACATGTATGTTAAAAGATATATCCGTTTCAGTGAACTTATAGACGAGAAACCAAGAAAGAATTGACGGGAGCTGTTTGGATCTGTTGTGGAGATCGGTGGAGTTATACAGTGGTAGGTGAGGTACCAAGGGTGAGGGAAACCTGGGATACAATATCACTGTACCATGTTCTTACTCTTCAGATCCGCTAAGTGAGCGTCATCTGTAGGCTTGGAGAGTGAGGGTTACCTGAGATTTCACCGCTGAGAGTGCTTTCACAATTTTGGTGGTGGAAGCTTCCGAATTTTTGGATTAGTCTTCTTTCTTTTTAATGGCCTGGTTTAATCGGTGAGGAAGAATGGAGTCTTATAGAGGAGGTATGGAGAAAAAGAAGAGAATAACTTTTGGGGTGGAAGACAAAGTCTTTGATGTTATACTCAACACTTTTGAGATTGGATATGAAGTGAGTGTGTTAGAGAATGTGAGGAGGAAGACCTTCTCTGGGAAGATCTCGATTCTAGGAGGAAAATGGTTGGAGAAGCTCCTTGGTTAGTTAGGGAACGAAAATGTGATGGTGGGTACTGTGGGTACAAAAATTTGATCCACAAACTCGAGATATGTATAGATTGATCGTACAGTTACAATGAAAGCCTTGTATAGACAGAGATAAGATGGGGGGTATACAATGAGACTGGACCTGATCGGGATCAGGCTGCCTACGTATCCAAGACGATTAACTTGGAATCAAGTCTTTGCTTCCACTAAGCTCTAATAGAGTTGCTTAGTGAAAGACTCGTAGTTCAGGAGGTTTAGAACTCCTGTATTTGTAGTAGGCCAGAGGAGGCTGGCTCAACCACCCCTCCGGTTTTGACTCCATGAACTTAGGTAGTTCAACTGTGAAGATGTTTTCCGTGGAGATAGCTTGCATGCTGCCGAGCGATTATCTCCTTGGTTTGAATCCCCTTTGACCAGGGCGACTGCCACGTGGCATCCTCTGATAGGTCCTGGTTCAACCTGGGTCTTCCTTTATCTTCTCCAATGGGCTGGAACCATCGGTTCTGTTAGCCTGGAATCTCGCTGGACTTATCCAGTTGGTTGGGACTTGGAGTGACCAAGCGTGAAAGCAAAGACTTGGGCTTGACTCCTCTGACCGGAGGCCCAATCTTCATTGCATACACCCTGGCCAAGTCCTCTGGGCTTCTGTGTTGAGCCTTTGGATGAGCCCTTGTCGCTGCTCGACTTTACTGGGCTGGACCTGGCCTACTTGACTGACGTGGGTCTGGTCGATGCATGGCAGCCCTCGGTTCAACTTCTTATACAGCAACCGGGGCTCCACCCATTGATCGTGGACTATCCGGTGCGTCAAGGTCCACAGAGCGTATGTGGATCCCTTGAAACCGGGTTGGGCCCTACCTGATAGCCCAAGGTTGGCTGGCTAATACTCGGGTGCTCTCAGTTTATCTTCTTATACAGCCATCGGTGACACCTGTCGGGATTTTTACCTAGGGTACACACATCGCCCCCTCTTTGTCAAGTAGAAAATTTGCTTGGGAAAGATCTTATCAATATCTTCCTCGGCTGTTGAGATTCGTAGGATTCCTTCCTTAACAGGCTTCTTGATGACGATTATGCATCCCTTAGATCAAGCACTAGGTTTTCTTTCCTCCTTTATAAATAGCAGACTGGAGGTGTAGAAGGATGTCCACTTCTCTTTCTATGGTTTCTGTTGTTGTTGTTGATGAAACCTCTTCTGAAGAATGGCTGACGACCGGGCTGCTGACTTAGCCCATCGCGCATTCAACCTTAAAGTAGAGCATGTGTTCAACCAAGTGCGACTCAAGAGAAAAACCTGGAGAAGGTTGTCCGACTAGAGCATGACATGAAGCTGTCTCTCAAGAAGCGAGACGACATCATTGCATCTTTGTGCCGAGATCTCCGACTTTCTGAAGATTCGCTTAAACAGGCTGAAGACTAGATTCAGAACTTGAAAGATAAGGTCTGGATACTTGGCAATGCCGCGGCTGGGGGTGTTAGCTGGGATCAGGTCATTACTTCCCCGCCCACTGCCTCGCGGAATGTTTGGACAAACTAGTTAATGTCGCACCATTGTTGAGGAGCGGTGCCCTCTTTCTTTGACTTTTATTCATGAACAGTGCATTTGCTTGTCTTGTCTTGTCTTGGTTTTGGCAGTTTGACTGTCGGTCCATTGGAGACCGTTGCTTCTCGGGAAGCAATTGGGCTGTGGCCCGGCCTTTTTAACCTTTGTGGGGTTATTGAGGCAATATATAGGGAGGAGTCTACTCTTGACGAGTTATCTCTCCATTTCTTCTTCTTGCTCATCTTTCATGGCGGCTAGGCATTCTGATTCATGTTTTGTTGGCGAAAATCGGGAGCAGTACCGGGCGCATCTCCTTAGTCGTGTGACCAGCTTGAAGGCACAAGTGGTCGAACTTCTAGAAGATCAGCGCCGGTGGGAAGAGTGTCATGAGGGCCGAATACAAGAGAAGGATGAGGAGATTCGGTGCCTTAAGGAGAGGTTGAAATCTGCTTCTGCTGAGCTTGCCCGGATGGGGGGCAAGATTGATGTTATAGCGATCTCCTCATGTAAGGAAGGGTACGCTGAAGCCAATGCTAAGTACCATCTCCCTGAGTCACTGGAGGGGTCTAGCTCGGATCCTCCGTCTCCCTCCTTAATGTAATTTAGCTCCGGTCGCACTATGTAGGGGATTTGGTGCACCCCGTATAATGCCTTTCGTAATAAAATCACATTTTCTTTTATCACTATCTTGTGCTCCGGTAGATAGGTCCGTTTACTTTCTTGCCATGATGAGTGCAGGAACACATGCTGGTCAATCTTCCCTTGACCATGATGACGTAAATCGGGGGTCCATATGTCGCTGACCCGAACCATGCGGACCACACCTGAAAATGCTGAATGGAACTTGCTGAGTGTACGAGGTGGGTCCCAGCTGACGTGGGTCATCCCATATGATTGTACGGTGTGGGCCCCGCTAACTGTGTTAAGTGGGCCCTACTTCGTCTTCTCTAAATCTTCCTTTTGTTAGCGGGAAGACGAACAGCTTCAACTTCCAATGAAAGCTTGTGATTCTTCGTTGATCGAGTCATTAAACCAGTTGGATTAATAATCTTAATGAAGAGTTCATTAAAAGAACCTGGAATTCCATTAGTCGGTGGGCTATGGGCTCTCCCTTATAAAAGGGAAAGCTCGAAAGAGAGTAGGGTATTCCTTACACTCTCTTTGTCTTCCTTCTTCATCATTTCTGTTTCATTTCGCTATCCACCGGAACCCTAGGTTCTGAATACTCTAAAATTCCGGTGTCTTCTGTGCAAATTTTATTTCGACGATGAAGAGAACTTTAGTTCTGAACTCCTGTAGTGATGAAGAGCCCCAGAATTTGGCTCCCCGTCCCTCTGCTGATGAGGGCGGACCAAGGAGCATTCCGGGTTATTGGACCTCCTTCGCCTGCTGGTGTGGCAGAGGTGGCTCCTCTTTATACTATCGAACCTCCAGTTGAGAGGCCAAGGAGGAGGTGGCAAACTTCCTCCAACCTCCCCCGAAATCCTGAACTCGAGCGGATGAACGCGGCGGAAGTTCAGGAGCAGGTGGCTGGAGAGGGGTTCAGTTTGGTTCCCACCCCTCCATTTCAGACGGTTGCTCCGGCAACCTCATTGCGGTAAGTCTTTACCAGCTCTTGTATGGTATACAACTCCCGTTGCATTCTTCTATTCCGAGACGATTGTCGTGATGGGGGATCCCGCCGGGTCAGATGCACGTGTCCTTTTGGATAATTCTGCATCGAATCGGGCTGATTGCCCTCCACTACGAGATTCCCTTTGGCCCGGTTGAGATGTTCATGCTCATGAAGTCGGTCCCCCGGGAGGCCAAGAAATGCTGCTTTTACGCCATCTCTTGGCGTACTGCCCGGAAGCTGTCTTGACTTCCCAATCATTATGGGAACTGGTTCGAGCCCTGCTACTGGGTGTCAGGGTGGTCGTCTGACCGCAACATACAGGTGTCACGGGACTTCATAGGTAAGCATGCGTCTGACCTTTCTTTCATTTTTGCCCTTATGTTTTGCGTGTTTGCTGAGCTCCGGCTCATGAATAGTTCCATGCTTGTGCTTGCAGGGAAACGTCAGCTTCAAGTGTCTCTGCCAGCGGGGGTGGACTCCTCTACTGCTGAAGGAAACATTGAGCACTTTTTTAGTCTGCCCGCAGACCTGCGGAACCTGACACTCCCTGATCAGATCGTGATGCATATCCGCTTCTCGGCCATGCTTGCAGCCCTGTCGGCCCCTCCGCAAGTTGTGGAGGTAGAGTCCAGCTCTAGTGAAGGTGCTGCTACTGTGGAGAGCACAGTCCCCAGTGCCAAGAAGGAGCCTCCGGTTGAGAGTGATGTTGTTGATCTGCGGGGGGAGATGGACGACTGGCCCGACAAGGCTCTTCCAGTTGGGGGAAGATCTCCTCCTAATGAGCCAATGTCAGATGTTCTGCCGGAATTCATCCTAGTTATCGGGGATGTCCAGGTTAGTGATCCTAGCTCCGTTTGTCATTCAAACCCTCCCTTGGGTCGTCGGAGGAGGCCACATATTTTTTATGGCTCATCTGACTCCTCCGGTGATCCAAGTCTGATGTCGAGGGATGGCGGACTTCTGCTTTCCCGTGGGTCTGGCGAATCAGCTACTGAGGGATTCTTTCCTACTAGGGGTGGGCACGGTTCGGTTCGGTTCGGTTTTGGACAAAACTGTCAACCGAACACCTAACAGGTGTTTTGCAAAAGTCTAAACCGAAACCGAACTTTTTTATTTTTAAAACCGAACCGAACCGAACCGAATACTTTTAACTAAAACCGAAATCGAACCGAACATATAATTAAGTTCGGTTAACCGAATAAAACCGAACCGAACCGAAAAACTGATATATTTGAAAAATCTGAAAATCTGAAATTGCCCATTCAGTCATATTACATCTGTTCACTGTTGGATACTTGGATATTGGGCTGGACTCCTGCACAGATGGGATGGGTTGGACTATGGAGAGATGGGTTGTAGTGGGTTGTAGTGGGTTGTATACAAAATACATGTTCGGTTCGGTTTTGGGTGTTCGGAAATTTTCGAAACTGCAACCGAACACCCAAAGCAGGTGTTTTGCCAAATTAGAAACTGCAACCGAACATGGAAACATGTAAACACCCTATTTTCGGTTCGGATCGGTTCGGTTCGGTTTGGTTTACATGTTTCGGATCGGTTTTGCCCACCCCTATTTCCTACCCCGGTGCAGGTACAAGCTGAGGTGGACAACCTGGCCCAGCCGAAGATGGTGGGAGGTGTGTCCGAGGAGATGATGGTCGCCTCTGCTGCTAGGACAGGCGAGCCAGCTGTTGTTTCGGGGGGTCCAAATTGAGTCAAAATTGAGTCAAACATTTCGGTGGTCGCCCTCTGCTGCTAAGAGAGATGGTGGTCATCTCTACCAATCCAATATGTACAAGTACCCTAAATAGGATTGACTCAAAATTGAGTCAAACATTTCCTGAGTCCCTGGAACGCCTCCCAATGTTCATTGTGATTCAAAGTTCTTAATGCTTATTTACTTCTATCTGTAGTATAAGGTAAGTATGATTATTTGCATGTTATTGTTATCCATGTTGTTAAAATACTATATATTGTTAGGGTTTAGGGAGACCTAACTTTAATGGTTTTATTTATATTGATTGAAGATGTGTAGTAAAATAGCTGAGAGGTGATTATTACATATCTGCAGTTTATATCTTTAATTGGAACTCTTTTATAATTAAATCAAATAGCTGGGAGGTGATGGTTTAGTTGTGCATTAATATGTTAAGTTAATTAAATTGAATAGCTGATAGGTGACGGTTTGATTAATAAGACATATTCAATAACATGCATAAGAGAATCCCGTTTTAATTGAGTGGAATAGTTGAGAGGTGACTACTTGCTTATTATAGGTATTAATGATTAATTGGAATAATTGAGAGGTGACTAATTAATTGTTATAGATTGAACATGAAAGAACAACATTTTATGTTTGCATGATTTAGTTTGTGGATACCAATTCTTCCCCTTATGTCATCATAAGATCTTCTTTTCATTTCTACCATATTCTTAAGTTAGGTTATTTACAGTTTATTATTATTGCCTGTAGGAAGTAGAATCAATCTCAATTATTATTATTGATTCACTTGGTGTTTCTTAACTATTGTTTTCTATTGTGTTTGAGCTAAGATCTCCCCCTCTGAGGTGGGTACGACCCTTGCTTGTTACTTGTCTACTTTGATATCCAATTTATACAGGCACAAGAACGAACTTCAAGTTAAAAATATAATCTTTTGATAAAGGTTACACAAATAGCCAACTACCAAAATGGCATCGTTGCCGCTCTAAGGAACGGAGTTCATTCAAACACAAGCGAGAATAGTTGTTTAGGGACATAATCCCACTTCTATCTCTCCCACCCTTCTATTTTTAATTCTTTTAATTATTGTTTTTAATTGTCTTGTTACTTAGTCCTCTTATTGATCTTGCAGTGAAAACGAATTGAAAAAAGCTCGAAAAACGGAGTCAAAATCAAATTTTTAAGAAGAGCGCGCATTTAGGATTTTTCCTGAAAAGTTACTGGTTCGAATTGGACCCGAACTCGAATCGAGTTCAATTTGGCCTTTAAGCATCTCGAGTCGAGTTCCAGGCACGGAATTTACCTCATTTTGCGTGATTTTTCTAGAATGTTCCAGAGCTCCGTTTCAGTTAATATTTTTTCCTGTTGAGTGATTGTAAGGTGAACTAAGTAGTCTATTTGGTTCAGCATTTTTAGAGACTTGTAAGATATTTAATTATTGGATCCAAGAAGGGGTCGCGGGTGTAAGCATTTGAGTCGAGTTCAGTTTGGCAATTTTTACTTTTAAGCACAAAGTGGGAGGTAAGCATTCTCCTAATCCTCCTCGAATCCTCTGCAAGGGGATTTTCTGTATTGAATAGCGTGACCTTGATTGTTGCTTGATTTCAATTTCTGTTTTTACTTGTTAAACCGGGACTGCAAGGCAGACTTGGCCTAAAAGTGAAACCTAAAATCAATTGATCCTAAGTCTTAAAATTGAACCAACTAAAACCATGCTATCACGATGTTAATTTGAGAACTTGAGCAGACATTTCAACTAGTACTGCATGAACCATTCTTTGATTGGAGCACAAGTTAGGAATTGGGTCTGGACCCCTACAGATTACGTCTGTAGAATCACTGTGGTTATTTAATTAAGGAACGTTGCTTACGCACAGAAAACCTCCCACACTGGTTATTCGCTGTTTGACTCTCAAAATATAGGGAGAATTCACAAACGAAGCTTGGAAAGAACTCATTGACTTGGGTGAACACAAAATTGAGTCGGTTTTTGAGCCCCTTGATAGATGCTTTTGAATGGTTAGGACTTCTGTGGCATATGTAATGCGCATGTTGCATGCATCTTAGATCAGGTAAAATCTTGTTCAAACCTAAAATCTACACAAAGAGCACAATAACGGACCTCACTACTCCTACTGAGGGAGAGTTTAACGACTCAACCTCCATACCTTCTGAAGAAGAGTTAAACGACTCAACTTCACTTTCTGAAGTAACTCCCGCACCTATGGCTCAAGAAGCTACCCTTCGGGATTACTTTTCACCCTTGGCCACTGGGCCACCTACCTGCATTGTCTTACCTACGACAACTGCAGATAGCTATGGCATTCGCCCACAGATTGTGGGCATGTTGCCTAAGTTCCATGGACTTCCACGGGAAGATCCATATTAGCACCTCAATAAGTTTCTGACTGTTCTCAATACTTTTAAGGAGAAACATTTATCTGAGGAGGAAGTTAGCTTGGGATTGTTCCCCTTTTCTCTTGAAGATAGAGCATCTCACTGGTTACATTGCTTTCCTTCCAATTCTATTGCCACTTGGGCTCAACTAAGTAAAACGTTTTTGACCAAATTCTTTCCTATTACCAGAACTAATGACATAGTTGATGCCATAAGAAGTTTCCGGCAAAAAGAGGGCGAGGTATTCTTTGATGCATGGGAAAGGTTTCAAGACCTATTTCTTCGGTGTCCACACCACAAAGTCGATGACACTGAAAAAGTTAGGATTCTATATAGAGGCCTTAATATTCAAACTAGAAACACAGTTAAAAGCATGAGTGGTGGAGATTTCCTTATTTATTCCACCACCAAGGCTCTGGCTTTCCTTGAAAAGATTACTACTAATAGCCAACAATGCGACATACCTGGGCATACCCCGAGAAACACTACCCTAGACTCATTTGATAAACCTAGAGGTCTATATGAAGTCAAACCAGACTCTGAGCTTAAAACTTTACTTCATGGTTTAACCAAACAGGTAGAAGCACTTGGCGTATCCTTAAAGCTCCCATCACCTGTTATGAATGTCTCCACTCTTTCATGCGATACTTGTCATGACCGGACCCATACTGCTGAATTTTGCCCTCTCCTTTGTAATTCACCAGGCCAGAAACTGAGGAAGCTCCTGCGTTCAATTACGCGGGGCAAACCAACTTTACTAAGGGCAATGCCATGTACCCATACATGGACCGCTCCAATCTTTCTTATTCTAATAATCAGCATTCGGGTCCACCTGGTTTTAATAACTCTTATGGGCAACGTAGCAATGCCACGTATATTGGTAACACTGTTAATCGGAACAGGGCACCAGTCCCCCATACTCGAACAATGCTCATCACATGAATAGTTTAAGGGACCATGTGGCAACTAATCAATCTGCCCCTCCTAAAACCTCCCTTGAGGATGTGCTTGCCTGTTTCATTTGACAGACCATGTGCTTGCTCGTTTCATTCAACAAACCCAGTCGTTCATTGAATCAAATGCCCAGGCCATCCAGAAGTTGCCTTGGTGACGAAAACTCCGTCTACATCTGCACCGCTTGCTGAAGTTAACTCGGTCTCCACCCTTAGGTCAGGTAAACAGGTCGATAATCAAATTAATTATAAACCAAGTCCTAATATTGTGACCTCGGTTACCACTGCCCCTGTTGCCCAGCCTAAAGCTTCGGCTAATGAGGCAACCACCTCTAAGTCGAAGAAGCATGCCCGTGAGATTGTGGATCCTCCACGAACTTACAACCCACCCGTGCCTTACCCCCCACAGACTCACAAGGTCTCTACAGGAAGTACAAACTGAGGAAGTACTTGATGTGTTTAAGCAAATAAATATTAATATACCTTTCATCAAAGCAATTAAGAAGATACCTTTCTATGCTAAGGTTTTGAATGACTTGTGCACCGCCAAGAGAAAAACAAATGTGCCTAAAAACACGTTTGTGGCAGAAGAATTCTCTTCACTTGTCCAACATAACAGCGTGGTAAAATATAAAGACCCTGGAAAACCGACCATACCTGGGAGCTTTGTTAGACCTGGGAGCGAGTGTTAATCTCTTGCTTTACTCCTTGTACCTCAGCCTGGCTCTAACATACATGAAACCCACGAGCATGTCTTTACAATTGGCCGACAGATCATTGAAAGTACCTAGAGGAATAGTTGAGAATCTATTAGTCAAAGTGTCCGACTTTTACTATCCTGTTGATTTTGTGGTAGTGGACACTGAACCTACTGCCGATGACTCAGTTCCCATCATCCTTGGCCGTCCATTTTTGGCCACCTCTAATGCTCTCATAAACTATCGGAATGGTTATATGGTTCTCACTTTTGGATCTATGACCATTGAAGTTAATATCTTTAATTTTGGCCAACAACTCCCTGATCTTTCTTTATCCAAAGATGTGTGCCTTCTTGATTCTCTACCCTATGAGATGGTACCTAGTTGTTACCCTAAAGATCCGGTTGTTAATTGCCCTACCATGTATAATGTTGACTTCGACATCGACCAATCTATTGCCCAAACCAAGACTCTTCTTGATTCTATGCCTATCTTTGACCCCCAAAGACCCTGAGGCCCTTGATTCGGTTTGTTGCATTGATTCTGAGTTCCAAGTCGAGACCATCCCTCCATTTCCTGATCCTCTCCCTCCCGAGCTGAAATGTGCCCAATTAGATTCAAATGGTAGTCATTTTGTTATCATCTCTCCATCTCTTACTACCGAACAAAAAAATCAGCTTTATTTTTAAATTGGAGACAAAGTTTTGCTTTATAATCCTCGTTTGCATTTATTTTTTGGTAAACTTATGTCTCGTTGGTCAGCCCCTTTGTTGTGTCTGCAGTAACTCCTTATGGTGTTATTACATGTATTAATCCTGCAGACGATTCTGAATTTAAAGTCCATGGTCAATGTTTTAAGCATTTTCATGAGTTAAGGTCTCCTGAAACTCTCTTAGACGATCCTACCTATTTAGACTAACCCTTGACTTGTTGGTATCCGGACCCTCTTTGTGTTCCTTTCCTTTTGTCTCTTTTGAGAGGTGTGGTTGAAAGTGTCGGGACTGTTAGTTCACAAACACTTACTGGATGAGTATAATTGATCCAGTGCACGTTTTTCTCTTGAGCGTCACCAACAAACAGACCTGTTTCTCGCTCTGTTTGGGGGTGGGGAAGTCATTTCCATCTTCTTTTAAGTCTCGAGTATCTGACTTTAAAAGACTCTTTGTTGTATCTTAGACATCAGGATCTCGTGCATTCCACTCTAGCATTTTATCTCTCCTGTATCTTTGTTTTGAGTAGCGTTTATCTAGGGATTGAGTCTTGTTTGTCCTCCTGTCTGGCTGAAGACGTTAAACTTAGCGCTCCTGGGAGGCAGCCCTGTGTATCTCTAAGCCCGATCGTGTTTTATTACTTTTCTTTTTATTGTCGGGTTTAGTTGCATTTTGACTGTTAAACCGCACGTTCTCCCATCTGTGCTCAGTTTTGTTTGGGGGTGGGCACGGCCGGCCCACCCACTCTCTCTTTGACGTTTAGCTGGTTGATAATTATTGCGGTTACGAAATGCATTGTTTTAAGATAGGATTTCCCTTTATGTTGAGTCAGTCCTTTATTTCAGTATATTTTATTTCAATTGTGTCTCAGTATGGAATTCCTTGTAATCTCTATGTATATGGAGATAATTTTGTTTGGCAGAAATTTATAAAGCGGTTTGAATTTTTAGTACATTCATGGTAATATCTTTGTATCTCTATTTCTTATGCTTAGTATGTGCCTTGAGGACAAGACAATCTCTTTGTTTAGGGGTGGGGAAGTATTACAATCTTTTTTGCAAATGATTTTCAAACTTCTTTATCCAAAAAGTAGGATAAGTACACCATCAATGATGAATATAATAGTCAAATTTTATCTTTTTCAAGTTTAAGGACATTTATTGTTTCACCTAGTAGTTGAGTCTTATACTACATTTGCATGAGCATAAACATGGCATTCACTTGCATTTATTTCAGATTACATGTGCAAATACAACTACACCTTGAGAAACTTGAGGAATAAGTGTAGAGACTTAACCCAGTGAGCTTTTGAGACCCGTCTTTTTCTTGGAGAGTTATTACGTACATCTGGAGTCAAAAGACTCAACCTCTCAGTTTTGTCTGTTTTTAGTCTCATATTCATTTTTATAGTTAGTCTTGAGATGACATCAAGTGGGTGTAATATAAACTTAGGTCTTGTAGCTTATTCAAGATGTGATCACCATATCAGTACTTAGAGATGATACAAAGACATTTAGTTAAACCCTATTTACCTTAGCCTACCCTGATGTTACTTTATCCCTTAGGTTAACCATTCTGAGCCTTCCTTATTACTTAGCCTTTTTCTTGAGCCATTTATCCTTACCCAACTCTATTATAGGAGTAAAAACCGTTAGAATGTCTAGGTCCTTTTACCCGTTGTTTTTGGAACATGAGGATGAGTGTTTATGTGGTTACAAGAAAAAAGGAGAAATACAAAGAAACCTCCAAATTAGTGAGAAAAAACAAATATTGAAAATCAAAAATTTTGAAGAAAATCAAGAAAAAGCCATAATCTTCCAAACCAATTCAAATCCAAAAAGAACGGAAGATTCCCAAATATTGGCTAGAGCTTCATTGAAATTTTCCCAAAAGAAGATGAGAAACACTTCTTCCCAAAAGAAAAATTCCAAAAATTTCTCCATGTGTTGTTATTACAAATCACAAGTGTTGAAGGCCCGAATATTCCAAAAATATTTCACAAAAACCTTTTCCATTTCTAGCCTTGTCCTAACCCAAGTTACAACCCATTACTGTCTTTTGTAGATCTAAGCTGATATGGTAGGATGTGGCGAGTAAGTGAGAAGATGCTGAGGTGAAAAACCCGACATCTCAAGCAAGGCTAATTTTTCCATTCTTTGAGACTAAGTTCATTCCATTACACCAGTCCGTTCTTATTGATATATGGTAGGATGTGTAGAGGTAAAATGATAAACACCATCTCTGAGTGACTTTATTTTTTAGTGTATGTCTGTGAGGCAGAAGTCAAAGCGACATTTCCAAAGGTGACTTAAGACCTGTGGTAGTATAGGTACATGCCTGTCTTCGATGCATTTGAGACCGTTATGCTTGGTTTATATTTCATATCTTATTCATGCATTTGTAGTATGTTATCTCATATGAACGGTTTTGCAATACTTATCCTTATCCTTGATATGACCATTTCTGAGGTAAATGGTAGAAAATCTTATTCTTGGATTAGTCATTGTAGTAAGTTTGTGGGTATCTTCTCTGGAAAATCCTCAGGAGACTATAACTCCTCCACCTGGGAAACCCTTGTGGTTAAAAGCCTTGATGCATATGATTAATGCAATCACCTTAGTTTTACTTCTCTTTTGAGTCCTTAATTCTTTCTTCTCATCTTTGCTCGAAGACAAACAAAGTGCTGTTTGGGGGTATTTGATAAGTCCTCAAAAGTGTATATTTATCCCCCGAATAACACCTTTTTTGTCTAGCACTTATCTTATACTATTGTATTAAATCTATTGATTAGTGCTTTCTTGCCTTTTGTGTAGGTTTCATGAGTCGAAATGCGAATATTATGTAAAAGCCCGCGAAAAGTCAAGAAAAGCAAGCAAAAAGGTGTTGTTTGCACAAGGGAAGGAGAATCGATACTTGCACCCACAAAATCTGTTGAGGGCACCCCATGGTCAGCTCTGTTGACTTTACTTTAGGTCAAAGTGGGACGGTCCAGAAGTCTGATTTGGGCCCATGAGCTATCAAACTGAAGGTCTTGGTCCAAGCTACAACTTAAGCCCAATAGAATTAGGTTTTGCTAAATACCTAATGTCTCTAGAAGACCAACAGCAGCAGCCATGAATTTAACCTAATTTGGAAGTCTTTGCATGCAAGTATTCAACTTTGTATTTTCTATATAAAAGAAGTAGTAATTAAGTTTTTTTTATTGAAGATTGAGGAGAGAAAGTTCTTCTTCTTCTTCTTTTGTATCAAACTCATTTATCAATATCAAATCCATTATTTTTTCCATTATGATGTTTTGTTATTTATCTATTTATTCCATGGTGTCATCATCAAGGATGAGTAGCTAAAATCTCCTTAGGGGGATGGTGGAAGCACTCTAGATGATGCAAAAACACCATGTTTGTTGTCAATGTTCATTGTCATTCAAAGTTCTTAATGCTTATTTACTTCTATCTGCAGTATGAGGTAAGTATGATTATTTGCATGTTATTGTTATCCATATTGTTAAAATTAATATTATTGTTAGGGTTTAGGGAGACCTAGCTTTAATGGTTTTATTTATATTGATTGAAGATGTGTAGTAAAATAGCTGAGAGGTGATTATTACATATATGCAGTTTATATCTTTTATTGGAGCCCTTTTATAATTAAATCAAATAGCTGAGAGGTGGTGGTTTAGTTATGAATTAATATGTTAAGTTAATTAAATTAACTAGCTGAAAGATGACGGTTTGATTAATAAGACATATTCAATAACATGCATAAGAGAATCCTATTTTAATTGAGTGGAATAGCTGAAAGGTGACTACATGATTATTATAGGTATTAATGATTAATTGGAATAACCGAGAGGTGACTAATTAATTGTTATTGATTGAACATGAAAGAACAACATGTTATGTTTGCATGATTTAGTTTGTGGATACCAACTCTTCCCCCTATGTCATCATAAGATTTTCTTTTCATCTCTACTGTAGGGGTACTACATACTTCGACCAATCAAAAGCAGCCACGTGGCACAGTCATCCATCCATCAGGTCGCCACGATCTCTACCCGCTAGCAGCTCGACTAAAGCGACCAGAGTACACAACGACCAGCAACCTGCCATACACACGTGCTCTCATTCAATGCACAGAATATTCTCATCAGTTACATAATTAATTCACAGGGATGATCCTCGTGCGTTACACATTTAATCCTCATTATGATGGCGGAGAATCTGCAAGATCCACGATCCACGCCCTTCTATCTTCTATATAAACAGAACTACGATGGCTTGATCTCTAAGTTCAATTCCCCCGAGCTAGAGTACGTAGGCAATCTCGATCTCAACGAGGTGCAGCCACCCCGATCTCCAATATCCCCATTTGGTCAAGTCTCCCTAGCGACCTGACCCAGCAGTGCATTAATCTAGAAATAGGTTAATACATTTGGCGCCGACTGCAAGGAATTCGATATAATCGAAAACCCAAACCCTCCCACCCACAAAATCAAAATCACCCATTCCAAATGACTAATCAGGAAGTTACTATCCAAGATCTGCAGGCACAGATTACACGTCTGCAGGAAGAAAATGAACGTCTAAAGGCCGCACAAACAAACCCCCAGCAAGGGGAAAATAGCGGACTTGGAGTCATTCCTGCTGATGATTCCAACCAAAAGTTCGAGCAACTCAGCCAGCAACTGGCGGAGTTCAAACCATCTCAGGCTCTCCTTCACCGGTCCAAGAGCCACACTGCAGAGCAACTTGCTGTGCAGTCCCTTCAACAATTCCAGGAGTCTCCTTTCTCCAACGAGATCCTGGAACACGATCTGCCGAACAAGCTGAATGCACCCAAGTTCGACCAGTATGCAGGAGTCGGAGATCCAACCGACCATGTCAAAGGATTCCGGAAGTCCCTTCCTCTGATCAAGGAGGATCATCTTTTGTGTTTGCTGTTCCAGTCCAGTCTCACCGGACCAGCTCTCGACTGGTTTCATCGATTGAAGCCAGGATCCATTAGCTCGTTTGCAGAGCTTGAGAAACAATTCGTCATTTTCTACATCCACAATAAGAAGCGCCCTGTTACCATTGACTCCATCTTCAAAGTCAAGCAGAAGGATGGTGAGTCACTTAGTGTTTTCTTTGCCCGATTTAAATCTGAATTACATTCCATTCAGGACTTCGCAAAGGAGCACGAGACCTTTGCAACTATTGGTTTCTCTCACGGACTGATCCAAGGGTCCGACCTTCACAAGTTTCTGGCAATGAAGAGACCTTCATCACTTGACGAGCTCTACCTAAAGGTAGATCGTTATATAAAGCTGGAAGAAGCCCTCACTGGGAGGGAGAAGAACCATGTAGTCAGCAACATTGAGGCTGGCTCAAGCAAACGATCTCGATCAGATGGAAAGAGGTTCAAAGCTAAGTCGCTGCCTACCGAGCAGCGAGAGTATCACCGGTTTACGCGACCAGCCGGTTATATCTACGAAAGGATCAAGCACAACCATTGGTGCAAGATTCCTGCCTTCACACAGTTGGAGGATACATCTGGTCGCCCGTACTGCAAAGTCCATAAAGTACGGTGTCATCAGACTGATGATTGTCGCGTCTTGAAGCGCGCACTTCAAACCTGGGCTGATGAGAAAAGGCTCAATAATTGGATCCTCGGAAGGAATGAGGAGTCCACAGGCAAGCGAATGAGGAAGGAATCCAGAACCCCTCCTCGTTCACCAAAGCGGGGTCAAAGCAAGGCCAGAGCGGCCTCCGCAAGCCCAGTACGCAGCAGAGGGCGTAGCCTCTCTCAGCGCTTAGGTCCAACAGGCGACCTACGCGATCACATCAACAAGAAGGTCGCCAACAAGGTTGACAGCGACAGCGAATCGGACAGTCATGTGGTCTACATGATTGACGAATCTCACCACACCCCTGTCTCTCGGGACAAAAAGAGACGAGTGGAACATCTCAACCATGTCTACTCTATCAGCGGCCGAGCAGCTCGTTTCAACATCCCTGCCCGCCAAGAGACTGACATCACCTTCACTGAAGACGATCTCAACAAGGTCGTTACTCCACACAACGACGCCCTGGTCGTTGAACTCAGGATAGCAGATTATACTATCAAGAGGGTATTCATTGACCCTGGGGCATCATGCAACATTCTCATGTACCGAACTTTCAAGGACATGAGGCTGCCCGACTCAGTGCTCATCCCAGACTTCACACCGATCCTTGGCTTCAATAGTTCAAGGGAAGACCCTAAAGGGGAGATCCTTCTGCCCGTCACTGTAGGCAGAAGGGAAGACAAGGTCGTTGTAACCAGCAAGTTCAGCGTCCTAAATATCGCAAGCAAATACAATGCGATTCTGGGTCGAAAGTGGATCCATGCTATGAGAGGTGTGCCGTCAACTTACCATCAGGTATTCCGCTATCCCGGCCCTTATGGGATAATGGAACTCCGCGGCAATCAGAACACCGCACAAGAATGCCACGGTGTTATTGAAGCTGTCCCATCGTCAAAGCCATCCACCTCTGGAGTCAAGGATGGTGATGTCAAAGGAAAGAGCCTAGTCACAACAGAGGCTCAGGAGGGGAACAACAAGTCAAAGAGCCCGTCCAAAGAAAAGGCTGAACCTGCCAAATAGCAATTACAGAAGGAGCAAGCGAGCTCCCCCAAGCTGAGTCTCGGAAGCACCGATCCAGGCGTGCGAGTTAACATTGGGTCAGATGAGGACCCAAGGTATGTCTATGTAGGTTCAGAAATGGAAGAAGATAAGTTCGCTAATTTTGTAAATTTTCTTTCAATGAATAAAGATGTTTTTGCTTGGTCGTATATCGATATGCCCGGAATAGATCCATCAATTGCATGCCATAGGCTACGGGTCAATCCCAATTATCGACCTGTGAAGCAGAAACCAAGGAGACTTGCTCCCAAATTCACGAAGCCGTCAATGAAGAGATCAATAGACTCAAGCAGGTCGGCTTCATCAGAGAAGTCGACACTCCAGACTGGCTAGCCAACATAGTCCCAGTCCTAAAGAAGAATGGAAAAACAAGGGTCTGCATCGACTTCACAAGCTTGAATAAGGCTTGTCCTAAAGATTCATTCCCACTGCCACGAATCGATAGGCTAGTTGATCAGACATGCGGTTTTGAGCTACTGTCATTCATGGACGCATACTCAGGATATAACCAGATCCCAATGTACGAGCCTGATCAAGAAAAGATCTCTTTTACAACTGAGCAAGGTATTTTCTGTTACAAAGTCATGCCATTCGGGCTAAGGAATGCAGGGGCGACCTACCAAAGACTGGTCACCAGAATGTTCGACGACCTCCTAGGTCGAACAATGGAGGTCTACATTGATGACATGCTAGTGAAGAGTGACAAAGAACTAGATCATTTGTACAACCTCGACCAGGCATTCCAAAGATTAAGGCAATACAGAATGCGTCTTAATCCAGAAAAATGTCTGTTCGGGGTCGCATCAGGAAAATTCCTAGGCTACCTGGTCACCAGACGAGGCATCGAAGCAAATCCCGACCAGATCAGAGCCCTGATCGACATGCCAAGTCCAAAAACAAAGAAACAAATCCAGAAACTCAACGGCATGGTTTCAGCTCTGAACAGATTCATCTCCAGAGCATCAGATAAATGTAGACCAATGCTTCATATTTTAAAGAAGGGGGCTACATATGAGTGGACAGAAGAGTGCGAGAAAGCCTTCGACGATCTCAAGGCATATCTGTCTACTCCACCAGTTCTTACAAGACCAATAGATGGTGATGTACTTGGCGTTTACCTCGCAACATCAGATTTTGCGATAAGCGCAGTGCTTTTCAAAGAAGACAATCAAGTGGAACGACCTATCTACTTCACAAGCAAAGTCTTACAGCAGGCTGAAATAAGGTACACACCTCTGGAGAAGTTAGCATTAGCATTACTTTACGCTGCATGCAAATTCAAGCCTTATTTCCAAGCACACACTGTAAAAGTAATCACCGATCAGCCATTACGCCACATACTAGAAAAGAAAAACAAAACAGGTCGTATGGCTCGATGGGCAGCCGAGCTGGGTGATTACACTTTCGAGTTCGTTTCACGACAGGCCGTCAAGGGCCAGGTCGTCGTAGACTTTTTGGTAGACTATCCAGCAGAGGATGTCAATTGGGAACCAGAACCTGAAACAAGGCAAGTCCAAGACAACCCCCCAGATACTTGGCAGCTGTATGTAGATGGTTCCCACAACTCCAATGGAAGTGGAATAGGTAGTGTGCTAATCTCTCCTGAAGGATCACAGCTCGAAAGAGCAACTCGTCTGGACTTTTCGACCTCAAACAACGAGGCCGAATACGAAGCACTCATACAGGGCCTAAAAATGGCCATCGACTCAAGCAGTTCGTCTCAAGGTGTACAGCGATTCACAGCTGGTAGTCAATCAGATTACCAGCAATTACCAGATCAATGGGGTCAACCTCATCAGGTATGCTAGCAAAGCAAAGGAGCTCATCAGCAAGCTCAGCTATTTCACAATTGAACACATACCCAGAGATGACAACAGGCATGCTGACTTACTGGATTCCTAACTATAGCAATCAACTCACAGCCCGCATATCTCTTCAAGGAAGAGGATATTAATCAAATATCCGATCTACTAGAAACAACTCAAGTAGACATCCAGGGAACTTGGATGGAGCCTTTCATGGTTTATCTTCAAACTGGTGTCCTACCATCCGACAAAAAGGAAGCCAGTCGATTGCTGCATAAAGTCACGATGTACAAAATCCATGAGGGCAAACTGTTCAGAAAATCTGCAACGGGATTGTTATTACGATGCCTGATTCCAAAGCAAGGTCAGATGATATTTCAAGAAATCCATGAAGGTGAATGTGGAAACCACTCCGGTGGGCGTACCTTAGCCCATAAAGCAATCTCTCAGGGATACTTCTGGCCAAGAATGAAGGAAGATGCGAAGAAATTTGTTTTGAAGTGCAAAGAATGCCAGCGATTTGCTGATAAGCAACACCAGCATCCAAATGATCTCATCAACATCACTGCACCATGGCCATTCCACATGTGGGGGCTTGATATCATGGGCCCCCTCATCAAGGAAAAGAAGTCTGAGAAGAGGTTCGTTCTAGTAGCCGTCGACTATTTCACTAAATGGGTGGAAGCTGTTGCCTTAACCAATGTAACACAGGCAGATGTCCAAAGATTTATGTGGGAAAATATCATCACAAGATTCGGACTACCTAAACGAGTAGTCACAGGCAATGGCACTCAGTTCGTTGGCAAGAATATAAAAAAATTCTACGACCTCTGGAAAATCGAGCATTCAAGGTCAACTCCTAGATACCCGCAAGCCAACGGCCAGGTCGAAGCTGCAAATCGACAGATTCTAAACAATTTGAAGAAGAAGCTCGAAGACCAGCATGATCAATGGCCACAACAGTTGGAGAACATTCTATGGGCCTATAGGACAACTCCTCGCACATCCACAGGGATGTCACCATTCAGTCTTTGCTATGGAGTTGAGGCCGTTATTCCCACTGAATTAACATTTGGAACGACCAAGTCTCTTCTGGTCGACACAGAGCTCAACAATCAGATCTGGTCGTTTGGAGTCGACCTCCTCGAAGAGCGACGTAACCACGCCACTATAAAGCTCGAGCAATACCAACAGAGGCTCAAGCGAGCTTATAACAAAGGCGTGCGACCAAGAACTTTCCAGCCAGGGGAACTAGTCTTAAGAAGAATGTTCAGTAACAAAAGAAAGGACACTATCGGCAAGCTCAACGCCAATTGGGAAGGTCCTTACATTATCACAAAAGTCCAGAGCAACGGTTCTTATCGTCTTCAGACACCAGAAGGGGAGATCGTTAAGAACCCGTGGAACGCTTTTCATTTAAAGAAATTTTATCAGTGAAATGTAAGCATCCATTCATTGCATTTCAATCTATAAATTCAATTTTGCCTTCATCTCTGCTCAAACATGAATGGCTACTAAAGGTCTAATCCCTCGACCTACAAATTATCAAAACTCTAGTCCCTTTGATAATATAAAAGTTTGTTAAGTTAAATCACTAGCAACTTAACTTGGTGCATTGGTCACTCTCTTCCCACGACCAAAGCACAATTATGTTCAATGCGACCTCAACTCACAATCAGGTCGAGCAAATGTCACATATTGTTTGCAAGTCCATTCAAGCAGACAAAACGACATGAGCAACAATGCAAGGTAAATCGTTGAATTAACTTTTTACATTACGAGATTTTAACAATTACAGGTACAACCAAAATAGAATCAAGGCATACAAGAGGAACTGTTTCAGTACGTCCTGCTTGCAGCCATTCATCTCGTCTACCTGCCTTCTGAACGAGCTACCAGGACTTCCTGGAAACTAGCTGGTCAAAAGGAATCCATACAAGGTCATCGAAATAAAAAACTGATTACTGATGGCAAGTACAAAAGCCAAGGAGTTCTTTACTCAAGCTCTTAAAATTACAAGGGGGCTCTCAACAATAAGCTCTAGAAGACATACTGCAAGAACAAGGAGTGCAAGAAGCAAACTTTGCACAAGGTTACCCAATAAAAGAAAGGGAAACCAAGGTTACCCAAGAAAGGGAAACCAAGGTTACCCAATACGAAGAAGGGAAACAATGGCCAGCTCACTGCTGCACAGACTGGTCGCCTGAAGCATCAATAAGGGCTCCAGCGACCTGGTCACTAGGGCCCATCGAGGTGTCCTGAGCTGGCGCTGAAGTCTCTTCAACACCACCTCGCGTCTCCTCTCCTTCGGGCGACCCCGTCATAGCTTTGACCAGTTGCTCGCAGTAGGCCTTCCACACTGCTTCATTCTCCTGACAACCCGCTGCATCACGTTCCCTTAACTGCTCCTTCAGAGCTGCGACCTGGGCATCCCTGTCCTTAACCTTACACTCAGCAACAGCAGCAATGTTCCTCGCCTGCTCGAGCTTCTCATTGAGAGCCTTCAACTCAATTTCAGCTTGAGCACCAATCTCAGCAACCAGACGCACTTCCTTGAAGCTGGCATTGAGCTGCAACCACCAAACAAAATTTAGCCCAAATATCAAAGCATAACCAAAACAAATACGACTTACGATAACACTCACCAAAGAAAGTGCCACGTTTATCTTTGAGCAGGTCACCAACAAAGGCTGCGACTTCACCACTCGGGCATCAGCATCCAGGACGATACCCTCATTCACAGCCCGGGCAACACAAGGGTCATCAATAGCACTGTCGTTCTCGTACACGACATGCTTCTCTCCTTGCCCGTCCAAATAATCGAACGGCCCAGGGCGGAGTTCAGACAAAATACCTTTGCCTTTCTGCGAAGGCCGAGCAGCAGTCTTCCTGGACAAGACAGACATTCCAGGAGACGTCACAACCATTGAAGAAACAGGAGTTGGCATAGCTGGGAAATCCATCAGCTTAAGGTTCCCTGAGAAGGACCTCTTCTTCCCAGCCAATGCACCCACCTTAGGAAGTGAGGGGGTGGACCTGAGACTGGAGGGCTCGCCATGGCTCCAGCCTGGCGAGAGCTACCTACAGCCCGCTCTTTCTCCGCAGGCAGCTCCCTCTCCACAGATCGTTCCTGCCCCACAGGTCGATCCTTGTCAACAGGTCGTTCCTTCTCCGACCTACGAGGAACACCAACAGAACGCTCTCTTTCAACTTGCTTCGAGCTACCACTAGCTCGTTCACTGTCACCAGCTCGCGAACTGCTACCAGTTCGCCCACCACTTGCTTTGTGCACAGAAGACATGAATGTTTTCTTCAAGGCTTTCCTCCTCTTGAGCTCTTCCCAAACAGTTTTTGGACCACCTTTAGGAATAAAATGCTCCTTTAGGTGAGGCAGAAACGAGATCTTCCGCTCGTCGCTTAACTTTCCAAAGCAGTTCAGAGCAGATTGGAGATCGTTTTTTCTAATCAGATGATCGTCCCGGATCGCTGCAACAAAAATACAAAGACATCAAGTTCAAAAACAGGAAGACGAACCAACAGTCATACAACTATAGACAACTAACTTACGAGCGTCATTCCTAATCGTATGACGCAACTGGATATCCCCTTCAACAATCGGCCCAGTGAACAGCATGGGATCTTTCCACCATGGCTCGCTACTCACTGGATAAATCAAAGGCAAACGGTCTGGCCTAACCTGCATGTTATAGCCAGAGAGTTCAACCTTCGAAGAGCGTTTGAAGCAAAAGTGGTTCAATACATCTTCCACTGTAATGTGCCACCTATGCAACTTATTGAGGTCGTCAATTACCCTCATGTTCCGCCAGAAATTACCATTCATCTGACAGGGGGCTCGCCTAATGGCATTCAACA
Organism: Aquilegia eximia; assembly: GCA_023053565.1. Lineage (NCBI taxonomy): Eukaryota > Viridiplantae > Streptophyta > Magnoliopsida > Ranunculales > Ranunculaceae > Aquilegia > Aquilegia eximia. Next base: position 3,305,595 of record JALIGU010000011.1, read on the forward strand.
GGTCGACCACCAATTCAGACAACGGCAACCTCAGCCCAGCACGAAATTGGCTCAAAGTCAATACAGTAGATGAAGGATTATTAGGTCGATAGTCAGGAGAAAGTAAGCGGTCCCCAAGGAACCTTATCTCTAAATGCCTAATCGACCTAAACTCATAATGCCTCCTAACAGCAAAATGCCTATGTACATAATTCATATTCACAATTCTACACATTCTACCACTGTCATCCTCAACCATTTCATCATCAGAAGAATCTGGACCATGAGAACCACTACTCTGGGGGCTATCTACATTCTCATCGGGAACGGGAGATGGAGGGTCAGAATGAGTACTCTGAGACTCATACTCCTCAAGTCCACCATCACTCAAGTGATCATTTTGCGAGTCACTACCCTCAGACATTACTCTCAAACAATACAGAAGACAACAGAAGATGAAAAAGAAAGAAAATAAACAATCAAAGAAAAGAGAAGAAAACAAACCTCACGAGCTCTCAAAGTTCTTCAGATCGCAAGGCAAAAGCGGCAGCAATTCAAATAAAGGCAAGATAAGTAAACCCTTATCAACGTAACTACAGTTTATATACTGTAGCTCAAGCATTTCCAGCCATCGATTCAAAACAAACGAACGGCTGAGATCGACCAAAGGATCCATATGCAGTACAGTTATTCTCCACTCACAAAACGGTTCGCATCCACCGTTCGATAGATCCACGTGCAAGACAGACAGCAAATCAAGCAATACGTGCGTCAGTTGCCATAACTACACGGATAACTGCTCGAGGAAAATCATCCACTTCCCCGTAAAAGCGCCATGATTAGTACAGACAGGCCTGCATGACTGCCACATCCGCGGATTCAAAAAAGCAGACTACAAATCAGCATCGATAAGAGTAATTAGTCTTTTCAGCCCGACTCCCATAGTCGACCTAAAAAGAGGGGGCTTATGTAGGGGTACTACATACTTCGACCAATCAAAAGCAGCCACGTGGCACAGTCATCCATCCATCAGGTCGCCACGATCTCTACCCGCTAGCAGCTCGACTAAAGCGACCAGACTACACAACGACCAGCAACCTGTCAGACACACGTGCTCTCATTCAATGCACAGAATATTCTCATCAGTTACATAATTAATTCACAGGGATGATCCTCGCGCGTTACACATTTAATCCTCATTATGATGGCGGAGAATCTGCAAGATCCACGATCCACGCCCTTCTATCTTCTATATAAACAGAACTACGATGGCTTGATCTCTAAGTTCAATTCCCCCGAGCTAGAGTACGTAGGCAATCTCGATCTCAACGAGGTGCAGCCACCCCGATCTCCAATATCCCCATTTGGTCAAGTCTCCCTAGCGACCTGACCCAGCAGTGCATTAATCTAGAAATAGGTTAATACATCTACCATATTCTTAAGTTAGGTTATTTACAGTTTATTATTATTGCCTGTAGGAAGAAGAATCAATCTCAATTCTTATTATTGATTCCCTTGGTGTTTCTTAACCATTGTTTTCTATTGTGTTTAAACTAAGATCTCCCCCTCTGAGGTGGGTACGACCCTTGCTTGTTACTTGTCTACTTTGATATCCAATTTATACAGGCACAAGAAGGAACTTCAAGTTTAAAATATAATCTTTCGATAGAGTTTACACAAATAGCCAACTACCACTCTGCATTCCAGGAGATAGACCTCTGGTAGCGGCATGCCTGGATCTTTGGGCCCGATACTCGGCTCTTTCTGGTATCCGACTGATAGCTGTCGGGGCTCTATAGTGCTGATAGAAGAAGAAAGATACCCCAGGGAATCTGCGTGCCTGACGTCTATCCTTGGTCGTTGCTCAACCGTGATGAATCCGAACTTCCCTGCCATGGAATGGACGACATCAAGATACTTTGTCATCCGGTCGTCCTTGGCGTGGAAGGATCCGGCGAACTGGTTCGCCACTAGCTTTGAATCTGTCTTGACCATGACTCTCTGCGCCCCCAGATGTAGTGTTGTCTGGAGACCATATATTAGAGCTTCGTACTCAGCTTCGTTGTTTGAAGCTGAGAATCCCAGTCTGACAGATTTTTCTGTCTTCTGTCAATTTGGGCTGATCAGGAGACAACCTATGTCGGATCCTTTGCAGTTACTGGATCCAATAAACTCTAATTTTTGTTTTTCTCTATATTTCTTCTTCATTTTCCACTAAACAAAAAATCTCTACATTTTTATCCACTCTCCCACTAAGCGCAAACCTCTCGAATCAAAATTAAACACAAAAAGTAGCCAAAACATAAATTAATCAAACATAATTAATACGGGCTGTCTAATGAAGCTCTTTCTTATACACCGGTGCGTAGCACTGGTTCCCCAACTTGACCCAGTGGGTTCCACACTCTGTTTCCTATGTGGCACTCTATATGATCATCAAGCTCTCACAAATTTTCTCCCATAAAACAAATAAAAAAAATATATATATACTTATTGGTTTTATAATTAAATTTTGCATTTCTCTATACTTTTCCTCATTTTCCACTAAACCCAAAAAATATCTACCCACTTTCTCTACTCTCTTAATAAAGTATAAACACAAACATTTCAATAAAAATAAAATCAAAACAAAAATATAACACAAATTAATCAAATATATATAACCAAACATAATAATTTATTATAGGGTAATATCCCAAAAAAGCCCCATGTTTAGGTGTATTTTCCAACAATAGACCCTGACATGGGGTCATCTTCTCAAACAAGCCCTTACCCCACTTTTTTTTTTTTTTTTTTTGACTAAAATACCTTTTGTACTAAAAACAAAAGAAAAAATTAGAATAAGACAAATAAGAAAGAGATAAAAATATATTCTTTTAATATTAATTAATTTTTTTGTTATATTATTTGTAACTTGTATATCTTTTGATTAAGAAATTAAAAATCAATATGATGTATATGGTTGGAAAGATCTCGACGAGATCTATCTAACAAGATCCCACATGGGTATGAAAAAAAAAACATGTGATTTTTATTTTCTCAATAATATTTTCTCTATATACTGTAAGGGTCTTGTCCGCTAAAACATTAATTGTTGTTCTCTAAACAATATATCTTTATCCTCTAAACAAGGTATTGTATCCGGCGACTTAACATGCAATTTTACTAAATCACATTATATATTGAAAAGTATTAAGAGGTGAATTAAAGCTGGTTATCAAAGTAATGACTATAGGCCGATAAGCCTTATTGGTGGTGTGTACAAATTATCTCCAAAGTTCTCGCATCGAGGATGAAAAAAGGTTCTTCACCATGTTGTGTCCGGGACACAAGGAGCTTTTCTAGAGGACCACCAAATTCTAGATAGTGTGTTCATTGCCAACGAGTGTATCGATTCGAGGATGAGACAAGAGACCCCCAGGATCATATGTAAAGTTGATATTACTAAGGCTTATGATCACGTCAATTGCGGATTTCTTGACTACATCCTTGGAAGAATGGGGTTTGGCGGGAAGTGGAGGAAGTGGGTTCATACGTGTATCTCCACGACTCGTTTTTCAATTATAATTGATGGTTCACCCGAGGGTAATTTCAAGTCCCATAGAGGTTTGAGACAAGGTGACCCCCTCTCCCCTTTCCTTTTTATCTTGGTAATGGAAACACTAGGGCGACTTACGTCTCAATGTATGCACTTGGATTTGTTGAGGGGTTTTCATGTCAGCAACGGAGAGGTCCAAGTGGGGATACTCCAATTCGCCGATGATACTATTTTCTTGACCGAGCCTTCCTTTTAAGACTTGTCAATCATCAAAGGGGTTTTGTTCATTTTTGAAGCCATCTCCGGCCTAAGGATCAATCTTGCAAAGTCATCCTTATCGGAGGTAGGGGAGGTCCCAAACATTGATATTTTGGCATACTATTTCAGGTGTGAAGTTGGAAATCTTCCATCTAAGTATCTTGGCCTACCCCTTGGGGCCAAATACAAGTGTGGAAGTTTGGGCGTCCGTTGTTGAGAATTTTCAAAATAAACTATATGGATGGAAAAGGAAGTTCTTATCCAAAGGAGAACGCATTATCTTCATTAAGAGAACTTTGGCGAGTCTTGCGGTGTATCATCTCTCTTTGTTCACAATCCCATCTAGAGTAGCGGATTCCATTGAAAAAATCGTTAGAGATTTTCTATGGGGTTCGAACGAGGAAAAAAGAAAGATTCATCTACTCGCATGGGAAACCGTTTGCACTTCAATGAAAGAAGGGGGTTTGGGCCTTTGTAGGCTCAAAGTCATGAACCAAACGTTGCTTTCAAAATGGTTATGGCGATATGGGCAAGAAAATGGAGCTCTTTGGAGAAGAGTGATCGATGCTAAGTACAGGGCTTGTGATAAGGGCGGCAAACCAAAGAAAGTATTTCAAGCTCATGGGTGTAGCCTTTGGAAAGGAATTCTTTGTTCGCAAGATGAGTTCTTCAAAGGAATCCGTCATATTGTGAAAAATGGTGTAAAAACTAGGTTTTGGCTTGATGTATGGCTAGGGGATACTATCCTGGCAAGGCGGTTCCCTAGGTTGTACAAATATGCGGCTTTGAAGGAGGAAACGGTGATGGCTCATTGTTTAAATGGAAATTGGGACCTCAAACTAAGGGGAAGACAACTACGGGAGAGTGAACAATGCAACTTCAATCCCTCATGAGCATGCCAGTAACCGCGACTATAGAAGAGGGTGAGGATCAATGGGAATGGATTCGAAAGAAAAGTCTGAAGTTTACTGTGAAGTCATGCTATAAACATTTGTTTTCTTTGACTAGAAGGGGCCAAGCTAGCTCAATTGTATATCTTCCCTTTCAAGGCTACATGGGAGCCACCCATCCCAACTAATGTCAAGATGTTCATTTGGAGTCTAATGTGGGATAGAGTGCTCACAGTTGACAAATTACAGGCTAGAGGTATGATTCTTCCAAACAGATGTAGTTTGTGTGAAAGGGATGCTGAATCTGCGGCACACTTGTTTTTAACTTGTGGCTTTACAAAAGAGGTATGGGAAGAACTGTTAACTGTCAAAACTGCTGCTATGGAGGCCCTTCAGTCATGGAGTACTGCAAGAGAGATGCTCGAAAGCTGGACAAACCTGAATTCGAGAGGGGTGGCACATGCTATATGGGAAATTTTACGTTATGCTCTTTTGTGGTGCACATGGAAGATGAGACATGAAGCAGTTTTTAATGGGGTAATAGTGAACATAAACAAACTAATCAGGCACGTCAAGGGCACAGTTTGGTTATGGCTTAATATTAGAAAGAAAAGTCTGGAATGCAGGCAGGATATTTCCTTCAGAGAACTGCTGTTGGACTGGGTAGGGATTATGGCAGAACAGTGGTGAAGCATTCTTACATGTATGGGTCACTGCAGGCTGGTGTATGGATGTTTATACTAGGTTACATTCATCTGTAGTTTTCTATGTAAAGTGGGGAGTTTCAAGCCTATGATAGGCCTTGTGTAATAAGAGGTGCATGTATCTCTGGGATAGCTGGCGATGCTCGGATTAGGAGTGTGCTGCTCAGGAAAAATGATTGAGGATGTGTTGAACGGCTGAACAGGTGGTCCAGGGTTACGCATGAACAGGGAATCAGGGATAGCTGGTGGTTTGGTGTTGTCTGTATGCTGCAGTAGCAAGGTGTCTGTAAGTCTGGTCTGGGATATCGCTCCCATGGTCTTTCACCTGACAATATACAGTGTTTTGTATATGCTGATCAGGTTTGTATCCGATTTTATTTGGTGGATTAATAAATATAATTCATACTTTTATCAAAAAAAAAAAAATATATATATATTTGTCATGGTTCCATATGTATTACTTGGATTTTGCGGAAAAACAAGAATGCATGAGTGTTTAAACAAAGAGAGATTATCAGTTTCAATGATGGTTAGAGATAGACCTATAAAAATGACCCTTTGACCCTAAACCCGGCCCGGCCTAGCCCCATTCAATGAAAAAACCCTTAAAATTTGACCCTTACAATTTTTAGGGTAGGGACGGCCACGGCCCTCTCTTTTTAAGGGTCTGGTTAGGGTTTAGGTTTGGAAATCTTAGACCCTACCCTTAACCCGACCCTAATTAACCCTCCCAAAGCCCTCTTATGGCCCTCATGAATATATGTATAATTTTCAATATATTTCTCTATATATCAAAATTTGAATTCTTTTTTAGAGTTTTAATTATAAATATTCTTACAATTAGACATAAATGTTACTTTAGTTTATTTTATATGATATTTACTAAATATTTTTCGAATTAGTTGTGAAAAAACTATTATATAACTAAAGAAAAATGATTATCAATAGATTTTTTGATTAACAATCTATTTTATTATTGAGCATGCAATAGACGGTAATTAGATTATTATTTTACATGTGTATTTTATACTTACCATGATAGAATTTTATCAATTTTGAATTAAAATTTTAAAGTTTAAAATTTAGTAATAAGATAACATCTAACTACGAGTTCTTTGTATTTATTAATTGTAATGTTCTTGGATAAGATAATATCATATACCATAATAAATTTTGTTGTGAAAAAAATATATTTGTACATTTAAGAATTGAAACATATTATATGTATTTTCAATTTTTTTAAAATAATATAATAAAAACATGATCGTATGTTTTTTTTTTTCAAGTAAAACATGATCCTATATATCGACCCTATCAACCCGACCTGTTAGCCCGACCCACAACCCTTTAAAAAAGGGTTAAGGGTCGGGTGAGGTTTTCACAATTTTCGTATTAGCCCGCCCTAAACCGACCTTCATCATCGTTTAGGGTAGGGCTGACCCGACCCTTAAAGTGTAAGGGCTCGAGGGTTCGAGGGCCAGGCTAGTCCTACCCGGCCCATTTTACAGGCCTAGTTAGAAAGCATATGAGTCTGTGGCTCAACGGTTGCATCCATCTCACAAAGTGGAGAGGTCGTTGGTTCGAAACACGTCAGTAACAATTTGTTTGATATAAGTTTCCTCACAGGATTTAAAGGGGTAAAGGGTGCTCTCAAACCCGTTTGCAAAGAAAAAAAAAAGATTAGAGATGTGAGTTATTATATTGTTCTGGTGTGGGGGATTGAGTACAAATTTGACGAGCTTTTTGGCATTACACCATGCAAAAGTATATAGTCTTTTGTGAAGTTAACTATATATTAATATGAACTTTTCATAGCAATACAATATTTTCTTTTTGTCTGTACTATAAGGGTTTTGTCCTTACTCGAGACATCGAACTTATGCATCAAATTACAGACTACAATCCACATATATTAATAATATGGAATAGATATCATGCCTTTGTAATTTACAGAACAACGGGCAACAATTTAGAGGATATTGTTTTGGTGTTAAAAGGCAAGAAAATATTTTTTTAGAGGACAAAAATAAAAACTCTTGAATTTTGTAGTAATGCGTGATTTTTTTAGATTTTTATAGTAATTCTGAAAAACCTTTTAAAATTATAAGGAGTTTTTTTTCGAAACCCAACTTCTCACTAAAAAAAATATAAAATTTTAAATTTTTATGAATATTTAAATTTTTATAACAATTTTAATTTTTTAAATTTAAAATTTTACAGTCATCTGGGATCTTGTTTGTAAGATCTCGTCGAGATCTTTCCAACCATATACACCATGTTGATTTTCGATTTCTAAATCACAAGTTATAAAATTTTCAAACGTTAAAACCAAAAAGTTATACACCAACTGTTTTTTTGTCTTTTTTCTGAGATTTTTGTCTTATACTGATTTTAGAGGACAAAAGGTTGATTTTAGAGGATATAATACAAAGGTAATTTTGACCTGCTAAAAATTATGAAATAGTCAAATGTCTTGTTTGAGAAGATGACCCCATGTCAGGGCATATTGGGGAAGAGGCACCTAAACATGGGGGTTTTTGGGATATTACCCTTTATTATATGTACATATGAATAAAAAAATTAATACAAATAAATTTAATATTATATAAACGGTGGGGTTTCGTTTACACAAGATTTTTACACATAGTTGTACTCATTATCTGAGCCATCCATTCCTTTTAATCCAAGGGTAATAAAACTACACAGCTGGCCACGTTTTAATTATTAGTTTATTATTAAAAATCGCTATAACGGCTCAGCTAAGCCAATTAAAAACATATCTCTTTTCCTTTGAGGAATCGAGTGCGATTTTGTGGACATACACATTTTGTGTGTCCACGGGACAGCGTTGTCCTATTGGTCCACGTAGTTAAAAAATCCACATCAGCTTTTAATTATAAATATTCAAAGAATAAAAAAAATAAAAAATAAAAAATAAGAATATTAGAAAAACTAACGAAAATAGTGGTTTCTCTTCCAATGTTTTTCTTCCCCACTAAATGAATAAAGGGTCTCTCTTCTGTTCTGCCTTCATGGATATAGAAGATGGAATGGAATTAATTGATTTATACTGGTTTAGTATTGTTCAAAAAACCATTATAAAACTATCCTCTACTAACGTTTCTATCTTAATCTCGTATCTTGAAAAAACAGAGGTTTTATGAGTTAAGTTCGCTCTCTAGAGGTTCAATCTTAGTAACCAGATATTAGTTAAAACAATAATTTCATGTAAAGAATGTAGGAAAAATTAGGAATACTAGAAGAACAATCAAAACCCATCGATAAATTAAAGATTTTCTTCTATGGTTGATAAAATTTATAATGAAAAATTATCAAAGATCATTCAAAACCTTTTGAATTAGAGCAATTGAAACCCTCTTCTATTCAAACCAAACCTCTTTGTTTATATTAGGGAAGAAAACATTATTTTCATTTTTCTTGTTATTTATTTTTTAATATTTTATTTTTTGTTTTTGATAATTAAAAGCTGATGTGGATTTTTAACTACGTGGACCAATAAGACAACGTTGTCCCGTGGACACACAAAATGTGTATGTCCACAAAATCGCACTCTGAGGAATCTCGCTCTCTCTTTCTACCCTGAATCTCTTTCTACTATTTCTGATGCGCTGTTCCTCAACAGATGAGTTCTTTCTACTTTGTTTCCATGGATGGTTCCATATTCTACCTTAGAATTTCTAGTTTTCTTGCACCAACATGTAGGGGTGTTATGTGAGCTGAGCAGCTCGAGCTCGGCTCGTGTTCGGCTCGATTAAAGCTCGGCTCGGGCTCGCTCATCTGGTAAAACGAGCCGAGTTTGAGCAGATTTTAGGCTCGTCTCGAGCTCGAGCCGAGCCCGAGTTTTATTCGAGCCGAGCCGAGTAGCTCGAATCTTATCTACTATTTATACAAATTACCCACATTACCCCAATGTATATAACACAATAGAATCTGAAAACCCTAGCCGTCTTCACTTCTACTCTTTTTAGTCTCCTACAAGCCTTCTCTTCTATTTCTCTGAGAATGAATCTTCTCTTCGTTTTAAATCCAGTTATTCATTTAATCCCAATTATTAATTCAACCTTATTAACCAGGTGGAAAAGATTGAAGTGAAGGAGAAAGAACAATCATAAGCATTGCTGCTGAGAAAAAATCAGATAATCTCATTATCCAAAGCATTTTTATTTGTGGAAATTTTCTCTTCTTTCTCTTCTTCTTCTTCGTCGTCTTTGTATATACCCATTACAGAGTTCTTCTACTCGGAATCCCAAACACCGACTCCACACTTATTTCATCCGACTTCATATCTAAATCACTCTTCACTCATCTAACTCAAATCCTAATCCCGCTAACTCGGTATACAAAACACCGACTTAACGCTTATTTTATCCGACTTCGTATAAGACTACATTCCCTCCACTTCTGTTCAAATCACAACCTCATAAAACATCCGAGCATATCCGAATTGGGGCTAACCTACTCTGAACACCGAGTCCAACATATTCAAACTCCAAATCGTATGGCAGTTACGAATCTATCTCATTGAATCCCGAAATATCCGCACTATTTATGATTCGAACGTTGATCCACAACCTAAGCCACCTATAAAAGGAACTACGTTTGGCTTGATTCTGGATCGCCCCTTCCAGATACGTAGGCAGCTATCACTGCTCAGATAGTTCAGCCACTTTTAATCATTCAAACCTTCTCTTCTCCAATCATTTTCTCCAACTTTCCGGCAATAAACTTAAACTACATTTACATTGGCGCCGACTGACTGTGAACGAATCATAACCTGACGAAGACCATGGCTGGAATCACACAGGAGCAATTTGAGACCTTCCAACGACAACTTACTGAACAACAAGAGCAGATCAACAAGTTGCTAGCAGAAAACGCTCAACTGAAAAACTCTACCACCCCTCCGGCAGCTGGCCAAGCAACTGACGAAATCAACACCAACAACCCCATTGTCATACCAACTTCCAGCAACACCACCGCCCCCACCATGGCTGAAATGCAAGAAACCCACAATCGCCTACTACAACTTTCAGCCCAGCTTCATAAGAACAACCAGGAATCTGGTAAGGCCAATACTGCTCAAAGGGTGGCCAACACCACCTTAGAAAAATATAGGACAGAACCCTTACACGATGACCTCCTTCACCAGGAACCACCCCCATACTTCATTCCCCCTAAGTTCACAACCTATGATGGAAGTGGTGACCCCATGGACCATGTCCTACAGTTTAAAACCAGCATGGCACTATGGCCCAAACACAAGGACATCTTCTGCAGACTATTTTCTGCCTCACTCCGAGGTAGTGCCATCGACTGGTACCACCGACTACCAGAACGCTCAATCACGTCGTACGACCAGCTCGAGGCACTCTTTGTTACCCAATATATCCACAATAAGCGGCGAAAAATTGATGTAACCGCATTATTCCGACTTAAGGAGGGTGATACTGAAACAACCAAAAAGTTCATGGCTCGCTTTAAGAAGGAGTGCCTCAAGGCAGATAGCCCAGATGAGAACGCATGCCTGTTGGCGTTCATCTCGGCCGTTCACCCCGAAACCGCCTTGGGAAAAAATATCATCCTGGACGCACCACAGACACTGGAGGACCTGTATGTCCGTGCTGATAAATACATTAAACTCGAAGAGGCACTGGCAAAAACAAGAGAACATATCTCTGCCGTACAGACGGTCAAGACCAAAAATCCCGAGCCAAAAACAACAAAAGGTACCCCCTGAGGAAAGCAATCTAACAGCTCGGTGAAGCACAAGTTTCCTAACCCATTCAAATGTTCATATACGCAGCTATATGAACTAATCAAAGAAGAAGATTATTTCAAGCCAACAATTCATGAGCTTGAACCCATCGAGGAAAACCCGTTTTGCAAGCTACACAATTGCCGACATCATGCAACTGAAGATTGTCGGTATCTCCGAACTTATTGCCACAAGCTCAGAATGGATGGACACTTGAACGATTTCTTGGCAGAGGAGTCCGAGGACCTCCGCCAAAAGATTAATGACAAGCGCAAGAGAACAGACAACGCCTCCAAGGCAAAAGGAACGATAAATATGATCATGGATACTCGTCCACCAGAATGGACATCCCGAGCCAAGCGACAGAAGGTGAATCACATTCACCACATATTTCAGCTCACTCATCAAGCAGTAGTAACAAAGCAGGTACAAGGAAAGAATGCACTGATATTTTCTGACCACGACTTGAAGAAGGTGTGCTTGCCACACAATGATGCATTAGTTGTCCATATCCGAATCGGGGGGTGGACCACTAAGAGGGTGTTGATAGACCCAGGGAGCTCTTGTGACATATTGTTTAACAAGGCTTTCGCTCAAATGCTCATGCCCGACTCGGTCTTACAGACCCCCAATGTCACACTCTTTGCTTTCAACTCGACAGAGACAATGGCAAAGGGCCAGCTTACCCTCCCTGTCGCCACAGGAGAGGATGAGGATGAGGTTACCGTTGAATACCTCTTTTATGTCCTCGATGTCCCGACACAGTTCAATGCTATCCTGGGTCGGAAATGGATTCACAAGATGGGGGCTGTTCCGTTAACATACCACCAGGTCATCAAATTCCCTGGACCTAATGGTATAATGGAACTCCGGGGTGACCAAATTGAGGCACATGGCTGCCACGCCATTCCTGAGGTCATACCCCTCCCCAACAAGGAAGCAACAAAGGTGACAGTCGTTAGCTCTGACAAGCTCACTGTCAACCAGATATCTGACGCCACTGATGGCTTGACCGCTACTGAGCCGACCCCTGAAGCCCCTGACGGCAAGGTCGGTAATAAGCCAAATTTTGAAGCCCCTGACGGCATGGCCACTACTGAACCGACCTCTGAAGCCCCTGACGGCAAGGTCGGTACTGAGCCAAACTCTGAAGCCCCTGACGGCAAGGCCATTTCTGAGCCAACCACTGAAGCCCCTGAAGGCAAGCTTGTAACCGACTCCCCAACCATCGAGAAGGGTGAGCCAGTCAACATAGGCACTGAAGCCGAACCTAGAGTTGTATATGTAGGAGCTAATTTAGATCCTATTGTAAAGGAACAACTCATTGCAACTTTGAAAATGAATAAAAATATTTTTGCTTGGTTGTATATTGACATGCTTGGTATAGATATTAATGTTGCATGCCATAAACTTCATGTAGACCCAACGAAAAAACCAGTAAAACAAAAGGCACGGAAATTGGCCCCCCACTTAGCTAAGGAGGTCAATATCGAGGTCCAAAAATTAATTGATGCTAATTTCATACGAGAGGTCAAATATCCCGACTGGCTCTCGAACATAGTAGCCGTCGTGAAGCCAAATGGCAAAATTCGAGTATGCATAGATTTCACGGATCTAAATAAAGCATGCCCAAAGGATAGCTTTCCACTGCCAAGGATAGACCAGCTAGTGGACGCTACCGCTGGCCATGAGCTCCTCTCGATGATGGACGGATACTCAGGGTATAACCAAATTAAGCTCGCAGAAGAAGATCAGGAAAAACAGCATTCATCACGGAAAGAGGCACCTACTGCTATACGGTCATGCCCTTTGGCCTACGCAATGCCGGGGCTACATATCAGCAACTCGCGACACGAATGTTCGAGGATATGATAGGTGACACCATGGAGGTATACGTAGATGATATGATAGTTAAAAGTAAACTCAAATCATCTCACATATCCGACCTGGAAAAAACCTTCAAAAGGCTCCATGACTTCAACATGAAGCTAAACCCACAAAAATGCCTATTTGGAGTAGCATCAGGCAAATTTTTGGGTTATCTAATTACGCAACGAGGAATAGAGGCTAACCCCAAGAAAATCACGGCAATATTGGACATGCCGAGTCCCTCAACGAAGAAGCAAGTCCAAAAGTTAAACGGAATGTTAGCTGCATTAAACAGGTTCATTGCTCGTGCGTCCGACAAGCAAAGACTGTTATTATAGCTACTCAAGAAAGGTTCCAAATACGAGTGGACGACAGAATGCCAGCAGGCATTCGACGAACTGAAGCTTTACTTGGCAACCCCGCCAGTCATAACGGTGCCCCAGCCAGGGGACGTACTCGGATTGTACCTCGGCAGCTCTGAACATGCAATCAGCGCTGTCCTCTTCAGGGATGAACAAGGTAACGAACGACCCATTTATTTCATTAGCAAAACGCTGCTACAATCCGAGCTCAGGTACTCTAGCCTCGAGAAAGTAGGATTGGCCCTATTATTCGCCTCTAGGAAGTTGAAACCATACTTTCAGTCGCACAAGATTAGGGTTATAACTGATGCCCCGTTGAGGCAAGTGTTGGAAAATAGGAACAAATCTAGTCGAATGGCCAAATGGGCCCAGGAGCTGGGGGATCACGAACTCATCTTTACGCCCCGAAATAGCAAGAAAGGCCAGGTGGTGGCCGATCTGCTTGTTGATTATCCAATCGAAGATATCAATTGGACACCCGAGGAAGAACCGCGGGACGATTTCCCACAAGGAGAACCCATGTGGAAGCTATATGTAGACGGGTCAAAAAATAATAACGGAGTCGGGATAGGTATAACACTCATATCTCCCGAGAAGGTAATAATCGAGAAGTCAATACGACTGAACTTCACCTCTTCGAATAATGATGCGGAATACGAGGCCCTGGTAACAGGCTTACGTATGGCAAGGGATATTAACCTGCAAAAAATCAAAATTTACAGTGATTCCCAATTAGTGGTAAGTCAATTACTTGGGGATTATGAAACAAGGGAAGAAACCCTTAAGTTATATCTTCAATACACGAAGAGCTTGCTAAGCAGTTTTGAGAAATGGGAAATCCAACATATTCCCCGGGATGATAACCGTCACGTGGATAGTCTAGCCTACCTGGCATCCCAAGTCGACACGGAAACCGCTAGGGAAATACAGGTCGAAATAAGAAGCACTCCAGCATATGAAGATAAAATCCATCACATCAATACAGTCTCAGACTTCATCGACATATCTGAACAAGAAATCCAGGATTCGTGGATGGGCCCGATAATGAACTACATCAAGGGAGTCTATCCAGACGACGAGTCGGAAATCAGAAAGCTAGAACGAAAAACTAAGAGTTACTTGATCTTAGATGGAAGGCTATACCGGAAATCGGTCCGAGGACCTTACCTCAGATGCTTACCACCTCGTCAAGCTCAGATGATCCTAGCAGAAATTCACCAAGGAGAGTGTGGAAACCATGTCGGGGCTCGTTCCCTAGCACAGAAAGCAAGAAATCAAGGATACTTCTGGCCCTACATGCAGGCCGACTCGGAGATCTTTGTGCAGCATTGCGACAAATGTCAACGATTCTCACCACTACACAATCAACCCCCGAGAGATCTCAAGACGATATCTAGCCCATGGCCATTTGCCATGTGGGGGCTCGATATTGTAGGACCACTTTCGAGGGATAGGAATAAAAAGCGGTATCTCTTAGTTGCCACAGATTACTTTACTAAATGGGTAGAGGCAATCCCACTTCGGAAAATTAGACAACAAGAGGTCAAGAGTTTCATTTGGAAGTACATAATTACTCGATTTGGCCTACCACACACATTGGTCACTGATAATGGCCAACAATTTTGTGGTAACACGATTAAAGAGTTTTACTCGGATTGGTGGATCAATCACGCGTTATCTACACCGCGATACGCACAAAGTAATGGCCAAGATGAAGCCACTAACAAGTCCATAATGAACACACTCAAGAAAAAGTTAGAAGCGGAAAAAGATAAGTGGATACAGGAGCTAGATAGAGTCCTATGGGCCTACAGAACGACTCCGCGCACCTCGACAGGCGTTTCACCATTCGCACTATGCTATGGCACTGAAGCCGTCATACCCACCGAGTTGACATACTTAACAACTAGATTGGAATTAGTAGAATCAGAGGAAAATGAGAATCTCCTAGCGCATGAGATAGACATGTTGGAAGAAAAACGAGATAAGGCTATCATACAAACAGCTCGTTACCAGCAAATATTAAGAAGGAGCTACAATCAGAGAGTAAGGCCAAGGAACTTCCAACTAGGAGACTTGGTCTTAAGACAAACTTTTCAGAACACAAAGGTCGCGGGTGATGGAAAATTTAACCCCAATTGGGAAGGACCCTACATTATTCAATCCGACTTGGGTAATGGAGCGTACAGGCTAATTGATCATGAAGGAAACCGAGTAGATAGACCATGGAATGGAAGATATCTTAAGGCATACATTCCATAGAATTCATATACCAGGCCAAAGCATCAAATCTATACTTAGAATATTTAAGGCGTACAGTAGAATTCATATATGGGTAAAACAGATTCTTTCAAAACAAAGTGTATACTCAAACCATTCATATTCGAAGGACCGACCTCAGTCGAAATTATCCCTCTTTAAGTTTTATACAGCCAGATGTTCAAAAACCAAAAAACCTCACATCTCTCAAACAAAAGGAAAGCTAGGCAGCAGCCTCATGGTCCATAGCCTCAGCTCCTGCACCCTCCGGCACACCGACTCCATCAGCCTGCACACCAGTCTCATCCACATCATCGTCACCCTCAAGCTCTCTAGCCAGGCTCGCGACCGTCTCTCTCTCCACTTGTTGATCCGATTCGAACTGGGCTTGGGCTTCAGCATTGAGTCGTTCATTATCAGCCAAGGGATCAAAGTCGGGGAGGACTTCCTTAGGCTTCAGCTCACGACAAATCCCTCGCCGCTGCCAATAATAAGCCATCTTCTGCCAAGCGGTTATACTCTCAACCGACCTGGCATTGTCAGCCTCATATCTCTCATTCGTAGCTTTCAGCTCGATATCAAGCTCAACATTTCTTTTGTTCACTTCCAAGACTTCATTGTTGAGAGCCCTTACCTTCTTCACCTCCTTCTCTAGCTGATCGCGCAGCTTCTTCACCTCGGTGCGCTCGGCAGCAAGTGCCTCCTTAGCCTTCCTTGCCTCCCGCTCCTTCTCATTGGCTCTCTCGAGCAGAGCCATCCACTTGCAGTGGATTACGTTCATCTGAAACAAAAAATCACTCGAGATTAGCCAATGCTGACATTGGGGAGAAGATAGAAAAAACGAATAGAGTTTACCTTATACATGGACGAGCTCAGATCTTTCAAGTCATCCATAATCGAACGCTCACACACCCGAGCGCCATCAGCGTCCAAAGCCATGTGCTCCATCAGCGTGATACACATGTCTTCATTCTCCCAAGCAGCATCACTGAATTTCACATACGTATCCTTGTAAGGAAAAACAGGAGCAAAGTGACCATCGACAGGTCCAGTTGGAGAAACATCATCATCTCGCTGGACCGCCTTGCCTTTCTGTTGCTTCTCCTGCTGAACTCGGGCTCGCTGAGCCTCCCTCTCCTTCCCAGCTCTCTCAGCATCATTCAGGATTGTTATGCCAGGAGCGGCGACGGTCACACCAGCCGACTTGGAGCTTTTCCTCTTCTTCGAGGACTCCAGCTCGATCTCTCCCCTACCGAATTGGCTACCTGGTGGACCAGGAATAGGTTTCGGGGCCATAGATGGACCAGTAATCGGCAGAGCGGCTCGGACAACTATAGGTGGATCCCCGGGTCGAGGAACAGCAAGTGAAGCAACTGCCACAGCAGTAGGTAATTCTTTCTTCTTTCTGACTCTTTTCACCTTCGAGACGGTTGGCTCGGCACGAGCACCACCAGCAACTCTTTTTGGGCGTGGATCCTTAAACAGATGCGCAAGATGAGGTAGGATCTCACGCTTGCGCTCCCAGGACTCCTCTGCAAACTCGATAATGTTGCCCGGAAGGAGGCGCCCGTCAATCTTCTGGTTATAGTCCCGAGTATGATCTACAGTACCTAACGAAAACAAGTCAGAAACAAGGGAGGAACACGGAAACAAAATAAATGCAGATTGTAAAGCAAACCACCTAAGTACCTATGCGGGGAATGCGCATGTGATTCAGATAAGCACTAGGCTTGATGAACGAGCCCCTAATTCTAAAGCATGCCGACTTCTTCCAATTATCATTGGAAGTCGGTGCATTGTAGAGATCATGAGGACCATGTTCAGCCCTCCTATTGAGCGAAAAAGAGAAGTCACCAGACCGACCTTCAACGCAGGTGAAATATGCTACGACATCAGCCTTGCATATGTCATAGCCGAGCTTGTTCAGCTCCTCAAATATCAGCATAACTCGCCAGAAGTTGTTGTTCATCATAATAGGGGCTTTATCGTAGTGATTGAGGACATCACAGACAAACTTCGAGGAGGGAAGTCGCATCCCAGCCCGCAGTTGGCCTTCACAGATCAGAGTCGAGGTATCATCCCCACCTAGATCGAACAGCCTACTATCTACCCTATACATCTCCAGATCTCGGATCCTAATGTCATAAGCTTCTCTAATCTTAGGAAATGCTTTCCTAGCTCTCTCGACATCTATCTCATGTCGACTATAAATCTCGTCATCATCATGTCGGCTAGTTCTCGCCTCACCAACACCAGTATTCTCACTAATTCGCTCGTCACCACTACTCATCTTCAACAAACGAAATCAAGAAAAGATACAGACTAACAATGGCGGAAAAAAAGAAGACGAAGTAGAAAAACAAAGGAAAAGCGATAAACAGAAACAAAAAAGCAAATGCAAGCAACAGAATTAAGACCAAGCAACGAATTCCGGCAATTCGAACGGAAAAACAACAACAACTTCAAGGAGAATAAAGCAAAAAACTGTAAAGAGAGAGACAGAAAATGAAGAAGAAGAAGAGAGAGTACCTTCGAAATAACTTAGCAGCAGCAGCTTTAAAACCTTTGCAGAAAACCCTTGGTTTCTTCCAGCATTTACAGGCAATGTGTTTCATAAAAACATGTGCACAATCTCAGCCGTACATCTTCTCAACAAGCAACGGTCGGATGTTAATCTTGAAATCTAACCGTTCAACCATTCAATCTCCCACCAAACCACGATCCATCTTTCAAATTCAAAATCAGCAAACACCCTCCACGTGTATAGACAAAGCGTGTATCTCAAGGACCAACCATGCCCTAAACCTCGAAACTACAAGCTAGCAATCAAACCAGCACGCAATGGAATCTTTGCTTCGGGGTGTTCCATAAAGCATATCTTCACAACCGACTTATTTTCATTTACCCTAAAGGCAATAACCTACCTTCAGCCCAAATGAAAAGGGGCTATGTATATACCCATTACCGAGTTCTTCTACTCGGAATGCCAAACACCGACTCCACACTCATTTCATCCGACTTCATATCTAAATCACTCTTCACTCATCTAACTCAAATCCTAATCCCGCTAACTCGGTATACAAAACACCGACTTAACGCTTATTTTATCCGACTTCGTATAAGACTACATTCCCTCCACTTCTGTTCAAATCACAACCTCATAAAACATCCGAGCACATCAGACTTGGGGCTAACCTACTCTGAACACCGAGTCCAACATATTCAAACTCCAAATTGTATGGCAGTTACGAATCTATCTCATTGAATCCCGAAATATCCGCACTATTTATGATTCGAACGTTGATCCACAACCTAAGCCACCTATAAAAGGAACTACGTTTGGCTTGATTCTGGATCGCCCCTTCCAGATACGTAGGCAGCTATCACTGCTCAGATAGTTCAGCCACTTTCAATCATTCAAACCTTCTCTTCTCCAATCATCTTCTCCAACTTTCCGGCAATAAACTTAAACTACATTTACAGTCTTAATCAACAAATCTTCGAATCTTGTAGAAAGAGAAAACGGAAGAAAAGCTAGGGTTACTTTAATATCAGCCAGTCTGAAATCAAATTATACTTCTTCAATTTCAATTTCAAATCGAATTCCGTGCAGATTAAGTGACCTTCGAGGTATTAAAAAAAAAAAAAAAAAGTTTTACTTGATTAGTGCTACTGTGCGCCGTCGTTTCACTTCACTCTTTCTTTCTCTCTCAGCACAACACAACACAGCAGCACAAGTAGAAAGAGAGAGAGAGAGATGGAAGAACTAAGAAGAGAGAGAGCTTTGTAATTGGTTTTGGTTTGGATGATTTTTTTTTCTCTCTCTTCACCATAGAAATCAACAAAGAGAACGAAAGAAAGAGAGAAGACAGAAGAAGAAGAAGAGAGTTTGTATTGTTTAAATGAGCTAAACGAGCTTGCTCGCCTCGAGCTCGTTTTCAAAAACGAGCTTGACGAGCTCGAGCTCGAGTTTGTTAAATGGCTCGCAAGCCGAGCTTGAACAGAAAAAAAAGCTCGAACCATAATTTGAGCTCGGCTCGGGCTCGGCTCGATTAAAAACGAGCCGAGTTTGAACACACCAAGCTCGGCTCGCTCGGCTCGTTCGGCTCGATTAACACCCCTACCAACATGAAATAAAACAAGCTTTAACCTGTATATTTGGAAAATTAACTAAGCTTGAAGTTTCTTGTAATTTAACACCCAGATTACTAAGGCAAGGTTGAATGATGGTTAAATGTTGATGTATATGTTTAATCCAGATTTTTGTGGGCATATGTAGTAGTAGTGCAGTACTAGCAGTTCGTGAAAAAAAAATGAATGGGAGTAGGGGTAGAAGAGAATCTAAGTTATCATTCTTTTATTTACTTTGATGAAGATGAATGATTGAATGGGGTTAGAGCATGAAAAAAATTTGAGAGGAGAGGGACCAATAGCTTTAGAAAAAGAAATTTTTTAGAACTATAAGAGAAAAAAAGGCCAACGAAGAATACAGAGAAAATGGGAGTAAATTAATGGAAGTTTTGTTTAATCGAGATTGTTGGGTAGAGAGAGAGAAAAATAGTTGCTTGGCTTGGCTTGAGCCGTTTTAGCAATTTTTTAACACTTGAAAACCGTGGCCAGCTGTGTAGTTTTAATACCGTTGGATTAAAAAGAATGGATGGCTCAGATGATGAGTACAATTATGTGTAAAATTTTATGTAAACGGAACCCCACCGATATATGAATTTAAAATTTTTAGGAAAATTCTCTTGAAAAACTTCAATCCTGGTGCGTACCACGGGGTTCACAACTAGTATCCATATAATAGCTAGACCCAATGGGTCCCACACTCTCTCTCATATGTGGCATTCTATATGATTATCAAGCTCTCACAAATTTTTTCCTATAAAAAATATTAAAAAGTAAAAAAAAATTATACTAATTAATTCTATAACTAAATTTTTTATTTTTTTACACTTTTTCCTACTTTTCACTAAACCTAAAAAATCTTTACGCACTTTCTCTACTCTCCTAATAAAGTATAAACACAAACATTTCAATAAAAATAAAATAAAAAATAAAATAAATATACTCAAAACACAAATTAATAATCAAATATAACTAAACATAATAATTTATTATATGTATATATATAAAAAAAAATGGAAACAGATAAATAAAATTTTTTTTCTCACAAAATCTTTATTCCCGGTGCGTAGCACGGGTGTACAGCTAGTTTAATAATGAAAGTGAGATCCATATATAACCTTAAACCTCTTACTGTACTCTTTCTCTATGTGGGCTGGACTCCAATTAATAGCCCAATGCAGCAAACACTCTTAAGAGGTGTAAAAGTCTACAACAACAGCTGGATGCCTGGAATCCTGGATTACTATTTTAAGAGGTGTTTCGAATGGCAACTGGACACGTAAGCCGCCGAAAGATAAGAAAAGAAAGATCAAAAACTCAGATCGAGAAAAAAAACTCGAAGAAGATGAAGATGAAGATGAAGATGAAGATGAAGATGAAGATGAATACGAAGATGATGGACATGAAAGCTTGAGAGAAGAAATTTACTATTAATTTATTTATTACTGTAAGTAATGGTTTTATGATTATTATTAGTTTTTTTTGTTAAATTATAACTTTTCTTTGTAAAGTTTCGATTTTTAATTTAATTTTTAACTCCTTCTATCTATGCTACATAGATACATTTGTATTGGGCTATTTTGAGTATTTTCTGCAATTGCACCAAAATTGTATTTTGTTGTTGTTCATCAATATTATGATTTTTTTTTTTTTTTTTTTGTTGGATAGACAAGCAGAGAATAATAGAATGGCATTTTTGTTGGTTACTTAATTTTATTTACATTTAATTGTCTTTTTATCTGAAGATTAAATTTCTACAGTTTGTTACTAGTGAAACTTACATAGGAATTCACTGGTGTATAATTGTGAAACATGTTATTGAAGAAAAGAAAAAATGTATACCCCTAAACATCCACTCCACCGAAAACCCGAAATATATTACCGTGTGCTTCCATTAGATGAGTGGCAATGCCACCGCGTGTGGTTAGAGTGAATTTGATAACAATCAAGGGATTAGAGATTAAGATACATCCAACACAGGAATTTGAACATCAATTTGTTTAGTGGAGGGAAGTCAATAAGTTGGAAGATATGGTATTTGGATTTAGTAGGGACTAAACATCATGTCAATTGTTCAAAGGGTGCCTACTTTATTTCTTTCAGACCATTTTGTACATACCCTAAACATCATATATTAGTTTTCCCTTTTACTTCAAAATACTAAATGTTTAACTCATATAAATTTACCTTAAATATAACAATGAAACTTGTCCATGTAAAGTTGAGAGGTGTCTAAATTGGTTCCAATTTAAAGCCTCCCCAGCATTTTTTTTTTTTTTTGGTTAGTTTACATGAAAACATGGTGATTTTAGTTTTTAATATTGCTTCATTCATTGTTATTACTCTTGATCTTTGCAGGAACTTGTACGTTGTTTCACGACAACCTGTTTTAAGGGTAACCTCACGTTTTTACTGTGAATAACAATGAGTAAAAGAAGGAATAATACTTTTGGTCATCAATTGACAAAGAACAAAAGAAGAAAAACCACAAAGAAAGAAGTGAGGAATTGGCTTGATTTGCCTACAGATGTTATGCTATTGATCTTTATGAAGCTTGGGCCAGTTGAAATTATACTGAATGCCCAATATGTTTGTTCCTTGTGGCGAAAACTTGCCAAAGAGCCTCATCTTTTTCACGCTATAATTGTCCCACACCATCAACATCATTTTCATTGTTGTAATGAAGCTACTGGCTTGCGGAAGTTTGATATGTTTTTTGAGGAAGCAATAGTTAGAAGTTGTGGGCAACTGGTGAAACTCTCATTTGAAAATTTCCTTACTCAGGAGCTTTTACTCCAAGTTATTAGTAAACCAAATTCGTTGAAGTCTCTTCGGATAGGAATGGAGGTTGGCTATAGTTTGAATGGATTTTTTGAAATTATTAAAAGGCTTCCTCTATTGGAAGAGCTTGATGTGGGTAATGGTTTTTATACATGCCATCAGTTTGAAGTAATAAGTTTCTTTTGCCCAAAACTGAAGCATCTTAGAGTGGAGTACTATTGCGGTTCACCGTATGAACCACGTGATTATGACGAGCATGCATTTGCTATTGCTAAAAACATGCCTCATTTACATAGTCTCCATCTTATTAGAAGTGCAATGACAAATAAGGGTTTGCAAGCCATTCAGGAGGGATTTCCCAAGCTTAAATATTTGGATCTTAGAAGTTGTTTCAAACTCACTTTAGATGGGGATGTGTTTAAGAAACGTGTTTGTAGATACAGACATATCAGGCTTTCGAATGAACAAACTCGTCGTTGGTCATCGACTGCAAAATCGTCGTTGGTCATCAACTGCTGCAGGTGCGCCAGTTAGTTTTTTTTTTTTTTTTTTGTTGGAGGTGCGCCAATTAGTTAGGCCTCACACTTGTTTTATTACATATGAGTTTGATTTGATGTAAGTGGATGTTTTCCATTCGAATAAATTTTGTAAAAGTTGACAATGATTAGTATTTTTATTTAAAGTATGCTTCATTGAGTTTGTTATACACTATGCAATGTTACTTGTTGATGCTTATGTACAGGACAACCTTTTTCTTGTGTGGAAGACAGTTCTCTAGATTTTGTGTAAAAGTTCTTTAGTTTTGATATGACCTGTATGTACCCACTAGATTTTTAAGTTAGGACGCCATGAAAATCATAAAGAGATATAAACTCTAAAAATGATTTATAAACTCTAAACGGACAAACTATAAACCCTAAAGAGAGGATCTATAACTCTAAATCCTAAATCTTAAACCTTAAACAATGAAGGGCAAAATCATAACCCTAAATCTTAAACCTTACATTTTAAAAATTGTTCATCTAGTCTTAACTGGAAAAAGTGGTAGGGTTTTAGCAATTGGCTTAGTTTCTTATGCAAAGAAATTGTGTATAGCGATTTAATTGATTTTAGAAAATTAATCAAAGAAGTTGTATGGTTTTGGATGCCCTATTTTTGTGATTTTAGATAAAATGATCAATTTGGATCGTTCTGTTAGCCTCGAAGAATATTAACTTACTAGAATGAGACCGTAATTTTTTTTTTTTTTTTTTTTTTTGTATAGTTTTCGATTATTAGAGCACTATTTATATGTGATATTCTACCAGTGAAAAATATTTTTTTTACAAATCTCGAGAAAAAAAATTGGGTTGAAGTTCTGAATTTCTGTTTGTATACGTATTAGATTTCCATGCCAAACCCATTTGCAGGTGCTATCATACAGATATAAGTTTGAATCAGGAAGCAGGATCATCAAATATTTTTACAAGGGTAATAGATTAGGTTGTATGTCCTTTTTTTTTTGGAGGACTTCAATGAAATATCAATTTTATTTATTTGTATTAGGTTGATTTGTATCAACATAATCATGTACAATATAAGTCGTCATTTGGTATGGTATCATAAAGAACACGTGGGCAGAAGGAGAGAATTGAATTTTGACCTCTATCGATTAGTTGCACGAGTCTTTTCAGAAGGTGCTCGAAGAGAACGGGGGAGTCGAACTATTTCATTATCGACTTGAGAGTCTTCTATTACAGAGTATTCCACTTAATGTATCGATGTGTGGTTGTGTTTTGTAGGAGTATCAATGAATGAATCTGAGAGTGTATTGAATGATATGAAGTGAGTATTAATATCTTTCCTCCAGCAGTCCAGCTTGAATGATGCGATGATTGAAGATATGATATGACACCAATAGTAGAACAAACATATGAGGAAGATGTAAATGTGGACACAACCCCTTTTAATCAACCCACAGCATTTACAATTGTGCTTTTTTTTTTTTTTTTTTTGAAATGGGTTGAGGGTTAGGCAGACCCTGACCTGTATTGATTAAGTTCTAGTATACATAGTTCCATCTGCATCCTCCTTAACAGTTTGATTCCCAACTGGTCTGCCAGCTCCAGTACGTCCTTCTTTCACAGAAGTCAGTTGTTGCTAGATTACAGACTTCATTGGACTTGCACCCATAAATGCACTAATCACCTGTCCTGTCCTGTCCTTGATGATTCCTTAAAATGCCTCCTAAGCCTGCACCTCTATCATTCACTGCACCATGAATCTATCTATGTTGATCATTCTCAGGTCCCTTCCATTTAAATTTCTTCATGGTTTTTGTCCTTGAATATTAAGTCTGTCAAGCAGAGCTTTAGTGACAAAACAATCAGCATTTCCTTTAGTTTGCAACCTGTATATTATTCAAGTCATATCTTGTATAAGTCTACTCAGCTCTTTGACTCTTTCTCAATCCAGCTGGGCTTCTGAATTTCCTTTAGTGTTGGACGCGAGCATGCAGCTCTCTTCTTCTTTTTCTTTTCTTCCCCACCCCCACCTCCTCTCCCAACACTCATTACATGCTAGTCAAAAGTAGTTACTTCTGAGTCAACACAACACCATTGACTAAGGTCAGTATATATACATTGTATTAACCATATTTGTGAGGTTGGTCAATACATTAATGAATGATGATGTGTATGTAAATGATATGAACAATAATAAAGTAGAAAAGACATGACACCATTGTTTACGTGGTTCGGCAATTGTGCCTACATCCACGGAGAGGGAGAAAGAAGTTTATTATAGTAGTGGTGGTGATACAAAATGGGAGCTCGATTATGAGGAGAGCTCGAGAGAGATGAGACCTGAGAGGTGAGGTCTCATCATGAGAGATTAGGGAGGTCGTTGATATTGAGACCTCACCATGAGATAGTGGTGAGAGCATTAGACTATCAGACCATGTCTGGAATGAGTGATTTGCCTTCATATTTATAGGCTTACAATGTAACTCCATTCCTAGCATTTAATGAGGTAATGATGAGAGAATATCTTTGTAGTAATTGGCTTTAACTTTGTAACTTGTGCCATCAAGAGAGAGTCCATTAGATGATGACATGTGGTACCATGATGGACGGTAGAGATGGTGCCACATGTATGTTGTATATAGAACCCCTACATAAGCCCCCTCTTTTTAGGTTGAACGGAGTTCGGGCTGAAAAAAAATAATCGAACCGATCTAGCCCCCAAGATAAAGTGAGAATAGCCACCTATATGGCATAAATATTCTTTAGGTCGTTGAAAGACCTGTAATTTGAGGAGGTCGTTGATAGACCTGGTGAGGTCCCAATTAGAGACCTGAACATGAAGTGAGGTCGCGACGAGACCTGAGTGTTGGAGAGGTCGCAACTAAAGACCTGATGAGGTCGTGATTAGGGACCTGGGGAGGTCGCGACGAGACCTGAGAGGTCGTTGGATTTGAGACCTGAATGAAGTGAGGTCGCGTCGAGACCTGAGAGGTCGTTGGCTTAGAGACCTGAATAAGAGGTCAGGTCGCGATGAGACCTGAGCTCGTCTGCTTAGAGACCTGAATATGTGAGGAGGTCTCTGCAAAACCTGAACATGTGGCCATTAAGAATGTAACTGATATATATAATCATGATCGAGTTATGAGAATATATGTTACATAGATGCATATAATAATCAATTTGTGTGAGACAAAATAGAATGAACAGTAAGATCATAGTGAATTGATACTTATCTTGCTTTCGTCGAGTTTCACATACAGTAATGGTAACCGAAAGTAAACCCCCAATTTGGAAATTGTGATTGCAATTCTGCCAAATAGAATTTCTTGAACGTGAAATCACCACTTTGAGAGCCTTACAACAATGGTGTAATGGTGGGGTTGGTGGGTGGAATTCGCTTGAGAAAATCCCAAGTCCCTGTAGTCGGCGCCTAATGTATTAACCATATTTGTGAGGTTGGTCAATACATTAATGAATGGTGATGTGTATGTAAATGATATGAACAATAATAAAGTAGAAAAGACATGACACCATTGTTTACATGGTTCGGCAATTGTGCCTACATCCACGGAGGGGGAGAAAGAAGTTTATTATAGTAGTGGTGGTGATACAAAATGGGAGCTCGATTATGAGGAGAGCTCGAGAGAGATGAGACCTGAGAGGTGAGGTCTCATCATGAGAGATTAGGGAGGTCGTTGATAGTGAGACCTCACCATGAGATAGTGGTGAGAGCATTAGACTATCAGACCATGTCTGGAATGAGTGATTTGCCTTCATATTTATAGGCTTACAATGTAACTCCATTCCTAGCATTTAATGAGGTAATGATGAGAGAATATCTTTGTAGTAATTGGCTTTAACTTTGTAACTTGTGCCATCAAGAGAGAGTCCATTAGATGATGACATGTGGTACCATGATGGACGGTAGAGATGGTGCCACATGTATGTTGTATATAATACCCCTACATACATCCTCTCTTTTGCTACAACTTCAAATTAAGATTTGCTAAAAAATAATAATAACAATTCTTCCAGATATTATAATTATGAAGAACATTTTTGAGGAACTATTATTACACAAAGACTTGCCCGGATTTAACTACGCTATCTACACAGCTGTCACTGAACCAATATCTGTCAATTGATAGCCATTGATGTCTTATTCATATGCACACAACCAAGAGATGTGTGCAGAGATTCGTCCACAAAGTTGAAAATGATCCTTAACATGCATATTGTTTTGACAGATGCTAAATCTTTCTCAGCCAATGAGTGGACTTAATTGGGAAAAAAAAAAAAAAAAATCTCATTTGATACAGCATTCGGCATTCAGCTACGTAACCGATCATCTACCATCACAGTCTTTCTTCTTGCTTCGTCCTCTCCTGTAAGCTTCCAAACTTTCCTGCAATGCAGTACATAATAACATTCATTGTATCAGTTGCTCTTCCAGAAATATAGAATCTTCAAGAGTGACCATTGTTGCAAAGGATACACCTTTAATTCCAAAGCATGCCTATGTACTGAAGCATTTAACATTCTAAATAGCTTATAGCCTAGTTAATCTGTTCAACCTCTATTTACCATCAGCCTCTTTAAGGTAACTGAAGATGGATTACACGCAGTACCTTTTCTGTGTTTTGGCTGACAATTTAGATGTACTATCAGTATATCTATGCTTCAATTTAGCTCATTACACATTTGTTTCTTCATGTTTTATCTTTTTTAGCGAACCAGATCACTTGCCAGAGGAATGAAAGACTTGGTTTTCTCTATTAGAGATGGAGATGGGAGCCTAATGGATGCACACTTCTTAGGACAGTCACATTTTACCAACATTTTTACATGTGATCAATGGGACTTAAAATTTGTTGCCTAATAACGTGTTCATCTTTGTAAATCCTTAACTGAAATAAATTTTGAGGTATCCACAGACCATATCTTATAAAATGGCATATAGCTCATAGGTGTTGCGTAGATGTTGATAATAGCAACATTTTACAGTGTGTAGATATCAGACAAACATCTCAGTTGCACCTGTCAATTGCCTACTTTAAATTTTTACAATTTGTCATTTTGTTGCTTCACAGACATGATTCCCAACTATAGGGTCATTACCTAGCAGGGTAAGCATCCAGAAAAGGCCTAACCAGATTTATATAAGAAATTATGATCCAAAGGAAATTTTATGGCCATTTCTAATATCAGCTGAATGAAGACTGCATTTACAACTTCATCATAGCTTCATTGTATCACCCCTCTGAAGATTTGTGCAGATCCAGTTCAGGTAACATTTGTTCTCAAAGACATTATAATGAAGGTGCTGAGCTCATTGATTCAGTAGTAGACAGTGAGAAAGATAACTGAGATTTGTGACTGCTTGCAAGTTTTGTAATCAATTACATACTGACATTAGATGAAAAATGTGGTTTTCACCTTTTTGGTTTGATGCAGGTTGTCAAGTTTAACATTCATTAGGTTGTCAAGTTTAACATTCATTTGGTGTCGGGGCGGAATAAAAAATCTTGACTGTTTTTCTCAACCTTAGCACACCGATGGAGCTGTAAGTATAAAACAGAAGAAGACCACTTTATGGCAATTTTTTCTCCTATATAATTTGTAACTTTTTAGATAACAAAATTCTCCATTTTTTCACTATGGCATTGCTTCCTATGGGAATATGGGAATGACTGAAAATATTTATAGAAAAAGCTCAGTCATATTTTCCTTACTATTGGTTCCTCATTACTGTTGTGCAACGGAAGCTTTAACCCAAAGATTGGTTGTAATACCGATAATCTAGATAATAGCAAATAACAGAGAAAATAATCGAAAAAACACAATCACACACAATTAACGTGGTTTGGCAAACCCGCCTACTCCACCCGACAACCGATCAAAAAGATTTTACTAATCAGAAAAAATAAACAACCTAATTACAAATCTATAATTCATTGTCTATTTCTCTCTCACACTAGAACCTGAGAAACCTTATAATGAAAACCCTCATAAATTTGTCTCTCCCTATCTAGTAATACTTTTACCTTTGGTTCACTCTCTCTCTCTCTCTCTCTCTCTCTCTCTCTCTCTCTCTCTCTCTCTTCTTACCATTCCTTTACAATAGCCAACTAGTTGAGTATATATAATACCCAAGAGTTCCTAATCCATACAAGGATCCAAATTGAATAACAATACCAATTACCAATTAGAATACCGTGTACTTATGGGAGTAAAATTCCTACATACATTGTTTCTAGAAACAAACATAAGATATGATTAATATAAGCTATGATCCTGGACATTGAGAGCCAATACACAACAATCTCCACCTTGGCGAGCCAATGAACTTGATTATTGTTGACGTGGGCGCATGTGAAACCTTCTTGATCCATGTTGCCGCCTCCACCCTTTTGGGTGCCCAATCAATTATGATTGACCGACAAGTTTGAGATACCCTCAAACTTGCCCACAGGAATCCACTTGCTGACCATCTTTCCCTTTCTTGAGTTCCTTCCTTCTGCAACCACCTTGTTCATAACAGAACCATGTGATTTAAACATCACCTTGTCTGCCTTAGGACCAACTCTAGATCTTACTATTGTTTGACCCAATAGTATATACAAACCACTACTACTCGCAACTCCTTTCATGATCACATTGGAATCTCTGCAAACCTCTACAACTCCACCTTTGCCAGTGAACTTGTAACCCAAAGAATCTAACTTGAAAAGAGAAATTAGTTCTCTTTGCAAACTCGACACATGTCGAACACCTTCAAAAGTATGTATCCTCCCGTCATACACCTTGATGCGAATATTACCGACTCGACTTCTTGGAGCCATCACACATCGACATCCAACCACCCTCATATCTTTCATACTTGTCGAACTATGACCTATGTGAACAAACATGTTTAGTGGCACCGATATCAAGTACCCATTCCCGATGTAAATTTTCTTCTTGAGTAGTCACCAAGAGTAATTCATCATCAAACCCCACTTGATTAGTTTGTCCGCCAGAATTAGCAATATGCTTACCTTTCCCTGACCTGGAGCTATTTGCCGAAACCGCTCCACCTTTTTCCTCATAATCTCGTTTAACGTGTCATATTTTTCCGCACTTCCAACATTCTATGTGAGCTTTGTTACACTTGTTAAATCCTTTCCGTGATCCCCCATTAATCACCAAACCCTCACCATGAGATTCACCATCTCTGCCTTTATTTCTGATTTCATAAGATAAAAGAGCACTGCAACCTCATCCAATTCCAAAGTTTCCTTTCCATAGAGCAACGTGGTGATAATATGCTCGTAGGATTGGGGCATGGAGTTCAGAAGTAGATGTGTTTTATCTTCATCCTCTAACTTCACTCCAACATGAACCAATTCAAAAAGCATGCTATTGAAGACACTGAGATATTCATTAATACCTGTACCTTCTGCCATCCCCAACCTATAAAGTTGATGCTTGCGGTACAATCGATTTGATAACGACTTAGTCATATACAAACTTTCAAGCTTTAACCAAAGTTTTACCGAAGAACTTTCTGTGAGAATGTTTGACATGACCTCTTTCATTAAACACAATCGAATCGCACTAGTAGCCTTCAAATCAAATTCTTCCCAAACATCATCTGACATATCCGTCGGTTTTCCTTTTAATGCTTTGTGTAGATCAGATTATACCAAGAGATCTTGGACTTGTACTTTCCACAAACCAAAATTCATCTTTCCATCGAACTAGTCTATATCAAACTTCAAACCCTTTGCGCAATCTCGAAAATCCCTACAACCTAGAACCTTACTGTGATACCACTTGTTGTGCAATAGAAACTTTAACCCAAGGATTGGTTGTAATACCGATAATCTAGATAATAACAAATAACAGAGAAAATAATCGAAAAAAGACAATCACACATAATAACACTAATATTAATGTGGTTTGACAAACCCGCCTACTCCACCTGGCAACCGATCAAGAAGATTTTACTAATCAGAGAAAAGAAACAACCTAATTATAAATCTATAATTCCTTGTCTCTTTCTCTCTCACACTAGAACCTGAGAAAACTTATTATGAAAACCCTCATAAATTTGTCTCTCCCTATCTAGTAATACTTTCACCTTTGGTTCACTCTCTCTCTTCTTACCACCCCTTTACAATAGCCAACTAGTTGAGTATATATAATACCCAAGAGTTCCTAATCCATACAAGGATCCAAATTGAATAACACTTAATACCAATTACCAATTAGAATACCAAGTACTTATGGGAGTAAAATTCCTACATACATTGTTTCTAGAAACAAACATAAGATATGATCCTATAAACCTCACTTAATATAAGCTACGATCATGCGCATTGAGAGTCAATACACAACAATTACTTTTACTAGTCATTAATTGATTTTGTCAATTTCAAATGCATTTACAAAGTTGTATGAGGATGTATTTGTAAGCTCTTTCTTGAGCTTGGTCACAGATCAGGGTGATGTACTCTTTCTGTTGACTCTCCTCTTGATACCTGCAAAGACCACCAGTTATAGTCCGGTGGGTAAAGCTCCAACGATCAATTCAGTAATGGAGGCCAAGTTTAGAAATGAGCGTAATCAAAGAGTGAATAGTTACCACCTGTTTGCCCTACAGTTTTCCTTATATATCGGTTCAAACCGCTTACTCCTCGCCCTAGCTTGGATATTTTCAAGATCCTAGGGATCTTCTTTCTTTGACGTGGTTCATTCTCATTCATACATTATGGGGCTAATGTTTGACAGCTAACTACCATGCGCCTTGCCCGTGATACTCTAGAATGTTCCTGGCTTCTATCTACTACTTCTCGGTTTCTCCCTACTGTCTTACCCCTAATGCCTCTATCCTGCCACGCTAATTGCAGCATATGGTACTTCCATCGCCCCTCCTCTGTCCGTCTTCCGTGATCTGGTCTTATCACTTGGATGACGGTCTAGAGGCTTATCTTACGTGGCCTTTAACTTTTCCCGAGGAAAAAATTGTCTTTTATATTCACGTGAGTTGCATGTTTTTCCTTTTCTGACTCTTCAAAAAAGATTCCCTTACACATGTCCGACATGCATTAACTCTGTCCACGTGCTGTATCACGCTTACCCTAGGCGCAATGATGGGATTACTGCGGTCTTTTGGTTTTCCAACGCCTTGTCCCATCATTTCTTCCTCTCTCCTCGTTGCTTTCCACGCGTTTTGCTCAAGGACTATAAACTGAGCTCTTAACCTTATTTCTTTCTTTCTTACTTTCTTCCTTCTTTCCTTTCTTGCTTAAGCTTTTCCCTTTTCTCCCCCGTTCTGCAAACTGCACCTCTTTCCTCTGCTCCGGCGACAACGCTTTGATTTTTCTGCTTGCATATTCACCATCTTGATTTTCCAGGTTGGTTGGTTCTACTTCTCATCTTATGTCTTCAATTTCTCATTAAATAACTGTTTTAGGCTATTTTCTAGATTTGCATTTCATGTCTATGTCTGTTTAGATCTTCTTCATTTTTGTTTAGTTTTCTCTTGGCTTCTGCTTTAGATCTCTCCTCTAGTGACCATTATGCACAGAAAGAATTTTAATTGAACTCCCTTTCTTCTCTGTGTTAGGACCTTCCCTTGGCGCCCCCATCTTTTTCTTCTTATAGTCTTGTTGATTAGAGTACCAATGGCATCTAGGCAAGCCAATCAGAAGAAAAATACCTCAAACAGAGTTAGGGATGAGGCTTCTGGAGACGACGACATTCAAATCCGTCAACTTGCTGAACCTCCTTCTTCCACTTATTATCTAGATCTGCAAAACCCAGCTACATATGAGTTTAGACCTGACCTAGATCTTTTCCGTCAGCAGTACGACATACCTGATGATGTAGATCTTTTTCACTACAAAAAGGCTCTTCGTTTCGCACATCACGATTTCTCCAAGCAAGACGCCATCATGGTGACGGCTCACTAAATTGCTTTTGGTTGCCGGTTTCCGTTGTCGAAACTTGTTCGTGACGTTCTTAATTTTTATAAACTCGCCCCTGGTCAGTGTATAGGAAATTTCTGGCGGGTCTTAAGAGCTATGGACCAACTGAACAGTGAGGGCACCACTGTTGTTTCTCTTAACGACATACGCCAGTCTTACTATGTTAGGGTTTGTGAGGAAAAATGCGGCCAGCCTTATTATTACTTCGTTAAGCGCAGTGGTAGGAAATCCATTGTGGAGAAGTTACCTGAAAGCGATAAGGAATGGCCTGACTTCCCCTTGGTTATCAGTGGCAACTTTGGGGGTAAAGGTCCCAACATTAAAAAACCTTTTAAATATTGGCGGTTTAACACTGGAGGTTTTTTTCCTTACCTTTTACATGTGTTAATCTTTTGATCTGAATTTTGATTTTTGTTGATCCATCTGACTTTATTTCCCTTTTTCTTTTCTATCTTCCAGAAATCTGCAGGGATGACAAACGTATAAAACCCCGCGTTGACGCCCCTTGGGAGCCCCTAATCGATTCAGGGCCTGACGGCTATTCTGCCATTCGAGAACTTACTTGCTCGAAGAAGAACGGCACCCCACTGACCAAGGATCTAGACCTTAGGGAATACGTTCTCCCTGTATGCTACCATAAAGATTATCTGAAGGATAAGAAAGGCAAGCCTCCTTCTGCCGCTCCTGTGCCTCCTCCTTCTTCTAAATTTAAAGGTAAAGCCCCTGCTGCTGAAACCGCCAACGATGATGAGGATGATGGAGATAATATCCCACTTCAGGACATATTAGTTCTGAAGTGTTCTCGCAATCTGTCATCCACCTCTCCTGCTGTAGCCTCACTACCGACCTCCCAACCGGCATCCCCAGTGAAGAAAAAGCAAAAAAGAGTAACCTCTCAGCTCTCTCCTTTTTTATCTGCCCTGCGCCTTCAAAAACTTGTCAGACCTTCTACTTGTGATCTTTCTCCTGCTTCGAATGAGATCTCTGATTATCAGGCTATCCAAGGTGAGCCGGAATCTTTGCCCGAGTCTCCTGAGCTTCCACTAGCGCGCACAAAGCAAACTGCACGTAAGGCAAAAAGAGTCAAGATCCCCAAAAGGAAACTTGATCAATCAGTCCAGTCTTTCAGTCATTCCGCCGACTCGATGGAACTCCCTAACCAGCCTGATTTTAGCGGGGTTAAGGTTTTTGTGGACATCGATGACCTTGGGCTTGACACTGACGGTCTCAATTTTGGGGATACCGTCATGGAGGACTCCCTTCAATCAGGTTAAGCTTCTCCTTCTTCGCATTCTTCCTTTGACAAACTTGCACTTGTGGATCCTAATGAGCCTCCTGCTATCGGCGCTATGCCGCCTCCTCTTCCTATTGACCATGAACTTTTTGACGTTGCAACCTTAGTTATTCCTGTTCGTGAAACGCCTAGATATATTCGTCGGCGTGCTTCTAATTACTGCTCTTCTACCTCTGAGCCAGGTGATAAAGCTAATGTTGGTTGTCCACCTCCTTTGGCATCTGATGCTGCTCCAACTCCTATCCACACGCCATCTTCTGTGCCTGATGAGTCTAGGATGTTGGATCTCATGGCTTCTAGCGTTCTTGCTCATGGAGACTCTTCCGTACCTGATGCCGGCAAAACCAGCTCTTCTCGAGGTACTGATTGTTGTGAAGTCCCTCCCCTTTCTCAAACAAAGGCTTCTACTTTTGTAGGTCGCCCTTCCCTTAGCCAGACGGATTCTGTCTTCAATGATGGTGTTGTTGCATTCACTGTTATGCAAAATTCGATCCTACCCTCTGATCAAGTCAAAATTGACCAGATGTCATTCAGTGAATGCAACTGGGAACTCTACAAGGCTCTATCTCTTGTTAGTTTTGATCTTAGTTGTCGTTCTACTTATTTCCTAATATCCTTGTTGCTAACCCCTTATATTTACTTGTAGGTTAATGGTCTCACGGTTAGGTCTGGTACCTGCGTTTCTGAACTGATGGAAGAGCGTAAAAGCCTCTTTCAAGAAAAACATAATCTCACACTTGACAAGAACCGTCTAGTTAATGAGAAATGGGCTCTCCAGGCTGAAATAGAACAACTCATGTCTCAGCGCAAGGAGGCTGCCGCCAACCTTGAGGCTGAAATCAAGCAGATACAGTCCAGGCTGGAGGGGGAATTCCGGGAACGAGTTGCTTCTCTGGAATCCACTCATCACAAGGAGATTGCTAAATGGCGGGAGCAAGTTGATGAGAAAATTCTCCGCCTTCATGAGATGAAGACTAAGCATGAGAATGACTACGACCAATGGCGTCTTGACATTGCTGAGCGAGAGGCGGTCCTTAGACAAGAGAAGGAGGATGCCGTTGCCAAAGTTTTGGAAGATTACAAGGCCAAATACGATGAGCTTGTGGCAAAATCTACTAAGCAGATTGCTGCTCAGGTAAAGGTTCAAGTGAAGGAGAACTTGGTTTCCTTTTTTGCTTCCAAGAAGATGAAACCTTCTCCTTCCTTGCTTGCTTCTCCTAGTCCGTCATCTCATGAGGGTCCACCTCTTCCCCCCCCCCCCCCCCCCCAACCTTGAGCACAGTGAGATTTATAGCTTTTTGTACTAAACATTGTTATTGTAAACTTTAATACTTTGTATCTTGTTGTCGGTTTCCTTATTTATAAACTTTCGACTTCTTAATCATTGCTTGCATTACTCATTTCTTGCTTCTGGTAACACATATCTCTCTTAGAACTATCTTAGTTCATTCTCTGAGCTATACCCGTCATGGGGGCATACCTATGTAATCTAGTTACATAGCGTGTCCCCTTTGCCGGTGAAGGTTTCTCGTGTGTCAACATTAGGTCTTACTTCCTCAGTTCCCATCATCACGGTTAACTCGAAGTGAGACCCCATTGACCCACTAGCACTGTTGTTCTTCTCTCCTAGAGGCATCTCACTGCATTGTCTATCTCAACCTCAGTGAGGAGGAAACAATATATAGAGACTGCCAACGTATAGTTAACGGCATGCTAAGCCAAGTCTACACTTATATTGTTTCCTACCAATCTAAATTGGATTTCAATCTTAATCTTCTTGACTGATCTTTAGCGTGATCCCAGTCAAGGTATCTTTTCTCATTATCTTATATGATAGCTGCACACGGTAAACTATAGGGACTAGAAACTACAATCATCTATTTCATTAAAAAATTTCAAAATTCACAACTTACAATGATGCGAGTCTAAGATCAAACATCCTTACAAAATTTTGAAAACTAATACTTCTCTGTTTTCCTAAGCATAGTGTTTCTTCAAATTGCTGATACTCCAAGGCTTGTCTACAGGGTGCCATTCTGGTATGTCAAGTAGTATGCTCCATTAACTCCAACCTTGTCTACCGGGAAAGGTCCCTCCCAATTTGGTTCTAGCTTGGCTGGTGGCGGATTATGCTTCTTGAGTACGAGATCTCCTGGAATGAGACTTCTCGGTTTGACTTTCTTGTTGTAAGCTTTCTCCACCTGCCTATGGTAGTTTTCAAGTTTCATCTTTGCCCGTTCTCGAACTTCATCTGCCAAGATCAACTCCCTCTCTATTACTTCATTGTTCTTCCCAATATCGACTACTACATTCTTGACGTTATGCACTACCATCTCTTGCGGAATCACTGCTTCCATGCCATAGGTGAGAGAGAAGGGTGTTGCACCTGTTGATCTTTTTGGTGTTGTTCGATAGGCCCAAAGTACTTCCTATAAGTTCTCGTACCATTTTTCTTTCTTATCCTTCAGTTTCTTCTTTAAAACTTCAAGTATTGCTTTGTTCGACGCTTCAGCTTGCCTGTTTCCCTGTGGGTGGAACGGAGTTGCAAACAGCTGCTTGATGTTGTAACTTTCCAGGAATTGTTTCAACTTATCCCCTCTAAACTGTGCACCGTTGTCCGCCACAACTGCCTTTGGAAGTCCAAACCTGCAAATAATGTTCGACCAGATGAAATCTTTGACCTCAGCCTCCCTTATCCTCCTCAGTGGTTCTGCTTCTATCCACTTGGTGAAGTAATCCGTGGCTACTATGAGATATTCTCTGCCCTGCGATTTTTCCAGCTTGCCCACTATGTCAACCCCCCACATCGAGAAGGGCCACGAGTTACTTATGAAATGAAGATTTTCCGCTGGGGTATGGATCAGCCTTCCATGGATTTGACAACCATGGCACTTCTTGGCGTAGTCACAACAATCTTTGTCCATACTTGGCCAGTAATGCCCATGTATCATAATTCTATGTGCCATAACCCTTCCTGGGGAATGATTTCCACAACTGCCACTATGGTTTTCCGTCATGACCCCTTCCTTTTGAGATGGATGGACACATCTTAGTAACGGTCCAGCTGGAGATCTTCTATATAGGTCTTCGCCTACTAAAGCATATCTCTTGGACTGTTCCAGAACTGATCTTTCTTTCGTCTTTTCCTCTGGAAGTGTCCCATTCTTCAAGTAGTCAATTATCGGATCCATCCAGCTCGCCCCCATGTTCTGTATGAGGTTCACGATTTTCTCCTCCATCTCTATCATTGGCTGAGATCTCTTTGTGAAGGTAATTGTCGTAGTTGAATCTTCTTCTATTGCCGTAGCTAGGTACGCCAAGGCATCTACGTGACGGTTTTCTCCTATAAACAAATGCAAAATTTCCACTTTTGAAAATTTGTCGACACTCCGCTTCAAGGCTTCAAGGTATGCCGCCATCTTTCCTGTCAAGGCTCTGTACACTCCACTGAATTGCTCCACCACTAACTTTGAATTAGTGAACACTGTAATCCCGTCCGCCCCAAGCTTTCTCAATACTTCCAACCCCTTAAGCATAGCTTCTTACTCTGTTTCATTGTTGGTTGCTGGGAAGGCTAAGCTTTCCGCTATCTCGATTTTTGTCTCGTCAGGCGTTATGATCACCACCCCTATTGTTAATCTTCCTTTGTTCACTGACCCATCTGTGAAAATTCTCCAACCTTTAACCTGTTGCCAGTTGACCGTTTCTGGAACCGTGACCTCAAGTTGCTCGTCTACCATCATATCCACATGCCAAGTTTCATCTTCTATGGGGAAATCTGCCAAGAAATCTGCAAGTACTTGGGACTTTTCTGCCTTCTTCTGTTCATACTAGATTTGATACTTACTTTGCGATACTGCCCATTTTTCCATCCTCCCTGAACGTTCTAACTTTGGCATTACTTGATTCAGTGGTAGATTTGTAACCACTGTGAGGTGATAGGCTTCAAAATAAGGTCTCAACCTCTGTGCCGCAAAAAGTAGAGCTAGTGCATGCTTCTCCACCCTGGAATATCTTGTTTCTGGCGAAGTCATCTTTTTGCTGAGGAAGTAGACCAGATTTTCGTTCCTTGCTTCCCTTCGTGTTAGTACTGCACTGACTGCTATGTCTGATACTGCCAAGTAGATGAAGAGTGTTTCCCCTGGTGTTGGTTTTGACAGTATTGGCGGCCTACTTAGATATTCTTTCAGTTTCTGGAAGGCCCTTTCGTATTCATCATTCCATTCAAAAGACAAATTTTTCCTCAAGAGTTGAAAAATTGGTTTGCACTTATCTGTGGACCTTGAGATGAATCTTTCTAACGCCGTAATTCTCCCCTCCAGCACCTGTACTTCTTTTTGAGTCCTTGGTGACGGCATTTCCGTCAGGGCTCTAATCTGGTCTTGACTGACTTCTATTCCTTTCTTGGTGACTATGTAGCCGAGAAACCTTCCTGACGTCACTCCAAAGGTACACTTTTCTGGGTTGAGCTTCATGTTGAATTGACGTAATATCTGGAAAGTCTCTCTTAGGTCTTCCAAGTGATCTGATGGCTCCCTTGACTTCACCAACATGTCGTCAATGTATACTTCAACCGTCTTCTTCAACTGGTTTTCACATTGTCTCGACCAACCTTTGGTATGTGGCTCCTGCATTTTTCAAACCAAATGGCATTTTGGTATAACACAATGTCCTCTTACCAGTGTAGAAGGCGGTTTTCTCCTGATCTAGCCCCTAAAGTGGGATTTGATTGTAACCTGAATAGCCATCCATGAAAGATAGAATCCATATCCCGATGTTCTGTCAACGAGCTCATCCACCCTCGGCATGACGTATCTATCCTTGGGGCAAGCTCTGTTTAAGCTGGTGAAGTCAATACAAATGCGAACTTTTCCATTCCTTTTTGGTATCGCCACTATGTTTGCCACCCATTCTGGATATTGAAGTTCTCTTACTATACCGACTCTCTCCATCTTTTCTACTTCTGCTTGGACTGCTTCTGCTAGTGCCGACTTTATTGTTCTAACCTTTTGCGTTACTGGCTTGAAATTTGGATCCACATTCAATTCATGGCATGCTATGTTTGGGTATATTCCTGTCATGTCATGCACAGACCAAGCAAATACATCTACATTATCTTTTAGGAACTGCCAAAGATCATGTCTCACTTTAGGGTCTAAATTAGCTCCCATGTAAGTGATCCGCTGACCTTCTGCTTCAGTGAGGTTGACGGGTTCTGTCTGTTCCTCAGTTTTAGAAATTTCTCCGGGGTACCCGTCATCCTCCTTCTGTCGTTGCTATGCTGAAGTAGAGGCCATGCCGGCACCTATTGTGCCTTGTCTCATAGTCTTAACCGTTGTTATCTTCAGGTTTTTTGCCATTGCTTGATTACTTCTTATCTCATATTGGCCATCTTCGGTTGGAAAACAGATTTTCTGATAGTAGCTTGACGGAATAGCCTTCATTAAGTGGATCCATTCTCGTCCCAAGATCGCGTTGTACTCTGTAGGAGCTTCAATGACTACAAATCTTGACATGATAGTTCTGGTATGAGCCGTGACTGGTAGCGTAATCTCTCCCAATGGCGGAACTGCTCCTCCATTGAAACCATAAATGTCTCCAGGTGAGTTTATCAAACAGTTCCTTTCTAGCTTCATTTGATCCAGCCCCCTAGTGAACAGAACGTCCACATCACTTCCGCAATCTAGAAGTACCTTAGTTATATTCCAATTTCCAATGAGTATTGAAATGACTAGTGGGTCATTGTACCGTGTCACCACTCCCTTTAGGTCCTCCTCCGAGAACCCAATTGGTTCATCTTGATGCACTGGCCTTCCATTCCTCATCACGGGTACCGCTCCTGCTATGGATGGCTCTTCTCTTATTTGCATCAACTTTCACAGCTCTTTCTTTACTTGGTTAATGGACTCTCTAGCCCTTTCTAAGATCATATTAACTGTTCCTCTGACTGGTGCTTCTGGTTTTGCCGCTTCCCTATTATTATCTACAATAAACTCCCTCAAATGATCACTATCAATCCACTTCCAGATTAATGACTTAAATTCATAGCAATCTTCTGTAGGATGATTATAAGTCTGATGATAATCACAAAATGGCTTACCTCTCACTGTTCTACATCTTACAGATGGCACTTTCTTCCCCTTATCCTCTTCAACATTTGATCAAGGGGCGCATGGTGAGTTGTGGCAACGGTTTTGGTGGCGTTAGCTTTCTTGGGGGAGAATCTTTGTCTTCCCGTCTATCTCTTTTGTCAGATCCCCTCGCCCCGTCCCTATTTCTTCTTGTGCCGGATTCTCTAGGTGGACTGTCATTCCATGAACCGGTATCTGCTTTCCTTCCTTTCTCTGTTACGGCATTGACAGTTACTGTTGACACCTTTGGTGCCCTCCGAGAAGTTTTATCTTCCAATCTGATGTACTTTTCTATCTTCTGAAAAAGCTCATCCAAGTTTCTCATCCGTGAAGATACTATAGAGTCATACGTTGGTAACTTCTTGCTTATCCCTTTTTGAAATGCTACCACAGCTGTTCTCTCATCCACACCGCCATCTGTTCTCAAAATCTCATTTTTGAAATTAGTAACAAATTTTCTGAGGGACTCACCTAGTGCTTGTTCTAAATCAAACAACGACGCTATATCTGTCGTTGCCTCTTCTGATGAATGTAATGCTTGACAAACATTTCGCTTAGCTGGGCAAAACTTGATACACTTCCCGGAGATAAACTTAGATACCAATCTATGGCATTGTGTTTCAAACTGCTCGGGAATAGCCGACACTACATTCCATCATATTGACTTCCTTCCCAAGCCGCCATCCTTTGCTTAAAGTTGTTCAAGTGCTGCACAGGATCAGTTGTTCAATCATATTCATTGAACTTTGGAGATTGGAACTTACTTGGAAACCCGCGACGGTAGCATATCTCCACCAATGGTATTTTGCCTAATCTTTCTAGATCTTGAGTCACCTCTATGTTTTTTCCTTTATTCTGCGCCTTCATATCTTCATGTTCCTTGCATATCATGTCAAAGAGCCTGGTGTAAGGATCACTTGCCGGAATCTCATCTTCATTGGCTCCCTCCTTTTGTTTGACTTTGCGGATTCGAACACCGGATTCGCCAGAACCCTCCACTTCATCGTTTCTCTGTACTGGCAGTCGAGGCCTGACACCTCCTTCTCCACCTCCTTGTGTTATCCCTTCTGTTGGTCTTCTCATGTTCTCATTCCTAAATGCTTCATTTTCTCTTTCTTGAAGATTCTGGCGTTCCACCTCTTCTCTTCCCAGCTGTTCTCTCAGCCTTTGGTTCTCTTCCCTTAACCTCCTTGTTTGATGCTCAACCTCTTGAGTTTTCTCCAGCTAGTTGGCGTGAGGAACTCTCAACCTCTTGAGTTTGCTCTAGCTGGTTGGCGTGAGGAACTCCACCTGCTACACCCCCAGGATAAGTAGATGACCTAGTCTGCGTCACCATTCCTTTTTTTTTTCTTCTTTCTGCTATTCACTAAACCCTAGATCTGATTTTGAAAAGTAGCTGCCCTCCTTCTAGCGCCAAATGTTAGCTCTTTCTTGAGCTTGGTCACTGATCAGGGTGATGTACTCCTTCTGTTGACTCTCCTCTTGATACCTGTAAAGACCACCGGTTATAGTCCGGTGGGTAAAGCTCCAACGATCAAGTCAGTAATGGAGGCCAAGTTTAGAAATGAGTGTAATCAAAGAGTGAATAGTTACCTCCTGTTTGCCCTACAGTTTTCCTTATATATCGGTTTAAACCGCTTACTCCTAGCCCTTGGATATTTTCAAGATCCTAGGGCTCTTCTTTCTTTGACGTGGTTCATTCTCCTTCATACATTATGGGGTTAATGCTTGACAGCTAACTACCATGCGCCTTGCCCGTGATACTCTAGAATGTTCATGGCTTCTATCTACTACTTCTCGGTTTCTCCCTACTATCTTACCCCTAATGCCTCTATCCCGCCACGCTAACTGCAGCATATGGTACTTACAGTATCAAAGAATTGCCAAGATCAACATCACAAAATATTGTAGACAAACTACAGAAGAAACGAATTGCTCGACAGACTTCTTCAGACCTCATAAAGAGATGAAGCTTCATCTGTAGGATCATATAAATAGTCAATGATAAGATTGTGGATTTAGTTGATACACTCTCAAAAGATTAGATTACCTGCATTGCATTAAAGGTTCCTCTTGCATTTCCTCAAGCAACTCCAGCATCAACCTTTCCTCATGGTCAAATCGGATTAATATATTCTCTTACCAAAACAATTTTTACCACTATTTGTGAGACGTCCATCAAATTTTAATGCCTAAAGGCCAGGTTGCTACTGGGGATAACTGGAGTAGGATCATATCACTACAGCCCTATGGTGCTGAAAATACTTGACTATTTGTATTTATTATACATTGATTTCTGACTCTAAAAGTACATACAACAGGCACTTTGATTCATGGCCTATTCATTTAGGTTAGTGGGATGAAGCGATAACATTGTTAGGTGAAATCGTTTGCCATGGAATCTCACCGCAGTTAATCAACCCTGTAAATTGATAACCTGGTGTTAAAATGAGAATCAAACCCGACACGCAATAGAAGCAATCTTAGTTTGGAGAAAAGCATTTAAAATGAATGTAGAAAATGCAAAACCAAGAAACGGATTTATGAGGGAAGGAAATATATTTAGTGGCTCCCTCTGCTGAATTATCTATATTTGTATTGTTTTCAGTAATGGGGGTGATGGGTATTGGGTAGTAATGGATTGACTTAGTAACATCTGAAGAGTCATTTACGGGCATTCCTTTTTTTTTCGTAGAGACTCCTGTTTCATCTATTTTCGTAAAAGTGAATCTGTGTTTCTTCTTATACAGAAATATAGGCTTGAGAAGAGTCATTTGTCAGAATCGTACATTGACAATGAGCAAGAAGGTGAGATAGAAATACACGTACAAAACAATGACTGGTTGATTAAGTTAAGAGGCTGTTTTATTGAAAAACAATTATGTTTCTGAGAGGTTTGGATTAG
This sequence comes from Aquilegia eximia, assembly GCA_023053565.1. Taxonomy (NCBI): domain Eukaryota; kingdom Viridiplantae; phylum Streptophyta; class Magnoliopsida; order Ranunculales; family Ranunculaceae; genus Aquilegia; species Aquilegia eximia. The sequence goes on from JALIGU010000011.1 coordinate 3,348,943, forward strand.
GGGTGGGCACGGTTTGGTTCGATTTTAGTTTCCCACCAAATTGGAACTGAACTGTGCATACTAGTACGGTTCAGTTTAAAGAACTGTAAATTTGTTGATAAAACTGAACTGGACTAAACCGATTCAATTCAGTTCGGTTCGGTTTGGTTTCCGGTTTGGGCTTTAATCTGGGCTTATATTTTGGGCTTTAATCTATATTATAATCTACAAAGGATACATAAAATAGACAAGTTTGAGTTATAAGTAGCGTTCTAGATTCTCTCGAGTTCAAAGTTGTAGATTAGATATGCGGCTGTGATTGAATTAGAGACAAACTGTTTATTAGTCCTTGGATTAGATTGGGTCCAAACTTAAGTTATATTGGATGGTTCAGATCGTATCATCCGATGGTTGAGATCAGGAAACCATTTTCCATTGTTTTCTCTTCTCCCCTCTCTCTTCCTTTGCTTCAACAAAACCTTAATTCCTCTCTCTAGCAGCAAATCGAACTAAATCGAACTCTCTCCTTAATTCCTCTCTCTAGCAATTCGAACTCAAAGGAGATTACTGATATCTGCAGCAATTTCGAATAGATTGGGTCCAATCGAAACCAGTTTCGATTCTTCAATTTACTTAAAGATTAAGCAATTTAACCAGTTTCTTCTAAAATCGAATAGCAGCAGGTTCTTCTTCTTCTTCAATAGCAATTTTAGGTTCTTCTTCTTCAGTAGCATTTAATCTAACATTAATTTTGATTGCTGCTGCTATTTTCATTTTTTATATTGCTTCTGCCTTTTGTTTTAATCTCTGCAAATTGTTGTTTGATTGTCCAATCTCCAATCTAACTAGCGGCGACAGCAGCAGGAGCAGGTTCTTCTTCTTCTTCTTCTTCAGTAGAATTTATTTGACTTTCCATTAGAAGAAGAATTAAAACACTTCCAATATAATTTTTGTCAGTGTTATTGTCATGATTTAAAACAACATATGAAAAAAGTAAATGGTCTTCATGCCCATGCTTTGCAGTGTTATCCGCTGTAATTGGGTTACAAATTTTGGCGTGTAATCATATCGTAGTCACAAAACTCGCAATCCCCGTAGCTGCAAACCAAACCATAAAACCAAAACCCATCGTTATTGGTTGCAGAGACAAGTAGAGTCTGAATCTTATTCTTTTTTTTATTGGAGGTAAATTATAGTTAAACCTATATTTTTATTAGGTTGCGTGACCCTCTCTATAAAGGCTTAAACTATCAATGGGTATGCCCCGTAGGTAATCACAACCCTATAAACAGAAAGTTGTTTTTTTTTCAGATCAATCTGTTCATTACCGAGTAGAAACGATTTTTGGACTCAAATAATTTGAAAACAAATAGGTCAAATCATTTGTGGATATTTACAACTAGACAAAATTTAACTTATATATTGATAACTTGACAACAGTAAAATTTCAAATCTACGATAAACTGTTAGAAAAATAATAACATCGAATGGGCATTGCATCAGCATGCCGGCTTTCTTTTCTCTCGAATCTCAGTAACTTAATTTGTATTTTTTTCAGTGTTTTCCCTTGGTCAGCAGGCTTGGTCTGATTTTAGCATGAAGTTGTTAATTTACAAATAAGTTTTCCAAATTGATTCAAACCATAATACATCATCAGACCCACCATTATATTTAGAGACGTACTGATCTTTAGATTTTTTTACAAATGACACATTATTATATTGATACATCCGCCATTATCCTAATATCTTACTTTTATAATTGATATAGTGAGTTCAATTTTTGGGTGGTATAATATCAAAATCCTAGGATTTAAAAATAGTGCAGTATTAGTACGCCATAGGTCGTACTACACATCTCAAATAATACCAAAAGGTAACATTCCTACACCATATTTAATGTTGAATAGTATCGGTTTTGATGGAACATATAAATCTACTTTTGTATCAGTTCTTTTACACGTTTTGAAGAAAATATATGTAATAGTGATGAACTGCCATATTTTTTTTCTGATCGATTATGATTCGATTTTCTAACACCAGGAATTGTTATGGATCTTATATTAGTAGGCATATTCTCTTTGTCGTACCAATACAAAATAGTTCTCTACAAATAATCATATTCTAATTACACCATGCTTCTATTTAATGATCTACAACACCAGATTAGATTCCAACTTTAGATTTCCTCAAACAGTTATATGTACAACTATTGCTAGAGATGGTTAACAAAAATATATATTGATGGTTGTATTTATATAGATTTCTATAACTGAATTTGTGAATATTATGTGTTCATCAAATCTGTTCTTCTCTTGCAGGTCCATACTTAACTTCTGACCATATAAAAATTTACCTCGATTTCTTTTCTTCTCCCCCTCATCTCTGTTGATCAACAATTGTAGGTTCTCTCAAAACTTTCTCAAGTAACTTTCTATGGTCTTAATCTCATTTTGTCATTTTGTGCTACAGTCTATTTTCTGTTTGCAATCTTCACATTTTCTGTCATTTAAATGTATTGTTACACCATATATACCAGTCTTAACTTATTGTTTTATAGATATCTTCATATCTATACAAATCTTATTTTTTTCTACCCAGCAATTGTCTCTTTCATTTTCACAATCATCTCTCTTTCATTCTCCAGTATCTATTGTGCTTCTGCTTCAACAGGTGAGTTTGCATCAATCAATTATAGGTCTTCAATTTGTAGACAAAATTATAAGTTCTTCATCTGCATAAGGTAAATAACTTGTTATAATAGGTGTACATTCTGCTCTTGATTACCTCAAAAATAAAAAATAGCTTGCAAATGAATGAATTCTCACTGCCAATAGTAGTAATGAAAAATAATAGCAGTAGCAGTAGATGCAAGTCTTTACAGCTAAAATGGGGTAGATTTCATGATCAGACTACCAAAAAAAAAAAAAAAACAAACCAATGAAATACAATCAGTTTTATAGAAACAGTTAAGGTTATTCTAAATTATCAGCTACCTGTAGGGCATATTTTTTTTTACTTTGAAAATATAAATAAATGTTCTTTCCATATCTCTTAATAGGCGAGAATTAATCATGGTTTTAACTGATACTCCTTCATTGATTTGTTTCACAGGTTTCACTGTTGTTAAAAAGGTTTAAAATCTGGAATAAAGCTGTTCAAACCAAGATACTCTTATCAAGTTGTTCCAGTCTTCCAGAGTATCTTCTATCCACAAGTATGATTTCTTCACCTTCTGCAAATATTGGTAGACATTTTTTTAATTTTGGGATGCAATGTTAGAAACCCATAAATAGTTTAAGTATTCATGCTAAGGTCAAACAATTAAGTTTGAGCTTAGCTTTTTCGGAACCATACATCGCATAGTGGGAAATGTATTTATCTAAAAATAATAATAATCATCTTAAATTGTTGTATATGGTAGAAAGGGGATTGATGTATCTTATTGAAAGCAGGCTTTTTATTGAACTCGATTATAGTAAGCCTTTATTGTCAGTGTTTACGGTTCATATATGGTTATATTTATGTTATATTTATGTAAAACACTTCTTCAGATCGCCTGTAGACATTTTATTTACTGGAAATTAGAATTTGCGATTTTTTCGCATTTCATAGCTTTTTAGATGTTATGGAGTATAAACCTAGCAAAACAGTAGTAGGTTATATTGAAAGGGCACCGCCCGGTGTTTACTGTTGGTGTTAGCTGGGACGAGCCCCATTGGCTTTCCAACCAGATGTGCCTATTATAGCACAGCCAATGGGCTTGCATAAAAAATGGAAACACAAAACCGGAGTTCAGATCAACACAAACGTATTCAACATATTCAATAGCACAACCCGCATTTATGTAATAGATGTTTCACCTTCAATATTATCTATTCAATTCCATTCATTACTGTGTGCGAAGCCCACAGTAACATAAATGTCGGTACCCTGTATAACACTTTTTACATTAGTAGTTATGTCTGGTGTATGTCCAAACATCGGACGAGCCCCATTGGCTTTCCAAAAGTAGAGTCTTTCCAACCAGAACCTGGGTTGCCTTGGACTTTAGTGTCAAGCCAAACCGAGTAAAAGTCTGCCCAGAGTCCATAAGCCTAGCCAAGCCAATGGCAAACCAGAGTTTCATACCATATGGTATATCAATGCCATAGGTCAATATTCAATAACTGGATATTCATAGTATCTTATCTTTCGTTTTCGATTTTTAAATTTATTTCTATTTACAATAGATTTAAATAATACTTCCGCGTGCATCTTGCATTGTGTTTTTACCAATAGCAAGTAAATGTAAAAGTATATTTGTCATTACCTTTTAAGACTCAACCATTATGTTAATCTCTATTTTTTATTAAATTGTTTGATTTGCTACTAAAATTGTTTGAGTAATTTGACTTAAATTGTGTTATGTTAATGAACGCAGATTGCGTCCTCGAAGGTTATTTTTAATACCTTCAAATATTATGGTACTTCAAGTCCAACATGAAAACTTGGATGGATTGCAAAGAACTGGAGTAAGTCAGGATTGCTTAATTACGACTTTGCAACCTCAACTCCACTTTTATTTTTTGTTTCCCTCCTATTTTAACATTTTTCACATGTTCAAATCTTATATTTTACAGGCAACAAACACTTCCAATAAAATTGCTCGAGACATTGATATTTCGTTGATAACAAATGTTCTAAATGATATGCCAGTAAGTAAACGGAAACAAGCTCAACAAAAAAGACGAGAGAGAGAAATGAATGAAAAGAATCAAATGGAACATATATGCAATGCAAATGAAGGGATATCCAAGCGTTCTGAAAGTCAGCGGAAACGAAGAGAAAGAGAAAAGGAAATATCTGCCTTAAACAAGTAAGCTCGATTCATGTTATATTTTTCAAATTTTTAATTTCAATTCATATGTCTAAAAAAAAAAACAACTATTTGTTATTGACGACAGTTCATCAGTTACAAAGAAGCAGCGACAAAGAAAAGGTGATGAACTCAGTGAATCAACATCAAATAAGTAAGTTCAATTAATATACACACCATGAATCAACATTAAATAAGTTCAATAACTTACTAATTTTGATTTCTTTCCCCTTAACAGTTTAACAATCACAAGGAATAATAGTCAAACAAACGAGGATTACTCAAATAAAAATAGCACGCAAAGGCGATGCCCTATCAAGTAAGTATTACTACTGTTACTTTATAAATATTTTAAATATAATTTAAGCAACTAAATTTATTACTTTAAAAATGCAGGGAACCAGCTGCAAAGAAACAAAGACAAATAAGGGATGACAGCGCAGAGAAAACGAATGAAGAAGTAACAACCTCTAATGAACCTGTGTTAAGCAAGTAAGTACATTCAAAGAATTTCGTCTATGGGAAAAAATAACAAATTCTAACATATATTTTTTGACCAGTGTTCCAAGGCAAAACAAAAGAAGTTTAGCTCATGAAACCGGCACGAAGTGGTTTGACATCAATTTTGTGACAAAGTGTCTTTGGTTATCTCGCCTTGAATTCATTGTTAGGAAAATCAAGATGTACGCATGGTCGTCTCGTGTCCTTGTGTCTCTTAGGTCTGTCCAGGAGAAGTTATTGGGTTCTGGACGTACGTACCGAGTTAGGACGTACGTACGTCCACTGAAGCAGCAAACATCTTTTGGTCAGGACGTACGTACGCTGTTAGGAAGTTCGTACGTCCAAGTAGGCAGCAGACGTGTTTTCGTATGGAGACGTACGTACCGAGTTAGAGCGTTCGTACGTCATGTTAGGCAGCAGGTTTTTTTTTGTGTGGCGACGTTCGAACGTCATATCGACGTACGAACGTCCAAAGTCGGTTTGCACTGTTTCGGCCCATTTTCCTAGGTTTTCAACCCTAAGTATAAATAGGGTTTCTCTTCCATAGAACAAAGCAGTTCTTTGGCCGTCCATCCTACTTCTAGTTCATGTGTTTTGGTTAGGTTTTTGATATTGAAATTGTTTGTGGCTATTGAACTCAATTCCCTTTCTTCCCCCTTTTCTCAATTCATATCTTTGTGATCTTTAAGAGTTATTGTGATTTCGGCTTCGAGTCTTCTTGTGTGTTCATCAAGAAGTCGAGTGTCTTGTGCGTAAATCAAGGTGCTCTGGTGAAGTCAAGGTGTTAGAGATAACCAGGAGTATCAACTCGCAGTGAGTGCAGGTAGTTGATAGGTTTGTACATCTCTTTTCATCTAGTGGATTATTTTGTTGTCGCGAGGACAACCGTGGACGTTTCCCTGTTTGGGTTTTACCACGTTAAAAATCTCTGTGTGTTATTTACTTTTTGCGTATTGTTTGTTTGCTTGTTTGAATTCACATTTGTTATACTAGCACTATTTGTAGTTTCTCAATTGGTATCAGTCGCTGGGGGCTGGTTAAGGAGCGTAAAGGCTCACGCTAACGATCAATAGTGCTATGGATTACTCTGGTAAGACACATGTCTCGGTTGTTGCTCGACTGTCTGATGAGCAGTCAACTGACAGTAAAGAATGCTCTAGTAATTGTGACAGGGATTTGATTCTGGTGGACAATAATGATTGGGCTACCCTATACCGGTTATCCAGAAAGGAATGCCTAAGGTTGGAGGCACAAAATTGTATTCTTCAGGATAGACTTGACTTATTGTCTTCTAGTTCCTCATCTATGTCAATCCTGGATAGGGAACCTGTATCATGGCAGGTTGATAAGGTGGCTTTACTAGGTAATCTTGCTGCTCTTGAGCATGACAAGGTTGAATGGGAAGCTCGGTATAAGATTGTGTCCTCAGAACTAGACAAGGTCAAAAAGGAGTTGATTCGCTTTCAGTTGTTCGAAAAGTGCAATGGGTTGTCATCTTCTGAATTACCTCCACTGTTGCCCTATCCTCCTACCAAAAAGTCCGACATTCATCACTCTGTGGACACGGTTGGCATCCCGCGTAAGTGGAAACTGTTCAGGCGTGTTCCGCCTCAGGGAAGGAAACGTCAAATGCCGTGCTCACTATGCGGACAGTTTGGACATTGGGCCTCGCAGTGTGGTGTGGCTGCTCATGTTCCACAATCATGGAAGCCGTTTTCACAGCCGTCGTATGATTATCCATCTTATCCATATGCCTCTTACTCTTTTTGTTGTAATTTTGCAGGAAATGTTTCGAATGTGGCGATCACTGCTCTTCATGTCTCAAGTTCGGATACTGAGTGGTTACTTGATAGTGGTGCTTCAAAACATATGTCAGGTAATGCCAAACTTTTCTCCTCCGTTACTGCTATAGATGGTGGAAGTGTTACTTTTGGGAATGGTAAGAGCTCTCCTGTGATTGGTAAGGGATTTGTCGCTGGTATTGGTTTATCTCCGAATGATGTTTGTTTGTTAGTTGATGGTTTGCGTGTAAATTTGATCAGTATTAGCCAACTGTGTGATACTGACCATACTGTTAATTTTTCCAAAAATATATGTACCGTGGTTGATAGTTCGGGTAAGTGTATCATGACAGGTAAACGAACATTGGATAATTGCTATGCCATTCAGCCGGTTGCATCTAGCATGAACTGCTTACCTAGCAAACTAAATGAGGGTCTATTGTGGCATCAACGACTAGGTCATGTCAACTTTGAACACCTGGACAATCTAACTCGGAATGAATATATTAAGGGAGTTCCTAGACTTGGAAGAAATCGAGACACTGTGTGTGGTGGGTGTCAACTAGGTAAACAGATACGTAGTCCACATTCCAAGAAAAAATCCATAACCACATCTTCTCCTTTAGAACTCATACACATGGATCTGATGGGTCCTACTCGTACTCCTAGTCTAGGAGGCAAACGATACATCCTGGTTATGGTTGATGATTACACTCGCTTTACCTGGGTATCATTCTTGCGTGAAAAATCTGATGCGTTTCTTGAGTTTCAGGGGATATGCCTTCGTATTCAGAACGAGAAAGATACTCAAATTAAACATATCAGAAGCGATAGAGGCGGTGAGTTCACAGCCACAGGTGTGATTGAGTATTGTATTGCAAATGGTACATGGCAAGAATTTTCGGCTCCATACACTCCGCAACAAAACGGAGTCGCTGAAAGGAAAAATCGTGTTATTCAGGAGATGGCTCGTGCTATGTTGCATGCAAAGGATGTTCCAACCAAGTTTTGGGCGGAAGCGGTTCATACTGCTTGTTACATAATGAACCGTGTGTACCTAAGATCTGGTACCACACAAACTGCTTATGAGCTATGGTATGGTAAGAAGCCGAATCTCAAATATATGCGAGTTTTTGGTAGTGTGTGCTATGTGTGCAAGGACAGACAAAGTCTGTCCAAGTTTGATAGTCGAGGTGAAGTAGCTCTTTTACTTGGTTATTCTTCTAACAGTAGAGCCTTTCGAGTGTTTAACTACACCACTCGCAAGGTCATGGAATCCTTTAATGTTGTTGTTGATGACACTATTACATCTGACTCTTCTGTTTCCACTGGTACACAGGATGTCACAGTTCTCTCACCCATGTCAGACCCGGCTGACATGTCTTCCATATCGTTATCATCACCTGATAATGGCAATGGTGGTACTAAACCTTCTGATGCTGCAGAGGACGTGCCTAGTAGGACCGGTGTTGTGCTCACACCGGATGATGTAGTTCAATCACCAGATGTGATTGATGTGTCTTCAGATCTCTCCACTGTTCCTGCTGACCCTGAAAGGGTGTTTAATCTAGCTTCACCTCGTGTCAAACAATATCACTCCTTAGGAGATATCATTGGGGATATTAATGATCAGCGTCTGACTCGTCGGAGGGCCAAGGAGACAAATTGTGTTCATTATGTTTGTTATCTCTCTTCTCTTGAACCTAAAAATGTTACTGATGCTCTTATTAATGATGATTGGCTAGTTGCTATGCAGGAAGAACTCGGTCAGTTTAAGCGTAGTGATGTCTGGACGTTGGTTCCTAGACCTACTCACACTAATGTGGTTGGCACCAAGTGGATCTTTAAAAACAAATTGGATGAGTTCGGACAGATTGTGCGCAACAAGGCAAGGCTCGTAGCTCATGGCTACAGTCAAATTGAAGGTATTGACTATGGAGAGACATTTGCTCCCGTGGCTAGGTTGGAATCTGTCAGGCTTCTTCTTGCTATGGCATGCCACTTGAATTTCAAGTTGTATCAAATGGATGTCAAAAGTGCATTTCTCAATGGTATTCTTAATGAGGAGGTCTATGTTGAACAACCTAAAGGGTTTGTGGATCACACTTTTCCGAATCATGTCTTCAAATTGCAAAAAGCACTGTATGGGTTAAAGCAGGCTCCTCGAGCTTGGTATGAACGTCTGACCTCCTTCTTACTGGGAAAAGGATTTGTTCGTGGCAGTGTTGATCGGACTCTGTTTATACTGAGAAAGAATAATGATGTTCTTCTCGCCCAAGTCTATGTGGATGATATAGTGTTTGGATCGACGTGCCCAAGTCTTTCTGAATCTTTCTCTCAATTAATGAGCTCTGAATTTGAAATGAGTTTAATGGGAGAACTGAATTTCTTTCTTGGCTTACAGGTCAAACAGTTTGATCATGGAGCTTTCATTTCTCAAACAAAGTATGCTAAAGAACTGGTTAAAAAATTCGGTCTCAGCACTTCCAGTGGTCAAGATACTCCCATGGGTGAGAGGGTACGTCTTGGTAAGGATATTATGGGTAAGTCTGTTGATATTCGTGAATATCGGAGTATGATTGGTAGTCTTTTGTATCTCACTGCTAGTCGTCCAGATATTTCTTATAGTGTTGGGGTATGTGCAAGATTTCAGGCTAACCCTAAAGAATCTCATCTCATTGCGGTTAAGCGTATTATTCGGTATGTTGCTAGCACTCTTGACTACGGGTTATGGTTCACCAGAGATACGAATAGTGTTGTGGCAGGTTATTGTGATGCTGATTGGGGTGGTAATCTTGATGATCGTCATAGTACCAGTGGTGGCTGTTTCTATGTTGGGAATAATCTTGTTTCCTGGCATAGCAAGAAACAATCATCTGTATCCATCTCTTCATGTGAGGCTGAGTATATAGCCGCAGCTAGTGCATGTACTCAACTTCTGTGGATGCGTCAGATGCTTCGGGATTATGGCATTCAACAGCAGGCGATGGACCTGTTCTGTGATAACACCAGTACCATTAGCATTTCCAAGAATCCGGTTCAACACTCACGCACATAGCATATTGACATTCGTCACCATTTTCTTCGTGAGGCGGTTGAAAAGGGTGATATAGTAATGGAGTTCATTCCTACTGAACATCAGCTAGCAGATATTCTTACAAAACCTCTTGATGCAGGCCGATTCCATTCCTTGCGTAAGTCTATTGGGGTTGTAACTCTTCCCTAATTGTTTTGTTACTTTCTTTTTCTCTCTGGTATTGTCATTGTGGTTAGGATGTTTAGATTCGGTGTTTTTGGTGTTTATTATTATTGTGGTTGTTTTTGAGGACATACTACCTTCTCTATTGTGTGGATTCCATTTTACAGATGTTTCTAGTTTGGCGTTCTCAACTGTCTTTGTGTCATGCATAGTTGTAGGGTTACATTATACTCTCTTCGTATTTGTAGTTTCTTGCATGATGCACGTCAATGTGGTTAACTTGATCTTTTCAATACATGTATAACTCCAGTTTTTCCATGGTTGCTTTTAATGATCGTTGTTTTTATTTTCTTTATTTTCTCACCTCTTGTAAGTGGTCAATTACTCACAAAATCCCCAGCCATTTGAATGTCTTGAGAGCATACTCATTTGGCTAAGAACCCGTTGGGGCTGTGAGGGTCATGCTCTGACGGATGCACTCAGGAGATGTTAGTTCTTGTGTTGCACGTTATCATGGTATTGCACTTCTTGAGTGTGTTTTGCCGAAAAGATGTAGGCTACACCCTACCCTCGTGTTCTGGTAAAAGATGGAGATACTTTATACTCCCACACGGGAATGGCATTTTTTTTTAAAAAAAAAAAAAAAAAAAGGGGGATGTTAAGTGTCTGTCATACTTGTCTAGTTGGAAGACAAGAAGAATACCAGTTTTTCTGAGTTTACATGCAAAAGACTTTGCAGGTATTCCTTGATCATGTTTTTTCGTTTGTTTCCGGAGGTTGGTATGGGTCTATCAGGTTCTTCTACATGCTTGCATCATTCTAGTAAGTACCATATCATGGTGTATAATGTCGTTCTTCGATTGTGCATTGTCTTAAGGTTGAGGGTTGTTTAAACTGTATTCGGTTGTAATTGGAATCCTTATGATAAGTAGGAGTGTTTTCTTGTGATGTCTCTCAATATTTGTTTTTGGAGTTATGTGGTTTATTATCTAGCTGTTAGGTTGGTTTTTCCCTTCTTCAAAAAAAAAAAAAAAAAAAAAAAAAAAAATGGGTACGTACGTACGCTTTTATGACGTTCGTATGTTTGGGGGTACAGATCTTTTTTAAACGTACGAACGTTCCTAGGACGTACGAACGTGATCTTTACCAGATGTTTGGTTTTTGGGTCCCGACGTTCGAACGTCTTAACAGCGTACGAACGTCTGTCATACAGTTCGGCCAATTTGTGTTTAAATTCAAATTTTTTTTGACCCAAAGGCTTACTGTTACATCAATCGTGCCTCTTTCTTCTCTCTTGCACGAACATAGGAAGTCTTCACCTTCTCTCAGGGTTTTTTCTTTGGTCTTTCTCTTCTTCTTCTTCTTTGGTGGTTGTTTATTGCTTCTCTCAAGCAGCTTGTTTCTATTTCTTTGGTATTGAGCATGTTCTTGGATATTGCTATTTTCATATTAGTTCAAGTTGGTTTCTTTGTTTTGCAGTATTTTTTTTGGTAATGGACCTCTTATTGGGCCCATGATAGGTTTACCCCTGTTTCCCCTATAAATAGGGGAGTCTTCTCCTCTTTTACTCCTATTGTATCTTCTTATCTCTTGCTAGTTCTATCTTTGTTCTTCAGAATTTTCTATGGCAGAATTTGCACTTCATGGAGTTTTTGTTCCGGGTGTTGGGTATGTATCGTTTATGGTCATGGAGTACAAAAACAATGCTAAGGTTTGTCGTTTATGTCGCGTTCCTCATGGGTATGACTATGATCATCGACCTTTACTTCCTTCATGCATGGTTCATGTCAATCATTGGGAGAGGCTACCGGGACATCTTCAGAATCACATCTTGGAGTTGGTTGGATACCCGAAGGTTTCAGGACTTGCTGCTCCTCTTACCGACTGTGGCTTGGACAGCAGAATTGGGGAGTTATTTTGTACGAGTGCTGATAGTCCTGTGCACGCTCGGTGGAATAGCTATTCGGCTCGTGCGAAAGCTTTATGTCCTATCTTAAGCTTTATGTTCATATGATCGCTCGGTGGATTAGACTTCGGCTCGTGTGGAAGATTACTTCTCCAAGCTTCGTTAATTCAAGCATTATTTTTTTTATGTTTATGGATTTTTCTGTTTGGTTATTAGTTGACTTTCTGAACTTTTAACAGTTGGATTAGTTTTATATTTTTATCTGTCTTGTATTCTTTGTTTGGTTTTGATTTCTTTTTCTTGGTTATTGGTTTATTATTGTTCTTTTCCTTTGTTGGTTGGTTATTTTGTTCACTTGTTGTGACAAAAAGGGGGAGATTTATGACTCTAATTTCTAACAATCGTCTCTTTCTTGTTAGGGTATTCTTGGGTCATGTTTCAGGTATGCTACATGTATGCGGGGAGTGAACGTGTTGATGTTTTAGGAGTTATACAGTTATGGGGGAGCTCGTGTGTCAAAATTTTGGAGCTCATGAAGTATGGGGGAGTTGCTCGAAGGAACTTCTGTTGAATCCTTGATTGCTTCGGAAATTTCTAGTTGTTTCCGTTCGATCTCTGATGGTTAAAGCTGGATAACAAGAATTGGTGACTTGTTATGTGTTTCTATTTTGAGTGATTTTGTAGGCATGTTTTATAAATGCCATGGTTTGGGATTGTAAGCACGTTTTATAAGTGCTATTAGAGTCATAGGTTTTTGTCACAAAATCAATGTCAAAGGGGGAGATTGAAACCGGCACGAAGTGGTTTGACATTAATTTTGTGACAAAGTGTCTTTGGTTATCTCGCCTTGAATTCATTGTTAGGAAAATCAAGATGTACGCATGGTCGTCTCGTGTCCTTGTGTCTCTTAGGTCTGTCCAGGAGAAGTTATTGGGTTATGGACGTACGTACCGAGTTAGGACGTACGTACGTCCACTGAAGCAGCAAACATCTTTTGGTCAGGACGTACGTACGCTGTTAGGAAGTTCGTACGTCCAAGTAGGCAACAGACGTGTTTTCGTATGGAGACGTACGTACCGAGTTAGAGCGTTCGTACGTCATGTTAGGCAGCAGGCTTTTTTTTGTGTGGCGACGTTCGAACGTCATATCGACGTACGAACGTCCAAAGTCGGTTTGCACTGTTTCGGCCCATTTTCCTAGGTTTTCAACCCTAAGTATAAATAGGGTTTCTCTTCCATAGAACAAAGCAGTTCTTTGGCCGTCCATCCTTCTTCTAGTTCATGTGTTTTGGTTAGGTTTTTGATATTGAAATTGTTTGTGGCTATTGAACTCAATTCCCTTTCTTCCCCCTTTTCTCAATTCATATCTTTGTGATCTTTAAGAGTTATTGTGATTTCGGCTTCGAGTCTTCTTGTGTGTTCATCAAGAAGTCGAGTGTCTTGTGCGTACATCAAGGTGCTCTGGTGAAGTCAAGGTGTTAGAGATAACCAGGAGTATCAACTCGCAGTGAGTGCAGGTAGTTGATAGGTTTGTACATCTCTTTTCATCTAGTGGATTATTTTGTTGTCGCGAGGACAACCGTGGACGTTTCCCTGTTTGGGTTTTACCACGTTCAAAATCTCTGTGTGTTATTTACTTTCTGCGTATTGTTTGTTTGCTTGTTTGAATTCACATTTGTTATACTAGCACTATTTGTAGTTTCTCAGCTCAAAGTGCTCGAAGAAAGAGTGAACGTTCTAAGCAATGTGAGTTTTTGTATACAATGGATGGAATAATGAATGAAAATTCACAACCATTACAAGCTGGAGAATATCAAAGAGGCAAAGGAAAATAACCTATTATTGAAAATGATGATGTGGATGAACTTATAGTTGAAGATGATGAGATTACATATTATTTGTATGGTTCTTCATCAACTGGAGATTCGACCCGTGAAAACCAAGTTATGAAACGATACCCTATCAAGTAAGTTAATCCTACATATTAATCGCAAAACACATATTCAGATTAATTATATATTCAGGAATACGTTAGTCTTAATTTTTATGCAACTACAGTTATTTTATGGTCTCACCATTGGGTTAAAACCTACTACAGTCGTAATCAATTTAATCAATAAGGTTTTTTTATCCTGAAATTAGATTTACTGACTCCACAATCAGATCGCTTCCTTGCCTTAATTTGGTGACCTCTCCCTCTTAAAGTAGTAAAGCACAAGTCTAAAATAAGACCAATTAAGGCCAGAATTGACAGACACACTACTGCATAATAGTTTAATAGCAAGTTCCCCTGATTTGTAAGTCCATGAGCCAATCTTTTCCCTTTACAAGCGGAAAGTTCCATCGAGCCTAATGTTGACAGAAACATTAATTGTGAAGTATGATGTTCTGAAATCAGCTGATAGCTGCTAGGTTCATTAGTCGAGTCCAATCTTTATTTCTTACACAAGTTTATTTATTAAACATTAATGCTGTTGATGCTGCTAGGTTCATTAATCGAGTCCAATCTTTAATCTTTAAACATTAATGCTGCTGTTGATGCTGCTAGGTTCATTAATCGAGTCCAATCTTTAATCTTTAAACATTAATGCTGTTGTTGCTGCTGCTAGGTTCATTAATCAAATTGGTATGGTAGAAATGGTCTACACAATCTCATTTACATTTCATGATCTGTTTCCCAGGATCCTATTTTTATTTATTAAACTCTTTCCCATGGAGCAACAACAAACTAGACCTCCTCCCGGCCAAAGTTAGATTTACTGGCTCCATAATAAGATTGTTTCCTTCCATGAGCCAATCTTTTCCCTCTACAAGCAGAAAGTTCCACCGAGTCTAATGTTGCAAGAAACATTAATTGTCAAGTCTAATTTTTTTTCTTAGACAAGTTTATTTCTTAAACATTAATGCTGCTGCTGCTGCTGTTCATTAATCGAGTCCGATCTTTAATCTTTAAACATTAATGCTGCAGCTGCTGCTGCTGATAGGTTCATTAATCAAGTTTATTTAAATATTTCTTAAACATTAATCGAGTCCAATCTTATATTAGTAGTTAATCTAATGCTGCTGCTGCTACAGCAGGAAAAAAGAACTAATGTTTATTTTCTTAGACAAGTTTATTTCTTAGATAAGCAGGTTCTTCTTCTTCTTCTTGACCAGAAAAATTATTTCTTAGACAAGTTTATTTTCTTTTAATTTTTAGATTTGAGAATTATGTTTAAGAACTAATATTTTTCTCCATTTGTTGATTTTTTCCAGAGAAAGGACAAATATGGAAGGAAATGATTGTACTACTGTTGTTCATCCTGTAGGTGATTCTCATTACGATACTATATTAGAAGATGAAATTCACATTCCAATCGATCCAGTAGAAAATGTTCCAAAAGAAAGACATTATCTTGGGAAAATGGATGTCATATGTCCATCATGTTCTGCTTATCATTGGTTAGATGAACGATTGACTAAATCCACTAAAAAGAAGTCATTCTTCGGTATGTGTTGCCTGCAAGGAAAGATAAAGTTGCCACTACTTACACCATTGCCTTCTGCTATTAAATTGCTATACGAAGGGAGAAATTCACTGGCAAGGTCTTTCAGGAAAGATATTAGATCCTATAATGCTGCTAATACCTTCTCCAGTTTGGGTGTTTCGATGGACAAACGTATTCTAAAAGGTCTAGGACCAACTTCTTTCACAATTCATGGTCAATTGTCCCATCAAATTGGATCGTTGTTACCGGAATCAGACAAATCTCCAAGTTATTCATAGCTATATATTTATGATCCTCATCTTGCATTGGAATGCCGACAGAAAAAGAACCTGCACTTAAATCCAGCTATTCTGAAAATAATTCAAGAAACTCTATTGGAATCAAATGAGTTGTGCAAAATATACAAAGGTGCGTATGATGTTCTGAAATCAGCTAATAGCAATGGCGGTGAAAGTATACCTATAAGGTTAGCTTATACGCCCACTACTGATCCTAGACGCTATAATCTCCCAACGTCTGAAGATATTGCTGTTATTATTCCTAGGGATGAGACTGAACCGACTTCGAAGCGAGACATAATACTGTACCTGAAGAATAACAATCTCGAAAGAATAAGCGAGTGCCACCCACTGTATTTACCGTCACACTATGTCTTACTCTTTCCAACTGGAGATCTTGGTTGGTCTACAGATATGAAACATTGGGATGTCAAGAACGAACAGTATTTTACAGTTACAGGTAAAGAAAAAAAGAATAGATTGACTCAGCTTCATTATTTCTGCTATCACTTATTTGAGAGAACGACTGAATATTCTGCTTTATTTCGAGCTGGCCTTTTGTTCCAACAATTTATTGTAGATGCCTGGGCGTCCTATGAACAAAATCGATTATATTGGATTAGAACACACCAAGCTGATCTGCGCTGCGATGTATATAGTGGATTGACAGATATTGTTACCACTGGTCACAATCCTAATGACATTGGGAAAAAACTCATTCTACCGTCCACTCATTTAGGCAGTCCAAGGCATATGTATGAAATCTACCAGGATTCTATGGCGATTACCAGATACTACAAACATCCAGATATATTCATGACGGTGACTTCTAATCCAAAATGGCCAGAAATTCAGAATGAGCTTAAGCCAGGTCAAGCTGCATTAGACGTCCTGATTTAGTTGCACGTGTGTTCGAGCTTAAAAGAAAAACAATTATGCATGAAATAGAAAATAAAAGATTATTTGGAAGAGTTGTTGCAAAGGTGTATACAATAGAATTTCCAAAACGCGGCCTTCCACATATGCATGCATTGCTTTTTCTTCACCCTGAAGACAAAATCAGGACGACAGATCAAGTGGACAGAATTGTTAGTGCTGAGTTCCCTGATCCTATAAAACATCCAGCTTTGTTCGAAGCTATCAAAAAATGCATGGTTCATGGTCCCTGTGGTACTCGCAACATGGAATCAGTATGTATGGAGAACAAGGTTTGCAAGTCTAGATATCCAAGAGAAAATGTAAATGATACCAGAATAGATGTGGATGGCTACCCAATCTATAGGCGAAGAAAAACTGGTAAAAGTTATCATGTTAGAGGACACCTGGTTGATAACAAAGATGTAGTCCCATACAATCCTCATTTATCAGAAATGTTTGATTGCCACATTAATGTGGAAATTTGTGCATCAGTAAGGGCAGTCAAATATATTCACAAGTACATTTACAAAGGCCATGATAGAACCACAATGGTGGTTGGGGCGGAAGATGATGAAATTCAACAGTATCTTGATGCTCGATATGTAGGTCCTACTGAAGCAGCATGGAGATTATATGGATTTCGAATACATGAAGAACTACCATGTGTCACTAGACTTGCGCTTCATCTGAAAGGTATGCATGTGTGTGTCTTCAATCCTAACGACACGCCAGAACAAGTAAAAGAAAAGGCTAAAAATCAGAAATCATCTTTGACTGCATATTTCGATTGGTATGAAAAAAATCCTACTACTAAAGCTTATACTTACCAACAATTCCCTGAACATTTTAGATGGTGCAAAGATAACAAGAAATGGACACCAAGAGTTACTTCGGCCTTTTCTATTGGTCGGATGTATTTTGCCAATCCGAATTCTGGTGAAAGGTTTTACCTTAGGTTACTATTAACCGTTGTGAAATGACCATCGTCATTTGAATCCTTATATAGTGTGGATGGCATCGAACATAAGACATACAGAGAAGCATGCATTGCTCGTGGTCTTCTAGAAGATGACAATGAATGGGACAAATGCCTAGAAGAAGCTGTAATAATGAAAACTGGTCATCAGGTACTCGCAATTTATGTTTAAATTCTTTTTATATGTCTAAATATTAAAACTGTTTTATCTAAATATGGAAACTGTTTATTGTTGCATCTATAGCTATAAACACTGTTGCATCTATATCTACAGTGTAGCATCTGGACATGTTTACCAAGTGCACCGAGCTACTTTAAGATCTCGATACCCAGATAGACAACTCAATCCCATTGTTGTTGCTGTTAAAGTTACGCATTCTGGTATCAAGGAATCAATTAAGAGTGATTTTATTATTATCGAGTCCTTTGCCAACACACACCATAACAGTCCCTAATAATTTACCCTTCCACCTGCTGCACTGTAGCCTTCAGTTTCATTGAATAATATACTTACTGATGTATCCCCTTGCTATTTTACTTTGCAGAAAATAATTATTAAATTCCATATATTTTGTTTATTGAAAATCAGCCACTAATTCATAGTTTTTACATGGTAAACAGGTACGGAGATTATTCTGTTTGATCCTAACTGAATGTAATCCTTCTCGACCGGAAATTCTATGGGAGAAAAATGCTTTAAAAATATGTGACGACTTGCCGTACCAACTGAAAACAAAATTTGGCATTCAAGATCCCAGTGATAGTGATGTTTGTGACTATGGGTTGTTCTTAATGAACGACTACTTGCTAGAGAGTGGTAAGACATTATTAGATTTCCCAAACATGCCTTTACCGTGTAAAACATGGAATGAAGTAGTTATCAACTGTTTCATTACAGAGCATCAGAATTTCGTGTATCAGGGATTATATGAAAAGGCTCAAGAAAAAGTTGCAAAATTTAATACTGAACAACTAAATGCCTATACAGAGATTACAAATTCTGTTCGTAATGATAGTGGACAAGTATTTTTCCTAAGTGGTCCGGCTGGAACAGGAAAAACGTTCGTCTATAATACTGTAGCAGATACATTGAGAAGTGAAGGTCATATTGTGATAATGGTTGCTTCATCAGGAATTGCATCTTTATTATTGACAGGAGGAAGAACAGCTCATTCTACATTCAAAATTCCATTTGAAGTTCTAGACGACTCTGTTTGTTCAGTCACAAAGCAAACAATCCATGCAGAATTATTCAAGAGAACGAAACTGATTATATGGGATGAAGTACCAATGCAACATAGGTTCTGCGTGGAAGCTATTGATCGTACACTAAGGGATATTCGTGAAATTAAAGAACCGTTTGGAGGAGTTACAGTTGTTCTGGGCGGTGACTTCAAACAGACTCTCCCTGTCATTACTAAAGGAACTAGACAAGAAATTGTTTGTGCATGTCTAACAAAATCACATTTGTAGAGTGGTGTTAGACTCTTAACTTTGGTTAAAAATATGCGACTGAACAGTAATGATACTGAAAATGTCAAGTTCGCAGATTATTTGATTGAGGTAATTTTCAAATTTCAACAATATTTGTTATTTTCATATCTAGGTAATTTTTAAATTTCAACAATAGTTCTTATGTTTTTATCTACGTTTAAACCTTTGCTTATTATACCCTTAATATTATAATTTACAGATAGGAACAAATCCTAAAGAAGATGTGGAATTGCCTTCAGAGATCAAAAGGTGTAAGAGTACCATGGATCTTTTGTTTAAAGTTTACCCCAATCTGAATGTGGAAGAGGTAGCTACCGAGACCTACTTACATGAACGATCTATTCTCTCTGCTCGCAATGATGATGTAGCTACTCTTAATGAATTAGCAATAAATCATTTTCTCGGTGAATTACATGAGTACCTAGCTGCTGATAAAGCCATTGAAGATGATCAACCAATCGAGAATAGGGGAAACAGTATATCAAACGAGAATATGCAAGCACTGGATCTACCGAGTCTTCCACCATTCAAACTCCAACTTAAAGTTGGTTGTCCAGTAATGTTACTACGGAACCTTCAACCGAGAGATGGTTTATGTAATGGGACGCGTCTAATGGTTGTCCAGTTTGCTACAAGAGTTATAGAAGCAAAGATACTTAATGGTAGCCATGCTGGAAATTATGTATTCATACCACGTATAACTCTTCAACCATCTGTTTCAGAAACGCCTTTCCAAATGGCACGACGACAATTCCCAGTTCGATTGGCATTTGCAATGACTATTAATAAGTCACAAGGACAATCAGTTAAGTATGTGGGTATAGACTTGCGAAACCATGTCTTCAATCATGGCCAATTATATGTGGCATTATCAAGGTGTACTTCTTCCAATCGAATATCTGTTCTCCTAGGGAATGAAGATGATGACAAAACAACCAATGTTGTTTATCCTGAAATTCTTCTCTAATTGATTACAGGTATGACCAGATTACTCATTCGTAAAGTACTATTTTCCTCAAGTTTAATACGTATTCTATCTCTCATTTCTATTTAAATCTTTCTCCAGTTTCTGGTTTGATGACTTTAGAATTTAAATTTTTGTAATGGCATTAAATGCTTGGTAACGGTGAGACCATTTTGCAAACGTTTCGAAAGATTTGGGACCAAATTGACCAATTTAAACTTTAGGGACTCAACTGAAAATTTGGACAAAGTTAGGGGACAAACTTTGGAGGTGCCCAACATTAAACAATCTGTAACGTGTTATATGCTTGGGTTTGAATTTTATTTAGCACATACCCAAACCTCAGTTTAAACTCCTTCCATTATGTTGTTGACTGAATTATTTGCATTTTGCCTTTTATTTTTTCAGGTTGCAAATTATTTTAACTTTCCAGATTGTGGCAAAGATCATCAAACAGTAGACTACAGAAGAAACTCAACATCAAGAATGATTTCAGTCCAGAGCAAGAAAAGGTTAGGAAGGACAACCGGTGGGCCTTTGAATGAAGGACTGAGATAGAGTGTAATTTGAGTGGACGGGATCATCATTTTATTTCCATTGAAAATAGTTACTTTTGTCTAGAGTTTTGGGCTATTTGATAGATACTGGTTAGGGAAGAACTTTTAATACTCTGCCAATTTGTAAATATCTAATACTAATTTTATTTAGTTTATATTAATTGATATTGATGTGATATGATTCTGATATCAACTACCTAATGATAATTGCCCCTATTTTGTTCATACTTTTGTAATGTCTGTTGGTGTTAGTGCAGTTAATAACTCCACAAGGGATGTTTATTATATGTTTGTTCCATATGTCCCTGAGGAAGTATTTGTTTTGGTTTTGAATATATATGTTTAGTTTTAGTCATTCCGAATTTGGATGTTGTTTTTCAGTTTTGTTCTCTGGCTTCGTTCTGGGATGCATATTGTATTCATCAATCAACCTCTTATTATAGAACCTGTTACTATATGATCATTGAGATGTAATTTTAAAAACCTAAAAATATACAAATGATTTTTTTTTTTAATCAAAAACAAATTTTATTGATAAAAATTTGAGAAATTATACAAAGTTAGAGGACAAACGAGCTACAAACTACGCTGTGAGCCTCTATTATTATTATTATTATTATTATAAGTAAGCGAGGTTAACTTAACGGGAGCCCTCCCCCTAAATTGTTGGAAATACTAATTATGGCTGCTCAAAAGCTACATAGACGACTTTCAATGCTTAGAGCAAATAAAAAAACATACATACGACAAAAATGCAATGTTATGTAAACTGTCAATACAAACTACAAACACGTTGCTCCGAGTTTGGTCTTGATATAGAATATTTTAAGTATAATGATATATCCAAGATTTAATTAATTTTTAATGCTTTCTTTCTTATTCTTTTAAAACATCCTTGACAGTAGTAGAATTCCCAGTCCAATTATTACCAAGAGTGCAGACTACGGGATTGCAACTTCAAGTTCAACCAACTCTAAATCATATATCAACTAATCAAAAAAAAAAAAAAAATATATGATCGTCAAATTTTAATCGAACAGACAAAATATTTTGATCTAAATTAAAATTTACTATGCAGTATAAAATTAATTGACAATCGTGGCAGCGCCACGGGTTTTACTAGTAACTTAATAATACACCAAAAAACCAACAAAATTATAAAACATTTAAAACAAACTGATTCATAATAGTCCAACAAGGTCCAATACAACTTAAAAGTAAAAGTCAAACAAACAAAACAAAGTTTGGCCCAAACTCCAAAACACTTCTTCCAAACTCTGCCAACTTCTTCTTCTTCTTCCAAGCTACTGCAACTCTACAACATACAAATACAAATACAATGAATGTT
Source organism: Aquilegia eximia (assembly GCA_023053565.1). Taxonomy (NCBI): domain Eukaryota; kingdom Viridiplantae; phylum Streptophyta; class Magnoliopsida; order Ranunculales; family Ranunculaceae; genus Aquilegia; species Aquilegia eximia. The sequence goes on from JALIGU010000011.1 coordinate 3,371,188, forward strand.
AGCAAATTCAAAAATTAAATTAATCCAAAGTTCCTTAACAAACAAACATACCAACAAAATTAATAATGAATTCATGTAAACATTGTGTTTTATTTATCAATCTGGAATTTTGGGGGTTAATCTTATTATATTAAAATCAAGAATCATAATCGAACAAATGATTTTACAACAAAATTTTGCTGTATAGCTACTTAGCTAGACAAATGCTACATGTTTCTTCTTTAAATTGAATAAGTCAAGAACATTATATATAAAACGACTAATTTTAAGGAAAAAAACTATATAAGAAAAAATTATATTAAAAATCACAAATTATTTATTATTATGTTAAATGAATTGGACTAATTTTAAGAAAAAACTTTCTACCTTGAATGAAACGAACACCGAGGTTGTTGAGATGATCAATTCCTCTTCTTACAAGTTCTGAACAAAGTGGAGAACCCACAAATCCAAGACTACCTGTAACTACAAATCTATTAGCGGGGTTGGTGTCTTGGTGAAAATAAGAAGATGAATGGGGGTTCAAGAATAACAACTCAACATGATTCGAAGATGAAGACGATAATTGATGAATTGAAGTGTTGTTCTGGACTTCTGGTGAACTGGTGGTGGTGGTGATGGTGGTGGCGGCGGAGATCGAACTTGAGAGAGAGGGAGATAGCTTGAAAAAGTCTGAAAACGATTAAGCCTAAAACCCTAGTGTTTTTTTATCAAGTGAGCCCAGTTGCATAATAGTAAATTAGCAATTATATTATTTTAAAAAAAAATATTTATTTACTTCGGTTTGGATCGGTTTAAACCGAACAAAATAAACAAGAACTGAAACTGGACTGAATATGCTCGGTTTAGGTTCGGTTTCATTCGGTTCTTGGTCAACAAAGTTTTGACCAGTTTTTGACCAGTTATTCCGGTTCGGTTTTCCGGTTTTCTGCCCACCCCTAGTTTGCATGTAGCTCAGACTCTACAGATGCAAATTGATGTACAAAACAAACTTCATGGACAGATTTCTAAAGTTGGTTTTTTATCTAAACTTTAATCTTTTGATTCATCGTTACCTGAATACTATTCTTATCGTTTCTTAGGTTGAACCCTTGCCATTTCAAAACCCTGCAATGCAATGGAGGAAGCTACTATGGCCGAATGAAGCTTCTTGAGGACCAGCAGCAAGCTACGGCACGCATTGATGACCTGAACCTGGAGCAGGCTAGGGCACACATTGATGACCTGGAGACTGAGCGTCGATCTTCAAAGGAAAACCTGTCCATGGATATTCAAATGGTTATGATCAAAATGGAGATCGATATAGAGGATGGTGGGAGTGGTTGGGAAACTGCAACTCAAGTCTCAAGCTGATGAGAGAGGCTAAAGCATAGTCTAGAAGGAAGTGACACTGAAACGTTTATTTTATACAAGAATTTAGCAAGGAAAAACCTAATTGTTGCTGCGTGGTTGCTACCCAAACATTATTGTTTTCAGTCAGATTACAAAATTGCTTAATTTTCTACTACTTTTAACATTTAGTATATCTTCATTTTTAAGGCATTTACTAAACATTCTAAACTTGGTGCCCTTGCAAGGACTATAAGTAACATCAAGAGGTTTTCAACAACATTCAAAGAACACAAGCAATGGCATCACTAGCACATGATCCTTCAGGCAGCTAACGGGGTGTGATGAGTGGTCAAAACTCACAATTATTTGTGAGAGGGGTGTCCGCCCAAGCCTGGTTACGACACAGGGCACTCCAATTTGTACCAATCTGATCCCTATTTCAATCCCCCCCCCCCCCCCCACCACCTTTGTAACCTGCTTTTAGGTTCATCACCACCACTAAATAAACATTAAAAAAAAAAAAAAAAAAAAAAACATAACTGCTAGCTCAGTTGGTTTGTTATCCCTCTCAAACACTCCCACGAGTGAGAGGTTCTGAGTTCAATTCCCATCAACAGTGTTTGGGGGAATTTCTCATGTAATTCTTAGGTGGGTCAGCCTTCGGGCCTGGTTCGAGATTAGGAGGCCCATGCTCTTATGATGATGATATGTGGTTAGGTGTTCTCCCATGATGATGATGTGGCTAGGTGTTCTTCAGCGAAAGCAAGTCCCTGAGTAGCAGAATTGCTCGAGTTGCAAGGTGGCGGTGTGGACACTTAGGTAGTAGCATCAGTAGCCTTCGGGCCCTGTCTTTGTAAGCCTTCGGGCCATGATTAATATACCAAATTTTTTAAAAAAAAAAAAAAAAAAAAAAAAAAAAAATGGCATCACTAGCACAATTTTCTGATACAGCTACTCTATAAGAGGTAATTTCATTTTTGCCTTGCAGTTGTCTGAAACCTTTATTTTGCTATAAATTAATTTATAAATAAAAAATTCAATTCTCTGTACTTAATTTAAGAATTCCTCCTGCCCATTTTTTTTTTCTTTTCCTACTCACATTAGAACATTAACTGAACATTATAAATTCAATCCCATTGCGACCAATCACCAATGTGATACTGCAAATCTGCAATATCTGTACGCAGATCTTCAAAACCAATGTGATACTGCAATATCTGTAACTTCAAGAACACTCAGATCAGAACACCCACAGACTAAGAAATAGATCTCTACCCATTTTATATGTATTGCATTGCCTGCAAGCTGCCTGAAGAAGTTTTATACCTATTTTGTGAATCAAACTGCAACCCACAAAGCAGCTGGCACACCTGGCCGCAAGTGCCGAACAGCCGAAGGCAAGGGTCAGCTGCTAGCATGTAATTAGAGATGATAAACAAAATCAAACTAGTACACATGCTGGCACAACCCCGATGATGACCTGTATGAGTTTGTGCTTATATAGGATGGGTGAGGCTTTATTTCTTGACGAAATGAATGTGACAAAAAACACAAAATAATGGAAAATTTTGTATTTTACTACATGAGTAATGCTGCTTTCTCTGTGATATTCCAGACCTGATTATCTATTTAACTACATCTATTTGCTCTTCTTTTCCTTAATGAGTGCCTTGTTTATGGAAGGAACTACACCACCTCCGGGGATTATTGCTTTAACTAGTACATCAAGTTCCTCGTCCTGTCTAATCGCTAACTGCAGCTGCCTTGGAGTAATGCGCCGAACTTTAAGGTCCATGCACGCACAACCTGCCAACTCCAATAACTCTGCTGCAAGGAATTCTAAAACAGCCGCTGTGTAAACAGCTGCAGAAGCCCCAAAACGCATTTTTCCAACACTTCCTGCTTTCAAATAGCGGTGGATCCAGCCTACTGGCATCTGAAGACCGGCTCGATCAGAACGGGAAACCGGCCTCTTTGTGTACGCCTTATCACCTTTTCTTGCCCTTACCACCTAAACAAAGAACAAAGAGAATTATTCTCCAAAAAATGCAATCCAATATTAGAAATTTAAAATGAAAATAATGGGTCTGTTTGTGTGCGAGTGTGTAACTCAAGGTGTATGATTGACCTTCTAACGTGAAAGGACTGCATGACTTGTTTTATACAGGAACAGCGTAAACACATCTGGGAGGTACAGAAGAAGAAGACTCCAGCTATGTCAGAGACAACTTATCATGCAACAAAACGGATCCTTCAAGTCCCATGCGAACCTTATCCTTGTTCTTAGCTATAATTCTGTGTGCTAAAGGTTCACCTTTTCTTGCCCAGAGCTCCTAAACAAAGAACAAAGAGATTTAAATGCAATGCAACATTTAAACAGATTAAAAAAAAAAATTAAAATGAAAATAATGGGTTTGTTTGGGTTATCTCATCCTTAACAAATTTTAAAAAAACAAACGTGAGTACATGTAACTCGAGGTTTAATGGCGGTGTGTTTGATTGACCTTCAAAGTGTCCAACATTTTTGGCATGCCAGTATTATTCTGTACATGCAGAGCATAAACTACAACTGGCAGTAACAGAGGTACTTTACCTCTGCGCCAGAAGAAGAAGAAGACCCCAGCTGTGTCGAAGATGGGTTATCACGGTAAATAATGGATTCTCCTTGGACCAGGCAAACCTTATCCTTGTTCTTAGCTATAGTTCTGTGGATTAAAGGTTCACTTGCTTCGTTTCCTGCCACTGGCTCCTAGTAAGAAAGAACAAAGAGGAATTAATCAATCACGAAAAAAAGAAATACAAACAGGCCCATCTTTCTCACTAGAGCTGCTACAAACCTTATTCTTGTTCTTAGCTCAGGTTCTCAGTGCTAAAGACTCATTTGCATTTCCTGCCATTGGCTCCTAGCAAGAAATAAAAAAGAAGATTTATTCAATCACAAAATAATAATACAATTCTTATGGAACATATAATGCCAATGAAGAAACCTGTAATACCAACTTGAACTTAATTCTTATGGAAAATATAAACAATAATGTTTCAAATATACCAACCTGAGCAATAGATGCTTTCAAAGATGGCCAGAAATCCTGAATGCATGCAATAACCTGTGCTATAACATTCCGTGTTTTTGGTAAGGAAGCATCTTTAGATGGGGGGTGGAAAACCTTGGATTCAATCTCTTGGTATTTACCACCCAAGAGAGCATGGACACAGGCATATAGAGAATCTGCTGTCGAGTTGAGTTCGTACCCGCCTTCCAAGCATAAGACAACTCTCCCACATGCATCAACTTCTCCGTCATAGTAAAGTATCCAAACGGTGTAATTTTACACCCTCCCATTTCATCACCAATGGCTGTAAGAAAATATAAGAAAACAAATTGATTCAAAACAGATAGTGTTTCGTACAAAAAAAAACAACTAAGATACTAATTGAGAAAGAAATTCAATTTCAAACCAAATTCCACCACCTGTGCCACAACCAATCTTCTATAATCCACACACACACACAGCCAATCAAAATTCAATTTCAAACCAAATTCCACCACCTGTGCCACAACCAAAATCAATTTCAAGCACACACACAGCCAATCAAAATTCAAACCAAATTCCACCACCTGTGCCACAACCAATCTTCTATAATCCACTCTCCTCCACTCACAAAAATAAAATAAAATTGCAGCTACAGTTTCAAAATAGCCTAATTTAAAGAAAGAAGTTGTTTATTTAATTAGTGAAGATACATAACAATCATTGTATCATCTCCAAGACAGAAAAATGTGTTAATAGCAAAATAACTGAAGCTCAGAAAGCATAATCACTTCTGTAAAGTTCAGTACACACATCTCTACTTGTAAAAGAAAGAAAAACGTTGCAATATAAGATGAAAAAACCATAGAGACATTACAACAAAGTTGCTGATCGAAGACTAGAAAACTATGGTTTCTGGTTGTCAGTACTGTATAGAGTCTTTAGGTATTTCCTTTTATGGTTCACCTGACAAGGTTTTTTCAACACATTCTGATCAGGATTGGATTTTGAATTTCTATTTTATCAAAAAAAAAGAAAGAATACCTGAATCAAAACCTGCAGACACAATTATCAGATCAGGCTCGAAATCATTTAGAACTGGGATCAAGACTTGATCCCAGATCATAGCGTAGTCACTATCACCAAACCCTTCACCAGTTAATCTTTTCCACTTTTTTCATAGGGAAACAGGTCCGTCCTGCACAAAAATAATAATAATATTACAATTAATAAAGCTAAGCCATGTCAATCATGTCTGTGTACAACATAGGCATATAAAAGTGGCTACAACAAAAAATAGAAGAAGTCGAAAAAATCAACAGAAACTTCATTCCTTTATATGCACAAATAGTTTTTGGTGACGTAGATACTATTATATCGTATAGGCTTTGTCCCTTTAATTACATCCTTAAGCTCGGCTAAATAACAATTATAGTGACTTAGCCTTAGATCCGCTTCTTTTGCTAGAACACCTATTAAGAATTTACACCTATTCAGAAAAACATAAATAAATAGTTACAATGGGATTGGTAATAAAACCTAAAATGAGAAAAATAGTTAAAAATTTAAAATTATGTAAGGGTACCTTTTTCGCATATTTTCTTTTACAAGTTTATTATAAATTGTTGTACACCGTTCTGGTTTTTCTTCACATTTACCACCATTCTCTCTATGCTCCAGCATTCGTATATCATAATATATACCAACCTTCAACTGTAGAAAAAAAATACACAAATTGATTAGGACGAGATGCTTGTAAATTAGGAATTTCAGTTTCACATCCCTTGTTATCTAAGGACAACCCTTTACACATTTGTATTAGGATGTGATGCTTGTAGATTAAGCAAACCCATATAGTTATTGTCGTTCAGTTTTTTTGGTTATGTTCAGTTTTAATACGTTGTAGAAAAACAGTCATAACTTTGTACTCGGAACTCTGAATGGTGATCTGTCTTTTGGTTTGGAAAGAGGACTCTCTCAGCTTTCCAATGGTATAAGGCACGTCATCTGGAGATACGTATTTTGGCAGAAAAACGGCTTCAAATTTCTGACAGGAAAAGTGCCTCTGGACAGCAGTTCTGACAGGTTTATTGCCTCTCGACGGTAAAGTGTCTATGGGCCTATTTTGGGCCCATAACGTGGTAAAACCTAATTTACCTTGTAATACACTATATAAAGCCATGATGGTGTAGGGAACTTAAAAGGAGTTGAAAAAGAGTTTTGGAAGCCATGAGAAACAAAAGTCTAAGGGAGTTTTGAGAGATTCAAAACTTGGAGATTTGAGGTTTGGGAGGCTTTGGCGAAAACTTGGGAGCAATCTTTGTTGGAGGATTTCTAGGTTTGTGTTCTTCTTGTAAAGGGTGTGAGGTTGAGTTGTATGAGATCTCATCTTGTAATCCTTTTGGTGGAAGATAATAAAGTTCTTTGTTTTGCTTGTGGTGGTTTATTCCACGTGAGGATTCCACCACGTTTATCTTGTGTATTGGTTTCATTTTTCTTATTACCATTACTTGTTTCTTCTAGATCTTGGGTTATTCCGCACTAGGGTTTATTGATTTATCAACGACTTTCCCAACAATTTGGTATCAAGAGCTTAGGTTGTAGAAGATGTCGGAAACGAAGTTTTCGAAGTATGATATTGAGAAGTTCGATGGAGTCATGAACTTTGGTTTATGGCAAATTCAAGTTCGGGATTACTTGGTGATGCTCGAATTGGATGATGCACTTGATAGTCCTCCTCTTGTACCGAAAAAGGGTCAAGAGAGTTTAGGAAACAATGCAGAGATGGAAGAAAAGATCGATGATGCATGGAAGAAGAAAGATCGGAAGGCAGCAAGTCAAATCCGATTGTGTCTGACGAAGAACATCCTAGTAAACGTTACTTTAAAGGAGTTTCTACGGCAAAAGAACTCTGGGAAAAGTTGGAGAGTTTGTACATGGCAAAGACGCTCACAAATCGGCTTCATCTAAATGAGCAGTTGCATCTTTTGCACATGGAGGATGGTACTTCGGTTTTTGATCATTTGTAAATTTTCAATTCGATCATTTCTGGTTTAGAATCCCTAGGAGAAGAGATTAAGGATGAGGATAAAGTTTTGCAATTGGTATGGTCACTTCCAGAGTCATATAAGCACTTGGCAACAACGTTTTTTTTTTTTTTTTTTTTTGGTTGGTAAGCGAGGTTGTGGGGACCCCTACCCCTTTTTAAATTAAAGGTGGAAACTTATATCAACAATCCGCTGTTGACGTGTTTCGAACCCACGACCTCTCCATTTTGTGAGAGGGGTGCTACCATTGAGCCACATGCTCATTCGCAACTTGGCAACAACGTTGCTTTATGGTAAATCAAAGGTTACTCTTTCAGAAGTTACAGGTTCGTTGATTTCTTGGGAAACAAGCTCAAAGAATGGTACAGGTACAAGTAGTGATTCTGGTGGAGCTTTGGTAGCACATGGGAAGAAGACAAAGGGGAAAAAACATCGTTTTTCCGGTAATTGCTATAAGTGTGGTCATCCTGGTCACTTGAGAAAGGATTGCTTGGCAGAAGATGATGGAACTAATTCGGCAAAAAGTTCCCATCATGCTAATCTAGCGGTTGCCCCTAGTGATGATGAGGGAGAGTTTTGTTTTGTGATGTCTACGTTGGTTACACAAAACGAATGGTTGTTAGATAGTTGTGCCACAGAGCACATGGGTGTTAATCGCTCATATTTTAGTCGGTATGAGGATTGTCATGGGAAGGTGTTTACAGGCGATGGCTCGGGTATACGACTAAAGGGAGCCGGTGATGTTCACTTAAAGATGTTTGATGGTAATGTTCATTCAATCCAGGCTGTAAAACACGTGTCGAGGTTAAAGTGGAATATAATTAGTTTATCTAAGTTAGATTCTGTTGGTTATAATTACTCTTGTTATGGTGGAGTAATGAAGGTATACTGAGGAAACACTTTGGTCATGGAGGGAAGCCAACGTAGAGGCTTGTATATACTGTTGGGAGAAATAGTAACCGGTCGGACCTTAGAATCATCTAAGTTGAAGATTGAGGATGCACATTCTCATGGAGATTCTAAATTAGATGGAGTTCAAAGAGTCCGGATGACAAAGAAGTGGGTTCCAAAGGTGGGTAAGTCCAAGGAAAACTTGGACTTGCATGATCATTGTTGATCGGTACCCGAAAGGGTGGAGTAAAACAAAGAATTTTGTTGGTGACCTAGAAGATCCGGTTGAATTCATACAATGGTGGCGCATTGGTAGTTTGAATTTTGGTTTATGGAGATTGGCGTTCTTTGAAGGTGTCGGCTCAGATTTGAGAATCTTCGTCAAGGTGGAGAATTGTTGTTCAGTTTTTTTGGTTATGTTCAGTTTTAATACGTTGTAGAAAAACAGTCATAACTTTGTGCTCGGAACTCCGAATGGTGATCTGTCTTTTGGCTTGGAAAGAGGACTCTCTCAGCTTTCCAATGGTATATGGGACGTCGTCTGGAAATACGTATTTTGGCAGGAAAACGGCTTCAAAGTTTTGACAGGAAAAGTGCCTCTGGACAGCAGTTCTGACAGGTTTATTGCCTCTGGACGGTAAAGTGTCTATGGGCCTATTTTAGGCCCATAATGTAGTAAAACCTAATTTACCTTGTAATACACTATATAAAGCCATGATGGTGTAGGAAACCTTAAAAGGAGTTGAAAAAGAGTTTTGGAAGCCATGAGAAACAAAAGTCTAAGGGAGTTTTGAGAGATTCAAAACTTGGAGATTTGAGGTTTGGGAGGCTTTGGCGAAAACTTGGGAGCAATCTTTGTTGGGGGATTTCTAGGTTTGTGTTCTTCTTGTAAAGGGTGTGAGATTGATTGTGTGAGATCTCATCTTGTAATCCTTTTGGTAGAAGATAATAAAGTTCTTTGTTTTGCTTGTGGTGGTTTATTCCCCGTGAGGGTTCCACCACGTATATCTTGTGTATTGGTTTCGTTTTTCTTATTATCATTACTTGTTTCTTCTAGATCTTGGGTTATTCCGCACTAGGGTTTATTGATTTATCATCGATTTTCCCAACAGTTATATCTTTCCAAGTTTATAAGAATTCTTAATATAGTGCATTTCATATTGGCTACACAAACATTTAAAGCCTTTCACAAATAAAATGTTTCAGAGTGTGTTGGATGATTTCTCTACAATGACCTGTCAAAATTCTTTTGAAGAGTGGTCATAATGCCACTCTACCTTGTGATTTTGGTGTTCTTATAATATGACTCTTGACAAACCTTGTTCACTACGGTTGGAAGCAGGTACTGATGTGGAGATTTTTTCCTTGTGCAACTCCATAATGATCTTATTTCTCGTACTTGAGGTTGTTATTAAGGTTTTGGATAAAATAGATGTAAATGAAGGGAAAATTGGCGATAACCCCCCACATTTTGACCGGGTTTGGCAAAAACCCCTTTATTGTGCCATTTTTGGCGTAAACCCCCAACCCCCCACTTCAGCAAAATTTTGCCCCATTATACCCTTAATTCAAAGAAAGAAAATTTCGACAACTTGTTGGTAACAAATATCGACATCTAATCGATTCAACAAATTCTGCAACACACCAGTGAATATTTGGGGATGTCTAGATGAATCTATGTTTTTAAAAGGTTCTTGAAGATATTTAAGAGCTAAAGTTGTTCATGGTTTAGTTACTAGTAGTGATGTGGATAGAGATTTTTTGTCCAATTTTCCACTTCATGATCATCAATGGCAAATTGTTGGAAGTTTGAAAGGGCAGATCTCACAAAGAAGTCGAGAGAGATTCGATTTTTTTTTTTATGGTTTTACTTGAGGGGACAGATCTCGTAACGGAACATAGCTTCTATCTATTTTCTTCTGTTAAGTCAGTTTTGGGGGTTTAGGCAACCAGGGTATAATGGGGCAAAATTTTGCTGAAGTGGGGGGTTGGGGGGTTTACGCCAAAAATGGCACAATAAAGGGGTTTTTGCCAAACCCGGTCAAAATGTGGGGGGTTATTGCCAATTTTCCCGTAAATGAATAATCATAGAAAAAATGAATGGTGACGAACAATTACACCAATTAATACGACAGACAGTCAGACACCATGATAGCAATATGTGAAACCAAGGGCATACTAGCATAGATACTTCCAACAAGTGATTTAAATATATTTGCTAGATATCAGACATTCAGTCGAAAAGTTAAAGCTTAAATGGCCATAAAGCGTAAAGAGATGGAAAAAAATAAAAATAAAACATTAAGGCTAAATACCGTGTAACCCAAGAAGTAAGGATTTATATGAATACCCGTTGTCTAGCTTCTTCAGGATTCATATACTTCATTATTCCTTTGATGCTCCAGTCTGAGAATGTTGGAATAGGAGAGGTAACAGGAAACAGAATTTCAACTTCAGTAAGATTTGCATGCCGTGCAGCAATTTCTATCGGTTTCAACCCACTCTGCCAAAATTAGCAAGGGGCCGTTAGAAGTCCAAAAGTTGAAAGAAACAACAATCTAAGCTATATTCGGATGTTAAAGTCAAAGAACAAAGTAACACAAAACAAGTATGAAAGAACAGAATTCCCAAGAAACAAACCTTTATTTAATACAGGATTATAGTAATTTGTACTTTACTTTGTTATTTGAGGGGTTAAGCCCAAGTCTGCCTCCTGTATATGACAACTACTTGCCATAAATAGAACTTCCCCAATTTACTGTGTCCAGCTAGAGAAATCTTCTCTTTTTTCTATTTCGGCGAGAACCAATGTTAACTACACACCAAACTGATAGGACGTTGAATCTGTATTCTATAATGGGAAATTTGGTCAAAACACCCCACATTTTGACCGGGTTTGGCGAGAACCCCCTAATGTTGTCCAAGCTTGGCGTAAACCCCCTTCTGTTAAGCAACCCCCAAGTTTCCGTCCATTCATAGTTTGTTTGTCCATTATACCCTTAATTCAAACAGTTTGTCTAAACCCCCCAAAAAATCGTTAACATAACTTATTTGACAGAAGTTAAGTAGCCGTTTGGATTACAATTTCTAAATTTTGTTAACGATTTTTTGCGGAGTTTAGACAAACTGACAGAAGTTAAGGGTATAATGGGCAGACAAACTATTAATGGACGGAAACTTAGGGAGGTGCTTAACAGAAGGGGGTTTACGCCAAGCTTGGGTTCTCGCCAAACCCGGTCAAAACTTAGGGGGTTTTGACCAATTTTCCGTTCTATAATATATGCTAGTGGAATCCTCCACTTTATAAGCTAAGTTAGTGGAGACTTTCAAGTTTCAACCTAAGGTTTGTTTCACTGCAGTTTGTGAAGTCAGTTGTAGGCTAATGGATATATTTTTTTAAAGTACAATCGGCCTCTTAAGATTACTTAATTTTGGAGGGTTCATATTTAGTTTAGTATTCCATGCTAGTAGGAGGGTCTAAAGTTTACAGTCTCTCTTTCTAAATACAGTCTTTTACTACTAAATGAATCCGCAGAGTGTGTCCACAGGATGTCAATACAGCAAAGTCTATCAATCAATAATCCGAAAACCAATATGCTAAAGAGAATGAAAAATACCATCACAACAGAAGTTCGAAACTTATTACATAAGAAAAGAAGAAAAAATGCGGACAGCCTCACATCATTTAAAATATTCGGATCGGCCCCAACTTCCAGTAAGCATTTGATAATATCATAATTCTCTTCACTGCAAGCAAGTGTTAAAGGCGTATGTCTGTGTGCAACAGCCTTTGGATCTGCACCTCTCTACACAAACAATAATGCCATAACAAGTATCAAATGGAAGCTTTACAAAACTACAAAAGCATGTGCAGACAACAACATGTGTGGTTATAGCAGTGCTATTACCACCACCATTTAATAGTTTGCCAACATAAAAACCCATTAATCATTGAACTATAATATTAGATGTAAGATTCACTAACTTTAATATAAGAAAATGCAATTGGTCCATGACCAATGACCAATCTGTCATGCAGGCATTCTTAATTTAAGACTTCGTATAACAAAACCATTAAAATATATATATGCAATAAAGCTCAACAACCCAAGGAACATAAAAGTCAGACAATCAATAGCTTAATACACCAGGACAAAAAGAAAAGCAGTTACGGCTTCATGAAAAAATTTACACACGAAATGGTGTCACCAGGCATGTTCCCGAGAACAAAAGACCTCCAGAGTACTGACAACTTTAAAGGTAAATTTGAACGAGAAACTTCACCAGGTTTTACACTGATTAAGCATTTTAGACCATATTAAGATGATTAGGCGCAGCACTACTCGCACCTGAATCAAGAGCTTTATGCAAGTCAATGAGTTTCCTGCAATAGCCCACATTAAAGGGGAAGGATTCAGGGTACCAACAGGATTTGGCTGCATAATAACAACATTAAAACCAGTTTAGTTAGATTCTATCGGAAGATATAACAAGTGGGAAACATACAAACAAGGTCAATATATATCATAGTACAAAATGTTATCAGGGTTCTTCTATAGATGACAATTTTATTTCAAAGTGATACAAGCAAAGCTGCACTACGAGGCAACAACTACCATAAGCCCCAAGTAAGCAAAAAACATGACTGCCTCATCTGTATCCCCTCTAATGAGTTGAATAAAACTGCATCAAATTCTAAGATGCCAATCACCCTTGTGATATGTCAATCACAAACCTTGTGAGAGCCCACCACATCCTGAAAGAGAGAATTTCTTTGAAGGCTCAACGTGTTAAATGTGATACAAGCAATATCTACTAAGAGCATCTCTAATGGGTCTCCCAAATATTGCCGACACATGGACGATTTAGCCGACACGTAGGTGCCACCTACTTTCCCATCACTTTTTTTTACACGTCTCCTATACCTATATCAGGGGTAACCCTAACGCAAAACCTTTTTTTTTCTTCTAAATTTTATCTTCCACGCTGGTTGGACCAACGTAGAATGTTTTTTCCCTTATCTTCCTGTTCCACGCTGGTTCAACTAGTAAAACTCTTTTCATCATAGATTTTTGTGCACTCCTTCTCTTCAATGAATTCTTACGACCGACATCTTGAAATTCTGAACCAACAACGCCAATTGCTTATGGACTCATCTGATGATGAAGATCTTAGCACAAGGCATATCATTCGTCTGCTTCCAGCTATTTCGACTTCTTTGGAAGAAGAAGAAAATGTAGAAAACATACCAAGATGGGAAGGTTCTAAATTTGGTCGAGCAGCTAACAGGCGTGACCATGTTCAATCACACAACATGCTTATCAACCATTATTTTGCAGCCCAACCTGTTTTTGGTGCAAAGCTTTTTCGACGTCGTTATCGTATGAGGCAGAATGTTTTTTTGAATCTGTATAACGCAGTTGTTGAAAAGAATGATTATTTTCACCAGAAATACGATGCTCTAGGTGTTCCTGGACCTTCTGGCCTAATTAAAGCCACATGTGCACTTCGCCTTCTCTGTTATGGGTGTCCAGCTGATTCTCTTGATGAGTCAATCAAAATAGGTGAGCAAACTGCACTCAATTCTCTGAAGCATTTTTCTCAAACTGTTGTCGACATTTTTTAGAACGAGTATTTGAGGACACCCACTCCAGCTGATGTTGAACGTCTGCTTGCTAAAGGAGCTCAACGAGGGTTTCCAGGTATGTTGGGATCCATTGATTGTATGCATTGGATTTGGAAGAACTATCCTACATCAGAACATGGGCAACATATGGGACACCATAAGAAAGCTACTGTTATTTTGGAAGCTGTTGCAGATCATGAGCTTTGGATATGGCACGCTTTTTTTGGAACGACAGGTAGTTGCAACGATCTCAATGTCTTAGAAAACTCTCATGTTTTTGATGATATGGTAAATGGCAGATCGCCTCCTTGCAACTACCAGGTGAATGGGAATCATTATAATATGGGATACTATCTTTCTGATGGTATCTACCCACAGTGGGCTACTCTTATTCAAACAGAGAGATTTCCAGGGACCCGAAAGAAGAAAGTGTTTACCAAAGCCCAAGAAGCTGTCAGAAAAGATGTTGAGCGTGCATTTGGTGTTTTACAGGCTAGATTTGCCATGGTTGCAAGACCATCACGTACCTGGAACAAGGCACAGCTTGGTATATTTATGAAGGCATGTTTGATAATGCATAACATGATTATTGAAGATGAGAGGGATATTGTTCTTCCAAAGTAGAAGCCCCCTTGTGATGAACCTCCATTACCTGTAATAATGGAGTTACAATCAAACGATGTGGATGAGGTTAGAGACATGCTTCATCGCATTTGTGCTCTAAGAAGTGGTCCTGCACATGACTTATTGAAGCATGATTTGATCGAGCATATATGGCATCGTCATGGAGGCAATGAAGATTTGGACTGAATTGGTGTAGTAGTTTATGTTTGAGTTTGTGTTTGATTTTGAATTTGTGTTGTGTTTGAAAAGATGATCTTAATGTTATATTAAGAAATTTCATGTTTTATAATTGCTAATAGTACAAAACATATAAAACTAAGGCCCATAATAGTACAAAACATATAAAACTAAGGCCTATAACCTCCACTAGGCCCATAAGCTCCATTAAGCCCATAACCTCCACTAGGCCCATAACCTCCACTAGGCCCAAAACCTCCACTAGGCCCAAAATCATCTGGCGCATAAGGCCTATAACCAAAAGGTACAAAACAAGTAGGCCTACTAGGAATACCTTGCTGAAAACTAGTAGGAGCAAATGGAGTACCCGTAAAATCATTCTGTGAGGAAGGCCCATTTGGATCGTCTGGGGATGCAGTCCACGTAGGAGAGAAGTCATTGATCTGTTTGTGACGCCTATCAAAGATTGCTTTCTGCATCTCTTCAAAGTATTGTTTGCGGATAGGGTTAGCAATTTTTTCTGTGTCTATCATCATGATATTGGATTCTCTTTCTACTCTTCTTTCTTCATTTAGTCGTGCCTTTTCTTCTTCCATCTGCTGGTACATTTTCATCTTCAACTCCCAATTGAGTTGTTTTAGAGCCAACTCTGCGGACGTTGTTTCATTTACCTTTGTCAGTTGAGCTGCGTACTCAGCCCTAGAAGAACTAACATCTCCCCCTGAAGTAGATGATTGTCGTGCTAGTTTTCTTTTTTCTTTGGCAGCTTTTCTTCCAGTTGGTCACGCTGGTGGTGGTACTGGACCATCCCCAATGTTGAGAAAAACATTTGGTGTAACCCCAACATTAGTTGTACCTTCTGGAAATTCATTTGGGGAGTCATCATCACTGAGATGGATGTTCTGTTGGCTACGAGCATTTGAAGCTGGAGTATCATCGCCCAGATTGATGTTCTGCATGTTCCGAACATTTGAAGTTGGAGTGTGGTTTGAAGCACCAGTAAACTCCGAGTCTGTGTTTGATTTCTGCTTCTTAGATGCATTCTCTCTTTGAATAGTCGTAGGGGTTCTTGCTGAAGCATAATCCATCCACTTTGCAGAAGTGTGCAAATATTCATAGCAATGCCCAAATTTAAATGGTTCCCCTTCCACAGTTTGGTAGACTGAACGAGCAGTTGTCCACTAAAAAAATATAATTCAAAAAAAATAATTAAGAAATAAACTATTTATGAATTAAAAATATTAGAATTAAAAACATAGAACCCTAAAAATTAAAGTTAAAAATATGCCTTGTCTTCCTGACTGGTTCCAGATCTATTTATGCGGACTTCTCGATTAATATGACACAAAAATTTGGTACAATCAGGACATATTTTCGCCCATTTCGACATAATTGAATCGAGCGACCTTTTCTTCGGATTTCCATTAGAAAGTAGAACAAATTCTTCCCAAACTTTGTCCCAAAATGCCTGTTTGGGTTGACCAGCGCCGACGACAGCATCTTCAGAAATTTTCACCCAAGCTTTACATAAAGCAATATCTTCTGCTTTACTAAAATTAGACGTTCGTGGCGCCATGTTTGAGAAAAGAGTTCTGATGAAGAAAAGAGTTTTGATGAAGTTTGAAGAAAAGAGTTCTGATGAAGAAAAGAGTATTGATGAAGAGTTTATATAGATGTCGAAATTATATCCGTTCGAGATTGTAGCCGTTGATGGTAGTCGTTGTGGATACAGTCGTTCGTTCGACGCTGGTTAAATTGGCGTGTAACAAATAAATTTGTTGGAAATAGTTCCACGCTGGTTAGACCTGCGTGGAATTAAAAAAAAAAAAAAAAAAAGGTTCCACGCCGATTTGACCAGCGTGGAATTAAAAAAATAATAAAAAAAAAGTTACACGTTGGTTGAACCAGCGTGGAAGATGTTATTTTTGCCATTTCCTATAATCCTATCTCTGGTTCGATTTTGGACGAAGTTTTAGCAGACCGGCTCACCACATCCTACGTGGATAGCCGGCTGCTAAAAATATAGAAGACGCGTTAGGGTCGTGATTTTTTAGGAATTCCTAAATTATAGGTTTTAGGAGACCCATTAGAGATGCTCTAAGAGGTTCTTTTTCTTTCCTTTCCTTTTTTTTTTTTTTTCGGGTGTGGACTGAGGTGGTGGGGGGGGGGGGGGGTGTTTTATTCTTTATCATCAACACGTGCAAAGTATGTGCAAGTACTTGAGCCACCCACTGGAGGCTATGTAATAGAAGAAAGAAGTTTCAGGATAATTCATTGAGTTGTTTCTTTAGGGGTAGCAGAAGCGATTAAGCATACAGAAGTTATTTATATAGTTCTACAACAAAAGGAAATTCGCAGATATAGTAACACAAAAGAAATATTCAGATCAACTAAATATTACTGAAAGTAAAAGCCTTCAAGTGAGTCCAAGGAGACATGAGGGAGTTTGATAAACTCAGCTTACATTGGCACCGTGATCCAACAAAATGTTGAGAATATTTTGCTTGCAATTTCGTGCAGCTAATTGTAGAGGAGTTCCCTCGTCACATGGAGCATTCACATCAACATCTTTGGAAAGTAACAACTTTATCATTTCATCGAACCCTGAAGGCAAACAAACTTATTGAGCCCACCATATCATAAAAATTAAATTAAAAAATGGTTATAAATAACAGAATAGGCAATCATTTTCGACCACTAAGAGCATCTCTAATGGGTCTCCCATATATTGCCGACACATAGGCAAATATGGCATACACGTAGGTGCCACCTACTTTCCCAACACTTTTTTTTGCACGTCTCCTATACCTATATTAGGGGTAACCCTAACGCGAAAACTTTTTTTTTCTAAATTTTTTCTTCCACGCTGGTTGAACCAGCGTGGAATTGTTTTCCCCTTAGCTTTCTGTTCCACGCTGGTTGAACCAGCGTGGAGGTTTTGGGCCTTCGCACGGGTGGGCTTCGATGGTGGACTGCACGGGTGGGCTTCGATGGCGTGTCGTTGATTCCACGTTGGTTAAACTGGCATGGAACAATAAAAATTTGTTGGAAATAGTTCCACGCTGGTTAGACCGGCGTGGAACAAAAAAGAAAAAAAAAAAAAAGTTTCACGCAGGTTTGACCAGCGTGGAACCAAAAAAAACAAAAAAAAAAGTTCCACGCTGGTTCAACCAGCGTGGAACCACTACAAGAAAATCTGATTAAAGCCACGGTCCTACGATTTCCTTAGCCACGGTCCGGGTCAGTGGCTAAATTAGCCACGGTCCGGGTCCGTGGTAATGCAGGTATGGTCCGTTGCAATAATTTGTTATTTTTTTTAATAAATTTTGAGAATCTACCTACAGTTTTCAACCGTGAGGAAGGATATGATTTACAACCACTAGATTGTTATATCAGATCTCTAGGATTATCAAGAGTCATCTCAATTTAATTTCGAAGAGAAAAGTTTGTTCTTCTCCAACTCTCTCCCCGTCTCTCCGTCTCTGCAACCTCTCCCCGTCTTTCGAAGAGAAAAGGTTTTTTTATTCTACAAACATCTTCTTCTTCATACTTTCCAGAGATTTTAATCTTCTTATTACTAGAAGAAGAAGTTCCAACGCTTTCGATCGAATTGTTGTTAATTCTTTCGTTATCCACCCCCATCTTCTTCTTGGTTGCTTCAATTTGATTAAGGTAAGATTTTGATCTGATCTTCTTCAATTTGATATATTCTTCTGCTTTCGATCATTACTTTGTTAATTTTCATTCTTTAATTTGAATTTTTGTTAATTATTAATTTCTTTTATAGATTAATAAACTGTTTGTTCTTAGTTATGTACTGACAAGGAATTTTACAGTAAAACAAAATTGAATTATGTCCTTCCTCTTCTGCAACCTAGAAACGATTATGCCTTCAAAGATTGAAAGTTCTTGGTAGCATATATATATATTATTATATAGTCTTCAATATCACAGACCTATAAGCAATCATCTCGCTTTATATAACCTTGCAACAAAATTTCCTGCTCCCTACATGGAATATATGTAAGGTGTTGACAAAAAAGTGTAAATCTACTAGCTATACAATGTTGTTAACATTGGAGATGTTTTGAATTTCAAAATCAACACGTGGATTAATTTAGGTGTGGAAAACCAAAATTTCATCTAAGATAGGGAGAGCTAACCAGGTTATTGAATCAAAAGATGCGCAGTTTGTTTCCGTTGACGAAAACGATAATTGCTAACCAGGTTATTGAAGGAAAGAACCGGTGAAGCTTGGCTATGTCAAAACTCAAAACCATAGGAATTTGGAAACATAGGAACTATAGTATATGTAGACTAGTAGTATTTTTATGTGATTCAAAAATTAATCAACCATTTTTTAGTAAAATGAGTGCACCTTTCCTGCCCCCACCCGGTGGTGTTCGTTTCAACAGACCTGTGTTCAATACCAGGTAAGGTAGCATTGAGTTACAACAATTTGGTTAAGTTAAGGAAACAAAGAAAAAAAAAAAAAAAAGAGAAAGCAACGAAATACTTTCTTCCTTCCTGTTGAATTTCAGAAATCGTTCGCGCCTTGAAGAACCCTAGTTTCAGGGGAATTCGCGCCTTGGAAGTTGTTAGTTCATATTCAGTTGTTTCCGATGCTATTTTGATATGTCTATTGTAGCAAGCGATAGTATTTCATATCTGGTTTGATTCTTGAAGTTTCTTGCTCAGTGCTTTGAGATATGCTTAATAATCCTCAATATGGTAAGTTAGTTGTTAGAACATAGATTAATTAGTTTTTTTTAATTTTGCTGTTTTTGTTTGCTTGGATTAGATTTTGCGAAGGCATTTGTTGTAGGTAACTGTGTTCATTATTTCATTTAGGAAAATTAATTCTAATTGCTTACTTTTGTTATGTTTAGTGGTTATTCTCTTTTTCTTCCATGTGCTGGTTCAATGAAGTTTAATATTTTTTTTTATTTTTTAGAGTTTGCATATACCTTTTTGTTCCTAATTGTCTATATGATAATGTTGGTTTACCTTGTTTTGATAGTTTATCAAATTAGGCATTGAATAAGCTGGATTTTGTCATGGTTTCCTCTTATTATTGTTATGAGTTTTCTATAAAATTACATGAAAACTGTAGTATGGTTAGATGTGCCATATAGGGCTTTGCTCAAAATTCTATATAAGGTTGTGTTTGTCCTGTTAAACTCATTTTGACCTTTTATTTTATTGCATGATTCTAAAACTTAACATTATTCTTTCGTCCTTGCTGAATTGATATTGAATATTTGTTTGGGTCTCTACCTCTATTAACTACTTAGCTTATTGTGGTGTATTTAATGTCTTATTATGGGTTCAATACTTATTTTTATTTTTATTCTTTTTAGACTAGCAACATGGAGAATTCAGATTGTTTAGATAAAAGTTGGATTAACTCAAATATCAAGAACCCAAAATTTATTGAAGGTGTTGAATTTTTTCTTGATTATGCGATCACACAGTCACACAACAAATCTTTCATTCCATGTCCATGCAAAAAATGTAGAAATCTTGGAGATGGAAAATCCATTGATATTGTGAGGCATCATTGCTTTAAGAATGGTTTTCATGAAAAATATGTGAGATGGATTTATCATGGGGAAACAAATCAACCCACATGTGAAACTACACAATGTGCACCAGAGGAAAGTCAACCATCACATGAGGAAGTTGGGGGGAATGTTGATCAACCTGAAATGGCTTGGAATACCATTGCTGAAGAATTGAGCGGCGATGTTAATAACATGGATATGATTATAGAAGAAACTCATGGAGTTGGTGTTGAAGGTGGTCCAACGATTCCTGACGATGACCCAATGCACTTTAATGATAATTTGCAAGAAGCTATGTGTGCTCTATACCCCAATTGTGAAAACTTCACGGTTTTGAGATTTGTTTTAAGATTGTTCAAGATAAAGGTGAAAAGTGGGTGGTCCGACGCAAGTTTCACTGAGTTACTTGAATTACTTAAAATAGCTTTTCCGAGCAGTAGTAATCTCCCGACAAGTACATATCGAGCAGAAAAATTAGTGAAACAGTTGGGGTTGAAGTACCAAAAGATTGATTCTTGCCCAAGGGATTGCATTCTTTATTTTATGGAAAATGAGCATTTGCAGAGTTGTCCTATTTGTACAACATCAAGGTATAAAATTCAAACTATTGATGAGAGAAAGAATCATTTAAGACAACCTGCAAAACAATTACGGTACTTTCCAATTACAGATAGATTGAAGAGAATGTACAGTGTAAAGTGGGTGGCAAAGCAGATGTGTTGGCATTCTACCAATGGATTGAGAGATGGTGAGTTAGGGCACCCAGTTGACTCATCATCTTGGAAGTTTGTTGATGTAAAATACCCTGATTTTTCTTTAGATCCTCGAAATGTTCGGTTGGGTCTCGCTACTGATGGATTCAATCCATTTCGTATGCAGAGCACATCATATAGCTCTTGGCCTGTAATGTGTGTGACATACAACCTTCCCCCATGGCTATGCATGAAACCTCAATTCATCATGCTCGCACTTCTCATTGAGGGACCTCATTGATGCTAGATACAAAAGGGAAAACAAAAGATAATATTAACGCGCGCAAAGACTTGAAACATTTGGGACTGAAGAAAAGATATTGGCTGACTGAAGATAATATGAAGAAACTTGGTCCTTTGTGCCTCCGATCTGATGAAAAGAAAATATTTCTAGCAACACTAAAAAACATTTGTGTTCCCATCGGCTTCAGTAGTAATTGGAAAAATATTGTCCAAGATAGTGCTGCTGATTTAAAAGGGATGAAGTCTCATGACTATCACATTTTAATCCAGCATTTGCTACCGGTATTGATTCAACACGCATATAAAGATAGGGTGGAGTGTCGGCGCATAATACAAAGTTTCTCTACCTTTTTCCGTGCTCTATGCTCGAGGAGAATAAATGTTGACAATCTTCAAATTCTTGAGAAGGGTATTGTTAGAACTTTGTGTGAGCTCGAGAAAATGTGCCCACCATCCTTGTTTGTTATTATGATGCATCTACCCATTCACCTAGCCTACGAGGCTCGAGTATTGGGACCTGTATTCTATCGGTGGATGTATGTATTCGAGAGGTATGTGATTGTAATACATATTACGCAAAATTTATATAAAAATTTATTTTTTTAAATAAATTTTCTAATTATTTTATAGGATGATGAAAGTATATAAGGACTATGTTGGGAATAAAGCTCGCCCTGAGGGTTGTATTGCGGAGCGTTATTTAAAAGAAGAAACATTGAGATTTTGTGAAGGATACAAAGGAGGCGGTAGTATACTTGGAAAACTAGATGATGGTGGTGAAGGTGAAGATATAACAATTCAGAATGATGTCATGGAATCCGATGATTTTGGTCCAGTAGGTTCTGGTAAGCGATATCGTTTGGAAGGCATTGAATACGAACAGGCACGCAACTGGATTCTAAAAAGCCACCAAAACTATAATATGTGGCACACGTATGTATACCTACCTCATTTTATTTACAATTAAACTAGTTTTTAGCTTCTTATGTTCAAATGGATAATTCATACTTATTGTATTTAATTATTGACATATTCAATTCACAGGAGGTATGAAGAATGGCTCGAGAATCGTAGGGCTCAGTTAGGAAGGAAGTCAACTCAATTTAGAGTAAAACACGAAGATGAGTTCATACCCTGGTTGATGAGACAACCTGATTACATAAATTCGGTTGACTATGAGTTTAAAGACATAGTTAGGGGACAATGTGGGAAGCCGTGTTATATAACAAGTATGCCGTGAATGGGTTCCTATTTGTGACCAAAGCCCATGAGAGAAATAAACGAAACCAAAATAGTGGAATTAGCACGAAGTGTCCGACTATGTTTCGTTCAAGTGCCAAGGATAAAAATCCCGTTGATAAGGATGCAGATTACTATGGCGTTCTTAGGAAAATTATTCAAGTTGAATATCGTGAAGGGTATAAACCAGTCATATTTAAGTGTGATTGGGTAAAACTTCCAAATGGTGTGAAGAACGACGTGGAGTCAAACTTACTGCTAGTAAATCTGTCAAATACACTTGGTTCAGCTCGAATGGCTGATGAGCCATTTGTTCTTTCTGAGCATGTATCCCAAGTTTTTTACTCAAAAGATCCATTAAATCCTGATTGGCATGTAGTTCTTGAGGTGCCAAGGAAAGTATACTCTGACATTGATTCGACGGGAATGGTATTGGAAAACAGTTTGGTTGATGAATCATATGCGAGACCCAACTATTATGAACCAGATGAATTAGTTTTTGATGACTTGTCAGATATGGTAGAGGTTGTTGAAGCTAGAAGACCAAGAAAAAAATCGAGAAAAAATTGAGTTTAATAACTCATCACCATTGCATAAATTCAATTTAGTGATCATACATTAATTGCTGTGTAAGTATTATTTTACATTCATTTATTATATTAGTGGATAGTTAGAAAATTAATTTAAACATGATTATTTGGTACTTCTACATTTTTTTGATTGATTAGTTTTTTTTTCATTATTTATATAACCATGTGTATCTAATGTGAGTAAATTTTATTGTTTTACAGTGAGACCCTTGCTACACTCATGGAGTTAGGAACACATTCAGAATCACCTCAAGACAACCCCGCCAATGGAAGTAAGTTTCAAGTCTGGAGTTAGATTTCGCATCTTAAAATATATTGTTATATTGTTAATATTTATGTGTTTGTATTTGCAGGTGCTTCAAACAGTTCTCGGCAGAGGAATGTATTGCCAAGAAGTTCATGTCCTCCCGGAAGCTTATTTCAGGATACCCGCACTAGTAATGGTTGGTGTCTTATGATTATATACATATGTATATATATTTCTGCTGATTATATAAATTCTAATATTCATTACAAATAATATTATTTTATTGATGTTTTACAGATAGTTCCTCTAGTTCAAGACGGAGCAGGGCTAGATCTACAGTGGAAAGGGAGAATGAGTTTCCTAATGAGGGAAAGATAAAAATTCGACTAAACAAAGAGTTTCAACCTGAATCTCCTACATGGGCTGTTACAAAGCTATCCAATGAAGCAGCTAGCTTGGCTAGGCGTGATATTAGGATCATATATCCAGATTTTAGGAAAGTTCCACCAGATGAGTATGGGAAAGTCATTGACAACCTTAATGAGCACTTTGAATTTGAAGATTGGGATGGAGGTGTGGATTGTGATTATGTGAGATCGAAAATAAATGATGCTTGGAGGCGTAGAAAATATTATTTGAAAAAAAAGTATATTGATGGAAAAGATCCCAATGTTGTGAAAGCAATGGCTCCACCCGACCAAGTACCTGTTGAAGATTGGCGGATCTTTATCGACTATTGTATTAGCGAAACAATGTAAGTAGG
Source organism: Aquilegia eximia (assembly GCA_023053565.1). Taxonomy (NCBI): domain Eukaryota; kingdom Viridiplantae; phylum Streptophyta; class Magnoliopsida; order Ranunculales; family Ranunculaceae; genus Aquilegia; species Aquilegia eximia. The sequence continues at coordinate 3,395,315 of JALIGU010000011.1, forward strand.
TTGTGCTTACTTTTTTTTTTTAGAGTTTTATGTATTGTAATTCGTGTCTTTGTTTATTAATGTTTTTTGTTATTAATTATATAGGATTTGAGTGAGCAAAATAGAGAGAACAGGAAGCTGCAGGAACTTCCAAATTGTAGTGGGAGGACAGCAGCTCAAGTTGTTCGTTACAAGATAGCACAAGAACTAGGTATTGATTCATCTGAGGTTGGTCGTGGTTACACGTTTTTGGCAATGCATACTCATCCAGACAAAACTCCTCAAAATGTTGAAATCTCTGTAAGTGGTACTTGAGGCATGTTTAAATTTTGTTTATCTATGAAAAAAAAAGTTTTATAAAATTTTCAAGACTTTTTTATTTTTTTGCAATGTTAGATGGCGATCCAATCTTCGATGTCATCGAATCCTGATTCTCAGACTTCTTGTGATGATGCAGCGACAGAGGTAAGAATATATTACTCTAAGTTATAATTCTTAACCCTTGCCAGATATTTGATAAACATGTCAAAAATGTGTTTTAGTTATAGTAGTTATTAACTAAACTGAATGTCATTATCAACATAGAGAAAAGGGTATTAGTAAAGTGCAGGCTTTAGAAGTGAAAAATGGATTCTTTTAAACCAAACTTAATTAACAACGACAACACCTGAACTTACTTCAATATATATTTGGTTGATTTTGTGGATTCTTTTTTATATAGGTTCTTGGGCCAGATAGTAGGGGTCGTATTAGGGTGGGAGGTGCAGGAATTTGCAAAACACAAATGAAGAAGATAGCTAATATAAAGAAAAAGCAAGCATGTGAAGCAAGGAGGAATGAAGAATGGAAGATTTTAATGGAAGGCAAGCTGGATGAAGTTACAGGTGCTGTAAAGGATCTAACATCTATTATACGCGATATGCGATCTGTTCCCCAAAGTGGACAACACATCCCTCAAAGTGGACAACCCCGTGGAGAACGAGCTTCATCGGTATGTATGTACAATTATTAGTATTATTATTGTTATGTCTATATTCTAATGGGTATGCCTATATTGTTGATTTCTACTAATTTTGTTTTGTAGTCTGATACCGGTAAGATGGTGAGAGTTTTGAGTGGGTGGCCAACTACAAAATACGCTTGGGGGATTGTCAAAGTTGTGGACCCTACACACAAATATTGTGAGAGGTGTTTGGGCGACGGAAATTACTTGGTATACATCACTACGGTGTTGGTTGCGGATGCTGTTTTACCTCTACCTCATGATGATTATTTCACAACTCTTGGGCAGGTTGGGCAAGGCCATGTTATATGGCCGAAGGCTAGTCTTGAGTTCATCAGCTGAACATTACTCGTTTGGTTTTGTTAACAAATTTTTTCGTTATGTTTCATTTAGGATTTCGTTTATTTCTTATTTTCGGGTATTGCCTTTGTGCTTGGACTATCTTGTGGAGACATGTCAACTCGAGTTGTTTGATAAATTAATTTAATGGTTTTTCCCCTTTTGGATGGTCAGTGGACACATGCAAACTTAATATTTTTCATTACATTAGATAAATATCAAGGTTTTGGATCTTATCTTCTTTGAGTGTATAAGATTCTTTGTTGTCTTGCAGGTTTATCCCATTTTTTAACTCCGCCAATGCAATATATATTGCATTGCCGGTCCCAAGCCCGGGAAAGGAGGAGGGAAAAATGGCAGCTCAGTGTAAAGGGGCAATGCATTGAATGACTGTACAGGTGAAGTCCTCATTTTAGTAGGCTACGGTGGTCTTGCCAATTGTCAGTACATTTCTATATAAAAATGTGAAGTCCTCCTTCATTTCTGGTTTGTTTTGCAGTGCGCATCTCTGATTTGCTTTGGTACAGTCAGCAGTTTGATTGCTTCTGCTTCTGCAACAACTGATGATCTCTTCAGCTTCTGCAACAACTGATGATCTCTTCAGCTTCTACAACAACTGATGCTTATGATGGTATGCTGTTTAAACACTTCTTTGCTTATATTTTGTTTAGGTTTCATGCTCTTTTCTCTATGTTCTTTCACTTGATTTCAAGAACTGCAATCAATTTCGGAATCTCAGAGTACTTTGTTTACTCTCTTGTCTTGGATTCAATTGTTAGTAACATAGTGAAAACTGAAAACCCTTGGATTGATCTTTACAATTAGTCCTGATAATTTGTTATTGGAAAATAATTGGATCTGAGCAATGGACACTTTGATTGATCTTTACAATTAGTCTTGATTTAAACTTTGATTGATCTTGGTTACTTAATTAAGAATAACTGTGATGGAATTGTTGGCAGTTTGAAGATCAGTAAAAAAACAAACTACCAATTTCATCTTCTAAACAAACTAAAATGGATGAATTTGAATTGTTCTTGCAATTAGAAATGTTGTTTACAATTGTTCAAGAGCAATGAATTTCAAATATGGATATTCTTCAATGTCTTTTTGCAGTGTCAGCTTTACAGGATATGTATAGGACTCTCTCTTTCCCCCCACAGCTGACGGGGTGGAAAACAAAGGGTGGGGACCCTTGTGGGGAACTATGGAAAGGGGTTTCTTGCGATGGATCTTCTATTCTATACATGTAACCTAGAAATTTCCTGTCTTTACTTCTTAACTCTAACCTTTTGCATTAGTCAAACTAAGTTGTTTCTATCTCTCTACACCAGCAAGCTTAATGGACTTGATCTTGGTGGATATCTTGGGGAACAACTTAACCTAATGAATCTAAAGCAGCTGTAAGCGTTCCTTTATAATATGTATTGAGATTTGTTTTGGGTAAAAGTTTACTTGTTGCTTATGATTTTCTGGTTTTCTCTGTTTAGGGACCTTAGTTCCAACCATATACAGGGTGCAATACCTTCTCTTCTACCTCCTAATGCCACCAATATGTAAGTGAGCCTGGTTTCCAACTATTATGTTTTCTATAAACTGAGCTATATTTGCCTATTACTTGCTACTAATAGCTGGCTATCAAAATGCAGAGATTTGTCATGCAACGATTTGAACATGAGCATACCATACACCTTAACCTCCATGAAACATCTGCGCCATCTGTGAGTTGTTTAATCCTAATGAATGTCTATTATATGTTTATTATGTGAATACCAAGCCATCTTTCATGTTATTGGGTACAGAAATTTCAGCCACAATGCCCTATCTGGTCCAATTGGCAACGTCTTCACCGGTCTGCACAATTTAAAACAAATGTATGGCTTCTTCCTCCCATGCTTTGGTTTGTAAACGGACGTGAATGATTTTCATGAAATGAGTTTGTGAACTATTTGAGCAAAAATACTTGCATGTTTTCTAGTGTTCATGACAGCTATGAACTTTTTTTTTTGTATTGCACATTGAGAAATTAGATCTGATTCCTCTTAGTTAAGATATATATAAAAAGCTGGACTATTTTACTGATAGATCTTTCACTGTCAATATAATATCTGATCATTAGTGTTAGGGAACCTAATGCCATTGTAATTATCAAATAGTGAGATTGGAATTGATATCTAACGTGTACTTTTATATTCTTCAATCACAATTTCCTTTTACAGGGACCTGTCATTCAATAACTTCACTGGAGATCTCCCAAGCTCATTTGGAAACTTAACAAATCTTACTGGGCTGTGAGTTTTATACCAAATGTCTACATTTGACTTCCTTGCGTAGAGCATTTTTAAATAATTTGCATGTACTTTCTTTTTTGACAAGCAATTGGATATTTTTCAGATACTTGCAGAACAATAAATTTACTGGTTCCGTCATTTTTCTAGCAAACCTCCCACTTACTGAACTGTAGGTTTCAATCACTTTTATTTCTTCTGCGTGATCTAACTTATTACCAGCATGCTTTAATAATATTACTGATTTGTTATGCGTTATTTCTCAGTAATATCCAAAACAATCACTTCAGTGGAGGTGCAAAAAATTTGTTCGGCATTAGCCGATTTTAGATCATGCAGGGCAGGTGCAAAAATAATAATTGTTATTTTTTTCTGCAAAGAATTCAGATTTCCCACGGCTCTGAACAGTAACAAAATTCAATTTTTTTTTTGAAAAATTCCGGATTTGCCACGGCTAATAACAGTAGCTAATTTGAAAATTAAATTAATTTCAATATTTTTTTTTAAAATTAAAAAATATTCGCCACGGACCCGGACCGTGGGGATATTGAAATTCTGCCACGGTTGATATCCGTGGCTAAATATAGATATTCGCCACGGACCCGGACCGTGGCAAAAGAATTAGCTACGCCCTGAACACCCACGGTCTCGCCACGGTCGAAAGCCGTGGCTAATCCTGTTTTGCCACGGTTCCGGTCCGTGGCAAATTTGATGTATTCTTGTAGTGAACATTTTATTTTCGTTGTCTGCTATAATCCTATCTCTTGTTCGATTTTGGGTGAAGTTTTAGTAGACCGGCCCACCACGTCCTACGTGGATGGCCGGCTGCTATAATTATAGGAGACACGTTAGGGTCGACATTTTTTGGGAATTCCTAAATTATAGGTTTTAGGAGACCCATTAGAGATGCTCTAACCATATTAAAATACCACACATAATATGATTGTCCTTAAAGATTGTAAAAAAGAAGGGTAATATCCCAAAAAAGCCCCATGTTTAGGTGCCTCTTCCCCAATAGGCCCTGACATGGGGCTATTTTCTCAAACAAGCCCCCTGACCCACCACATTACCTTTTAGTAATTTTTATGAGACCATTATACCCTTCATACTAAAAACAAAAGTAAAAAAACAGAATAAGACAAATAAGAAAAGACAAAAACAAATTTTTTAATATTAATTAATATTTTTTGTTATATTATTTATAGGGTACCCTTATTTATAACTTGTATATCTTTTTATTAAGAAAGTAAAAATCAATATGATGTATATGGTTGGAAAGATCTCGACGAGATCTATCTAACAAGATCCCACATGGGTATGAAAAAAAAAAAGAAAAAAAAAAAGTGTTTTTTATTTTTTCGATAATTTTCTCTCTCTATACTGTAAGGGTCTTATCCGCTAAAACATTGATTGTTGTTCTTTAAACAATATACCTTTATCCTCTAAACAAGTTATTGTATCAACTTAACATGCAAATTTATTAAATTACGATATTTTTTTTGATAAAAAGTATGTCTCTTCTTCTCTTTCTGAATCAAACAACATTATATTCACACCCAAAGGTAGGATATACATCGCCTGATCAGCATGTACAAAGACTGTACACCGTCAGGTAAAAAACCAAAACAACTCTCTACACCTAGCTCCTGAGCATAACAGGCCACTCAAAGACAGAGAAGAGAAAAGAAAGAAACAGGGGGGCACAAACATCACCAAATGTCCAATACAGCTGAGTTACCACTGTTCCTGTAGAGCATATGCCCACCTGGTCAACAGATCCCTAAAGTTAATGTCACCCCTTAATGCTAAAGTATTTTTATTAAATTATATTATTTATTGAAAAGTTTTGAAGGATGGATTAAAGCTAGTTATCAAAGTATGTTGGTCATGGTTTTATATGTATTACTTGGATTTTGTTGAAAACAAGAAGACATGAGTGTTTAAATAAAGAGAGACTATTAGTTTCAATGATGGTTAGAGAGCACTCGAGTCTGTGGCTCAATGGTTGCATCCATCTCACAAAGTGGAGAGATCGTTGGTTCAAAACATGCTAGGAAACTGATTGTTTGATATAAGTTTCCTCATATAATTTAAAGGGGTAAGGGGTGCCCTCAACCCCGTTTGCCAAAAAATAAAATAAAATAATGATTAGAGATTTGAGCTATTATATTGTTTTGGTTTGAGGGATAGGAAGGGAGAATGGAGTACAAATTTAACGAGCTTATTGACATTACACCATGCAAAAGGAGGAATTTATGTTTAGTCTGGATTATGTTCTTTTTTTTTTTTCTTATAGTTTGAGATGTAACCTAAAAAACAATATATAGACTGGGTTATGTTCTTTTATGAAGTTTTTTGTGAAGTTAACTATACATTAAACATTTTTATGAACTTTTCATAGCAATACAAATTTTTTTTCTTTTTTTTTTTCTGTACTATAAGGATTTTGTCCTCAGTTGAGACATCGAACTCATGCATCAAATTACAGACTATAATTCACATATATTAATAATATGGAATGGATATCATACCTTTGTAATTTACATAACAACAAACAACAATTTAGAGGATATTGCTTTGGTGTTAGAAGACAAGAAGATATATGTTAGAGGACAAAAATAAAAGCTCCTGAATTTGATAGTAATGTGTGATTTTTTTAGATTTTTAGAGTAATTTTGAAAAGCCTTTGAAATCATAAGGAGTTTTTTCTCGAAACCCAACTTCTCGGTAAAAAAAAATATGAAATTTTGAATTTTTTATAAATATTTGAATTTTTATAAAAAAATTAAATTTTTAAATTTAAAATTTTATAGTCATGTGGGATCTAGTTTGAAAGATCTCGTCGAGACATTTCCAACCATATAAACCATGTTGATTTTCGATTTCTAAAACACAACTTATAATATTTTCAAATGTTAAAACCAAAAAGTTATACACCAACTGTTTTTTTGTCCTTTTCTGTTTTTTGTCTTTTTCTGCTTTTTTGTCTTATCCTGGTTTTAGAGGATAAAAGGATGAGATTAGAAGATAGAATACAAAGGTAATTTTGACCTACTAAAAAATATGATCTAGTCAAAGGGCTTGTTTGAGAAGATGACCCCTGGTCTATTGGAGAAGAGGCACCTAAACATAGGGCTTTTTTAGGATATTACCCAAAAAAGAATGAAGGATAGCTTTGACACTGACAAAATAATTAACCAACACCATTCTGAATACCTACAGTTCTCATGTGCTACTAGTATTTGTCGTGTCCACTTTTTTATAATTAAATGAAATAGAATATTGAGTACAAGTAAGATCCGAACCATTGTCAACAGCAATATGCAAAGCACTAAAGCAGTTTTGTTATGACGATTGAATGCAGCAGGATTAGCACCATGGTCAATAAGATATGCTACAGTTCTCACGTGCCCTTCACATGTTGCGCAAAGCAGGGGTGTGAAATCTGTAAAAAGAATAAATTGATAAGGATCATCATCAGCGCTTAAAATGTTTAAACCAGATCAGATATACTTACAAACCTCTAATGTCAAATGTTTGTGTAGATAGCATATCAAATAGATTTCATCATGGGTTTGAAACTCGGTTTTGAGTGGGTAACTCATCCTAAGGAGGTTTTTTTTTGTTTTTTGAGAGGTAGAGGAGCCTAATATAATCATATCAAGAAGTTAGTACAAACAAAACCAAGGGATGAGATATCCCTGGTCAAGGAAATGAGCAAAACGAGATAGTACAACCGAAAGTAAAACAAAAAGCTACAAAGAAACTTGATGAACATTAAGGGCCACTAAGAACCCAAGAGTAAGCAAAAGAAGCATAAGGAATCTCCCCATAATCCTGCCATCTCTTGCACCAAAGGGACAAGAGTCCTTTGATGTCAAGGATGTTGCGATCCAAGTCATGTTGTATTCCCTGAAAATGTCTCTGATTCCGCTCCAGCCAATTTTCCCAAAGAATCACATACGGAATGACACCCCAAATTCTTTTTTCACCCGGGACAAGACCCTAATTGAGAGTCAAACTCTTATAAGTTTAACATTCGATTTGAGGTGTCTTTGACACATCTGTTAAGTTACAGCTGGTCAGGACTGCACAGAAGAACACAAAATAGATTTTAGAAAATTCACCAACATGCGGATTAGCAGTTCATTTTATCAGCCTTGATTGTTTTCACAAAATGAAGTATGACAATCTAATCTTGAAGTGTTCTCCCTGTTCTAACTGAGAACCCAATATATGTGCAATATAACAATAGTAAAATAAACAATAAAGCAATAAACAAATAGTGCTAATCTACCAGTTCAATATTCAAACAACTCAAACGATATGCAGAAAGTAAATAACACACAGGAATTTTTAACGTGGTAAAACCCAATATGGGAAACGTCCACGGTTGTCCTCGTGACAACAAATAAATCCACTAGATGAAAAGAGATGTACAAACCTATCAACTACCTGCAATCACTGCGAGTTGACACTACTGGTTATCTCTAGCACCTTGACTTCACCAGAGCACCTTAATGTACGCACAAGACACTCGACTTCTTGATGAACACACAAGAAGATTCGAAGCCGAACTATGAAACAAGCTTACACCAGAGTTCCTTGATGAACACACAAGGATACTCGACTTCTTGATGAACACACAAGAAGACTCGAAGCTAAATCACTATTCAACAATGAAGAAGAAGATGAATAGGGAAGAAGGAAGAAGAAGATGAGTTCAATCACCAAAACAACCTAAACCAAAACCTAAACAAACTCCAAGAATAAGACTTCAATTGGACGGCCAAAGAACTAACTTATTCTTTGGAAGAGAAACCCTATTTATACTTAGGGTTGGAAAACACATAAAATGGGCCGAAATAGTGAAAAACCACATTGGACGTACGTACGTCGATATGACGTTCGTACGTCTCAAACCGAAATAAACCTGCTGACTACTTGGACGTACGAACGTCCTAAGAAGGTACGTACGTCCAGACCAAACAAACTTTCTGCTGACATACCATATGTACGTACGTCCTGAAGAGGTACGTACGTCCTGAACCAAACACCATACTTGAGACACACGACGCGAAGACAAGGACACGGGACGACGTGCGTACAACAAGGTTTTCTTAACAATGAACTCTCGGCGAAATAACCAAGGACGACCAATGTCACAAAATTGATGTCAAACCACTTCGTGCCGGTTTCACTAACTTGGAAGCCAGTCGATCATATCTTATAAGTAGGCCAACGTGATTGGAGATCCAGAGAGGCATGTAATTATTATTGTTGGCTTCCTTGTGCCTAGTAAAGGGCTGAGACCAATTCGAAGGAGCATATAAACCGTGGCAATAGAATTATTTACTTATAACAAAAAACCTATCAGTGTCAGCAGGCATGATAGGATAGTAATAGGAGAGAGGATATCCATGCATCTACATGGAAATAGACATCCTAACTTTAGCTTGTAGGTTGGTACTCCTTAGAGATGATTCACTACAGATACCTCTCCTCTCTCTCAACTAACAAGGAATAAGTGTCTAAGAGATGATTCAATACAGATACCTAAGACACCAGTACCACAGCATAATAGAGATGGTCCATGAATTCAAAATTGCGTATGAAGATATTTGAACTTCAAATCATAATAGAACAACAAAGACTATATATACGTCAGGAGATACCCCTTTGTGATCAAGAAAGGTTCTGGTCAAGTGAGTGGATGAACTGGGTTAATTGAATGGGGATTAGTGGTGCTTTTGCATATAACATAGAAGAGTGAATAGCCTCACTGCTGCTTAAACTAGAAAACATTCAAGTATAATTTTGATCACTGAACAACCAACCTTGGGAGCTCCACTCCAAGGTTGAAAAGAAAATAAACTTCTTTACTTTTAACACTCCACTGATACAACAGAATGTTGAAGAATCAATTCTTACCAAGGTCACAAAGTTTGTATTACTGAAGTAATATAAGTTTTGCAACGTATTTGATAAATTAACTGCTTCATGGTCTTTCTCGTCTATGTGAAGTTTGAGCTCCTCAATCAAGTACTTGCAAATTTCAGTCCTTCCCTTTTGCGCAGCAACATGAATAACGGCTCGGCCATGTGAATCTTTAGACTTAGCCAATGTCTCTGCTATTCCTCTACCATCATCCAACTCCTTAGCTAATTCTAATAAGCATGAAAGTGTGGAAACATCAAAAGACAATTCAAAGTAATAAACTTTCAATTCAAATAACTAAAGCTCTATTGATACAAGCTTACTTTTCATTCGTCGTAAGTTTCCAGCTGCAGCGACTTGTAGTAATTGATCAACTTTCGATAATTTGTCTGCAGCGAGAAACAATAATTTTCAAGTTGATCAAGGTGACACAAATGGTTTGGATTTTGGAATTAGTTTGTTTTGGTACATAGCATTCATACTAGAGTGAGAAGCCATTGCAATGAATCTTGTGTGCTTCTAATCTTTAAGATCAATATTTGAGAACTGAAAAACAAAGACGAAAGTTACAAGGATGAAAATGTACCAAACCAGTCACAAAGAAATGTTGTTTCAATGCTGCATTTATCATGAAACAGACTGTATTGAGTTTATTATAAAGTGATTACTACTATAAATATGAGATGAGCAATCTTGATGATTCATAATAAAGAATCTTAACTTAAAATCGAGTTGTTCTTGTTCGAAAACACAAGGACGATGATAACCAAAAAACAAGGCATAATTAAAGCAAATAAAAACAACAATGATGATAATGTTGTTGTTGGTATAGCTATTATTTAACATGGAAATGGTTCTGGGACCTCATTAGGAGTCCGCAAAACACAAATGGCCCAACTAAGGCCCGCTTTATAAAGTTGGCCCTGATTAAGCATTTGTCCGATAAAAAAGAAATCATTTAAAGTTGAAATTGTAAAAATGACCCTTTTAATACCGGTAATACCCCCATCTCCTACAAATCTCTCTCTTCGTTCTTCTCCGCCTCTCCCTTTCTTCTTCTTCTTCTCTACTAGAACTTGATGCCCCAAATACAAAAGTGTTTTGCTGAATAATCGAATATGATACCTTCAATTCCTTCAATCAATATTTTTTTTAGCAATTCTTTGCCTTATATGAAGTGGAATTTTGCAAATTCTAATATGTTTTTGTTAATTTAACATGTATGTGTAAACGAGGTTTGTAGAAAAATATGGATGGATGAATCTGCATTTCGAGTAGTCAAAGGAGAGGCTATTCTAGTTTTGCGCGCTATACTATGTTTAATCTCACAATTAACTTCACATGCTACTTTTTATTTTGTTTGATTTTAGTGGGGTTCTACTTTGCCCTTTTTTAATCAGTTGTGTATTCAATTTTTGTAGTTTGCAGGGTTGCACAACAAGCTTGGAAGGACCTGGTTTGGATGAACACTATAGCTTCTGCCAAGTTTTACATTGGAATTTTGTGCGACAATAGTTGGAGGAGTGACTTGCCATGAATAGTAGGGGCATAAGAATGAAAATCTGGGGCATTCTTCCATATGCTATGTTATGATGCCTATGGGAAGTGTGAAATGGGATTATTTGCAAGGATCGTGATGTGGAGAAAGTGAATATTGTTGCGCTAGTCAAAGCAATTGTTTGGAGTTTGCTTAACATGGACACTTTCGGAATGAAGATGAGAGAATGAATTTGCTTTAGAGATATATTAATCAATTGGCACACTCTCGTGGAGGAGAGATAACAGTAATGACATTACCTAAATACTGCAACAGCAGGGCAACGACGTTCTCCTTAACCGAACAATAGCCAGTTTGTAGCAATAGGGATTAACTTGTAGTCTTTGGTCCTGTATGGTTTTCTTAAGTATTGTTTGTTGTTGATTTGCGAATGAACCTGACGGAGCATTTAAGCCTGCTGATTGTAACATTTGGAAATGATTAATCAAGTTAAAAATCTTTAAAAAAATATTATGTTTTTTTTCCCTGTTGTCAACTGTGTTGATATAATTAAATTCATGATTTCCCTCAATCTGTCTTGTTTCACTAAAAAAATGTTTCACGATATATGGTTTATATCGCACGAGTTTTAAGCGTCCAGTCATCAAATATTTGACCTCACGATATATACCAACAAGTTATAAAATGCAAAGAGCTCTATACATCTAATGTGGTGATCTATGTACATTGCAAAAAGCTTTTTGCATCAGATGCATTAAATTCTATGCATCCAACACTTACATACTAATGATTAAAAAAATAATACAAATAGCTCAATGCATGTTGCTTTATGCGGATCACGTAAAATGGCATTTTGGATTGTGTAAAATCTGGTTAATATAAGAGTTTGTTGGGTATATGATTGCAATACATTTAGGGTTGCATAAGATTATTTGGGGTTGCATAAAACTATATTTAGGGTAGCATAAGATTCTATTTAAGGTCGTGTAGTTAAGAACATATTTAGAGTTATGTAAGATGTGGTTGGATTCAGGCTTTCTAGGGGTGTGTGTGGGGGGGTAGTTATATAACATTTAAAGTTGCGTAAAACCTGGTTGGTTATAGTGTTAAACAAAATCGCAGATTTTATTCATTAATAAACTTGGTGGAAGGTTATGTACAGTTATGTTGACAAACTATGCAATGAGCTATTTGCATTAGTGTTGTTGTGTGAATATGTTGTGGCACGATATGCAAATATCTCATTCTTCCCACATGTGGTGGTACAGTATGCAATGATCTCTTTGCATACATGCTATGCAATGAACTCTTCGCATAATGAAATCAACACAAATTTTGAGTATTTTATGCCATGATGTCTTTGCATGCTTGCCATAAAGCTTCGATATGACCAGGAGAGCTCAAAATATTTATGCCATATTGCAATCTATGCCAAGAAGTAGTGTTAAGTGTTAAGCCTCTGAATAATATTTAAATGTGCCAGTTAGTTTTGTTGAAGCAAATTAATAGCTTAAATATTTTATCAAACAGATTGCAAGCATCAAAAACAAAAAATTCACACAAACAAAGATACATTCAGAATTTGCAATATAATTATAATTATAACTAGTACACAATTCTTATATGTTTCTAATCTGTAAAACAATTACATACCCACAGAAGTATAGATGAATCTAATAGTTTACATACTGAAAAATGTCTAAGGTCGTTTTTGTTGTTGTTCTCGTTGCGACAAATAATCAAACAAGTTGTGAGAGTGATAAACAGAGAAGACTTCGGGTTAAGGGATCAATATAAAGCTGTGTGGGATAAATGTAATCTTAAATGTCACCTTTTTAGATTCAACATCAACAATAACAATCACTTTTGTTTGTAAACTTCAAAATTTCACGAGAAATCAATAATGGCTTTTCACTATAACTTCTCTGTGAATCTCTCTTCTTTCTTTTATGCTCGATTCTATATTCAAATTTTCTATCTTCTTTCAGCATCAAAGTGATGGTGGTAGCCAGTAGGTCTTTGTTGTGAAATAAAATAAAGGGGAAGATAAAGATAGAGATTACGAAAGTATGAGGGAGGGGTATAATTGTCTATAAAACCCGTAATTAACGTCGGGGCCTTTTTTGCAACAAGTTTCTTAACCGGTTCAATTGTGCATTTGGAGACCTTAAAGGGGTCCATTTTTTTATTCCCTGTATGTTTACTTCAAATTAAGAAAAAAAATTAAAATAAACAGCAACAAAATCAATTTAGAAAAATGAACAATCAATGTGACTATTTTAGTTATTAGTAATTACTTGTACTCAAATCAACAGTGGAGTAATATTGTTTTGGGGGTTGAAGAAGAAAACCGCAATACTGAAACCCCAAAAACCCTAAAAATTAAAATACAATCATCAATAATAGAACTATACTACATTACAGTTACAAGAAATAGAAATTGGTAGTTAAAACGGGAAAAACCATTGTTACTACTGAACTCACCTTCTTCTTCTTGTTCTTGAGAGAATGCAATCCAAGAAGAAGATGAGATGAAGATGAAAAGGGGAAGAAGAAGAAGATTATGAAGATGAAGGCGGAAGTCTGTAATTTAACCCAAATCGTGCAAGATGATGAAACGATGAAATAGCTAGGTGCGAAAGTCTGTAATTTAACCGAAATTGTGCGATGCAAGCTTTAGCTGCACACTAACGATCATCAAAGTTGTTGTTGCCACGTAGCACTGTTGTAAGAAAGAGAGAGAGAGAAACTTTCTAGAAAAGTGTCGTGAGCTATTTCATTGGGCTTATTTTAAAACATCATAGGCTCAGTGGTGCTTACAAGTAATTGGGTCCTGGCCCAATTATCAATTGCTCATACTCACACAGTTACGATTCTATATTATAACCGACACTTATAAAATTTGGTAAAAAGACAAACAACGGTCAAGATTTGCACAAGAGATTATAGAGATTGAATTTAATGGGATTGCAAATAAATGGTCAGGATTAAAGATATCAATCTATTTGTTCAATAGGTTTAGAGTTGGACATAGAATAAAACTCTCTACTCATTACCACTCAATGTCCAATTCGTTTGCAGGAGAAATGATTATTGTTCTCATTTCTCTCTCTGATCTAAAATAAATCAGGTTGGTTGACTAATAATTCAGTTTGTTTAGATTTTGCGTTTTATTAGGATTTATTTATTCCCCCTCTTCTAAGAACTAATTAGTTTAATTTTTGATAAATAAAACAGATTCTTCCCATCTCTTATTCCAATTTGTGTAATTATGAAGATTATCTTAGCGTTTTTAGCAAATTTTATTTATAACAGTAAATTTAGGTCTATCCATCGAGTTCAAAATGTTTTTTTTTTGGACTCTGTAATCTGTATTACATTTGAACTAGAGTTTCTCTCTTTCTCTCACGCAACTATCTTTTTTCTCATCGACCATCTTCTTTCTCATCTTTTCAAGTGATCAATTTGTGCTATCAGGCATTGGAGCATCCTTAACATCTCACTTTATGACACTGCTGCTGTTGTTGTTGTTGCCCCCGATAACATTGTAAGACATCTCTTTTCTCTTCATCCATATCATTTTATGCTTGCAAGTTATTTGTTGAAATGCCTCCAAAACATACCATATCATTTCTCAAATTTGCATGGTCAGGACGGTTTAGAGTTAGACACAGAATAACTCTCTCTACGTCTCTCTTCTTCCTCATATCAGGACGGTTTCCTGCGCATCTATCTCCTCTCATCATCATCATCATCATCATCATCAACAATCTCACAATCTGCGATCTGTGTGCCTCTCTCCTCTCCTAGCGACAATGAAACTGAACAGTTGGAAGAGTTTAATGCCAACTCTTTCTAATTTGTAATGTATAAGGGACACTGCACATTTTAGTGGAAAAATGCAAACTTACATCACTGCACATTAACCATCTTTCTGTGTGACGCCCCCAAAATCCAATCCTAGTTGATCAGGCTAAGACCAGACTCCAGAGTCGTAATGTTCTCCATATGTCCACCATGGACCGTAGGTTCACACTACTGCCACGTGACACCAAGCTCCAAATCCAATATCCATGTAAGGACAGAATAATAAAAGATAATACGAACAAAATTCGAACAAAACAACAGCGGAAGATTTATTCAAGCCGAACTCTGTATATACATATATACAAGGGTTGAACTGAAAGAAAAACACACAACTGGAAGGATAACATACTGTGTTTGCCCCAAGGGCTACACTGATAACAAAAGACTAACTACAACATAGAGCACCTGCTTAGCTAACTATCTCCAACTAGATCCTCTTCGCACGCTCCGAGAATCGCTTTACCCGTTTCCTGGAATGAAGGGAAAAAGGAGCAATTAAACGCTAACAGTTGGTATCAGAGCCAGGTTTGGTCTAAAGTCAAAACAATACATCAGCATAAATACATACAAGGTATTACAATCCACCCCCCTTAAATAGGAATCTCATCCTCGAGATTCACACGTACCTTATCCAAGAAAACCGGATAGTCGCGACGAACATCCTCTTCACGTTCCCAAGTAGCTTCACGTTCTGTACGTCCAGTCCATAGAACTTGAACAAAAGGAATCTTCCTTCTACGAAGTTCCCGTTCTTCCCTTTTGAGAAGCCTCACTAGTTTCTCCACATATGACATCTCTGGAGTTATCTGAAAGTCTGCCAAATTAATCTGCATCTCCTTCTGATTATGTTTTGCTTTCTTGTCATCCTTCTTAAAGAATCTCAACATAGATATATGGAAGACATTATGCACATCTGCCAACGCTGGAGGTAATTCGATCTTGTAAGCCACCTTCCCAATCCGTTCAAGAACATTGAAAGGCCCAATGAAACGTGGTGCCAACTTCCCTCTTTTTCCAAAGCGTCGTACTCCCTTCATGGGAGATACCTTCAATAGAACCGGGTCTCCAACCTGATACTCAATCGGTCGTCGTCCCTTATCTGCATAACGCTTTTGGCGTTCCTGAGCAGCCACAATTCTATCCCGAACCACTACAATTTTCTCAGTAGTGTCTTTGACCATATTTGGTCCTCCCATAAGAATACGATCATGATGTTCTGCCCAACACACTGGAGTCCTACAGGGTCTACCATACAGAGCCTCAAATGGTGCCATCCCAATACTAGCATGATAACTATTATTATAAGCAAATTCTGCCAAATGCAAATGCTCGGCCCATTGACCCTTAAAGTCAATTATACATGCACGTAACATATCCTCTAAGACCTGATTCACACGCTCAGTCTGTCCATTGGTCTGAGGATGAAATCCTGTACTGAAGTTCAAAGCAGTCCCAAAAGCTTTCTGAAGTCCTCGCCAAAATTTGGAAGTAAACTGAGTACCTCTATCCGAAATAATGGTCATAGGAATGCCATGAAGCTTCACTATCTTCTGAACATACAATGTTCCCAAGTCACTGGCAGTATAAGTATTACTAATAGGTAGGAAATGAGCTACCTTAGTCAAACGATCTACAATTACCCAAATAGAGTTATGACCCTCGGAAATAGGTAATCCCTCGATAAAATCCATCGAAATACTGTCCCACTTCCACTCCGGTATGGGTAAAGGTTGCAATTCACCAGCTGGCCTCATATGTTCCGCCTTAACTCTCTGACAAGTATCACACTTGGAGACATATTCAGCCACATCCCTCTTCATGGTCTTCCACCAGAAATGTTGCTTCAAACCCTTATACATCTTAGTAGTTCCTGGATGAACGGTGTATCTCGCACGATGTGCCTCATCGAATAACTCTTCCCTCAATTGAGAATTATCAGGAACAACAAGACGATTCTGAAATCTTAAACCTCCATCGGTACCAATACTCCAACCTGGAGTTGGTGTATCAACCAGAGCATCCTTCTGAGCCTGAATCCACTCATCTAAAACTTGTGCATCAACCAATCGATTAACAAAGGTAGACTGCAAAGTCATACTACCCAGATAGGCAACTCGAGTAAACTGCTGACCTCCAAGTCTAGGGCAAAACTCGAAGTCACTAAGTGTCTCAACCATAGGCCATAACTGTATGGCTGCTAAACGAGCTTTCGGTTTTCTACTCAAGGCATCAGCTACAACATTTGCCTTCCCAGGATGATATTGTAAGGAAAAGTCATAATCCTTAATCAATTCCATCCATCGACGTTGTCTCATATTCAACTCCCTCTGAGAGAACAAATACTGTAGACTCTTGTGATCAGTGAATAAATCAAACCGAACACCATATAAATAATGCCTCCATACCTTAAGTGCAAACACTACTGCTGCAAGCTCAAGGTCATGAGTAGGATAGTTCATCTCGTGGATTCTTAACTGTCTCGAAGCATAGGCCACAACCCTTTCTGTCTGCATTAAAACACCGCCTAATCCCAACAAAGATGCATTAGTATAAACCACGAAAGGTATATCAGTACGAGGTAACATCAGTACTGGAGCAGAAGTAAGCCTCTGCTTCAACTCCTCAAAAGCAAGCTGGCAATCTCTGTTCCAATTGAAAAGAACATCCTTCTTCGTCAAATGGGTCAAAGCTGTGGCAATCTTGGAAAACCCCTGAATGAAACGACGATAATACCCAGCGAGTCCAAGAAAACTACGTATCTCCTGAACTGTAGTAGGCTGCTTCCAATCAAGCACTGCCTCAACCTTAGATGGATCTACAGAAAGACCATCTCCAGAAATCACATGCCGCAAGAATTTGACTTCTCGAAGCCAAAATTCACATTTAGAGAACTTTGCATACAACTGGTGTTCCCTCAATGTCTGCAAGACAATTCTCAAATGCTCTGCCTCAGAACGAGAATATATCAGAATATCATCAATGAAGACTATCACGAACTGTCTAATTTGAATTTCTTCTCATTACCATTTTTCTGTCCATCGGATGGTGGATGGCGCTTATGAGACTTACCACCATCAAACCCTTTACCACTAGCTTCCTTCAGTTCTCGGGTATGGATGATATCTGCCTCAGTAATCATAGCAGACTCTGCAACCTGCCTAACTGTAGGATGTTGCTGATTCTGCACTGCTCCCCTCAGATAGGTTCTCAAACCATCCTCAAATTGTCGAGCTAAACGCCAATCAGAGAACCTCAGATCTGTACAAAACCTGGCAAGACGAATGAATCTGTGCTCATACTCTATAACAGTGTCTTCACCCTGTTGAATAGTCAGTAACTCCTATTCTGTAATGGTCTTTGCTGTCCGAGAGATGTACTGCTTATCAAAGAGTCGCTCAAAATCTGACCATTCCATCGTATCCTCATCTTCTTCAGATACAACACTATTCCACCACATTCTGGCTCCACCCTTAAGTTGTAGGGCTGCCAAGAGTTGTTGTTGGACTGGGTTCACCTTCATAATGGGTAACACGTTCTTCACCTTAGCTTTCCATTCACCTGCCACCAGATGATTGCCTTTGCCGTCAAAAGTAGGTGGTTTGTGCTTCTGAAATTTCTCAATAACCAGTAGCCATGACTCTAATCGGCCTGTTTCTACTTCCTCCTCTATGATATCTGGTTCACCTGCTGGTACCCCTGGCTGAAGTGTCGTATTACCTTGTGGTGGATTTGCACCCATGTTCCTCAAAGCTACTAACTCTGCTGTAAGATTAGTAAGCGAAGTCATCATGGGCTGCATCCAAGCTGGAATCGCAACTCCAGTCCCACTCGTATCAGTCCCATCCCCTGCATGTTCCTCTTGTCCCGCCATTAGTCACTGTAGCAACACAAGCAGGAAACATGAGAAACAATCCAGGAATAGAGAGCTGAATACTAAATGAAACGGAGCGTAAACGTAACGTTCTCACTCAATCTATACTAACGTACGAACATACTCCTATGGTGCTCTAATACCCACAGACTCTAGGAATATCCCACTAGGACAAATGAACTCTAAGCTCTGATACCAACTGTAGTGACCCGACCTATATCACCACCGATATTGTCCCCACTTAGCCACTGCGGACATCCGACAGTGTGGGGTTTTTTATTGGGCAGCAGCCTGCTTCCCAGGAGGTCACCCATCCTGAGACTACTCCCACCCGAGCACGCTTAACTCCGGAGTTCTTTCGAACTCTGAAGCCAAGTGAGCCCAAAAGGCCTCGGTGATATTATATGACGGATCTATACCTATATTTCAATGTCAAGACATCCCCCTCTAAGTTCTGTAGGACCCACCCTCTCGGCAAACCACCTGCCTACACAACTTGCTAGCGTTTAATCGCTCCTTTTTCCCTTCATTCCAGGAAACAGGTAAAGCGATTCTCGAAGCGTGCGAAGAGGATCTAGTTGGAGATAGTTAGCTAAGCAGGTGCTCTATGTTGTAGTTAGTCTTTTGTTATCAGTGTAGCCCTTGGGGCAAACACAGTATGTTATCCTTCCAGTTGTGTGTTTTTCTTTCAGTTCAACCTTTGTATATATGTATATACAGAGTTCGGCTTGAATAAATCTTCCGCTGTTGTTTTGTTCGAATTTTGTTCGTATTATCTTTTATTATTCTGTCTTTACATGGATATTGGATTTGGAGCTTGGTGTCACGTGGCAGTAGTGTGAACCTACGGTCCATGGTGGACATATGGAGAACATTACGACTCTGGAGTCTGGTCTTAGCCTGATCAACTAGGATTGGATTTTGGGGGCGTCACAGTTGGTATCAGAGCCAGGTTTGGTCTAAAGTCAAAACAATACATCAGCATACATACATACAAGGTATTACATTCTGCCATGCTTTAAAGGTGTGAATCCCTGTCCTACTGATCTCAATGCATCCAAGCTTTCACATCCCACTCCATTCTGTTAATTTTGAAGGATGTATCTAAAAATGATATTACGAAATTACTCAGATGTATCAATTTATATATGAGCCATATATAAATTTCATCTAGATGTCATAATTGCAATTTGGCATGGAGCAAAGGGATTGCACAACTGGAAATAATCATGATTATGTAGGTTGTGCTTCATCTATAAGGTGAACAGATCTGACCAGTTCTAAAACTCATAACTTAAGTCATTGCATGTATTGAAAACCAAATCAAATTTCATGAATAACTCAAGTTGTCGTGAATATTCTAACTTATATATCTAAGTAGAATATTAAGATGTATATTGCAGCCAATTTTTGTTTACAGTATAATCCATCCATATATCTTTTATACAACTTAAAGTTCAATAGTATTATTAAACTGAAATTTGCTTTTTACTTCTCATTGATATTGGATAGGATATGTACAATTCATTTGATTTGGTTTTAGTTGGCAATCTTAATTAACTCTCATTAATCAGGTTTTAAATGGTTTTTCAGGAATCAATATCGGCACTCATCAACAGATAATTGTGCTCTAAACCTCAAGAGTTCTATCTTTTTTTGTCCCCTCTTCTCAGGTACTTTTCACTTATTTTCTTCCTCATCCATCTTATCTTTGCAAAATTAGTGAAAGCATACTCATATTGGAACATTAATCAAAATTAACCAATTTAATCTTGAAAAAACCTAAGAACTTATATAATCTGGTGATTTAAAAGAATGCCCAACAATTCTAGGCGAGCTTGATTTCGATTTATAAATGAGAACGCCTTCACTTGCTGGGTTTTCATACACTGATAGAGCATAACTCAAGTTGTCATTCATGGTGAATATTCTAACTTATATATTTAAGTAGAATATTAAGATGTAGATTGCCACCGATTTTTTGTTTACAGTATAATCCATCCATATATCTTTTATACAACTTAAAGTTCAGTAGTACTATTATACTAATCGAATTTGCTTTTTACTTCTCATTGGTATTGGATAGGATATGTACAATTCATTTGATTTGGTTTTAGTTGGCAATCTTAATTAACTCTCATTAATCAGGTTTTAAATGGTTTTTCAGGAATCAATATCGGCACTCATCAACAGATAATTGTGCTCTAAATCTCAAGAATTCTATCTTTTTTTTTTGTCCCCTCTTCTCAGGTACTTTTCACTTATTTTCTTCCTCATCTATCTTATCTTTGCAAAATTAGTGAAAGCATACTCATATTGGACCATTAATCAAAATTAACCAATTTAATCTTGAAAAAACCTAAGAACTTATATAATCTGGTGAATTAAAATAATGCCCAACAATTCTAGGCGAGCTTGATTTCGATTTATAAATGAGAACACCTTCACTTGCTGGGTTTTCATACACTGATAGAGCAATTAATGCACATTTTAGATAAAGGATGTTCACTAAGAGGACCTTTCGAAAGAAAGAGTTCCTTACAAATAGTACGAAGCACTTACATGAGGGAGCACGTAAACAATACTCTATTGACACAAATACAACTTAAGATAATATCATTCCTTGGTGGACAGTATGGTGTGGGACATACACATTAACTCAGAGTGATCGACTTGGCTCAAAAACTGCTTCACATAACTGTGCTAAGAAAAAAGAAGGTCTAACAAAAGTGATTACTAAAGGCTTAAAGTCGATCTGAATGCCCCTTTTCTATTTATCTTGACTAGAACTAATTTACATGACGTGGACAATTTGTAAAGTCTGAAGGAGAATTTATGAACCTTATTTCAAAAAAAAAAAACCTTCTCGAGAAATGGATTGTATGTTTGTTTAACATTGAGCCGTATTTTACTGATGAAAACATAATTGTTTGTTTGATTAATATTGAGCCATATTTTCTCACTTCAAATTGTTGTGTAATCTTAGTTTAGGATTTATAAGGGAAATTTAGACTTAACCCCCCCTATTTTGTCCACGTTTTGAATAAACCCCCCCATTTGTCCGAGTTTGGACTTTACCCCCTTCCGTCCGCTTCCGTCCAACTTAACGCCTCTTTTGTATTTTTTCTTCCTAAAATACCCCTTCCTCCTGTTTTAGACTCAACCCCCCAGCACCTTCTTCATCTCAACGATGCTGGCCTGATAATTTTACCTTTGTGTAGTTAAAGGTTGAACTTTCACTACAGCAGATGTCGTCGTCTTCGTCATTGATTCAGAACTCTCAGTTTCTTCTGACCATTGATCTTGATTGATTCTTGATTTATAGAAATTAAATCAACAATCGAAGAAGATATTTTCGTACTACAAGTTTCACATTTGTTTGAAATCTCAACAAATTGATTCAAATCATCAATTAGTTTATGAGTTTATCAACATCTGTGTTTTGAATCTGAGTAATAGAAGAAGGTTCGTTGTTGATAATGAAATTGAAACCGAGAGAGTAATCAGTTGTAGTAGAAGAAAAACGAGGAAATAAAGAAGAACATGAAGAAGAGTTATGTATGTTTGTAAGAAGTGTTTGTGTTTCAACCTTCATTAAATAAGATTAGTTCAAACTCACTTTCTCGCTTTCACGTCAAAATTTGTAGAAAGAATTGAAGAAAGAGAGACGACAAACTTTTCTCTTCTTCTTCTCTCTTCTTTCTTACACAAATGAAAGACTAAGAAGACACACACACTTGTAAAGTTATCTATAACAAAATCTCGAATTTCAAGACCAACAACTTTTATTGGTTTTTGATTGTTGTATGCAGTTTGATTGGCTTTTATTCTAAATCAGGTGATGGTGTTTTATAGTATAGATGATAAAAATTTGGTTTGTTCGAATTCTTTGTTTAATGGGTATGCTAGATGTGGAAAAATGGAGCTTGCTCAGAAATTGTTTGATGAAATGTCTGGAAGGGATATTTTTCTTGGAATGTTTTGATTGATGGGTATTCTAAATGTGGGAAGATTGAGATTAGCTTTTTCATCAGATACCAGATAAAAGTTTGGTGACTTAGAATGCATCATCAATAGAAGAAAGAAAACTCGTCACATGGAATTCAATGGCCGCATGATATGAGTGGAATGAAAACTATATATTCCAGTTTTTTCAAACAGGGAAAGGGTCTAAAGGAAGAGGGAGGGCTATTTTAGGAAGAAAAAATACAAAGAGGCGTTAAGTTGGACGGAAGCGGACGGAAGGGGGGTAAAGTCCAAACTCGGACAAATGGGGGGGTTTATTCAAAACGTGGACAAAATAGGGGGGGTTAAGTCTAAATTTCCCGATTTATAATGATAATGATGATTGAGATGAATCACTTATGTTGATTTTTGGTTTTTTTCTTAGAGCCTTTTTTCGTAATAGCTATGTGGTTAAGTTTGTTAGGGCCATATTCCGGCCGTATTCCACATTGTCATTTTCTTCACTCCCCCCCCGCTTTTATTTTTTTATCCTATCATATCTAAAATGTTAGATCTTGATTAATATGTCTTCTTTGTTTTCAGTTTTGTTGTACATTGGTATTGTAATTTTAAACCTCATACCATGTGAGATTTTCTTTCTTTACTTATGAGTTTTTGAATATCATTAATCTTAGAATTGGAATGAAACCTATGTTCTATGTTGTTACTTACACGTATTTGGCTTCTTTTGTTAAATTTTCCTTGAAATTGACTCACGAGTGCGTGCAGCTCTGAAACAGCTAAACATCTATTCGTGATGCAGTTTCATTAAGCAATTTTAGGAAGCTTTGATTGGCACTATGTTTGATATAAAAGCTTACCTGAATAGTGCAATTTCCTTTGAAGATCTCTTAACCAGTTGGCCAAAATCAATCTTGGGATAACTTGGATCCAAAGTATGGAGCAATTTATTGTTGCAAGTCTTTGGTGGTCATGGAAAGCAGTCTCTGGATTGGATGTGATGCGAATTGCAAAATATAACAGTTGCTATAGTAGCTACAAAAGCAGCTATTAAGGTGAAGAGCAATGTACCTTCTGGATATCATCTTACTAGAATCTCAGGTATGTTATACCCCCCTTCCTTTATTTTTGTTGAGCTGCAATGTAACCATGGTAGTTTCCATATCCTCTTGGATGTGGGTGAAAAAAACAGGGTATAGCTTAGGCAGAAAGTGTTTTGTGTGTGAAACAGTTTAGTGAAACATTTTAAACTACAGTATAGGGAATTTCTCTTTTTAACAGAAGAAATAGGATGAATGAGGATAACCAGATCAAAAGGTAGGTTAACTTACATCATTTCCCTTTTTATCCATCAATTTCATCATCAACATAATCATCTATCCAATTCATTATTTCGTGTTTTTTTTATTAGGGTTAGAATGATTTGATTTTGATGTTTAATTAATGTGGAATATGAATTTATAGTGTGTTTGTTAATTTGATAGCTGCTACGTAATCCGAGGACTGTAAGAGCTGCTACAGTCACTATAACCAACCAACTTTTCCCCTAAACTTCATTTTTTGAAGGTTCTTTCAACAACCTTGCGTCTCCATTGTGCATTGGTGCTGGTATTTTTATCTGAACTTATAAACTTCTAAGTATATAAAATTCTTCGAAGAATGACTAAATTTGCTCAAATGCTTCCTCCAGACAAAAGTTGGTGAAACTTCTTTGAAACTAACTAAGTGACAATGGAGTCTAGTTGCCTTAGTGTGTATAATTTTGATATAATCATTTGTCTTTAATGTAACAAAAATTAACCAAGAGGTCGTTAATTGTCATGTATTAACCAAGGCTTGCAGTTGCCAATTATTTTTACGTAAATATTTTACACTGTAAATATCACAATATTCATGAAGAAATGTATACACTAATATAATACAAAGTGTAGAAACCAAAGTATTAAAATTAATTACTAATTTTAAAAAAAAATATATCAAAATTATTTAAACTATGAGTATAACCGAAACCAAATATTAGAAGAATGCATTTAAAGCCAAATATAACCTGACTATGGAGTTATATTTTTGTACATATGATCAAAATTATATGTAGTAACAATTTTTATATTGATGCTCCTCTCAAAATTGGATGATAAAAGTCCCATGGGGATGGATACGTTATGTCTTTTCCAACCTTCGCTTTATAAATGACCTTGTAGCATAAACTCAAAAAACCAAGAGAACAATTTCATTCTATCGACATCGGCAAACGTATACTGCTATATTACAATAGCTCTTCTAATCATAGGTATAACACTATGTAGCCGAAAAGAGGATATGATTGATGGTATAACTCTTTGGGTTTTGACTCTTTTTTTTCCAGATGCTCTCTTTTCTGTTTTCTTTGTCATCTTCTATTACATAACTGGTTGAGCCTCAATTCTACTGCACTGCAAGCATTTCAGGTATTGTACTGGCTCTCTCTTAATTTAATGTTTACTATTGTTCATTACTATAAATTATCAAGGAATAGCCATGTTGAAACTTTCTATCAAAATTAATTAAGATAAGGAATAACCATTTTGAAGTACCGTGTTTGTAGTAATCATCAATGGGAAATTATAGAAGATCATATCTTCTGAGGTGTTCCCCTTATTAGTTTGTTCTCACCTTTGACAAAAAAAAAAAAAAAAAAAAAATGGAAGGAAAAAAAAACACTTATCAATTTTGATAGGGAACATTGATTAACATACGAACCAACTCAAATTTCTGTGTCCAATATCCAAACCACCCCCACTGGCTATGAGGACACAGTGTTATTAGGAGATGGAGTTTGATATCATGGTTGCTATCGCATCCCATAGTTGAGTCACGTTCGCCACCACACTGCGGGCCTTTACCAGTGATTGTTATGTTGTTAAGCCTCTTGCTTTTGTGTTTGAGTGATCCATATTCTGAAAATTTCTCCCAAATTTCAAAATAGAAATTTTGAACCAAATCTATTCTATGGAGTTTAAACCTTAATAATGATTAAGCTTACCTCAAGACATTTATAAAAAGTGAATAAACTGGTGATAGAAAATTCACAAAAATATTAAGGCTCCGGCAAGACTTCAGAAAAATACTAAAGAAACAAACTGGTGTTGTTCCTAATTTATAGTTACGTCAATGTCATAGTATAGTTTAATGGGTTATCTCGACAAAGACTCCGAGTGAGTCTTTGTCCTGTTTTTAATTGTTTCAGCAATTCAATATCTTAGTGTGAATATTTTATAATGATCAAAATTGTAGGGAAGATTGCGGTAATAAGATGGATCAATTTCTGCAAAGATGCTTCTACCATTCGGGTCAGTATGGTTCTGATGAGTATTTCTTGGAACTTCGTAATATATCTATTAAAAAGACTACTTTAGCAGGGGTTTTTTTTCCTGGTCTGTTGTTTGTTAGTGTTGATAGTGTGATATTTGAACCCGACGATGCATGATTTCAGCATGCTGATCAGGGATGTAGCTGTTTGACATCTCAAAATGATGCCCTCACTGTTATATCACTTCGAACATCATTCTTAGCTTCATTTTGTATTAAACTTCTTATATTTGTATTTGTGTGTTCAATTTGACTTAAAATTTATGGTGTTATTAATAACAGCTTTCCAGTTTGAAGGAAAATTTTCATTGATTTGAAAGAAATCACAACTACAAGGTAATTACTTTAGTCTATGCACATCAAATGAAACTTAATAACATTGTTATCACATTGGTGCGTTAATCCCTTTCTTTCTGGATACAAATTTAATAAGGATTGCAGTTAAGTTTACATTAGAATGCATTTGCACAAAAACAAATTATTTCTTATTGAGTTTATGTGTGGGTTACATGGGTCTTAGACTTTTGTATCAGTTTTAGAGTCCAGGATAAAACTTAATGCTATCTTAACCGTACACTCAAATTTTGCTGTTCATTAATTGTCCATTGTGGATAACTGTGTGCATGTGTTTATCTCCAGACTTTTGTAACATTTTTAGAGTCCAGGATAAAACTTAATGCTATCTTAACCGTACACTCAGATTTTGCTGCTCATTAACTGTCCATTGTGGATAACTGTGTGCATGTGTTCATCTCCAGACTGTAAACTACCCGTGTGCATATTTTGGATTTTTATTTATAGAGTAAATAGGGATATGATTATTTGCTGAATTTTTCTGGACAATGTTTTTTAATATAATCTTCTCTTACAGAATTTTTCGATTGATGTAAGAATCATCTAAAAGCAAGATGTTATACATACCAACAATTTCCTGAATTCTTTGTTTGGCACAAGGACGAAAAAATGTGGACACCCAGGCAAGACAAATTATCCATTGGCAGAATGTACTTTGCGAATCCCAATTCAGGTAAGATTTTATATTTGATGTTATCTTTGTATTTCTTTAGTTCCGTAATAATTCACTCACTTCTGAATCATTACTTTTCTATCCTTAATCTTTTTGAGTCAGAATTTTTATTTTTTTTGTTAAGTTATAATATTTCATTCTTAAAACACCACCCAAATACATACTGATCAAGGTGTTTATGTACCTTATGAAAGACAGAGTTTTCCTGATGCGTGTGTACTGCACTATATACATTACATTTTAATGTAGTATAATATCATTTGTGATCACTGTTTAAGAAAATCCTATGAAAGCTTACCTCATTA
This sequence comes from Aquilegia eximia, assembly GCA_023053565.1. NCBI lineage: Eukaryota > Viridiplantae > Streptophyta > Magnoliopsida > Ranunculales > Ranunculaceae > Aquilegia > Aquilegia eximia. Next base: position 3,422,743 of record JALIGU010000011.1, read on the forward strand.
TCCTGATGCTCATTCTGATATAAAGAAAGACAATGAATGTGTGATTATTAGCTGTAACGCGGATTTTGATAAGTCGAACGGTTCAGGGGCTACTGGTGTGGTAGCTAGGAAAGTTAATGGACAAGTTATAGCTACAGCCTACAGAATATTTAAAGCGAAAGATATGCAGGAACCGAAACTCGTAGCTGTGGAAGTTGCTGTAACTTTAGCATACACAAATGACTATAAGAAAATCAGGGTCGAACGAGATTCTAAAGAAGTTATGGAAACACTCAAAGATAAAACTGAAAATCCTGATTGGCAAGCTTTGACCAACTTTATAAGTTTGTTGGACTGCTGATTTTATTTGGATTCCAAGGAGCCTAAATGAAAAGGCTCATGAACTTGCTACATGGGCACATTTGTAATCTGGACAAGTACTCCAAGTTGTGTTCGGGAATTTGTTCATCCGGTTATTCCTATTTGATATAAGATTTGTGTTTCTCAAAAAAGAGGGAAGGTCTACTGTATTCTTCCAAAGGTATGTACCACTTCCAACAAAATGTATACCAACATGAATAATTATTATTTTATAAGTTACTTATGTATATAATCCTTGCGATTTCAGGTGGTTGCTGTAGTATGGGGTCTTCAACGATGCAACCTTAGAGTATGGACTGCAAGGAGGTTGTGGCAAATTACAGACTGCCAAGAAGTTAGCCAAAATGAGTGCATTATGGAGCTGCAAATCTTTTTGTACATTAGTTAGTAGAAACATATTTGTAGACATATCCAAAACAATGTAAAGGCCGTGGAATTTATTTACGAAATGGTTTACATGGGCTTCTCATTAACAGATAATTTGTGCGTTACCATTGACAGTGAATCTGGCTACATTTTAAAGTACCAAGGTGCCAAGTAACTTGATGTCTATGCTTCTGAGTTTGGACTTGCATAATGCAATGAATTCTCTTTCTTATCTGTAGTATTTTTCAAGAAGGTTTCTTCGGATCACTGCACTTCATAAGCTTAATCACATGTGCTGATAGGATAGTCAGTTAAATGTTCTGTTGGGTTAATACAAACTACTATAGGTGGCTACAAGAAGTCCACCAGATTCTGTAATTCCACATTCACATTTTGATGTTGTCACATAAATGTTTATTTTGATATTGATAACTATAAAACAGTTATCAATATTTTGTGCTACTCTTCAAATTTAATTCTTTTAAATTGATTGTATTATTGATAATTTAACAATTGTATATTTTCATCTTTATAATTGTGTATGGAGTTAAAAATTAGTGCTTTAAATATAATTATAAATACGCGTCCCGGAGGGACGGGTCATACCTATCTATATTATAACCAGCACTTATAAAACTTGGTAAAAACACAAACAAGGGTCAAGATTTGAACATAAGATTCTAGAGATTGGGTTTTAATGAGATTATAGAGATTGGGTTATTTAAACCATGCAATGCACGGGTATTATTTTACATGTTATAATTTGATTTTGATTTTTGCTATTGAAATTGATTGAAAGTAGAATTAAATTCTTGACATTATTTTGCTTATGTTACTATATTTTTATTTTTTTTAATAAAAGATTTAATTTTAACTTTTGACAAAATACCAATATTTTGGATAAGATGTTCAATTGATTTAGTTTGTAAACATATTGATTTAACCAAGTTAGAGTGTTTACTTCTTTTGATTTTTGAACATATTTTGGATAAATTTTAGTTATGTGATTTTAATAAATAATCTTTTAATTTTGGTTTAATAAAATTCTCTTCAATTAAAGAATCAGTTTTTTCATATGAATGAACTTTTGATGTTTACAAATTAGTGTTTATTTTATATTGGTTAACTTTAAATATTTAATTGGAGTGAAATTACTGAAATAGACTTACTAATTAACTATTACATAAAAGTTCTAAACTTTCAATTCTAAATTTTAATCAAATTCTCTTCAATTAGAGCATCATTTTTTCTATAATTTAGATTGAGAATATTTGCTTAAGGGCATGCCTAACTTTAATAGAGAGTATAGATTCTATCATACAACTCTATCTGTTTCATACGTCTCTCCCTGTTATCAATCAGTTCTAGCTTATCATCAAACCTCTATCACCTTTCTACTCTCATATTTTTTTTATCAATGAACACTTTGTTTTTTCTCTCTTTTTCAACAAAGAAAAATTTGAAATTCAAGTTTTTTTGTGTTTAATTTTATTTTTATTTTCAGTATCTATAGCCAAAGTCAATTATACAAATAATACATACAACTCATCCTTAAACCTGGACTATATGAGCTTTATACAATTAATTAATATTTCTATTTTTAATTTAATATTTGACTAACGATTCTATTAGTGATTTCAACCTAATACTATCGTTGTTGCTTTCATGTCAATGCTTCAAATTTTATTTATAAGTGAATGGTTTTAATTTCATCTATAACTCTTTTAGAAAAATCAAAATTTTCGCAAACAACAAATTTTGTTTTATGGATATAATGGTGTGTTGGGGTGATAGCAAGGACCATCACTAATGTAAGTACTTACTTTTCAACAATTTTTTTTGTGTTGAATTGCTGAAAATTCAAGGACCAAACTATTGTGGAACTGGATGTTTTCATCGAAGAAAAGCTACTATGGATTATCACCTAACAAAACCAAGTTTCAATTTGAAAATCATGTCCTTACCAATGGTAAATGTTGATTGATTACTTAGATATATTTTTTCATTATATACAAATGGTTGAATGAATACCGTATCTTCTTTGTTGCAGCCACACAAAATCAGGAGGTAATAAAACCGATATTTAAGAATTCAAAGGAGCTTATGAGATCAGCAGAACAACTATTCTGAATGATAAATGAACCATCAGATTCACTAAGCAATCTTTCAAGCTCTTTGAAAATGGCCTTGGAAATTTTTGACTATAGCTATGAATCTAATAAACAATGAAGCACAAAGGTCAGCCAGTTCACTTTTGTCCATAGTATAAATAGTCTTTCACAACCTCTACAAAGTTTTATCAGAATATGATTAATTGAATACTTTCAGTGCCACAGGGTGGTTGGGTTTTTGCATGCAAAGACGTTTTTATAGGATAAGGAATTCATGCAAATGGTTGGTTGACAAATTTTTGCACGCTGGACACATTTCCATTCTTAGGTTGTGCAATGTCTGCAACGCCTATCATTAATATTCAAACTGGTCTTCTGGAAAAAACATTCATCAGAAAATAAATAATTTTCGTCACCGTGTTTGGTGATCTGTGGTTTAGGCAATGTTTGGTTACACTTAAATTTGTATGTTGGGCCTTGGATACATTCCTGAATTAATCTACTGCATCTTACCAACCAATTTTACCCCCAACAACACATAATTCTTGCCCAAGGTTAATTGTGCAGGATAACTTCTATTGAACTAATTTTAGGGCAAATATGTGTACATATAATAAGAAAGAATTTTACCTGAATATTGTATCTGATTAAAGGCCTCACTGGTTGTTCATCTTAACTGCATAATTATTAGTTTCAATTTTCTGAATTTATTATTTTGTAAGTGACATTAAATCTATCAGGTTACCATATGTAGTCGTTTATACTACTATCAAACCTCAGAAACTTTCGAGTTCCAGTGTTTGACATGACCCTCCATCCTTCAAATTCTTTTCTCTCTCTCTCTCTCTCTCTCTCTCTCTCTCTCTCTCTCTCTCTCTCTCTCTCTCTCTCTCTCTCTATATATATATATATATATATATATATATATTTCTAGAATTGCAATTTTTTGAATTTGGATGCACCAAAATTATTCTCTCATCGGAATCAGTAGTCAATTGCAAAAGTATTTATTTTATCCTTTGAGAAGACGAGCATCAAAGGAACTAGCTAACTGAGATTGATTTTGAGTTTAGTGTCTACAAATTTTACTTTGTTGTTTATACAATTTAATCAAAGAACGCCTCCATTTTACTATCACCTTACTATAAGTTCCAGAATTACCGGCCATTTGGCTTGATTACTATCATTTTGTTCCTTAATTAAACATTATATTTCAGCGTATGTAGCAAGGGGTGGGTGGTACTGACGTACTGTCAAAGAAATCTAAAGAATTGTGTGGCATTGTTCTGAAAGTTCATAGGATCCGAAAATATACCGGTTTAAGGGATGCATACTAAATTATGACAAAATGATTGTATCCTTCAAGATGATCAGGTGGTAAAAGTATATTCTACAGATAGATCTGATATAGAAATAATACTGTAGAGCAAATTGTGTTGTAGGGAAGAACGAATGATTGGACGGGTAGGACGTAAACAGTTTACTGAAGTTGGTTTACGGTTGTTATTTTCCTTTGTATTTTGCAGTCATTGGGTCATACATGATGGTGCGTCAGTCGTGCTGACCAAGAACTGCATTATGCTTTGATGAGATTAATGTTATACGTACCATCAGTGTAAAGTTGAGACTGATGACAATTATAGATAGGTGTTTCTGAGTTTGTAGATATATGATTATGCTCCTTAATATAAGTGACAATAAACATCTTTAGCACAAAATTTGTAAGACTAAAGTTAAATCCGTGCTTCATGGGTTTATGCTACAATGGTAATATGATGATTCAGAACAAGCCTAAAAGTAGATGAAGTAGCAGTCTAAGGTTGTATGTGTTGAATGCATACATGTACAACAATAGATAAAGCAAGAGAATAACCTTGAATTAGAACCTTGAATTCAACTTCGTCAGAATGACGAATACCAATTTTAATTTTATTGTGCAATGTGAAGATAGTTTATGGGAAACTCAATCATTTCAGTTAGGCTTCTAGCCATGGTTTAGGAAATTACAGAAGGTGGGACTGAAAAATATACAGGGAATCCAACAGGGTGGCTGACACCTTGCAAAGAATGATATCCATGAACCTCTTCTTATTCGAACTTTTAGCTCATTAAACCACGATATGAGGACTATTCTATCGTACAATGTGATGAGGGTTGCTTGACCAAGTTGATCAACCTTCATATATGGAATATGACATGATGACTATTCTATCAAACAGTTGTACAAGCCATACTTGGAGGCATATTTTCTAGATTTTCCAAAGAAGATAACACTTACACATTCCTTCATTAATTATGGCATAGGAAATGACCTTCAAAATGCATCCAAGAAATGGAATGACTATGCAAACATCGCAATAAGACGTTGCAAATGGTGTAAAGGTAGGTTCATCATCAAAAGAAGGTGATCCACATATATCCGATGTTATGGTTTAGGGTCAAATGCTCAACTCAGGGATTTTCTTGACAAAAAATGAAGTCCAAAAATGGTCTAACAACTATTTTCAAGAAAGAATGGAATATGTGAAACTAATAGAAAAGATTCGTGCAACTACAATTGAAAATATCAATTCAGAAGACAGAAGTCATGAAGATGAAGCTATGAAAATTTAATATATTCTTTATTTTATCTCTGTTAAATTTATTTCTGTCTACAACAAATAATAGTATAGGATTTATTTTTCAGTAACAAAAAGGTTTAATTATCTCTATGATTTACATATAGAGGACTTTGCAAATTATATTAGAGCAATCACAATTTTTTGGCATTTATTATCATTGAGTTACTCAATACAAGTATAAAAATAAATTCAAATTAACTATTTTAATCAATTTAACTATCAATTGTCTATTTTAATCATTTAGATTTTAGATTTGTGTCTAGATATAAAAATTAGTAATTTAAATATAATTAAAAATAAGCATCCTGGAGGGACGGGTCATACCTAGTTGTAAACAATATCGAGTTACTTATCTACATCCAAACAAGTACAAATGGAAAATGTTATCACAACGCATATTCTTTAACACAATCAAACCCCAGCCAATTTTCCTGCAAAATAATTAAGTCGGTATGACCAATTTTCTCATTTTCATACCTCCAAAGCCACCCTTTTGTAAAAAGAGCTTGGTTCATGGTCTTTATGTTGCCCACACCCAGACCGCCCTAATTGATGGGGAATATACATATATCCACCCTCACCCCCAAAGGTAGCTGTTATTCGGTACATTTGCGCTTTGGTACATTACGAAGGGGTGTCAATGGTTAGCCGATTAACCGAAACCGAACCGAGACCGAAACCAATTATAGCGGTTTTGGGTTTTAAAATTGTTAAAAAAAATAAGATGGACATTTTGAAAACCGAACCGATGGATTTTTTGTAGCGGTTTCATGGGTTTTCAACGAAAAACCCGAAACCGATTAATTTTTTGTAAAAATTTAATATTTTTTATATATATAATATTGATAGTGAAATTAAATACACTAACTAATGATTTTATTAATTAAACTTAAAATTTTACATTAGTTTTAGGGAAATTTCTCAAAAAACCACCACCTTTAGGTGCTTCTTCCCAAATAGCCACTCATGAGAGGTAATCTTCCCAAACAGCCACCATACCCCACCACTTTACACTTTTCAGATTTTTTCTTACCTAAACTACCCTTTGTACTTATGACAAAACTTTTTGCTTTGATTTGACCAAGTACAAGCTGATGTGACCCCTTCACAATAACCTATATAAAAATTACAACCATTGATTTTGCTAGGAATGAGAGATTAAATCACAACCGTTTATTATTCAGATGTATTTACAAAACTACCCTTAACAGTTGTTTCCAACTAAATGACATGTACGGCTGAGATTAAACATGGATTTGTGCATACAACGAAAAGAGGACACGTGTTTGTAGCCGTTTGGAGGGTAATTTTGGCGGGAAAATTTTGAGAAGATAATCACTTCCAAACAAGAACCCTAACTTACCAAAAACCATTTTTCTTTTTCCAACCGCCTCCATTAACAGAGTTACCATTTCTTGTTGAAATTATACCGTTTCAATTATTTCTTTGTAGTTCTAGAACTCTTAATTTTGACAAAAAATGGTTGTTGAATCCACCACCTCCAAAACCCTAGAAACAGTATCAATGTCTGTTAATGAGAAGTTAGAAGGAGAAATTGAAGAAAAAATTGAAGAGCAAGTAGAAGAAACTGAAGAGAAAGAAGCAGAATTTGGAAAGAAAGACGAAGAAGAAGAAGAAGAGAAACATGTAGAAGAAGAACAGCAAATTGCGGGCGAAGAACAGCAAACCCAAGTGGGAGAACAACAAATCGAAGTGGGAGAACAGCAAATTGAGGTGGGAGAACAGCAAATTGAGGTGGGAGAACAACAAATTGAAGGAGGAGAACAGCGAATTGAAGAGGAACAACAACAAATGGAAGAAGAAGTAGACAAAATTCAAGAGCAACATGATGAAATTCCAGAATCAAGTGGAGTAGAACAGATGAGAAAGAAATATGGCCGTAATTTCAGTGTAACGGTAAGATGCTCAATGAAGAAGGTAGGTGATCATTTTGGGAGTAAATTACCTCTGTTGGAGAAGGAAAATTTTAGTTCTTCATGCTTTAGGTATTTCTTAGATGTTCAAACAGATAAATTGCACATGATTACATCTGTTGTTACACAAATTGTGAAAGCTAGAGTTGGTAAATTGAAGTACAAGATTGGGGGAAAGGAAATGCAGTTCAAACCATTTGATGTGACTTTAAATTTAGGATTGAAAATTGGTCGTGTACCACATGAGTTCATTTTCATGGAATCAGAAGTTCCAAATCCATTTAGGGAGAAATATTTTGGCAAGAGGAAAAGCATTAAGGAAAAGAACATGAAAGATGCAATTGAAGTAGCACGAAATAATCATAATTCTGGTGATGATGTGCATCGTTTGAATCGTTTGTTGCTTCTGTTAACATGCCTACTACCAGATGCATCTAATACCATCGATGTCAGGTATGTCTAAAATTCACACATTTATCTTCAAATGTGGTTATATTATCTGCTAAATATGTTCATGTTATCTTCTAAAATTCACACAACGTTATCTGGCAACATTGTGGTTTTTATTCTTATATGCAAAATAGTAATATTTAGGCTTCATATTTGTGTACTGTTATCGGCTAAAAATCAGCATGTTATCCTCTAAACTTTAATCATGTCTCCTCTACATTTAGTATATGCACAAGGTTTAGGGTAAATATGTTATGTTATATAATGTTAACATGGTTTATGTATACTGTAATAGTCTTGTAACATATATGACCATTGATCTTAGGTATGTCGACCTTGCATCAAATCTTCAGAAATTTGATGAATTTCCTTGGGGAACTGTTGTGTTCAATCTGTTAGAAAATGCTCTAGAAACAGCAGCAACAAATGAAGCAGCCCAAAAACTGAGTTACAATCTACCTGGCTGTGTGCTTGCATTTCTTGTCTGGGCATACAGCCACATCCCATGTCTAGGTCCTAGAAGGGAAGCTGATGTACCACCATTCCCTAGGATGCTTGGTTGGAAGAATCTTCCAGGGAAAACAACATGTAGAGAAACCATTGATAAGAAGCTTAACCCCCCTCGCGGAAAAGCAATCGAAGTTGCTCCCCCTTTCCTTACTCTTCAAGAATCTGGTGAAGCACTTGTTGTTGAAGCAGAAAAGGTATGTATACTACTCTCTAATTAGGTTTTATATCCCATACATTATGCCTAGTCTATCTTGTAGATAGTAAATTCCTACATTACATATAACAATCTATCTGCATCCTCAAATCATGTCTATCTTATCGGCTAAAGTTACAATTATATCCTCTAGACTATGAAATATTATTTGTTAATATTAGCATGTATATAATGTTGTTGTAGTGGCAACAAGAACTTGACAAGCAAGAAAAGGATATAGGTGTGGGTTCACTGGAAGGAATTCTGAAGGGAGTGGTAAAAGACATTGAGGAAGGAGTTGTTTCTGGTGTAAGCAAGATATTGAAACCCGAGGCACTGAAAGGGGGGTCTTCATCTTCAACCCAGATTAGAAACATTCCTAAAGGAAGGAAACAGAAGAAGAACACTACCCCCACCAGAAAGAGGATACAACCAAGTACCTCCACCAAAAAGAAAAAGGAACCAAGTGGGGTCATCACAAAGAGAAAGGAACCAAGTACCCCCACCAAAAAGAGGAAGGAACCAAGTACCCCCAGTAAGAGAAATGAAACTAAGAAGAGTGCAGCAGCTGTAGCCAAGTCTAAAACAACTGTACCTGCCCCCAAGGCTAACCCTAAAACAACTGCTACACCCAAGACCAAAACAACTTTGGCACCCAAGTCAGTTCTGAAGAAGGGCAACACAACTACCCCCACCACCAAAGCAGTCTCCAAGAGTGGTGTTAATACAAGGAGTCAAAGCATTTCCACTCCAACCAAGAGAAAGCCTACTCTATCTAAAACCAATGCAAAGACCATTTCAAGTCCTAGTGCAGATAGAAAAGGCAAGAAAATTGCCAGTGAGAAGTTAAGTTCACCAATTGCAACAACTCCAGAGAGGTCTCAAACTATACGACTCTGTTTAGGTGGGATGAGGGTCACAAGGAGCACAAGTCAAATTATCGAACAGGAGAAGCAACAAGTGACTCCACCTCCACCTCCACCAAAGAAACAGAAGACCATCCCACCTCCTACCAGAAAACAACCTCTTAGGTATGAATTTCAGTTATATCCTCTAAATCCCTAATTATTAGCAGCTAATTTAACTTTATACCATCTAATATTTGTCTTATATCCTCAGGCAAAGCAAAGTAGCAGGTCTTGACAGGTCATGGAGGAAAAATATTAAAGCCAAAGATGCAAGAATTGCTGAGAGGAAAAATGCCAAAGAAGAAACTAAAAAAAGAAGATTTATTCCAAGGCAAGATAGTGATGAAGATGAGGACATACAGGTTCAAAAGAAAGGAAAAAACACCCAAGGGGGGGCTGAGATAGAAAAAAAGGATGATGGAGCAGTTGAAGGAGCAGTTGAAGGAGAAGGAAAGAATGTTGAAGAAAAAGTTGAAGGAGAAGGAAAAATTGAAGGAGAAGTTAAAGGAAAACTTAGTAATGAAGGAAAAGTTGAAGGAGAAGAAAAAGTCCAAGGAGAAGGAGAAGAAAAAAATGAAAGTGGAGGAAAGATTGCAGTAGAAGCTAATAATGAAGGAAATGTTAAAGGAGAAGAAAAGGTTGAAGGAGAAGGACAAAATGAAAGTGAAGGAAATGTTGCAGTGGAAGGTAATACAGCACAAGAAGTTATTGTTGCTGATGCAATGGCAATATTGGCCCAATCAGATATTCTTGATACTACCATGGAGCATGTGCAGGAGTTGGCCATCCTCAAGTCTGAGAATACTGATGTGCAAGATCTGAAAGAGTTGCCTACTAAAATTCAAGAGGTAGATGCTAAGGAGGATGAGCAAGATGAAGAAGATTATAGCTTTGATGATGACATTCCAGCTCCTAAGAATATTCCTCAAGAATAATTAGTGGAAATAGATGGTGCATCAGCTGGTGAGATGGGTAATCTTGAACACCATGAAGATGATATAGTTTTCACTGGTGATTTAGAAGAAGATGAAGAAGTGGATAAGCAAGCTATTGATGACTTTAACCACAGCCAGAAAAGATTGAGAAAAAAGAATCAGGGGAAGGAAGAGGGGAAAGAAGTTGATGCTCAGCTGATGATTACCATGGGCATGTCATTTCTAGACAGAACTACAACTCATAATGAGACAGATGTTTTGAACTATTACTGGTGGTTGGCGAAGGAGCCAAATTTTGAGCATAAAGTGATGAGGATTTATGGATATGGACTGGAAGTCCATGTGAAGCAGTTTTACAGCCTATGGAACACTAATTGGGTGCATGGAGATATCATTGAAGCCTATGTTAGCTTGATCATTCGTTGGTATGGAATGATGAGGAGGCATATCAACCCACATAATCAGTATGCTATTGTTCCAACAATATATTTTACTGTAAGTATTTTACGCTTTTTTTTTTTAAAGTTCTTATACTTGAACCTTTAAGTAGAGGATACAGTTTTGTTATTTAGAGTTTACACTATGAGTAATTTGGTGATACAAATATATATGTTTGGTTGTGTCAGGGCATGCTTTATGGTGATGTTCAATATACATACAATAGGCGTATGAGGGATCCAACTTTTGCTGCACTATCACCAGCAAACAGAGTTAGGAGTGGTGCCTTCAAAATTAAGACAGGTGCCATAAACATTATGAGCCCTACTGGTCATATGGAGAACCAAGTTTCCCCTTACCATGCAAAGGCTATACTTATTCCTTTACAAGTAAGAGTATTGACTTTGTACCCTCTAATGTACTTTAAGAACATCCTCTAATAACAAAGGTAATATCTGCTAAAACCTATGATATTTGTTAATAATGCAGGTCAATGATAACCACTGGGTGCTCTTGAGTTTCAACTTTAAGGAAAAGAAGGTGAGAATATATGACTCTTTGGGCTTGAAGAGACCATCAAGACAACAGATAGGTTTGGAGAAAATGTTGCCTTATGTGGTCTTTGCTGCTGACCCTAACATTCCAGATTTTGACTTGGAATTTGCATGGGAAAGGGAGTTTGTCAATTGCCCAGAACAAGATGATGGTCACAGCCGTGGTGTTTTTTTGCTTGGTTACATTGATTGTATAGTCAGGGGTAGGGAACTTGCTTTCAAGAGAAGGTCTGCTCTTATGAGGAAACGTGTTGCTATGGACCTTGTTCAGTGTGGATTGAAGCCACCAAGTAAGGATGTATGAACAGTGTGACTAAACTTTTGTACAACTAGATAATATTTCAGCAAGTCGTATATATTTTTGTTATTTACTGGCTCTTGTGTAACAATGTGAGGACAGTTAATAAAACCAAGGAACGATGATTGTCGTATTTAGTATTTGACTTGCGTGACTATGTTTGGACTGATAGTATATAGTCTCACATACAATAGAAAAAAGTTCATCATTGCGTTCGGTATAGTAGACCCTTACTAAATTTACCCTTAAAGATAAACCTCACACCTCCTGCCCAAAGATATTTGGGATATTCTTACTACCAGCAGGGTCCTCAAAGCATTTTACAGCATCGACAAAACCCTGTATTGGTGCCATTCTCTCTCCCCAACTCCCCTGTATTGGTCCTTCAGAACACAAATATTCCATTGATATAACTCAAGACTTTGTGCCACCTTATTTGGCACTAGGAGAGATGCATGGACACCCTTGTATTTCATGCATTACACTCTAGAGATGTATGAACAGTGTAAAGGTGACTAAGCTTTTGTAAAACTAGATAAGTTTAATGTCCCGTCAATATTTACTTTCCCCTCAATGTATTTTGGTACTTTTGAGGGATATTCTTAAATGGTCATAAAGAATATTAGTTGGATGGTGAAAAAAATTAGTCAAATGCATGGAATCCGCGTCTTGATCTTCCCACTTTATTAAATGTTACTAGTATAAATCCATGTAGAGGTTACAACTCAAACAAACCATTCTTGAGAGCTTTTTTTTTCAAAACTATGGCTTCTATTTCTGTTTCTCTACTCAAGGATGTAGATGAATGCTTTCTGAAGCTTCTCAAAATATCAAACCCTTTCCTTGGAAGTTTCAGTGATGATGAAGAAGATGATGATGACGAAGAAGAGTCTGATTCCTTGAATACATCAGCAAGTGAAGAGAAGAAAGATGATGAGTCTGATTCCTTGAATACCTCAGATTATGTCCAGCCCAATCCTCTTGTTGAGTACCCTGATGACAGCGACGTGCCTTCTTCCCAAGAATGTGTTGCTGCAAAGGATAAGGACATAGCAGAGGAAGATGAGGTGCAGAGCAGCTTTTCTGGTGAACATGAAGAAGAAGAAGACGAAGAAGAAGATTACGATGATGATGAGTGAAAGTTTTCTTTTATGTTTGCTGAAGTGTTTTCTGTTTTTTTTTTATGTTGTTGAAGTTTTTTTTTTCTTGTCTTGTATGGATGTACAAACCCTTTTCCTTTCCCTTCCCTTATGCAAATTATGAAAGTATTATTATATTACATGTTCTGTTCGTCCAATATTTAGTATACGTTAGAGGATACATAATTACTAGTTAGAGATACTAATCATCACCATTAGAGGATACATATGTGATATCTGGAAGATAAGCGAAGAAACATACAAAATAAAACCCAACCTACAAAATGTGCCATATACAGTTAAACATAGAAAAAAATGGTCAAAGTCTGGTACAACTTCCAAAACACTCCCAACACTTAATAGGAATCAGTTGGTCAAAAAATATTCAAAGTGTGGTACACCTTGAGCTTCTTCACTCTTGTAATGTTGGATGTACAAATGATTTTCATTAATACAACAAGTTAGTATACATTAGATGGTAACGTTTCACTCGTTGGAGGATATTAATCCTTCAACTAGCGGATACATATTTGCCATATAAAAGGCAAACATAAAACAAAATGGTCAAAATCTGGTACACCTTCCAAAGGCATAACTTAGATAAAAAAACACCCAACACTTAATAGGAATCAGGTGGTCCATCAGGTAAAGGTTGGAAAAAATAGTCAAAGTCTGGTACAACTTCAATACATGTTGATTTGTTGTGTCCTGTACCCCTACACCTTGAGCATCTTCTCTCCTGTACTGGGATACCTTCAAGTTTGCCTCTCCTTCTCTTTTTCTTTGGACGTCCAGGCATAACACATGGTAGTGGTGGAAGAATCTTTCTGCCTACTCTATCCTTTGGCCATTCATCCTTTCCTCTTGTGGGTCTCCAATTTTCTTTGTAGGTCTCCATATATGTCTCCCTTCTGTAGTACACACCACAAAATGTGTATGGATCCATTTGACATTCTCTAATGACAGACATTGCGTGCTCACAGGGTATTCCCATAGTTTGCCACCATTTGCATGTACATTATCTTGCATTCAAGTCCACCACACATGTCCTGTTCTCACCATAAACTGTCCAAATAGTTGGAGATGTCTTCTCACGAGTGAAGGTTCTACCTCTCCAAGCATTATACAAAATTTGTTCGTGGCACCACTTAGTTACAGGTGTCTTGAATTTCTCACCATCAACACGATAATCTCTGTGATGCCTCATGATGTTGGCATGAATTCCTTCGACCAGATTTGTAGCAGGAAGCATTCTTTCTGGTATAATCATTCTATTCCACGACTCCACATGATTAGTGTAAATAATTCCATATCTGCTTAAGAAGAGGACACAGATATACAATTAACCGGTATGATAACTATACTTAGACGGTAGAATGACTACTAGTAGAGGATATTGAAATGCATAGATACCGACCTGGGTTTCTCCTGAAACGCACTAGCCCACTTATTTAGTGGTCCAATTGCCATTAGGCTGTGGTATACCTTTGGAGATATGGCCCATATTTGCAGCATCAAACCCCAGAACTCATTTTGATTGAGTGTCTTGGCAGCCTCTTTAAGCAACCACCTTACTTTTGCATTCCCATATTTAAGGGACATGTGTTGGGAACAATACATATGACAAGCCTTGGGCAAAATCTTTGGTACAGCTTGAATAATACTTTTGTGCCTATCTGAAAGAAGCACAAACTCGTGGTCAGTCCCAACCACATGGTCCATAAGTTTTTCAAGAAACCATTCCCAATACTCATTGTTTTCTTTTTGCACAAGGGCAAAAGCAATAGGGAACACATGATTATTTCCTTCAATTCCAATTGCTGATAGTACAACTCCAGGATATCTCCCTTTCAGAAATGTTCCATCTATAATGATTACCGATCTTAATGTGTTTCTGTAAGCTCTCACAGTTATACCATATGACCAGAACATACATTGGAATTCATCACCAGGGCCTGTGATAATATCAGTCTGAGAATCTGGATCGACCAACTTAAGTTCATTACAGTATGTTTCAAGTTGTTGATATGACTCACTGAAGCTTCCCCTTAACTACAAGTGGAGGATAAAAATGACTAATTAGAGGAGATGATAAAAGTAAGTAGCCGAGATATATGAATGAACTAGAGGATAAGATAGGAAGGTGCAATTTTAAATAGAACAATACCTTGGCCAATGCCTTTTCTTTAGCTCTCCAAGCAACTTTGTACGAAATCTGGGTAAGATATTCCTCCTCAATTTGGCTTTTTAGTTGTTTGGATGTAAGATCTTCATTATCCCGTAATTTTCTCGCAATTTTAGATGCAACCCAATCACTATCAGCTTGACGATTTTTTGATCCAAGTCTGAACTTCCCACATGTGTGACGCTCAGCAATGCATCTTATTTGCCAAGTACCATTCAAATTTGGTGTAGCACGAACATACCATGGGCAAGTTGGAACTTTACATTTCCAATACACCCTTTTCATCTCAGTTTTATGAGAAACTACAAATAGTGCTAGTACAACAAATGTGAATTCAAACAAGCAAACAAACAATACGCAGAAAGTAAATAACACACAGAGATTTTTAACGTGGTAAAACCCAAACAGGGAAACGTCCACGGTTGTCCTCGCGACAACAAAATAATCCACTAGATGAAAAGAGATGTACAAACCTATCAACTACCTGCACTCACTGCGAGTTGATACTCCTGGTTATCTCTAACACCTTGACTTCACCAGAGCACCTTGATGTACGCACAAGACACTCGACTTCTTGATGAACACACAAGAAGACTCGAAGCCGAAATCACAATAACTCTTAAAGATCACAAAGATATGAATTGAGAAAAGGGGGAAGAAAGGGAATTGAGTTCAATAGCCACAAACAATTTCAATATCAAAAACCTAACCAAAACACATGAACTAGAAGAAGGATGGACGGCCAAAGAACTGCTTTGTTCTATGGAAGAGAAACCCTATTTATACTTAGGGTTGAAAACCTAGGAAAATGGGCCGAAACAGTGCAAACCGACTTTGGACGTTCGTACGTCGATATGACGTTCGAACGTCGCCACACAAAAAAAAGCCTGCTGCCTAACATGACGTACGAACGCTCTAACTCGGTACGTACGTCTCCATACGAAAACACATCTGCTGCCTACTTGGACGTACGAACTTCCTAACAGCGTACGTACGTCCTGACCAAAAGATGTTTGCTGCTTCAGTGGACGTACGTACGTCCTAACTCGGTACGTACGTCCAGAACCCAATAACTTCTCCTGGACAGACCTAAGAGACACAAGGACACGAGACGACCATGCGTACATCTTGATTTTCCTAACAATGAATTCAAGGCGAGATAACCAAAGACACTTTGTCACAAAATTGATGTCAAACCACTTCGTGCCGGTTTCAATCTCCCCCTTTGACATTGATTTTTTGACAAAAACCTATGACTCTAATAGCACTTATAAAACGTGCTTACAATCCCAAACCATGGCATTTATAAAACATGCCTACAAAATCACTCAAAATAGAAACACATAACAAGTCACCAATTCTTGTTATCCAGCTTTAACCATCAGAGATCGAACGGAAGCAACTAGAAATTTCCGAAGCAATCAAGGATTCAACAGAAGTTCCTTCGAGCAACTCCCCCATACTTCATGAGCTCCAAAATTTTGACACACGAGCTCCCCCATAACTGTATAACTCCTAAAACATCAACACGTTCACTCCCCGCATACATGTAGCATACCTGAAACATGACCCAAGAATACCCTAACAAGAAAGAGACGATTGTTAGAAATTAGAGTCATAAATCTCCCCCTTTTTGTCACAACAAGTGAACAAAATAACCAACCAACAAAGGAAAAGAACAATAATAAACCAATAACCAAGAAAAAGAAATCAAAACCAAACAAAGAATACAAGACAGATAAAAATATAAAACTAATCCAACTGTTAAAAGTTCAGAAAGTCAACTAATAACCAAACAGAAAAATCCATAAACATAAAAAAAAAAAAAAAAAAAACAAAGCGACAAAAACATAAGGCTTGAGTTAACGAATTCGAAAAACCCGTTCCCAATGACCTAGAGGAAGCTTGGAGAAGTAAGCTTCCGCACGAGCCGAAGGCCTATTCCACCGAGCAATCACATGATAATCATAATCCTCCAGCCATTCACTCTTACAAAACAACTCCTCAATTCTGCTGTCCAAGCCACAGTCGGTAAGTGGAGCAGCAAGTCCCGGAACCTTCGGATAACCAACCAACTCCAAAATATGATTTTGAAGATGTCCCGGTAATCTCTCCCAATGATTGACACGAACCAAACAAGGATTAAGAAAAGGACGATGAATATAGTCATATCCATGGGGAACGCGACATAAACGACAAACCTTAGCATTGTTCTTGTACTCCATTACCATGAACGACACATAACCAACAGTCGGAACAAAAATTCCATGAAGTTCATATTCTGCCATAGAAGATCCTGAAGAACAAGGAGAGAACTAGCAAGAAGTAAGAAGACACAATAGGAGTAAAAGAGAAAAAAAAAACTCCCTATTTATAGGAAAAGTAGGGGTAAGCATATCATGGGCCCAAGAAGAAAGGTCCATTACCTTAGAAAAATTCACTGCAAAACAAGGAAACCAACTTGAACTAATATGAAAATAGCAATATCCAAGAACATGTACAATGCCAAAAAAAATAGAAACAAACCAATATAGCAAAAAAATAAGTACAAAAATGTGAAGAGGAACCCAGAAAACCAACTACTCGGATTCCGAGGCACCATCACTGGGTTCACCATCACCCTCGTCCTCACTCTCTGAGTCATCAGCATCACTCTCACCATGAACTGGAGGCACCTCTTCCGGATACGGAGGCAAGTCTGTGGGAGTGAAGTCCAGCTGTAGATGACGCATCTGAGCAACGTTCATCGCATGAATATCACTGATCATGACATCATGACGAGAGAGAATGACCCCAAAACGATCTAACCGAGCGTCCATATGATCCTGATGACGGCGGAGAGAGGAAACCCGAGCATCAATGGCTGCAACAGCCCGATTTCCCCTAGCAGAGGCTGGGATGGGGCGTCCAGAGGTCAAAGCCCGATCAAAATCATCATTGCGAACAAGCGCCCTGCCTCCCCAAATGAGGTGATGCGTCAGACGCGCACCCACGGACTCGAAGGCCAACTTTCGAGACTGACAGCCCTTTTTGATAGCGTTGACCCAGTCGTGGCCAACAAACTTAGGAGGGCTCACCCCCATATATTGTCCCTGAAAACCCAAGTGCTTGAGTATAGTCATTATAAAGCTAGGGAAAGGAAGAGTACCCTTAGCTGCATCGATCTGAAGCATTCGAGTGTAGATGACCTCAGAGAGATGAAGATGGTGCACCGACATACAGACCACCAATTTGACCATGTCATCGGTCATGATAATCTTGTTGCCCTTGGAGGGGTAGATGTTGGAATGAGCAACCATGTGCAAGAGGATGGCGCTGTAGTGCTTGGCATGATACCTTTCCGTGACACCATCAATAAACATCTGCTGAACCTGATTGACAAAGTCAATTTGAATTGTATCCGGAACGGGCCATCTGACAGAAACAGCATCTTCAGGAATAAAGTCACCATCAATACCCAACACCTCGCGTATCACCTTAGGAGAAATGGTGTATCGCCGACCTTCAATCAAGACCGAAAAAACTCGATCGATTTTGCGAGGGTGTCTTTGTCTCATAGAAGGCTATCGTATGCTCAACCGAGTACTTGGTGATTGGTTGAGCCACCCTTAGCCAATTCCGAGTCTCAAAGAAGAGGGATATGTTGCCAAGTTGAGAAGTCCCAAGAGGAGTAGCAGCGATGTCTGCCAAGTCAAAGAATCTCTCAGGAACAATGGCTTTTGCTCGAGGATGAGCACCAAGAGATGTGAAGTGAGGCGACAAGGCCGGAGTGAAACCTCTACCCCTAGGAGCGCGAGAAGAGGATGCCGCGTTGGAGGGAGTGGTGCGTGCGCGCTTGGACGCCATTGTCTACACAATCACAACAGCAAACAAACCAAAAATGTAAGAAACAATGACAAAAAAAAAAAAAAACAGCAAGGTCATTAAGACATTTAATCAAACACTTGATGTGCAGAAACAATACACATGCTATCGACAACAATGAAGTAATCGCAAGCACCCAAACACACAGCAAAACAGAAAGGAACAATAGAGACCAAGAACAAACCACATCCCAAGGTCATTACCAACTAAAATGGAGGCAAGAGCGAGTATAGAAACACCAAGTCCCATGAAGGCAACAAACAAGCATACAACCTTAACTAACAATATAAGATAAAGCAAACCCAACTAATCAACAAGAACATGACAATAGAGAAGAGAAGAAGGAACAAAAGGAAACTTACAAGTGATAGTGAGTGAGGATAACCAACAACTTGGCCGACTAACACACCGGAACAAAATGGTGACAAGTAAACGAAAAACAAATACAAGGAAAGGAAGAGTAGAAGAAGATCTCCGAATATGAGCAATGAAAACCAATATGGTAACTGCTTGTAGTGTGCCAAAGAAGAGGGAACACGATTGATATAACAGTTGGCCTTTGGTTTAAAACAAAATTTGAATTTAAACGCAAATGGGCCGGACTGTATGACAGACGTTCGTACGCTCATAAGACGTTCGAACGTCGGGACTCAAAAACCAAACATCTGGTAAAGATCACGTTCGTACGTTTAAAAAAGATCTGTACCCCCAAACATACGAACGTCATGAAAGCGTACGTACGTACCCCCTTTTTTTTTTTTTTTTTTTTTTTTTTTGGAAGAAGGGAAAACCAACCTAACAGCTAGATAATAAACCACATAACTCCAAAAACAAATATTGAGAGACATCACAAGAAAACACTTCTACTTATCATACGTATTCCAATTACAACCGAATACAGTTTAAACAACCCTCAACCTTAAGACAATGCACAATCGAAGAACGACATTATACACCATGATATGGTACTTACTAGAATGATGCAAGCATGTAGAAGAACCTGATAGACCCATACCAACCTCCGGAAACAAACGAAAAAACATGATCAAGGAATACCTGCAAAGTCTTTTGCATGTAAACACAGAAAAACTGGTATTCTTCTTGTCTTCCAACTAGACAAGTGTGACAGACACTTAACACATTTTTTTTTTTTTTTTTTTTTTTTTTTTTTTTTTTCTCTTTGAAAACATTGCCATTCCCGTGTGGGAGTATAAAGTATCTCCATCTTTTACCAGAACACGAGGGTAGGGTGTAGCCTACATCTTTTCGGCAAAAACACACTCAAGAAGTGCAATACCATGATAACGTGCAACACAAGAACTAACATCTCCTGAGTGCATCCGTCAGAGCATGACCCTCACAGCCCCAACGGGTTCTTAGCCAAATGAGTATGCTCTCAAGACATTCAAATGCCTGGGGATTTTGTGAGTAATTGACCACTTACAAGAGGTGAGAACATAAAGAAAATAAAACAACGATCATGAAAAGCAATCATGGAAAACTGGAGTTATACATGTATTGAGAATGTCAAGCCAACTACATTGAAATGCATCATGCAAGAAACTACCAATACGAAGAGAGTATAATGTAACCCTACAACTATGCATGACACAAAGACAGTTGAGAACGCCAAACTAGAAACATCTGTAAACTGGAATCCACACAATAGAGAATGTAGTATGTCCTCAATACCAACAACAACAATAAATGACCCAACCTAAACATCCTAAACACAGACAGTTCCAATGAACACATTAGGCATATGAATGCGGAAGAGGTGTAGTGACAATGAAGCAGTTATCAGATGAGCGACTACCAGATAACACCAAGATATGATTGGAATCAAAAACATCACAACGATTATCCTCAAACACAACCTTAAATTTAGCATCACATAACTGACTAATACTCAATAGATTGGACTTAAGACCCTTAACAAAAAGAAGCTCATGACTATTGAGCGATTCAACCTCAGAAAATTTACCTTTACCTTCAACCGGAAGCATCTTACCATTACCAAACCTAACCTTACCTCCATAACCAAGAGTCAGGTTATCAATCAGAGTCTTATCACCTATCATATGACGCGAACAACCGCTGTCAAGATACCATGATAAAGGCATTGGTTCAACCAACCGAGCCATGTGAGACACCATTTTCCTGGATGCATCCATACTCCTATCCCAGAAATGTGGTGGTGGAGTAGGCATGGGTGTTGCTTGAGAACGGTTTCCATAAGGAGAAGTTCTGGGTAAACCCCACGGAGCATAGCCATTCCACATGTATGGAGCCTGCATGGAGAAGGTGGAAGACTTGTTCCAATATGAGTTACCTGCAAAAGAAGGATGATGAGCAGGATACAAATTATTCCAACGAAAGGCAGAAGTGTGACCCATGCGACCACATGTTAGACATTTAAAGCCTTTGTGTCTAGAGTTCTTTTTCCGAACATGCTTTACATGAGTAACCTTGGGTGGTGATACCACACTAGACACCTGCACAGGAGCAGGAATAGCGACACTAGTTGGTCGCACAAAGGTAGTGCGGGAAGTGCTAGCAGTAGCAAGGGGAACAGAAGTGTCATAACCTAAACCAGATTTATCTGAATGGGATTTACCGATTCCCAACAGAGAGTTTAGATTAGCACTTGCTTTACCAAACCCAACCAATTGTTTGTTAGCAGCAAACAACTCAGCCTTTACTCTCTCATGCTCCAATACAAGGGATCGATACCGTGTTTCCAGATCATTATTCAGCTTTTCCAGAGTGACAATACGCACTTGGAAATCCTCCTTTTCCTTCACAAATTCTTCCTTCAACATGTTGGAATCACCTGTAAGATTGCATACATCCTGTCCAAGACTCTCTACCTGATCCTGCAAGACGGTGTTAGTTTTTTCAAGCAACTTTACTTGTTGCATAGAAAACTTATACATGTCACATAATTCACTAGTGGTAGCATGAACACCAGAATCAGAAACATTAATATCAGCAGAAGAGGATACAATACCTCCTGGATGTTCATCCAGGGATGCACTGAAGACCACATAATTGGAGACAATATTTGAGAGATTCCCATCATCATCTTCATCTGAATCATCCCATGTTACTGTGAGATTCGCTTTGGAATTGTCACCAGGCTTGCGATCCACCTTCTTGTCACATTCATTTGCAAAGTGTCCATAATCACGACACTTGTAACATTGGACATCTTTACGATCAACTCGAGCTCTTCTCCCATCCACAGATAACCGCTCAAAACCACGACTTCTAGGAGCATTTGAGGAATCAGGAAATCGCTTTCGAGGATCTCGATTCTGTTGATATTTCAGAATCTTCTGAAAGCTACGTGACAGGAACGCATAGTTATCATCCACATCCTGTTCTTCATCATCAGAAGGTCCTGTGGAAGGTTCTTTAGACGATGTAGCTTTGAATGCTACAGATTTGTTCTTCAAAGGTTCTTCCAAAGCCTGTTCCATCTCACATGTCCTTAGTTTCCCAGCAAGTGTCTCAATGGACATGTTCTTAATCACATTGCTCTCAGTGATGGCATCCTTACGTGAACGAAACCGAGGAGGCAAAGCACGCAATATCTTACGTACCACCTGTGTGTCAGTATATGCATGACCAATAGCCGCACTGCAGTTGATGATGTCTTGGAGACGAATAAAGAAATCATCAAAGGTCTCAGAATTATCCATCCGTAGATTCTCAAACTGAGATGTTAACAGTTCCAGCTTACTTTCTTTGACTGTTTCGTCACCTTCATGTGTACAGATAAGCCTGTTCCATGCATCTTTAGCCTCTTCACAGCCCTGCACCCTACGAAACTCACTAGCATTTAATGCCATGAAAATAGCATTGAGTGCCTTGTTGTTATAATTTGCCAACAACTTCTGTTCAGACGTCCACTTTTCACGTGGCGTCAGTGATGTAACAGCAGTATCATCAGTACCTGTAGTAGTCAGAGGTTCTTTCCACCCTGTGACAACAGAATGCCAGACTTCTTCTCCTAATGCTTGGAGATAAGCTCGCATACGTACTTTCCAATGACCAAAGTCCTTTCCACTGAATTGTGGAGGAAGACTTGAAGTAGCAGACTTGTGAGATTCCATAAAGCACTATTGATCGTTAGCGTGAGCCTTTACGCTCCTTAACCAGCCCCCAGCGACTGATACCAATTGAGAAACTACAAATAGTGCTAGTACAACAAATGTGAATTCAAACAAGCAAACAAACAATACGCAGAAAGTAAATAACACACAGAGATTTTTAACGTGGTAAAACCCAAACAGGGAAACGTCCACGGTTGTCCTCGCGACAACAAAATAATCCACTAGATGAAAAGAGATGTACAAACCTATCAACTACCTGCACTCACTGCGAGTTGATACTCCTGGTTATCTCTAACACCTTGACTTCACCAGAGCACCCTGATGTACGCACAAGACACTCGACTTCTTGATGAACACACAAGAAGACTCGAAGCCGAAATCACAATAACTCTTAAAGATCACAAAGATATGAATTGAGAAAAGGGGGAAGAAAGGGAATTGAGTTCAATAGCCACAAACAATTTCAATATCAAAAACCTAACCAAAACACATGAACTAGAAGAAGGATGGACGGCCAAAGAACTGCTTTGTTCTATGGAAGAGAAACCCTATTTATACTTAGGGTTGAAAACCTAGGAAAATGGGCCGAAACAGTGCAAACCGACTTTGGACGTTCGTACGTCGATATGACGTTCGAACGTCGCCACACAAAAAAAAGCCTGCTGCCTAACATGACGTACGAACGCTCTAACTCGGTACGTACGTCTCCATACGAAAACACATCTGCTGCCTACTTGGACGTACGAACTTCCTAACAGCGTACGTACGTCCTGACCAAAAGATGTTTGCTGCTTCAGTGGACGTACGTACGTCCTAACTCGGTACGTACGTCCAGAACCCAATAACTTCTCCTGGACAGACCTAAGAGATACAAGGACACGAGATGACCATGCGTACATCTTTATTTTCCTAACAATGAATTCAAGGCGAGATAACCAAAGACACTTTGTCACAAAATTGATGTCAAACCACTTCGTGCCGGTTTCATTTTATACTTATTCAGGTCAAACTCCTCATCGATTGCATAAGATTTTATGTCTCTCATAAAATCATCCCGACACAAATATATCTGCCCAATCTTAGGGAACAAGTACTTATTGTGTAAAGGTTCAGTGTGTGGAGCACAACCTCTATTGATCCGACGAAGATTTGCGTATATATTATGTAGTTCTTGTTTGATTTCATCATCTTCATCTCGATTGTTCTGAGATGGGTAATGCGTTTGACGTCGTACACTATCTTCATCCCGATTGTTCTGCTGCTGTGGAGGATTTGTCTGATTTTGAACATTGTCTTGTTGTTGTGGATCATTTGTTTGACTTGCGAAAATACCCTCCTCATGTTGAGCATTGTCATGGCTTGGAAAATGTTCTGGAACTTGTCCATGACTTGGTATATTGCTCTCATGTTGGGAAGCATTGTTGTCGCTACATGCATGTCTGTATCTATCCTCTAAGTTGCATCTAACATTGGCTAAACGTGTAGACGTACCTGCTACATCTAAGGGGTTTTCTTTTCCACCATAAAACCTTGACAGGGGTGTAGGGCCTTCTTCCTGGCTATCTGAATGTTGTGAACCAAACATAGGCGCAGAATCATCATACATCTGATCTTCCAATTCATCCTCTGTGGTCCAAATGATTGGTGAATCATGCACATCCAGTAGAGATTCTGTATAAGTTGCATCGCTATCGTCGTCGGCTATCGAACAATCTTTACCTTCATCTTGTGGTTGCTCTTCACCTGCCCATTGAGCTTGATCTTTTAGTTGTGTTTGTTGCAGTGCATTATATTCTTCAATTTCCTCGGAGAATCCTTTCCAAAATCCATCATTATTACACATCTCAGAAAGAATTGCCGCTGCAGCACACTCTTTAACGGATAGATTGGGAGAATTAGAGGATATATCCACGGCATTAGAGGATATGTCATGAGAACTGTACCCAACTTTATTATCAGCTCCAATTTGCACAACATTAGCCACCAATGGAGATTCAATTCTAGATGAAACTCTAGAAGGAGCAGGAGGGGAAGTTGTTATAACAACTTGGGGATAAGTCCCAGGTGGGGTATCCAATACAAGAGGTTGTTGTTCATTCGCATACCCCTTTGAGAAGATAACATGGCTCTTCTGTGCTGATGCAGGATCTAGGAGATATTGGGAAGAAATACAACCTTGATTTACAGGTGTGGAAAAATCTGAATAATCAGGTTGATTACCCCAATCTGTTGGAGGGGTAGGTTCTGGGAAAAGGTTTTTTTTCAATCCAGTTTTTCCTTTACCTTTTTCTTCCTCAATTACTTTCTCCTTTCCTTTCACATTTTTCTGTGTTTTGGAGCTTGATTCCCCATTCATTGATTTCAAATCTCCTACTATCCAAACAGACATGACGTATAAGTTCTTGGCAGGAACAATCCCCAATATCAATTGATCATAGTCATATTGAGCAGGGATGCTGCGTGGACTGTCATTGACGACAGCTTGAATTAAAAAATTGTGTCTTTGTGTATGAGTCATATCTTCAACCATCTCCATAAACTCTTCATATGGTGCCTTCAACTCCAAAACTGTTATTTTTGTGTCACCATTCTTGTATGATAACAATCCATCTGCATTAGTCTCAACCTGACCACCATAGCGAAACACAACATTGATAGTGCTACCTGAAACCACAATTTCATGCAAAGTATTAAAACATATCGGCTAAACGTAACTAACAAGTCGGTTAGTATACTTTTATTTAGCCTCTAATTGAATATAAGTTATAGTTTACTTTTAAAACAGAGTGACATTGACCTCAGATGTGCACCAGTAAACTGATAATGAACAACAATCAAAATCACAGCACCATTTATGTTAGCTTGTCTCTAAATTATGAGGATGTGAGTTTGCTAAAGATACAACTTTTATGAGGTTGGGATTTCATAAAAACACAATCTTTATCAAAGATTCCATCTTTATGAAGGTTAGGGTTCATAAAGATGGTATCTTTATAAAGCTTCTATCTTTTCATGAGATACCATCTTTAAATCGCCAACACCTTCACCACATTTTTGTCATAAAACAGAACAAAACGTATGTTAAAATGCTTACACAAATCAACGACACCTACTGCATTCAAAGCCAAACAACAATACCTACTTTATTGTCCAAACATTGAAATCTGCAAATTCACAAACATTTAAAGCTTACATACCTAATTTACTGTTCATCTGGACTTCATTTGCAATTAGAGCTTTCGATTTTGCCTTTTTCTTTGGTGGCATTTTGGGTGTGAAGAAGTACAATGTTTGTGTGTTTAAGGTTGGGGAGAAGAATAGTGTAGAAGAAGGTGCAGAACAAAGGGAGAACAAACAATGTTAAGGTTCAGAGAAAAATCGAAAAAGTATAAGAAGAGAAGAGATGAAGATGACGTGGTTGTATGTGCAGTACATTAATTAGAAAATCCAACGGTAGGGATCTATTGTTTCCAATCCAACGGCTAAGTTTGATTTAATGTCCTTATCTAAAACTTAAATGCAATAAAGGAATCTTTTCTTTTCAACCAAAAAGTTGATTTCATGGAGACAAGAGCAACAGATGTACAGAAGGGTATAATTGTAAAGAAAAAGTAGGCAAGTGGGGTAAGGTGGCTATTTGGGAAGATTAGCTCTCATTGGTGGCTATATGGGAAGAGACACCTAAAGGTGGTGGTTTTTTGAGAAATTTCCCTTAGTTTTATTTGGTACGTTTGACTAAATTTTTTTATTGAAAAATACGTAAGCACATAAATACTATATTTTTCCTCGGAAGATTTTGTCAATTTATTAAATATATATTCGATATCTACGTAAGTATGTTCATATATATAATGTTCCGAAAGTTCACACAGTATAAATTTTAATTTGTTTTGTAATAAAATTTTATTTTTTACATTTTCGTACATTCGTTTTATATAAGTTCGTATGACAACTACTGTATTGTTTTACTTTAGGATTATGAACCATGAAACTAATTCATATGTTTCATTGACGACCATCTTATGTATAGAAATATTCAATTATATAATTTAAGTTTTATTGATAATTTAAAATTTGTATTTTTTGTTTTGGTTTATATTATAATTTAACGATTTTAATATTTTATATAGTATTTTTAAAAAACCCGAAGCCGAAACCGAAACTGATAAAAATCCGAAATTTTTAACCATTAGGTTTTGGGTTTTTATAATATGACACTAAAACCGCCAAAACCCGCAAAAAGTCAAACCAGAACTGAAACCGGTCAAACCTAACCGAAACCGACCCATTGACACCCCTACAGTGAGTGATTACGGTATATTTGTCTCTCCACCAAGCAACCTTCCACGTGGAGGCAATGGAAAACTTGCTACCTGATAGCCTAAAAATTTTTAAATAAAATCTTATTTTATAAGATGTGGGTCTTTTAAATGATGTGGACAAACATGTGGAAGCTCATGGCCCACGTCACTCTCTTTTCATCTTTCTTCTTTCTTCCTCTCTTCGTTCATCTGTGAGTAAATAAACCTCTCCTCTACGTTAATGGCTATTTTCTGATTCGAGCTTCAATTTCTCTATATTTTTCTTAACTATGTTTTTTTTTATTGTGAGATTTTGCATCTCACTTTCCCCAATTTCTAGGGTTCTATTTTTTTTCTCTCTATAAGGAATTCGGGTATGTTGTTTCTAGTTTCATCTTTTCTCTATTTTTTTTTTTTTACATCATGGTTGCTTGTTTTTTTATCAGTTATTTCTAATTGGTTTGGGGTGAAACCTTTTTGGTACAAGTATAACTTTTATCATATTTCTAAGTTGTTCCTCTTTGTTGGTGTTTCAAAAGAAGTTTGCTGACTAGTTATTGTAATCCAAGTTCTGGTATTCAATTGAAGTGTTCAAAAACAAATGATAGTTATTTCACAAGAACATTCTCTAAGTTCTAAAATACTATTTTTTATTTTTTTTATTTTTTGGCAACATATTAATTCGCAGCAAACCAGTAACAACTCAAAAATCCCCTATTTAACAAGAAAACCAACTGAATATCGGTAAGTATAGATAGAAATTTCCAAACACAAGGTAGTAAGAATTTTAAGATATTGTAATTGTTACCGAGATTAAGTCTATATTTGATGACACACAGCTTAATAATTTGGCAATGCTCACTTCAACTGAAAATAATGCAACTTTGCTTACAGAAAATTGATTCGATATGGAATTTCAAGTCAATCTTGCATGTACATGTTGGGATATTTTTTGTCTGTGAAGTTTTTCTTTCTATCAAATATTTTTTTTGTCTGTGAAGTCTTTTCTTTCTATCAATGAAGTCTTGATTACGGATCTTTAGCTCAAATGGTAGAGCACTTGGGATATGAATGTAAATTTTGTAATAATACCAAGATGACGGTGGTTCGAATCCACTAAAATCCTTTTTTTATTTGATTTTTATGAATCACAAAAAATCAATTACAATCCTGATCAATATGCCTTAATTGGCACTGTCAAGTAATCCGGTAAATACATGAAAAATTACAAACATTACTCTTACTATCAACAACAGTAGCAAGATTTCGCCCTGTCAGAATTATCTTCCTGTGAACTCAAAACTATACCCAACAACAACAACAGTTGGTTAACAACCCATAGGCAAGAAATACCTAAAAGTCAGCCCTTGTAGACTGTGTAAAATACCTTACTATTCATCCATTATATTTTTTCAGAACATTATCAAGTCATCTGTGTAGGTACTTATATATATATGTATAATGTTTTCATATATATTTGATCTTATTATTTCTTGATTTGTCTCTTCCATATAGGCACTTGTGTCACTTATATACTCATTTCTGGCATGGACATGTACAATGATGTCATGCATGTGTATAATATTTTCATAATATATTTTATCTTATTGTTTCTTGATTTTTCTCATCCATATAGGCACTTGTGTCACTTATATAGTTATTTCTGGCATGAAAATATATAATGTTGTCATGTATGTGTATAATGTTCTCATAATATATTTTATTTTATTGTGTTTTTATTTTTCTCATCCATATAAGCACTTGTGTCATTTATATAGTCATTTCTAGCATAGAAATGTATAACGTTGTCGGGTATGTGTATAGTGTTATCATAATATATTTGATCTTATTGTTTCTTAATTTTTCTCATCCATGCAAACACTTCACTTATTAAAAAAATTTATGTGTAGCCAACTTGTATGTGGGTGTGTAAACCCAATCATATGATGCCACGTGTCTATAAAATGGTTGAAAAACTGATCAAGCCCACTAGGGTTAACTAAACCCATACTAGGTTATATTATTATTGCCACATGGCATTTTGTGATTGGGTGTACACACCCACATACAAGTAAGCTACACATATAAAATTCTCTGCTTCACTTATATAGTCATTTCTGGCATGTATAATTGTCATGCATGTATGTGTATAATGTTATCATCCTATATTTGATCTTATCGTTTCTTCTCGTGTCACTTTATATAGTATTTTTGGCGTGATAATGTATAACACTATCATACATGGGTATAAAGTTGTTATATATTATTTTCCTTATACATACAACCATTTGTGTCATAGGCTTGGTATTTTTTTTTTGACAAACGGGGGGAAGCTCTCCCCATACCATCAGCAGTTCAAATGACACATTACAAGACCTCTGAATGAACATCAAGCATATCTGCAGGACTTTTGACACTTTCTTTACACAGATAATCAGCAGCCATTGAAGAATACATAATACAAAACATAATTCTAGAAACTTCTTATCATAACGAAGTTCCAATTGCGTTCTTCCTAAATGTGGTGTGGTGGGCTCAATATTCTTTGTTTAAGTAGATAGTAACACCTGAATGCTCCTGGGTGAACTCAAAGTACTGTCAGTCCTTGGTGAACTCAAAGTACTAGCAGTTAGATGTTCTTACTCTATCGTCTTCTTTTTTCTTCAGTAAGCATCAATTTCTCCTTTGGTTAATGATTTGTTCCTTTGAAATTCAACAGAGAAAAAATCAAATTTATTCAAATATCAGAAACTGGAGGAAAGTTTGTAAAAATAACATAATTAAGTTTAGTGTGTGATTATACTGGATCTTTGATCCATCGTAGCATACTACCAAAAAAGATACAAAGCAGCAGAATTCAGTATCTTTAGCAGGATTCTCAAAAATGGAAGACATCACAAAACAAATTTGCTGGGAAATTTTGGAGTACCGTCAGCATCAAGGCAACTAGCTTCGCGTATAGTTGTCTATAGATGTAAATGAGAAATGCTGCTGAGGTGATTGCAGTGCTACTGAGGTTGATACCTCCAATATGTAATATGAAACAGAGATTTCCTGCAAAAAATAGTAGAAACATAAAAACACAAGAAAATAAAAGCAACAAAAAAAAAATGGAAAGTACGATTTACAATCAATCATATGCATAATTTCCATCAAGCTTAAGATAAAAAACAACAACTCACTGTTAACACACGGAAGAAGCGTTCAGGCATATCATCACCTTTGAGCACTCCAAATTGCTGCAAGCTTGAGACAAAGGAACATGACAAGTCATTGTTGTCGGGAGTTTCACAAATTTGAGCCCATTGAGCAAAGATCATAACAACCTGCAGTTTGAATATAAGGAGAAGAATAAATTAAGAATTTATGAAGGCATGCGACATCAGGTTTGGATCACCGGAGGAGTCAGATGAGCCATAAGAAATGTGTGGTCTCCTCCGGCGACCCAAAGGAGGGTTTGAATGACAAAAGGAGCTAGCATCACTGACCTGGACATCCCCGACAACTGGGATGAATTCCAGCAGGGCGTCCGGCATGGGCTCGTCAGAAGGAGATCTTCCCCCGACTGGAAGAGCCTCATCGGGCAAGTCGCCCATCTCCCCCCCCCCCACAGATTAACAACCTCACTCTCAACCAGAGGCTCCTTTTCAACACTGGAGACTGTGCTTTCTACAGTGACAACACCCTCACCAGAATTGGACTCGACCTCCACGACTTGCGGAAGAGCCGGCAGGGCTTCAAGCCTGGCCGAGAAGTGAATGTGCGTCACAATCTGGTCAGGGAGAGTCAGGTCCCGCAGATCTATCGGCAGGCTGAAAAAGCGCTCAATGTTGCCTTCAGCCGCAGAAGAGTCCGTCCCCACAGGCAGAGACATTTGAAGCTGAAGTTTCCCTGCAAACACAAGCATGGAACTATTCTTGAGCCGGAGCTCAGCAAGCACGCAAAACATAAGGGCAAAATGAAAGCTAGATTAGACGCATGCTTACCTATAAAGTCCCGCGGTATTTGGATGCTGCGGTCAGACGACCACCCTGACACCCGGTAAAAGGGCTCGAACCAGTTCCCATAGTGATTGGGAAGTCCAGATTGTCTCCGGGCAGTATGCCAAGAGATGGCGTAGAAGCAGTGTTCTTTGGCCTCCCGGGCTACCGACTTCATGAGCAGGAACATCTCGACCGGGCCAAAGGGAACCTCGAAGTGGAGGGCAATCAGCCTGATTCGACGCACAATTATCCAGAAGGACATGTGCATATGACCCGGCGGGATCCCCCACCACGACAATAGTCTCAGAATAGAAGAATGCAGCGGGAGCTTCATGCCATACAGGAGCTGATAAAGACTTACCGCGATCAGGTTGCCGGAGCAACCATCCGAAATGGAGGGGTGGGAGCCAAACCGAACCCCCCTCCAGCTGAGCTGCTCATGAACCTCCGTCGTGCTCATCCGCTCGAGTTCAGGATTCCGGGGGAGGTTGGAGGAAGCTTGCCACCTCCTCCTGGGCCTTTCCGTCGAAGGCTCAACGGTATCTAAAGAAGCCACCTCCGCCACACCAGCAGGCGAAGGAGGTCCAGTTGCCGGAATGTTGCTAGTTCCGCCCTCATCAACGGCGGGACGGGGGGCAGAATTTTGAGGCTCCTCGTCGCTGCTAGAGCTCAACACCAGAGTTCTCCTCATTTTTCTGAAGGAAATTATGCACAGTTATCACCAGAATTTGAAGTATTCAGAACCTAGGGTTCCGGTAAAGAGCGAAATGGAAATGAAGAAGAAGAAAGAGAAAGAGAGTGAAGGGAATACCCTTCTCTCTTTCGAGCCTTCCTTTTATAAGGAAGAGCCCATGGTCCACCGGCTAATGGAATTCCAAGTTCCTTTAATGGACTCTCCATTAATTCAAGATCATTAAACCAACTGGTTTAATGACTCGATCAGCAAAGAGTCACAAGCTTTCACTGGAACTTGAAGCTGTACATCTTCCTGGCAACAAAGGAAGATTTAGAGAAGACGAAGTGGAGGCCACTTAACATAGTCAGCTGGGGCCCACACCATACAGTCAGCTGGGATTCACATTAGCTGGGACCCGCATCATGCAATCAGCAGAGATCCACTCAGGATGTACAAGTGGGGTCCACATGGTCCAGGTCAGCGACATGTAGACCTCCAGTCAATGTCACCACGGTCAAAGGGAGATTGACCAACATGTGTTCTTGCACTCATCGTAATGGGAAAGTAACTGGACCTATCTATCGGAGCTCAGGACAGTGATAAAAGAGAATATTATTTTATTACGAAATGCATGATACGGGGTGCACCAAGTCCCCTACTGCGACCGGAACTGAATTACATTAGAGGGGGAGACAGAGGATCCAGACTGGACCCCTCCGGCGAGTCAGGGAGATGGTACTTAGCCTTAGCTTCAGCGTATCCTTCCTTCCATGAAGAAACCACAACAAGATCAATCTAGCCCCCCATCCGGGCAAGGTCAGCAGAAGCAGATTTTAGCCTATTCTTTGAGGCCCCGAATTTCCTCATCCTTATCTCTGATTCGGCCCTCATGGCGCTCCTCCCACTGGCGCTGGTCTTCTACGAGTTCGACCACTTGCACCTTCGAACTGTTCACACGACTGAGGAGATGCGCCCGGTACTACTCCCGATTGTCACCAACGGAACTGGAATCGGAATGCCTAGCCGCCATGGAAAATGAGCAAGAGGAGAAGAGAGAGAGAGGTATAACTCAACAAGAGTGAACACCTCCCTATATAATCCCACAAAGGTTAAAAAAGTCGGGCCACAACCCAATTGCTTCCCGAGAAGCAACGGTCTCCCATGGACCGACAGTTAACCTGCCAAATTCAAGACAAGACAAGACAAGCAAAGGCACTGATTATGGGGAAAGAATTTTTAATGATGAATCAAAGAAGAGGGCACTGCTCCTCAACAATGGTGCGACATAAACTAGTCTGCCAAGACATTCCGGGAGGCCGTAGGAGGGGAAGTAGTAGCCTGATCCCAGCTAGCACCCCCGGCCGCAACATTGCTAAGGATCCAAACCTTCTCTTTCAGTTCCTGAATATGATCCTCGGCCTGTTTAAGCGAATCTTCGGAAAGTCGGAGATCCCGACGCAGGGATGCGATAATGTCATCTCGCTTCTTGATAGACAACTTCATGTCATGCTCCAACCGGACAACCTTCTCCAGGATCTTCTCTTGGGTCTGCACATGGTTGAACACATGTTCCACTTTGAGGTTGAATGCACAGTGAGCTAAGTCAGCAGCCCGGTCGTCTGCCATTCTTCAGCAGAAGCTTCAGCAGCAGCAACAACAACAGAAACCGGAGAAAGAAAAGTGGATATCCTTCTACACCTCCGGTTTGCTATTTATAGGAGGAAGAAATAAACCCTAGTCCTTGATCCAAAGAATGCAAAATCATCATCAAGAGTCGTATCAAGGAAGGAATCCTCCGAATCCCAACGGCCGGGGAAGATATTTCAAAGATCTTTCCCAAGCAGATTTTCTACTTGACAAAGAGGGGGCGATGTGTGTACCCTAGGTAAAAAAAACCCGACAGGTGTCACCGATGGCTGAATAAGAAGCTAAATCGGGAGCAC
Source organism: Aquilegia eximia (assembly GCA_023053565.1). Taxonomy (NCBI): domain Eukaryota; kingdom Viridiplantae; phylum Streptophyta; class Magnoliopsida; order Ranunculales; family Ranunculaceae; genus Aquilegia; species Aquilegia eximia. Next base: position 3,456,630 of record JALIGU010000011.1, read on the forward strand.
CTGAGCAGTAGCCAGCCAACCCTGGGCTATCGGGTAGGGCCCAACTCGGTTTCAAGGGATCCACATACGCTCTGTGGACCTTGACCCACCGGATAGTCCACGATCGAAGAGTGGATCCCCAATTACTGAATAAGAAGTTGAACCGTGGGCTCCCATACATCGGTCAGGCCCACCTCAGTCAAGTAGGCCAGGTCCGACCCAGTAAAGTCCAGCAGCGACAGGGGCTCATCCAAAGGCTTAACACATAAGCCCAGAGAACCTGGCCAGGGTGTATGCAATGAAGATTGGGCCTCCGGTCAGAGGAGTCAAGCCCAAGTCTTTGTTTTCAGGCTTGGTCAATCCAAGTTCTAACCAACTGGATAAGTCCAGCGAGATTCCAGGCTAACAAAACCCATTGTTCTAGCCCGCTGGAGAAGATAAAGGAAGACCCAGGTTGAACCAGGACCTATCGGAGGATACCACGTGGCTGCCATCCTGGTCAAAGGGGATTCAAACCAAGGGAATAACCGCTCGGCGACATGCAAGCTATCTCTACGGAAAGCATCTTCACACTTGAACTACCTGAGTTCATGGAGTCAAAACCGGAGCGGTAGTTGAGTTAGCCTCCTACGGCCTACTACAAATACAGGAGTTCTTAACCTCCTGATGAACTACGAGCCTTTCCTGAGTGACTCCATTAGAGCTTAGTGGAAGCAGAGACTTGATTCCAAGTTCATCTTTTTGGATACATAGGCAGCCTGATCCTCATCAGGTCCACTCTGATTGTATACCGATTCTCACCTTTTTGCGTTTTTATTAGAAATACAAATGTTGTTAAGGCGAAGAATGCAAAAACCTTTTCTCTCCTAAAATAATAGGTAGTATAGTGATGAGAAATGTGTCAATCCACTCGAATGAAGAATGAAGTCAATGAAAAACCAACAAGTAAAACTAAATGTTTGAACACATTGGAGAGAATATTTTGTTGAATTTGGAATTGAATAAAATAAAAACAATTGATTAAACTAATTTAAACAAGATAATTAAATTGAGATTGATACGAAGAGAACTAGACAAGAAGTGAATAAAAGATTGAATCCACTTCCGAGATTTTTCTCTAAAATACAAAGCAATTCATTTAATTCCATACTTATTAAATTTATCTCTATCCCTATATCATAGATTTAATCACCTTGAATCTAACTTTCTCTATCCCTATATAAAAGTTAGATTCAAGGGCCTCTAATTTGTCTCCCTTTGACAGTCGAATCTCTATCCCTATATCATTCAAATGAAAGAGATTGACAAATTATAAACAAAGATAAATTACATGTCAATCTCTATCCCTATATCATGGACATGTAAACTAGTATAATTGAGGGTAATGAGTCCTCTAGATGTTGGGAAATCCCTTTCTCCATTAGACATAGAATACAGGAGGAAAAGAATTGATGACAAATATAATTAAACTTTTAAGCACATCAATTCTACTCATTACTAATGGAATTAAATCAACTACTTCAACATGAAAATCTCATCTCAGAAGCTTCATCAATCCCCTATAGGGATTTAAGCTTCCATCCTTGATGAAGACATCACCATAGAATAAAAGCAAAAAATTAACATTACAAAAATAATAGAAATGGAAGATGAAACAATTATTATTAATGGAAGATGAAGAATACAATCAAGTTGCAGAGAATTTCTGAACTTTCCAAAGAATGAAAGTTACCTAATGAGAGAACAACTCTCACTTTTATCTAAAACATAAGAGGGAAAATACAATTCAAAATTCGAATTTCTTCAGAGCTTAATTTTCTCCACTGATAATGTGAATTAGGTTCTGACTTCTTCTTCTGAATGTATCAGGCTGCTTGTACAGAAAAGTTCATCCCTTGAATCTTTGTCAAGGTGGCGACTGGTCACTTCCCATGTGCTACTGACTGGCGAGTAGCCACCGATGACGTCATCAATAATTGAACTTGTTCACATTGCCTTTTAGCCTTGTATTTTCACCCATTTTCCAATTGTTTCTTGACATATTGCACATATTTAAATGAATTCCATAATTTGACCATCAATTCCTGAAACATCACTTAAAATATGCAAAATACATTATTTAATCATATTTGTGAAGAAATCAATATGTTATTTGGGGCAATAAATGACAGTTTTGGGTGCTTATCACACCACCCCCAAACTACATTTTGCTCGTCCTCAAGCAAATATGAGACAAAGAAAGATAAGAACACAAAACTGAAATTTAAACTAAAGCAAAAACTATACCTCTTTCGTGGGTGAAATACGATCACATTTACCATATATGATAAGGCCTTGAACCACAAAATTTCCTCAGGTGGACGAGCTATAGCCTCGTAAGGGTTTCCAGAGAAGACACCAACAAACTTCATCAATACTCACCACTATACTACAACGACTTAATATTCAGAGATAATATTCAGAAAAAAAGATAATGCAAACATTATTCAATTTCAAATTTGTTTTGTAGAGTGGCAACTCGCCACTCCTTGAACTGTAACGGATGGCAACTTGCCATTTGCACAACCTTAATTTTTTACTTTTTATTTTCTTTTCATATATTTTTTTCTTTATTTTTAATAGTGGCAAGTCAGTGCTTTAACAAATCAACAGTAAAATTTGTTTCCAAAGACGATATGTTTGAGCTAAATTCAACATGATATTTCGGGAAAACATACCCACCCTCCAAAAAATATTGGCATTGTCCTCGATGCTTTAAAAATAGAATTGGAACCAGATTTTACCAAACAAAAACTGAATTTTCTATTTCACTAAGCATTGCCACGTCAGAAGTTTAATAAATAAAATACAATCACTAGGTTGCCTCCTAGGAGCGCTAAGTTTAACGTCTTCAGCCAGACATAAGGACACATAGGAAAGCTCACTCCCTAGATATACACTACTAAAAAAGAAATACATGAGACAAAGTGTTAAAATTGAATGCGTGAGATCCTTGTGTCTTTTATAATATAAAAGAGTCTTTTAAAGTCAGATACTCTAGACTAGTCCCATCCATAGGGCTCTATGTGCAAGGGAGCACGATTACGTTCCTTTTTTCTTACAGGGTGAAACACAAAAGTAGACCTTCAAAGAACATCCTTCATAAAAGGGGCACCAGGGCAGGTTTCAGAAAAACATTTCTTACACCATCCCAATCTACGCGCTCTACACGTTTACGAGCAAAGGAACTACGTTCTTCACCAGTTATGACTGGGGTGGTTCTACTAATGATTTTTTCCCTTAAGTTCGTGAGAGAGAGATGAACGGAGCTCTTGGAAAGAATGTGAAGATTGGGACGCTTTGGGGACCCATTGTAGGTTTCAGATGATTGCTTGTGGTTAAACATAGTGGAGTTAAATCGACGATGTGATTCATGAGAAGTTTTAGCATCATTTTCAAGAGGAATTCGATAAGAGCACACCGAGGGTTCAATTCTTTCGTTATTAGCAAGAGACCACCCTATAACATCACGGTGTTCACCTATGGTTTTGACAAGTTGTCCCTCTGGTTCATTAGCCAAAGAAGAATAAACGATGATTGGTTGTCTACCATTGGGATCCAATTTAGCATACTTGAGCTCTCCAGGAAGAGGCTTAATATCCAAACAAGGAGGTGTGGAAGTCATTGACTCTATGTGATTTTCCTCTTCAGTAGAATAAACAGGGAAAGAAATTGGAATGGGATCACTAGGCATAGGATCAACAATGGGAACATATTCAATAAAAGTATTAACTTCATCTATGGATGCATGTATGTCAGAATCAGATGTCGATTGAGGGAAAGACTGTTGTAACTGGTCTTGAGGATAAGTATTATGTACTATTTCTGGTATCAATGTGTCAATGACACATGTTTCCTCAATTGTGGACACATTTATTGGTTGTTGCATGGTTTTGAAAACATTGAGCTCTACCTTATTAGTTCCAAAAGAGAGAACCATGGAACCATTTCTACAGTTGATAAGAGCATCTGTAGTGGCTAAGAAAGAACGACCCAAAATGATTGGTACAGAATTGTCGGATGATGGTTCAGTATCGATTACAACAAAATCCACCGGATAAAAGAAATGCGCCATTTTAACAAGTACATCTTCCACAATCCCCCTAGGAGTCTTTAATGACCGATCCGCGAGTTGCAAGGATATGGTGGTGGGTTTCAGATGTTGCAGTCCAAGTTGGACAAACAAGGCATAAGGTAATAGATTCACACTTGCACCTAAATCGAGCAATGCCGAACTTGTGAAAGAATCACCCAGTTTACACTCAATAGTAGGTCGACCAGGATCCTTGTACTTTACAACCCCATTGTGTTGAACTAATGAAGTGAATTGCTCGGTAATAAATAGTTCTTTCGAAACATTGGCCCTTCACTTCATTATGCACAACTCTTTCAAAATCTTGGTGTATGTAGGAATTTGGTTGATAACATTTAGGAATGGTATGTTGATATGAATACCTTTCAATGAATCTACCACTTCCTCATACTTCAACTCTCTTGGATTCCTAAGTAGCCTATCAGGAAAAGGTGCTCTAAGAACAATTGGAGAAACATCTTTCCTCTTAAGAACAGATGTAGTTGGATCCTGAGTTTTCTTTGAAGTATTGACAACATCATCCATGCATTCTTCACCAGATTGCACATTTGGGATTGTGACTTTGTTATCAATTACTTTACCTAACCTCAAGGTTGTGATTGCATGTACTTCCTCCTTTCTGTTAGAAGTTCCCGTTTGAATTTCACTCACAACATTGACTTCTTTACCTTTGGGATTGGGTACCGCCTAGCTAGGAAATTTGCCCCGTTCTCTCTCTTATGCAAGGGTTCGCTCTAACTCGAGAATATGTTGCTCTTGTTGTTGTTGCTTCTGCATGAGCTGATACATCATAGATTCCAAGCACGATGAGGCTTGTGGTTGAGCGGATGGCTGAGAGACATGAACAAGATCTCGAGATTTACTCTGGGTTTGGTAGTTTTGTGAGAGTTGCGAAGCTGGAACAAGTTCTTGAGATGGGAAAGGTTTAGATGGAGCTTGTCTGAACCTATTTTGCTAGAATTGGTTAGTTGGAGGATGTGCCGAACGATTTTGGTACCCTGGAGGTGTTGCTTGATTCACTGGTTGGTCATTTCTCCATCAAAAGTTTGGATTCGTTTTCCAATCAGGGTTGTAGGTGTTGCTAAATGCACCTGGTCCGGGCTTAAGAAAAGCATTGAATGCACATGCTTCCTCTTCAACCATCTCCACTGGCATGTAAGGACAAGTGGTGGATGTGTGGTCAGAGTTGAAACACACAGAACACGATGGATCATCTTCACTCACACTCATGACGGGCTTGCTAGGTTTTCTTATCTCACAAACCAAAGTTTGTAATGTGTTGGTGATCGATCGAAGAATATCCTTAGTATCATCTGATTCACTCTTGACTGCACAAAAGCTTCCTGACTTGGGTGCAGACGTACCTCGATCAAACTCCGAAGAACTATGCCATTGTTGGGATTCTTCACCTAACTTGGTCAAGAATCCTTTAGCTACACTTGGTGTAAGATTCAAGAATTCTCCTTTGTGCATTGATTGAATCATGCCACGAGAGCTATTGCCCAGACCATGGTAGAAACTATATACCAAAGTTCTATCATCTAACTGATGGTGTGGACACTTCAAAAGTAGGTCAGAAAAACGTTCCCATTCCTTATGGAATTCTTCATTGGGTTTTTGTTGAAAGTTCAAAATAGAGTTTCTAATCTGACTTGTTTTTGACATTGGATAGAATTTGGACAAGAATTTCTCATACAGTTGATCTCAACTGGTTATGGAATTGGCAGGAAGGGAGTGAAGCCACATAATAGTTTTATCATGGAGTGAGAAAGGAAATAAACGAAGTCTAACTCCTTCATCATTTAAATGTTTCTCTCTAAATGTGGAACAAACATTCAAGAATCTAGAAACATGAGAGTAAGGGTTCTCGCGCTCCAACCCATGGAAACTAGGAAGCATATTGATAATTTGGGGTTGGATGCGGAATTCAGTTGCATCATTTTCAGGAAATACAATGCAAGAAGGAGGTCCTGCCGCTAGCGGCACAAGTAGTCCTTAAGAGGTGTTTTGGCCATACTTGGTAGACTAGGTTCGTTAATCGAAATTTGTTCAAACAAGGTGGCTAAGTCCTCTATAATATTCTCAGATGACAGTCCAAGTAATTTCTTACCAGACCGCAAGATCATACAAAAGGGTTCTAACTAAATTATACTAGTTAAAGACTATCTACACATGCAATTTCAACTAACTAATAAAATATTCTAAACATGCAATATCTATTGAATTAAAACAAATTCCGACACATGCAAAATATCTAAATTAATTAACAACTATATGACTCAAAACAAATTCAGGTACGTACACAAGCAAATATCCAATAGCAAGTATATTTCCACAACATACAGTATCACAAAATAAAGTAAATTCTCTGACTGGAGATTCGAGAATTGCTTAGAGAGACTTACTGGACTTGAGTTTTGCTTTAAACTCAATGCAAGATAATACTTAAAATTGCTCCCTGGACGCTTCTTGGAACTGGCAACTCACCACTTCTGAGTGTGCAATAGGTGGCTACTAGCTGGTGCGGTAGACAAGTACTGAAGATTTTATCCGAGTGGCTATTGGCCACCTCTAAACCTGTCACTGGTAGCTAGTTGCTACTTGCACAAAAAATTAGTTGGGTATTCTGCTACTGAATTACTATAACTACCAAAATATGGACTCAAAAACAGACTAATGCAGACAAACAGTGCACGAAACACAGAGAACAATTAATTCTAGTGTGAAAATGCAAAATGAACTACTAATTATGAAAATGAAAAAGAGAGTAGAGTGGGAGGGAGGGAGAAAATGGGATAGATTGTTCAAAACAGTAATTTAAATGTTGGTGATGACCCCGTTTTCTTTAAAGCGGCAACGGCGCCATTTCGATTCTCACCTTTTTGCGTTTTTATTAGAAATGCAAATGTCGTTAAGGCGAAGAATGCAAAAACCTTTTCTCTCCTAAAATAATAGGTAATATAGTGATGAGAAATGTGTCAATCCACTCGAATGAAGAATGAAGTCAATGAAAAACCAACAAGTAAAACTAAATGCTTGAACACATTGGAGAGAATATTTTGTTGAATTTGGAATTGAATAAAATAAAAATAATTGATTAAACTAATTTAAACAAGACAATTAAATTGAGATTGATATGAAGAGAACTAGACAAGAAGTGAATAGAAGATTGAATCCACTTCCGAGATTTTTCTCTAAAATACAAAGCAATTCATTTAATTCCAGACTTATTAAATCAATCTCTATCGTCCCTATATCATAGATTTAATCACCTTGAATCTAACTTTCTCTATCCCTATATAAAAGTTAGATTCAAGGGCCTCTAATTTGTCTCCCTTTACCAGTCGAATCTCTATCCCTATATCATTCAAATGAAAGAGATTGACAAATTATAAACAAAGATAAATTACATGTCCATCTCTATCCTTATATCATTGACATGTAAACTAATATAATTGAGGGTAATGAGTCCTCTAGATGTTGGGAAATCCCTTTCTCTATTAGACATAGAATACAGGAGGAAAAGAATTGATGACAAATATAATTAAACTTTTAAGCACATCAATTCTACTCATTACTAATGGAATTAAATCAACTACTTCAACATGAAAATCTCATCTTAGAAGCTTCATCAATCCCCTATAGGGATTTAAGCTTCCATCCTTGATGAAGACATCACCATAGAATAAAAGCAAAAAATTAACATTACAAAAATAATAGAAATGGAAGATGAAACAATTATTATTAATGGAAGATGAAGAAGACATTCAAGTTGCAGAGAATTTTTTGAACTTTCCAAAGAATGAAAGTTACCTAATGAGATAACAACTCTCACTTTTATCTAAAACATAAGAGGGAAAATACAATTCAAAATTCGAATTCCTTCAGAGCTTAATTTTCTCCACTGATAATGTGAATTAGGTTCTAACTTCTTCTTCTGAATGTATTTAGATGCTTGTACAGAAAAGTTCATCCCTTGAATCTCTGCCAAGGTGGCGACTGGTCACTTCCCATGTGCAACTGACTGACGAGTAGCCACCGATGACGTCAGCAATAATTGAACTTGTTCACATTGCCTTTTAGCCTTGTATTTTCACCCATTTTCCAATTGTTTCTTGACATATTACACATATTTAAATGAATTCCATAATTTGACCATCAATTCCTGAAACATCACTTAAAATATGCAAAATACATTATTTAATCATATTTGTGAAGAAATCAATATGTTATTTGGGGCAATAAATGACAGTTTTGGGTGCTTATCATATACCCCCATCTAATCTCTGTCTATACAAGACTTTCATTATAACTGTTCGATTATTCAATACACATCTCGAGTTTGTGGATCAAATTTTTGCACCCACAGGGTTTATTGGATATTTGCTTCATCAATATTTGTAAGCAAATTCTCCAAATCAAGGATTGAAGGTTGATTTGTCAACCCTTGAACAGATGAAATAAATGGTATGAATTCTTTTCACACACACTACGAATGAGATAACCACGCAATCTTGCTTCGCTAATGGGCTCTTCCGTATCCAATTCTGAAATTTCAGAGCAAAGATGCCTTATAAAATATAATCTGAAATAGTCATACCTCCTTGTGTTATACCAGCAAGTTCATTCTCCTAGTACTGTAGCCTCATTGTATTCTTTTGAGAAAACAAACTGTCTAGAGTCTCCCAAACACATTTAGGCGAATTCACATCACAAACATGATCAATATACTCCTTACTAATCGAAATGCGCAAAGCCAACAAAGCTTTGCCCCATTTGATATTCCACTTACGTTGCACTTTTCCATTTTGAGGAATATCCCCTGGAATTACCATTTCAGCACCAGATACAAGCTCCCATATATCTTGTCCTTGTAGATAAGCTTTCATACAAAGCTTCCATTAACTATAATCGTTACTAACAAGCTCATCTACATAGACTTGTGAAACACCACTCCCACCATTCATCTTGAATAAAACGATGACAATTTGTTAACAAGTAAATAAAGCAATAAAGACTTAGACTCTCTCAATAACTTGACAGCTTTAATACCATCTGACAAAAACTAAACAATTTGAAAGAAAGAGAATGCAAAAAATAAATGAGAGAAGAACTAAGTTTATTATTTGTTGAACAAAGAAGAAAACACTCAACTGAAGATGGAAAAAACGGGACTACATAGACTCCTACTTATAACCAGTTGGTTCTACTAAAAACTCAACTAACTTTGGTTTAATCTAAACAACTAACTCTTAAACCTATTCATCAAGTTAAACCACTAAGTCCTAAATTTGCTCAAGACTAATTCAACTAAAAAATGAATCGACATAGACTCAAACAATCTACTGCAGCATGCACTAATTTGTGACATCTTTTATGTATTGTCTAAACTCATATGTTTCTCTATGTGTAAAAGAATTTATAGTCTCCTCAAATACATTTGAACAACTTCCCACTCTGCTTACTCTGAGGCATCTGAAGCTTACCATAGATTGTAATGGTACTTGGTTTGGAGCAATAACAAATTTATTAAAGATCTCGCTTTATTTGGAAAACACTCTTCTTCAGATCATCTTATCTAGTAATGCCCTGAACATCGGGTTATTAGAATATACTCCCTCCGTCCCAAGTATAAGTACATTATTCCTTTTTTAGTTGTCCCAAAATATATGTCACTTTCTATATTTGAATATATATTAATTAAGTTAATTTGCTCTTTGTCCTATATTACCCTTGTTCTTTTGTTTATATTACACATTAAATGAGGAGTAATGCTAGCAGGACTGCCACGGTCACGCTTGAAAAGGGCCGCCTTACCACAAGTTGCCACCTATAAAAATAAGAATGGGCTAAGGATTGTGCCGGTTAATATTTTGAGAGAGAAAAGAAGAATAATACAGACTTCTTCTTCACCAAAAATAAATAAATAAATAAATACAAACTTCTTCTTTTGCTGGACTCTATACTTCCCTCAAACTCTCTGGTCGTGTCTTCTTCTTCTTCCATCTCAAGTTTAATTTTAATTTGTGGGTATATAGAATTGAACCAGCTTTTATTATTCTATTGAAGTTTTGAAACTTCTTTGTTCCTCTGGTAATCTTGGTGTGAGTTCAGTTGTTGTCCTTTAGCTTTAAAAGATTGATATCCTCATATATTCTAATTGATTTTCATAAATTTATTTTTTTAACAATAAAACTGAATCAATAAATTTATCAAAAGTGGGTTTTTAATTAGATTGACACATGAGATTGAGAGTGGATGCCTTTTATCAAATCCATCAATTAAACTGAAATTTGTGATTTGTTATTACTTACTTTATTCACACCTAATAAAAACCAGAGTGAATTTTATGCGTTTTTCATATTTTTCTCTTTCTTTTTTCTTCTTTTAAGACAATCCGCTAATCCCTTTTCAGGGTTTTTTAAATACACGTGGTAGCTTCTGGTGAGGCGGTCCCTTTTAAGCGTGACCAGGCGGTCCTGCTTGCATTTCTGTTCTGTAAAACCCGGTTTATATTATAAATTTTTGTTCGTTAAATTTTATTGGATTATGAAATATTGCATAGATGTCTTTAAGGGTTTAGAGTTAATTTTCTATTAAGTTGAAGGATGATATATTAATTATTAAAAAAAAAAATAGATGGAATTGGGTTGGGTAACAGATTCATTTATGGTCCTAAAATAAAGCCCATTAACTTCTCCATATTATTTATATTAAAATCTTAGGGTTTTCATTCATTTTTTTTATAACACCATATTTGGGAGAAGAAGAAGAAGAAGAATTGGAAGAAAGCTAGTAGAAGATTTGGATTTTTATGCTTATACAAGTGAGTAGACGTTTTTGTTTCTATTTCTGTTTTCTGTGATTTCAGATTTTTTAATCATCTTTGAAAAATCATAGAAAATTCGTTTGAAAAGATTTTAATTTGATTCCAAAAACCCTGAACACTATATTGAAATGTCTTCATTCGATTAGTTAAGACCAATTTATGAAAGTTATTTTAATTTGGTGAAAAACGACTTGCAAGTATGACAACCGTTGCAGTTTTAGGTTTCTGTACCGTTTTAGTATCGCAAGGTTTTGATCCTTCTAGACTTAATAATATTTATTGAAAATTTTATGGTAGTTAGAATACTCAAGGTATAACACCATATATAAATTTCGGAATTTACTGTTAGGTAATTAATTCTAAATAATTTATTCAATGTAGTTATATTCAGATATTCAGTATAATTTTACTGCTACCTGTCTGTTTGCGTGGATATCATAGAAAAATCATAGAAGACACGTTACTCAACAGATCTTGATGAATTTACTTGTTTTAGAAAATAGACATTATGAACTATAATTTCTATGTTTAGAAATACTTTAAATTATGAGGCTAATATGGTGAAAAATGCTCAGGAAGTCTGACGTAGATTGTTTTAGGATTTCTTTCTGAAATCTGGTCGGATGGAGTAAAACAATTGTTTAATTATTTTTTTTATATCGAAAAGATTCCATATTTTTATTCCAAGTAATATGTTCATAGTAAAAGGTTGTATTAAAAATTTATGAGATTTGAGTAATTATTTTTAGATGTGTGAATTTTGAAAGATGAATGTTATTGTTTGGCAGATTTATGTAAAGAGTTTCTTTTTAGCATATATGTTTTCTTTTGGATTTGTCCTTTTGTTTGATTGTCAAGTTGAAATAGTCATGTACTAAAAGTATTCTTAATATTGAAGTGGATTAGTATATAATGGCATGTGACTTGATTAATTATGTTTAAAGTAACCTGGAAAGTTATATTGATGAACGTCTAGACATGGCTCCATACCAATGGATGGTATATGAATAGAAACGAAATGAATACTGAACTGTGGATTTAATTATGGAATGATTCGGAATGGTTTGATACCATGGACGGTATATATTCAATTTGGAAAATAAGAACGGAATACGAAATGGACTTGGAATTTGATTGTTTGACAATGGTTGTGTGATTGCTTGAGTAGTTTAGTTGTTTTGGTAGTCGCCCAAGCATTAGTACATTTGCCGCACCTCTGGAATTAGGTTAAAAAAATTAATTATCACCCTAGACGGCTTAGCCTGCGGGTTGACTCTTGGATTATATTTGGGTATTTCCTAGACGGCTTAGCCTGCGGAACTGACCCTTCAGACCTTCGTAGCCTTCGGGGTTAGTCTGGGCGCCACATTAGAAAGCTCAAGAGAGCTATTAGAGATCATGAGTTAGGCATACGTCGAGGCTAGCCAAAGCTTGCAGGTGAGCACCCACTTGGGTTTTGGTTTCCGCGTAGAGGTTCTTAACCATGGTCAAGGCACACTGGTGCAGTGTGGGTATGGCAAATGTGTGGAGTGCATCTTGTGGGAGGTGTACTAGTGATTGGGCATAGGTTGTGATTTTATGATTATTAAACCCGAGCACCGGCTAGAGGCCAGGACGAGGTTTTGTGATTTTGGATTCGTTGTTTGGTAGTGTGCTAAAGCTTATGGTATTGTAGTGCTTGGTGTTAATTAATGATATGGGTAAATTTTATATACTTTGATTATGAACTGGAGGTAACTATGATTATGTGGAAGAACTGTGATGTTTAATTTAGTATGGGAATTAATAGTAATAATTGGACTTGTCATTTTGGTAGATTATAAACTATGAATAGTTGGAATGAATCATTATTAATGGTTTGAATGAACGAAATGTATTTTTAGGTTGATACAAAGTATTAGATAACACGTAACGTGTATGTGATTTGGTTTATTTTTATTATATTTGTGTATTATATATTAACTCCATTTTGCAGGTGGATAGGTCAACTAATTTATTTTGTGCAGGTGGATAGACCTATCCTTAAAGACAGTTGTTGCTTAGGTAATGTATTTGTATTATCGATCAATTAACATCGTAAATAGATAAATTAGAATTGAATAATGAATTTAAGCATGTGATTATATAATGGATAAATTGTTTAAATATAATGGAATTGATATGGTTTTTGGCATATGTTTATTGTCTTAGCATGGAAGAATTGTTCTTGAAGGTTAATTATGTTGTTAATCATATGTTGGAACTTTATATTTATTATGTTGTTTTGTGGGAATAGATTTCCCCGTTGTTTACTCATACCGGCTTTTATGCTGACCCATGTTGCTTTGTTTTGCACGTGGGTGTGTTCCATTTGGAATGCAGGCAGGAGAGGTTAGAGCTATGGAGCTGTGACAGATCGCTTGTTGGGACCAGTAGAGATCTTTAGATGTTTCAGTTATGTATTTTTTTGAAAGTGGTATTCATGTATTTTGTTGGTGTAAGTTGTGTTGTATAATAGGATGGAATTAGGAGTACTTTTATCGTTTGAATTTTTCTTCACTGTATTTTATTTAAGATTTTTGTTGGACCTGGTTTTTGAGTTGGAAATTGTTGCGGCCTGGGTTTATTTTATATTTTTTTTAAATTCGGGTCGTGACATGTTCAATGAGTGAAAATTTATCATTGTAATTAATATTAAAATAAGGATAAAGTTGAAAATATAGTTAACAGACAAACCATTATATGATGTTCCTTTAATAAGTTGGGTTTTCTATAATGTACTTATAGTGTAATCATTTTATGTAGATATTTTCAATCAAATCAACTCACACCCTTTTATAGTTTTATCCATCATTCTTCTTACTGCTGGAGAGAGCACATGTCATCAGAGATGGATACCACCAATCTTGACGAGCAATTAGACATCCATTGCACATGTCATCAGAGATGCAAATCTATATCTATATATCTACATAATAGCTAGACCCATACGGTCCCACATTCTCTCTCCTAGGTGGCATCCTAAATGATCTCCAAGCTCTCACAATTTTTCTCATTTTTTTTTTTAAAAAAAAAAAAAAAAAAAATTTGTTACTTTAATAGCTTTGTAAATAATTTTTATTTTTCTCTATATTTCTTATCAATTTTCCACTAAACCAAAGACCTCTACACTTTTTATCCACTCTCCCACTAAGCAGAAACCTCCCAAATCAAAATAAAAACACAAAAAATAGTAAAAACATAAATAACACGCGCTGTCTAATGAAACTCTTTCTCCTACCCCGTTGCATAGCGCGAGTTCCCAACTTGTATCTATATAATAGCTAGACCCAATGGGTCCCACACTCTCTCTCCTATGTGGCACTCTATATGATCATCAAGCTCTCACAAATTTTCTCCTATAAAACAAATTAAAAAGAAAAAAAAAAATTATACTAATTGGTTTTATAACTAAATTTTGTATTTCTCTACACTTTTTCCCATTTCCCACTAAACCCCAAAAATCTCTACCCACCTTCTCTACTCTCCCAATTAAGTATAAACACAAACATTTCAATAAAATTAAAATCAAAACAAACAAATATATTCAAAACACAAATTAATCAAATATAACCAAACATAATAATTTATTATATATACATATAAATAAAAAAAAATAGTACAAATAACTTTAATACTATATAAATTTAAAACTTATAGAAAATTTCTCATACAAAATCTCCAATCCCGATGCGTAGCACGGGGTCCACAGCTAGTATATATATAATAGCTAGACCCAATGGGTCCCACACTCTCTCTCCTATGTGGCACCCTATATGATCATCAAACTCTCACAAATTTTCTTCCATAAAATAAATTGAAAATAAAATAAAATAATACTAATTGGTTTTATAACTAAATTTTGTATTTCTCTACACTTTTCCCTATTTCCCACTAAACCCAAAAAATCTCAACCCACTTTCTCTACTCTCCTACAAAGTATAAACACAAATATTTCAATAAAATTAAAATCAAAACAACAAATATATTTAAAACACAAATTAATCAAATATAACCAAACATAATAATTTATTATATGTGCATATAAATAAAAAAAATAGTACAGATAACTTTAATATTATATAAATTTAAAATTTATAGGAAATTTCTTATGTAAAATCTCTAATCCCGGTGCATAGCACGGGGTCCACAACTAGTTTTCAAAATAATTACACCTCACAAATTTGAATTGAACATTACCATCATGGCATCATCATAGTTGCCCAAGTCCCTAGAGTGAACCTGTAGTTTGCACTAGATTCTCGTCAGCTATAAAGCGTGAGATATCAGTTGCTGGAAGAAGCAACCAATCAATTTTATTTTCCTGTGGACCTGCAGGCTCAGTCTTGAATAAGAAACCCATGGAAACTCGTACTCTCTCTTCAAATTCTTCGGGCGAACTCTCACTCAAACTCTTATATACAGCAATCGGCAGTTGACTGATTAATGAACACAACATGTCGAGGAACATTTGCTTCATAGAATTATATAGCTCATCAGTTGATGAGTAGCTTTGGGGATTGATGAAGTCCACCATTAAATTAAGTTCTTAGCATACTGTATCCAATGCGAATTTATTTTTCAACTCTTCAATGATGGTGACTGCACAGAGCAAAGCTGATTGAGTACCGTTTATGTCATCAGAAAGCAGACAACTAAAGTCACCATTAGTCCACACTGCTTTTGCATATAACAATTTCTCTGTGTTGTCTGAACTTTTGGTTTGTAACGTTTTGTCAACAAAATGGATGATTTCATTGGCTTAACGTAGAAGAGATCCAAGATGACGGTGATTAGGGATAGAAACTTGGGCAACTTTTACAAGTAGTGCCACAGAAAGAGAACATACTTTCATACGATATCTTCTAAGATAATTTGGATAGAAATTTCCCCTTTGTTGAGCAGCTGGCCATGGCAGGAGTTTCAACAGATTTTCCAATGGCTCACTAGTGCAAACACTTCTAAATATGAAAGAATGACATGTTATGTTTGCATGATTTAGTTTGTGGATACCAACTCTTCCCCCTATGTCATCATAAGATCTTCTTGACATCTACATCCATCTTCTTAAGTTAGTTTAATTATTAGTCTATTTAT
The DNA here is from genome assembly GCA_023053565.1 of Aquilegia eximia. Classification (NCBI taxonomy): domain Eukaryota; kingdom Viridiplantae; phylum Streptophyta; class Magnoliopsida; order Ranunculales; family Ranunculaceae; genus Aquilegia; species Aquilegia eximia. The sequence continues at coordinate 3,472,685 of JALIGU010000011.1, forward strand.
TACTGCCTGTAGGAAGTAGAATCATGTCTCTCTCTTATTTAAGGAATATCCTCTGGAATTACCATTTCAGCACCAGATACAAGCTCCCATGGATCTTATCCTTGTAGATAAGATCCATAATCGCGACAGGTTTGTATGGAAGCTTTCTATATTTCCAAATGGTAAAGTTAATTTCTTATGGAAGCTTTATCATTGTTCTTTTGCTTATATTTCCAAATTAAGTTAATAAGGTTTGTATGAAAGCTTTATAATTTAGTTTATCATTGTTCTTTTGCTTATATTTCCAAATTAAGTTAATTTGCTCTTTGGCCTATATTATCCTTGTTCTTTTGATTATCTTACACATTAAATGAGTGAAAATTTATCATTGTAATTAATAATAAATAAGGATAAGAGCATTCTCAATAGTAGGTTTTAAATCATTTTTAGCAACTTTTAGTAAAAAACTATTGCCAATAGTAGGTTTTAACACACTTTTCAAGTAAAACACTTTTATCTCCTTGGCAAATTTGCCAAGGAGTTAAAAGTGCCACATAGGATCATATTTTATTAATTAAAAATTAGATTTCATCACAATGTACACTATGTTTTTTGCGAAAAGTGAAACATTAAGTTTTAACACTTATTTTAAAACCAACCATTAGTAACTCTAAAAGTAGTAATCACTTTTAACATTAATTTTTTGCTAAAACCTTTCCCTTCTCTCCTATGTGGCACCCGTAAAACCCATTTACTATTGGGAATGCTCTAAAGTTGGAAATCTAGTTAACAGACAAACCATTAAATGATGTTCCTTTAATAAATTGGATTTTCTATAATGTACTTATAATTTGGTACGGAGGGAGTATTTTTTATCATGTCGGTACGCGCTTCATTTTATGTAGATATTTTGAATCCAATCAACTAACACCCTTTTATCCATCATTCTACTTAATGCTAGAGAGAGCACATGTTATTAGGGATGGATACCACCAATCTTGACGAACAATTGGACATCCATTGCACATGTCATCAGAGATGCACAATTTCGAAATCATTACAGATCACAAATTTGAAAGATATGCCAGGGCGTCTGCATGTCTGACATCTACCCTTGGTCGTTGCTCGACCGTGATGAATTCGAACTTTCGTGCCATGGAGTGGACGACATCAAGATACTTTGCCATCCGGTCGTACTTGGCTTGGAAGGGCCCGACGAATTGGTTCGCCACTAGTAACATTATCCACTACCGAAGCGGAGTAAGTGGCAGCAACTGAAGCTTCGAAGTAAGCCTTATGGCTTAAGGGGTTAGTGACGAAAATTGGGTTACCACAAGGTTTTGTTCCGTTGAATTGTGACGGTCAAAATGCAATTTACTTGACGAAAAATCAGGTATATCATGCGAGGACAAAACACATTGATGTAAGGTTCCATAAAATAAGGGAATTGATTTCTCTGGGTGAAATTTTATTTCAAAAGGTGCACACTGACGACAATTCGGTATATACGTTGACAAAGGTGGTTCCGGAGAGCAAGTTCAGACATTGCTTGAACTTGTTACATGTTCAAAGCATGTAGGCACCTTTGGGTGTGGGTGCAAAATGCAACTTGTATGTGGGTGTGTACACCCAATCATATGATGCCATGTGTCTATAAAATGGTTGAAAAACTGATCAAGCCCACTAGGGTTAACTAAACCCATACTAGGTTATATTATTATTGCCACATGACATTTTGTGATTGGGTGTACACAACCACATACAAGTAAGCTACACATATAAAATTCTCTGGTGTGGGTGGGTGTTAGTATGCATCGGTGTTTCAACTATGGGGTTGACATGTAGTCAAATGGTGAAGTTGGGAGTCAGCAGCAAAGGTCCAAGGTGGTGAATTACTAGCCAAGGTGAAGATCGTTGGAAATGGCTTGTAATTAACAAGTGGGTGCACTGGATCATAACTTATGCTAGTTATGGTCCATAGGATCAGATCCTTAATTGAATTGGTTATGGAAACCATATACTAGTACAGTATGTGCATAACTTGAGTTGTAAACCCAAATACACAACGTGTACTATTAAGGTTTTAAGGTTTTGAACAATCCAATCAAGTAGTGTAACCAAGACCAAAGAGTTTCTTTGTGAGATTGTAGCTTAGGTAGGTTGATTAGTTCATTGTAATATTGTTATCTTCTTCATCATATGGTAAAATAAAGACCACTATCACCCCGTGGAGTAGGCAATTGTCGAACCACGTAAATCTTTGTATTCTTGTGTGTTTTGCTTGATTCTATCAAATTACAAGACATGTTAGGAAAAAGGATTCATACTGTTAAGTAGACTTAGCAGTGGACTTCCAACAAAAATGCATTAAAAAGCATAACGCGCATTTATAAACTTCACACAGGAGCTAGCACTATAAAAAATGACCCAAATATTTTGAAATATTTTGAAACTGAATTGAACATTACCATCATCATAGTTGCCCAAGTCCTTCCAGTGGACCTGTAGTTTGCACTAGATTCTCATCAACTATAAAGCGTGAGATATCAGTTGCTGGAGGAAGCAACCAATCAATTTCATTTTCCCGTGGACGTGTAGGCTCAGTCTTGAATAAGAAACCCATGGAAACTCGTACTCTCTCTTCAAATTCTTCGGGTGAACTCTCACTCAAACTCTTATATATAGCAAGCGGCAGTTGACTGAATAATGAACGCAACATGTCGAGGAACATTTGCTCCATAGATTCAAATAGCTTATCAGTTGATGAGTAGCTTTGGGGATTGATGAAGTCCACCATTAAATTAAGTTCAGAGCATACTTTATCCAATGCTAATTTATTTTTCAACTCTTCAAGGATGGCGACTGCACGGAGCAAAGCTGATTGAGTACCGTTTATGTCATCAGAAAGCAGACAACTGAAGTCACCATTAGTCCACACTGCTTTTGCATATAACAATTTCTCTGTGTCGTCTGAACTTTTGGTTTGTAACGTTTTGTCAACAAAATGGATGATTTCATAGGCTTCCTTATATGCACGTAGAAGAGATCCAAGACGAGGGTGATTAAGGATGGAAACTTGGGCAACTTTTACAAGTAGTGCCACAGAAAGAGAACATACTTTCATATGATGTATTCTAAGATAATTTGGATAGAAATTTCCCCTTTGTTGAGCAGCTGTCCGTGGCAGGAATTGCAACAGATTTTCCAATGGCTCCCTAGTGCAAACACTTTTATATATGATAATGTCATCAACACTTTTTCGCACAATATACTCGCTAGCTGCAATAACACTACTATGACTGAAAACATTGAAAAATTCTAATTCATCATGTTTATAGAACCGAAATAATTTGCGCACTAGCACGAATGGAATCACAATCACCAACTAAGCTACTGAAGCAACCCACATGTAGAGATCTGCAAAGAAATTTTTGACATCTATAAAACTTTCCCAATGTTTGATTCCTCTGTTTAACATCTTTATCAATCCAGAAAGTTAGAATTAGCTTTTCAAATTCCATGCGCCTAAACAAGACCATCCATCTAACAAAAATGGCCAAAGTTCCCACTATGACAGTGAAAATCTGGGAGATTAATATCACTGGCATTGACCAGCGATATTCAGAACAAAATTCCAGCTGCTTCGGAATGACAGATCTGACCGTGGCTTGCATCAAGACCCCAAAAGACACTAGGCATACAATGCTAATAGATGCAGACATGGGATCCGTGCACATAGTATATTGGGGGTTTTTACAATAAGAATACAAGTAACACAACTTCAATCTCCTAAACATGCTACTGTTCCCCTTTTCCAGGAGATCTTTATATTGATCTGTGGCAAGTCTTTTGGAACTTTTTATCGTTACAGAAATGTGCCACAACATGAATAGCAATAGCAACATCAAACACAATACTATGATATGTTCTTTGCGGAAGAGAACAATAACATGTGTGTGTAGTTGTATACATATGTTGATGACTACAATTATCACAAATATGCTCAAGGCTACCATATTCCTAATACATTCAGATTCGTTGCTAGCTCCAAGAGATGGCGCCAGAAAGCCCATAGAGATGCATATTATGACAGTTCCAGTCAATTTAGAGAGTTGATCATAGTGACTAGGCATTTTACTCGTCAGATCAACCGGGAGTTTAGCTACTACTCCGAGCAAAGTTAATGTAAGAGAATCTAGTTTAAATACCTTACATGGAAGCCATCCCTTCTTTGCACGAATTCCAGCTATTATATCAAAAAGCATCATTAATAGGCACACCGCAGAAGCTCCAGCAATGTACAAGCCTACAAAACGTACTGGAGAAGAATATTCGTCATTACCATAGGATCCATTGATGCAACCATTGGTTGCCATTGTTTCTTCCTGAAGATTGGAGTACAAGCACGGAAAATGAAGCTTCCTCTATTTCTCAGCATATGGACCACTACTATTATTTAAAGCAAGAGGTATAGACAATTATTGAAATTGTTTGTACTTTATACTAGAGTCAAAGAAAGCTTTATAAGGTTGTATATGGGGACCAAATTGATACTGTATGTCTGTATATGTTGATGCTAAGTTATTAATACAGGTTTGGATCTGCCTAACCCAGTCGCCATGACGCCATCTATCAATAATTGCATTCATTTAGTTAAATTATTAGCACTTCACATGGTTTTTGGTTAGATTTATACATAAATTAGAACGTGATGTATGTTTGGGAATCTTATTTTTGCGCGACAAAAGGTTCAACTCTATCCTGCAGTCACATATATATTATATCTATATGGAATCATATAATTGCTTAAAGCATCATTAATGGTAAATTTGTTCCCAGTATATAGTTTTTTCCAATGTATAATACATCATTAAAGTTATGAGAAAGAGAGCTGCAGAGTTGAAACTCATCAGTAGGCCAAGTATCTCTATGCACCTTTAGTGGAGAGTTTAAACGGCTTTTTCCACCGACTTTATAAGAAAATTTGACCAATCATATCATCATCAAGATAGTCCATGCTAGAAGAGAGACGAAGGTACCCTAAACCCTGAACCCTAAACCCTAAACCCTAAACCCTAAAGCGGAGATTAAAGCACAAATATGATGATTGAACTAATATATGAAAGTAAAACGAAAACGACAAAATAAACAAGCAACCACCCACAAGACACAAGATATACGTGGTTTGGCAATATGCCTACGTCCACGGGGAGAAAGGATGATGTTTTTCTTATCTAGACAATTGTACAAGCCCTCATGAAGAAACCGAAGTCTTCTTCCTCACAAAAGTTCTCTCAAACTCTCTAATGGCTTCTCACAATCTCTCTCTTAGAAAAGTTAAGGTTTTGTATCACTTTTATTTGGCTTTATAGTATAGCCTTACAATAGACCACGAATTGGGCTCAAACAGGCCCATATTGCACAAAAGCATAGGAGGACGTACGTACGTCGAAATCACGTACGTACGTTGCAACACGTAATCGTTATCTGGCATACGGGACGTACGAACGCCCTAACTGCGTACGTACGTTCCAATACGTACAAAGTTATCTGTCTCATTGAACGTACGAACGCCCTAACTGCGTACGTACGTTCCTGAGTGAAAAACTTCCCTCCGTCTCTGATTTGCACATAAAACCCAACAATACCTACATGCTACAGCATGTCCGGAAGACCGGACCCTTTAATCTAACGACATCAGCATTGTTATATTTAGATGCTAGAATATCGAAGATGCATAATACAAATAGTACAAGAGAAAAACATACTGATACACATTTGTTCCACAAAAGTTTCAATATAATCTTCAGTATACTTCCAAACCAGTGAGCAAAAATGTAACTAGAAAGAGGAAACATCATGAGCTATCACTGCAAATTTTCAAAAACACTTTCTTGTACACATTTCATCAAACAGTTAGTATCTACTAACTGATATAAGAAAAAAAAAAACAATTTAAAAGTATAAAACGCCGTTGCCGAGGATCGAACCCGGGTCACCAGCGTGACAGGCGGGAATACCTACCACTATAGTACAACGTCTTTATTGATGGTATTTTCTTGAAGCAACAATATAACCGAATTTAAAGGCATTATAACCGTTTAGCACAATGGGTAAGTGTTTGGACCTGGAACGGGCTATTTTGGCCCAAATCATTATAACTGACTAACCAAATGTGCCTTTATCCAGCTTCAGATACAACATCCTATAGAAAAAAAAACCTTACTATACATTTGAATACAATGAAAAAGTTGATGGAGAGCTGCAGAGATGGAGAAAAAGTTGATGGAGATCAATGAAAAAGATGACAATAGCATCAAAAGTTTACCAGAAGAACTACCTACTTCTTAGCATTCTGTCTTTTATGGAGATGAGATAAGTTGTTCAAACAAGTCTTCTTTCCAAAAGATGGAGATACTTATGGCTTCATGTCATGTTCTAGTTTTGACTTTTAACCCATTGGTTTTATGTCTTTCATGGGACCAAGTACTTCTTTGCCGGCCATAAAAACAATAATGTTTCTGTTGTATAGTGGCTAGCAATAGTTGGGTGCACAGGATCATACCTTATAAGAGGTGTGATCCATAGGATCAGTTCCTATATTGGTTAAGGAAACCATATATGTGCAGGAGTTCTATTTGGACTCGGTTTCCTATTTATCTCTATTTTGAATAAGTAATTCTAAATGGATTTGGTTTCTATCCATGGGCTATAAATACCTAAGTAACTTGGTATTTGTAAGACAAGACAAGATAGTAGAACACAATAGAAACATAGAGATAGAAATAGTAAGTGAGAGAGAACTTTGGGAGCCAATGATGTATTGGGTTTAAGGTGTGAGATTAAGATCTTGAGAAAGATACTAGGGAGATTATTGTAATCAGTGTTTCTTTTCTTATAGTGAAATCTTCTCATTGTTCCCGGTGGAGGTAGGCATTGCTGAACCACGTATATTTTGGTGTTATTGTTCTTTATTGTTTTATTCTTCTTATACTATTGTTTATTGTTTGGTAATCTTTGACTTCATTGAGAAAACGGATCTTGTATTGCAAAGGAGGTGTTCTCACGAATATCTAGGTTGCGGGTTGTTGGGATTTAATTAATCACTGCATATAGTTCAACAGTTTCCAAATTACATCTCCAATGTTTTGATGTACATTTGCATCTGCAGTTGAGTTAAATACTAAAGAAGTCAAACTATCATCAAATATTAGGACAATCCGATGATAGCTATCTGATTGTTTCTTTAAGTCCGGGATTTTAGTACTAAAGTTACAATTATCAGACTGGAATTCAGGTAGGGATTTCAAAACATTGGAATTGGTATTTGTTCAACTTCCAAAGGGCAATGAAAATGGTGATGTACTAGTCAATTGCCCACACTTACTGTCAAGACCAAATGTAACCAACCAACTGTTGGGTTTTTTGGTGAAGGGAAGTTTTTCTTTCAGGAACGTACGTACGTAGTTAGGGCGTACATACGTCCTGTATCACAGATAACTTTCGGGAGATAGAACGTACGTACGTAGTTAGGGCGTACGTATGTCCTCATTATGTTTGCTGCATATGGGCCTGTTTAAGCCCAATTCGGTTTCTATTGTAAGGCTATGTTATAAAGCCAATTAGAAGTTGGAAAACCTAATCTTGATGAGAGTGAGATTGTGAGAAGCCATTAGAGAGTTTGAGAGAACTTTTGTGAGGAAGAACACTTTGGTTTCTTCGTGAGGGTTTCTATAATCGTCTCCATCCAAGTGTGAGAGAGTGTTTATATCCTCAATTTGTGATTGTCTCTTTGAGAGATTTGGTGAGGATTTGAGAAGGGAGGAAACTTATGGTTTCTCCATTTGTTTGAGAGCTTTGTACTATCTTCTCCAATAGTAAAAGTTCTATTTGTTTGTCCGTGGACGTAGGCAATATTAGCCAAACCACGTAAATCTTGTGTTTTGTGTGGGTTTGTTTGATAGTAGTAGGAGTTTCATCTTCTCTATTTTGTTTTGTTTAATTCATACACTATTTCAATCTTGGGTATTGGTGCATAAGTTTCCGCTGCGCACAACAAGTGGTATCAGATCTGCAGGCTAGAACTTGAGAGTCTTGAAGGTGTTTGAAGAAATTCTGCAGTGAGTTTCTTATTTGTGTTTCATGCTAAAAGTTCTACCTTTTATCCGTGGGTTGTCAAGAAGGTGTTTGTTGAAATTCCTGTGTGAATTTTCAAATTTGTTTACCTTCGTTTGGTGATTATCTGGTGTATGAAATTAATTGGTATCATGTCGGATCATATTTCAGATTCGAGTGAATTTGGAAAGGAGGTTGATAGTTTGTTTGATCAAACCTTGTTGTTAGATGTTGACATTCATAGATTTGATGGTAACCTCGACTTTGCTATGTGGAAGACAGAGGTACAAGATTGGTTAGCCATTAATGGCTATGTGGATGTTCTTGATGATAAATCGAGAAATATGAATGATGATGAATGGTTAACTCTAAATTTAAAGGCTTGTGAATTTGTCCGGTATTGTTTGGTAGAAGATTTGTGGTACATTGTCAAATTGGAAACCATTGTAATAGTTATGTTGTCCAAGTTGGAAGACAAGTACGTTTTGAAAAATATAGAGGACCGGCTCTATGTGGTTGATGATAGTATTGGTAGATTGGTTGGTTCTCAATGTAAATTGAGAAGTCGAAGAACTCTTACAAAGAATGAATATGCCTATTGTCATTGTTGGGGACATTGGAAAATTAATTGTCCAAAGTTGCAGAAGAAGATTGTTCGTGTACATCGAAGAGATGAGGATTCATGTGTTGGTGTTTCGTTGTTGGCTTCATCTTCAGTTAGTCATTCTACTAATGAGTGGATTTTGGATTCGGGTTGTTCCTATCATATGTGTCCCAATAAGGAGTTGTTTGATAGCTTTTAGGAGCTAGATGCTTGTGTTTTGCTTGGTAATGATCATACTTGCAAAACTTTTGGGATAGGTACAGTTCGATTGAAGTTGGAAGATGGATGCACTCGAAAGTTAGAAAATGTTTGGTATGTACCAGAGTTGACTACGAATCAAATCTCATTGGGTGTTTTAGAGTCCGATGGTATGAAAATTACATGTATTGGTGGAGCTCTAAAAGTTGTTGTAGGTGCACGAGTTGTTATGAAAGGCATTAGAAAGGGTAAGTTGTACTACTTGAAAGGAAGTGCAATTACATGTGGTTTGCATAGTTCAGTTGTTGATTTGTCTGTCGATTCTACCAAGGAATTGCATAGTAATATGGGGCATGCCGTTGATGGTACTATGCAAGTGAAGACAGATTTGTTTGCGGGTGGCAAGGCATGCATAGTTGGTAGGCATTTTGTTGAAGCGTCATTTGTTCGGGTGGAGATTGATGTCGCTCCACATTTTATTGGATTGTTAGGTAACACGGCAAAGAAGAAAGTTGAAGCCACCATTGTTAGTAGCAAGGTTATCGCCCAAGAACCTTATGAAGCCGTGAAACCTTTGTTTGGGGGTTTTGTGTACGTACTTCCTATTGTTGGTAATCTCTCATGTGATGTTTGTTTGGCGCTTAGTAAGGAAGACGTATTTGGTAAATCTATGCATAGTGATTTGGATTTGTACCCCACTTGGTTGAACTTCATAGGAAAAACTCTTGAGAGGTTAGTTTTTCGGGGCATTGGATCATCTTCGATGGAGAACTTTGTTGAGGTGGAGATGGTATTTGGTAGCTTGGACCCCATTGTGTTGAAGTTGTTTGTGAGCCCTATAGGGCATTGGTGGGCATTTGGATTTGATTTGGCCCCTTGTGGGAATTTGACCCTTCGGGGTATGGTGGGCATCGTATTGATGTCATTGGAGTGAACTATGATAGCTTGATCCCTTAGGAGAAGGGTATGTATGCAACCATGAGGTAGTGCAGCCGTTTTGGTCCTTTGGGACATGTGTGGGAGTTTGGGACTTGGTTTATTCTTGGTGTCGGCTTAGATTTATTGAATCTTCGCCGATGTGGAGAATTGTTGGGTTTTTTGGTGAAGGGAAGTTTTTCTTTCAGGAACGTACGTACGTAGTTACGGCGTACGTACGTCCTGTATCACAGATAACTTTCGGGAGATAGAACGTACATACGTAGTTAGGGCGTACGTACGTCCTCATTATGTTTGCTGCATATGGGCCTGTTTAAGCCCAATTCGGTTTCTATTGTAAGGCTATGTTATAAAGCCAATTAGAAGTTGGAAAACCTAATCTTGATGTGAGTGAGATTGTGAGAAGCCATTAGAGAGTTTGAGAGAACTTTTGTGAGGAAGAACACTTTGGTTTCTTCGTGAGGGCTTCTATAATCGTCTCTATCCAAGTGTGAGAGAGTGTTTGTATCCTCAATTTGTGATTGTCTCTTTGAGAGATTTGGTGAGGATTTGAGAAGGGAGGAAACCTATGGTTTCTCCATTTGTTTGAGAGCTTTGTACTATCTTCTCCAATAGTAAAAGTTCTATTTGTTTGTCCGTGGACGTAGGCAATATTAGCCAAACCACGTAAATCTTCTGTTTTGTGTGGGTTTGTTTGATAGTAGTAGGAGTTTCATCTTCTCTATTTTGTTTTGTTTAATTCATACACTATTTCAATCTTGGGTATTGGTGCATAAGTTTCCGCTGCGCACAACACCAACTATATGGAGTTCCCCTTCCTTCAGCTTGAGGCAAATAATATTTGAAAACCCTATTGCTAGAAAGACAACAAAAAGAACGCATTGCTTCTTTCTTGAACTGTTTGTTATTTTTACTTTTCGCAAGCATTAGTCAAGGCACACAATGGATGTTACACCCTTTATTTTGTTTTGCAATGAAATTCCATGACTGGCAAACACAACTAAATTTCGCAAATTCATTAGAATATGGAGGTAGTCGTTTGACACCAAGATCAATGATTTCTTCTGGCAATTCAGACCAGTTCGCCATTAAAAAAAATTGTAATAGCAGTACAAAAACAAAACAAAATTTTCAAATTCCACGAGTGACGAATCAAAAGTGTTGTATGTCCAATATACAAAATGCTATATATAGAGGTGAAGGTGATGGTGTCAGGATAGGGCCCAAAACCCATGAGGTTGTTTTCAGTTTTTCACAATTCAAAGTTTCAAACTACTGTATATAAGTTTACCTTTTCTTTTTTGATAAGTGGTGGGAGATCAAAGAGAAGAAGAAAAAAAGAAAAAAAACATAGACATTAGACTATTAGAGTTAAAAAAAAAAAAATGGGTGTTATTCTTCCCACCCAAACAAGTTGTCAAAAAACCCAAATTTTAAAAATAGTTAAAAGTTGTCAGAAAACCCAATACTAATTTACACTATTGTCCTTATTTACATAATTAATTATTTGTTAAATTTTGTCAAAAAACCCAAAGCTAATTTACACAAAGCTAATTTTGTTAATCTTTCTCGATCATAATTATTGGAACATTCTCCCCATATTCTTCCACTTGCAATTGTGTATCAAAATCATGTAAAGAAAGAATTTTATTGAAGTCTATATCCATTATCATATTGAAAAGTATGATATGATCTTTGGACGAGTATTTATTTAGCCGTTTATTGAGGTCTATATCCATTATCATATTGAAAAGTATGATATAATATTTGGACGAGTATTTATTTAGCCGTTTAGAGGAAGAAAACTATTATGTTGTGTGTTCTTCATAGTGAAAAATCTGTTTTGTGTTCATCTTGTCCACTAAAACCCTAAAAACTATATTTAGAAACTTCTTTTCATTAAATTCTGTAAGTGGGTTTTTTCTCATAACATGCAGTGGGTTTTTTCTCCAAACAAGTTGGGTTTTTTGACAAAATTTTGTTATTAAGTTTATTCAAAAATAGGGGTACAATAGTAAATTAGTATTGGGTTTTTTTTTTTTTTCGACTTTTAACTATTTCTAAAATTTGGGTTTTTTGACAATTTGTTTGGATGGGAAGAATAACACCCAAAAAAATCCCTCGTAATTGGGCTTTTATGAGGTCGGGCTTTCTTTAAAGGGATGGATTTCTAGTTTCTAGTAATTTCTAGTTTCAGCAATTTATCACTTGGGCTTTCATGCTTCATTCATGTCGTAGTTGAATTGAAACAAAATAGTAATCCTAACTTCAATCTTTTTCCAAGACCGCCAAACCACCTTGCCGAACAAGTCTATTTTTTTTTTTGCTATAAAGTTTAACGTAGTAGTCAAGTAATATCTTCAGAGAAAAGATATCAGAGATAGCTGGAATTGTTGTGATATTCTATTTTGACAAGACTTTGATAGATTGTGATAGTGATAACTGGTTGATTGATCAATTAGGTGTTACTGATCATTTCAACGAGCTTCTTCCTACCATGCCGTGGAACACTGTCATGGATACAATGATGAAGGAGCTTCATTCACAGGGAATAACTATTGCCGACATTGCAGACAGCTTAAAGACTGCTCCCATGCATCCTAGCACAATAGCTTCCATTAAAGCAGCATATGCCCTTGGGTGTGATTTAAGGATTGTGAGTGATGCAAATGTCTTCTTCATTGAGACCATCTTGAAACATCATGGCCTTATTGATTGTTTTTCTTAGATCAATACAAACCCGAGCTTTATTGATCAAGTTGGTGTAGAAAAGTGACATGTGGAGGTTACAAGTAATGGATTCCTATTAGGAATCGGTTTCCTTATTTGGCAACAAGTGTGGTTGAATTCTATTAGGATTCAATAAGGCTTTCTAATCTATTAGAAATCTAAGTTGTTGTTGATTTAGGAATTGAGTTACCATTTGGATTAACCAAAGAGGTTATAAATATTAGTCTTGCGTAACCATAAGAATTTTGAGCAAAGAAGGAGCACATAAGAAAGTATGAGTGAGGGGGATTTGTGAGGAAACCTAAACTAAGGTTTTATTAGTTATTGTGTAGTTCACTTCTCAATTATCAATAAAGCTATCTCTCTTTGTCCCGTGGATGTAGGCATATTGCCGAACCACGTATATTATTGTGTTTCCGTATTTCTGCTTTAGTTAACATCTTTTGTGTTTGTTTCTTCATTAATCATATCAAGATCCTGTGTATTTATCATAACAATTGGTATCAGAGCCGAAGGTTATTCCTTTGGGTTGAAGACGGGTTTCGGAACGGTTTTGTTGGGTTTTAGAAATCTGTCCAGATTCGACACCCTGTAGTAAAACGGCCATAACTTTGTGATCGGATATTGAAACGAATATTCGTTTTTTGTGTTGGAAAGTAGACTCTTCAGGCTTTCTAACAGTATATGGTACGTTCTGTGGTTCGAAGTATTCTGTTCTCAGTACTTCGTTGAAGTTAATGGTTCCGATTTTTCTTAGTTTGTTGAAAATCCAATCTTGGGTTTTTTTAGTGGTATTGATTATTGAAGAGAAGATAGTTGATTCAAATTCTTCGAATTCCAGCAGTAAGTACACAAAGGTGCATGGATTTGATATTATTAAATTCAATGGGAAGAATAACTTCACATCGTGGCGAACGGATGTGAAAGATATTCTTGTTAGTATGAAGCAGATCAAAGCCCTAAAGGGGAAACCTGAAACGGCAAAGTTGCCAACAGGTTGGACGAATGATGATTGGGAAGAGTTTGATCAACAGGCCTGCAGTACGATTAGGTTATGTTTGACGAGGGATATCACACACAATATTGTTGGTGAAATCTCGGCAAAGGAGTTATAGGAGAAGTTAGAGAAGCTCTATCTTAGTAAGGACTTGACGTCAGAACTCTATCTAAAGAGGCGTTCGTATTCGACAAGATTTACACCTGCTAAGTCTGTGATTGATCATATTAATGATATTAATAAGATCTGTTTTGATTTAACAAGTATTGATGTGATACTACCTGATGGTGAAAAAGCTATAATTTTATTATGTTCATTACCATCTTCGTGGGAAACAACAGTTGATTATTTTATTGCAAACAAAAAGACCACAAAGCAGTTGGTGTATGATGATGTTGTTTCGATGTTACAATCCAAAGCCATTAGAAAAAGGAAGCTGATGATGAAGTTCAGGCTGAGGGTATGTATGTTAGAGGTAGATCATCACATAGAGGTTCGTCGAGTTCTAAAAGTCGCTCTAAATCTCGGAAAAGAGATTTGAAGGAGGTTGAGTGTTATTATTGTCATAACATGGGTCATTATAGTAAAGATTGTCCTAAGGTTAAGGCTAAAGAAGAGAAGAAGAAGAAATCTAATCCGAACACTGAAGTTGCTAACATTGCTCAAAGTAGTGATGAGGTAGCAAAGTCTATTGGAGACAATGAGGATGAGGTGTTAATAGTTACATCAAATAGCTATTTAGCTGAAAGATGGTGTCTTGATTCAGCTGCTTCGTATCATATGTGTCCCGATAGGGAGTCCTTCACAACTTACAGAATCTACGGCAGGGTTCTAAAACGGTTGAAGAATATACTAAAGAATTTTATCAATTAGTATTTCGGGTTGATACTACAGAGACGGGTGAACAGTTGGTAACTCGTTATATTGAGGGTTTACGTCAGAATTTCCAGGATACACTGAACTTGTTTAATTGTTGGGATGTTTCTGAAGCACACTAGAGAGCATTGACTTTGGAAAGGAAGATGCAAAGGAGGGGTGGTTACACTGCTAGTCTTGATAATAGGTTTGGTGTTCGTAACAATACAACACCTACTAACAGGCCCATAAACATGCAGGGTGGAGGAGCACAACCAGTTAAAGCACCAACTTTTAAGTGTTTTAAATGTGGCGAACCTGGACATAAATCTGCTGATTGTAGAAAGAGTGATAGGCAAGGAAAAAAATTATTTATTGATGGTGATGACGGTGTGGATGAAGGAATGGAGGGTTTTGAGGGTTCTCCATTGTTTGATAACCCACTGTTTGACAATAACGAGGTTGAGGAAGAGGTTGTTCATGGTGATAGGGGTGAATGTTTAATCACTAGCAGGATCTGTCTTACTCCTAAAGACACGGAAGGAGATGTGTGGTTGAGAAACAATATTTTCCGTTCAAGTTGTACTATTGGGAGCAGAGTTTGTCAACTGATTATAGATCGTGGTAGCTGTGAAAACGTGGTTTCTGATGAAGCTATTTCAAAGCTGAAGCTGGCAACTGAGAAGCATCCTAAACCATATTCCCTTTCATGGCTCAAGAAAGGGGTGGAGGTATCTGTCACTAAACGTTGTTTGGTTGCCTTTTCTATTGGTCCAAAGTATCGGGATAAAGTTTGGTGTGATGTTGTCCCTATGGATGCATGCCATTTGCTGTTAGGTAGACCATGGCAGTATGATTGTTATGTTCACCATGATGGTCATAAAAATACTTATAACTTTATGGTTACCTCTGTTCGTATTGTATTAATGCCTAGCAAAGATGTTTCTTCTAAACCTACAACACATAGCAATTCTAATTTTTTAATAGCAAAACGCTTTGTTAAGGAGATGGAAGCAACCGGTATGGTGTATTTGTTGATGGGGGAAGATCGGAGTGAATCTGTGTTAGTGCCTGAGTGTGTCAAGGGTGTACTTGACGAATTTACAAATGTTTTTCCTGATGAGTTACTTAAGGGTTTGTCTTCTATGCGGGATATTCAGCATCAGATTGATCTTGTCCCAGGATCTAATCTGCCTAATCGTCCTCATTATCGTATGAGTCCACGAGAGCATGATGAATTACAATGACAGGTTATTGAGTTACTTGAGAAGGGTTATATTCGTGAAAGCTTGAGCCCTTGTGTTGTTCCTTCCTTATTGATACCAAAGAAGGATGGTAGTTGGCGTATGTGTGTAGATAGTCGTTTTGCCAACAAAATTACTATTAAGTGTCGCTTCCCAATTCCTCGCCTTGATGATTTACTTGATCAATTACATGGGGCTGCAGTATTTAGTAAGATGGATCTCAAGAGTGGGTATCATCAGATTCGAATTCGTTTAGGGCTTTTAAAACCCGTGAGGGCTTGTATGAGTGGCTTGTGATGCCACTTGGACTCTCCAATGCGCCTAGTACCTTCATGCGTATTATGAATCAGGTTTTAAAGCCTTTTATTGGTCGTTGATTGGTTGTGTATTTTGACGATATTCTTATTTATAGTGCAGATTTACAGTTGCACCACCAGCATCTATGGGAGATTCTGTCAGTTTTGCATGCCCAACAGTTTTACGCAGCCACTCAAAAGTGTGTGTTCTGTACTGATCGTGTTTTATTCCTTGGGTATGTGATCTCTAAGGATGGCATCTCTATCGATGAGTCAAAGATTGAGGCTGTTGTTAATTGGCCTACTCCGCAGACCTTGCATGATGTTCGTAGTTTTCATGGATTTGCATCCTTCTACAGACGTTTTATTCATCATTTCATTACAGTTACTGCACCTATCACAGATTGTATGAAAGGAGGAAAATTTTGCTGGACTGACGCAGCTGAAGCAAGTTTTCAACAATTAAAACACAAATTGGTGTCTGCTCCAATTTTGGTTCTTCCAGATTTTTCTGTTCCTTTTGAGGTACATATAGATGCTTCAAAAGTGGGTATTGGTGTTGTTTTTAGCCAGAATGGAAGACCGGTTGCTTATTTCAGTGAAACGTTGTCTGGTGCGAAGAAGAATTATAACACTTATGATTTAGAGTTTTATGCGCTGATTCAAACTCTGGAGCATTGGCGTCATTATCTTATTCATTCTGCTTTTGTCGTATATACTGATCATGATGCATTAAAGTATATTGGCAGTCAGGATAAAGTAAGTTCTCGGCATATGAGATGGTCCCAATATATGGAGGATTATACTTTTGTACTGAAGCACAAGTCTGGTGTTTAGAATAAAGTTGCAGATGCTTTTAGTAGACATGTCGCTTTGCTTACCACCATGCATACACAGGTTTTGGGTTTTGATTCGTTTCGTGAATTATATGCTGACGACCCTTATTGTTCTGCTATTCTAGATGACATTGCAGCTGGAAAGCGTTCTGAGTTTCTATTGCAAGAGGGGTTTCTCTTCAAAGGGAAACGATTGTGTGTTCCTACTTGTAGCCTTCGTTTGAAGCTTATCAAAGAATTGCATAGTGAAGGACATTTTGGGCGTGATAAGACTTACAAGCTCATTTCTGAGTCCTATTTCTGGCCTAGTTTGTTTAAAGAGGTGCAGAAATTTGTTGATTGTTGTCATATCTGCCAGGTGTCGAAGGAACATGCGACAAATGCGGGATTGTACATACCACTACCTTTACAGCCATGGACTGATATCAGTATGGATTTTGTGGTTGGAGTAACACGTACACAACGGGGTCGGGATTCTGTTTTTGTTGTGGTTGACAGGTTTTCTAAGATGGCTCATTTCATTGCCTGCAAGAAAACAGATGATGTAGTTAATGTTGCTCGATTGTTCTTTGCGGAAGTTTACCATCTTCATGGTTTGCCTCGGTCAATTGTTTCTGATCGTGACTCAAAGTTTTTAAGTCACTTTTGGCGGAGTTTATGGAAATGTGTGCGTACTGAGTTGGATTTTAGTAGTGCATATCATCCACAGACTGATGGACAGACAGAAGTTGTTAACCGTACGTTCTTTAGGCAACCTACTTCATACTTTGGTTAATCCTCATGCGACAAGCTGGGATCAGTTGATGTTTCAGGCGGAGTTTACTTTTAACCGTTCTGTGAATAGGAGTACAGGGTTTAGTCTATTTCAGATTAATTATGGGTTTAATCCTCGTTCTGCTACTGATTTGTTTTTTTCCAGATTTGAAGAATGGTCATGTTAAGGCAGATGATTTGTTGCAGAAGATTCAAGATATTCAGTCTACTATTCAGAAAAATTTGCTTGAGTCTAACGCTAAGTACAAGCAAGCGGCAGACCGTCACAGGTGTTTTGTGGAGTTTGAGGTTGGTGATTTTGTATGGGTTGTTCTGACTAAAGATCGCATCCCTGCTGGGGAATACAATAAGTTGGGTGCTCGAAAAATTGGTCCTTTTGAGGTGATTGAGCGGATAAATTCTAATGCTTACAGGTTGTGGTTACCCAGTCACATTCGTACTTCTGATGTATTCAATGTTCGTCATTTATTGCCTTATTTTGATGTTACTGATGAAGATGAGCCAAATTCGAGGGCGAATTTCGTCGAACGGGGGGAGTATGATGGCATACAGGGAGTTAGCTGATATGTTTGAAGAGAAATCAGAGCGTAGCTCGACTGCCCAGCACCAGAAGTTGCTCGAACCTCGCTCGCGGGCAAGTTGAGATTTTTTCCAGTTTGCCAAAATGGCATCAGGACCCCTTTTTCTGAAGGAAAACGGGCAAACGATCAGGACACACCAGCTTTGTTCGTGTGCTGTTGCGTTTTTCGAGGTTTTGACATCGTTTAGGCCTTCAAAAGGCCAATTTTGCTATTTTAGGAAAGTTTTGTTTTATTTATATCTCTTTCTAGAGAACTCCGTTTTGCATGCCGTTTGTGGCGTTGGATTCCTAGAGTTGAGTAGAGTCCAGATTTGATCATAACTCAAATCTTTTTATTTTCGGTAATTTTCGTCTTATGTTAGGGTTGGAGCTTAGTTGCGTCCTTTATACAGTATTAGGGTTTGGTTAGGATTTGGAAATTGTAGCCTATATAAAGGCCTCTTTTAGATTTAAATGATTTGGTTTTTATTGATTAATGAAAAAGAAGTGTTCTTCTTAATATTGGAGTGAGTTTGTTTGTGTTCCAAGATCTAGTTCCTGCATCAGGTAGTCTCAGGATGGGTGACCTCTTGGGAAGCAGGCTGCTTCCTATAAAACCCCACACTGTCGGATGTCTGCAGTGGGTAAGTGGGGACAATATCGGTGGTGATATAGGTCGGGTCGTTACAATACTAAATTTATAGGTCTCATCTATTATGTAAATACATAATTTTTTATTTTTCAAGATGTCTTCTTTAACTAAAACTCAATTTCTTATTAAAAGTAAAATTTAATTAAGTTTCTTGTTAAATATGTTTAACTCATTGTACATACAATGGGTAGAATACTTAGAGTTGATAATTGTGTTAGCTAGGTTAATTATCTACATCATTTATTGTAGGTGTTATAAATCGTTTTTCATTTAAACAAGTAAAAATATATTATTTTTAATAAAAAAAAAAACAAATAGTTTACATTGAATAAAACTAAAAAACAATATATATTTTAATTAATAGATTATTAATTTATGAATTAATTAATATCGTGCTAAATTAATAGATTTTGGTGGTCCTAAGGTTATTACTTTATTGGGGTTATACTGTATATTCATTAATGAGTAACTACAATTGACTAAAGTGACTATTGTCTTTTAATGAGTAGCATATACAAAACTTATAATATTACTTTATTGGGGTTATACTGTATATTCATTAATGAGTAACTACAATTGACTAAAGTGACTATTGTCTTTTAATGAGTAGCATATACAAAACTTATAAGAGTGTTTGAAATTTGTAATGTTTTTTAGGAATTCTAATATAATCATATATTCAAATGACTAAAGTGACTATTATTTTTTAATGAGTAGTATATACAAAACTTATAAGAGTGTTGAAATTTGTAATGTTTTTTAGGAATTCTAATAATAATATATTCAAATGTAAAAAAGAATTCAATTCTCGTCAAAACTATTTAAATCATTTTTTTTTATAACGAAATGAATGATTGTGTGGAAGAAAACGCATGTGACCCATATATATTGTCTTCATAATAGTTTTTAAATAGGTCGAACAAGTGTTAACACCAAACCCTGGACATGTTGTTTTACCCTTTGTCGTACATCCACAAATATTCCAATATGCGCGAAAATAATTTACGGTCCACATCAAAATCGCTTTCAAATTGAAAGTAGTTTTTGTGTATGCATCATATACCTTTACTCCTTTCTCCCACAACTCCTTCAAATCACCAATAAGCGACCACAAGTATATATCAATATCATTCCCAGGTTGTTTGGGTCCTGGAATCAATAAAGAAAGCATCAAATGTTCTTTTCTCATGCACAACCATGGAGGGGGTTTTTATGTAGCTAACATCACTGGCCAACAACTATGTGTTGAGCTGAGATTACGAAATGGATTAATTTCATCAGTTGTAAGACCAAATCTAATGTTTTGCGGCTCTACTAAGAACTCAGGCCAATTCTTGTTAATCGTATCCCATGCTGGAGAGTCCATTGGGTGGCGCATATTACCATCTACACTCTTGTTACTATGATGCCACCTTAACTGTTCTGTTAATTGTGGAATTTGAATCTCTCAAAACTCCCTTAGACTTTTGCTTAATGTAGCTTTTATACTTCTTATGGTTCGCTACACTTCATTACCTTATATAGTGTTACAAGAAAATATTAGGGTTTACCAATTCATGACCTAAATTGGGCCCATAAGTACTTCACCATATAGTATATTAGAAACTCCAGCGGTAATGCACATGTCTAAACCAGTGTCAGCGGCAATGTCAATTTTCCTAAATCTCCAATGGCAATGATTCCTGCAAAAATCCTGTCAGAACTTTAGATCTATTTTCCCCCCAAAATACTTATCTCCAG
Organism: Aquilegia eximia; assembly: GCA_023053565.1. Classification (NCBI taxonomy): domain Eukaryota; kingdom Viridiplantae; phylum Streptophyta; class Magnoliopsida; order Ranunculales; family Ranunculaceae; genus Aquilegia; species Aquilegia eximia. The sequence goes on from JALIGU010000011.1 coordinate 3,493,200, forward strand.
ATGAAGTGCCATGTACCATTGGAAATTTGAGAGAGTCCTCTTTCTAACCCAAAAGACAGATTGCAATTCGGAGTACCACGCACAAAATTATGACGGTTTTTCAATATTATATCAAAACTGAAAATAACGAAAACTGAGCAACAATTCTCGAAAAGATTCAGTTTCTCGCAAAGTGTTTCTCAGTTTCTACAGAGTATCAAAACTGAAAATAACAATGACCAAAGTGTTTCTCGCAAGTTTTTTTCTACCAATTAATGGCATTATTTATGAAACTCAATTCAGTTTCCTCCTGTTGCCACTCGAATATATCAAAATTAAGACGGTTAAAATCCATAAGGTATTTCCATGACTCAAATCTTTTCGAAAGAACACTTGCGTTGATTACTTGTTTCATGGCTAAAAAAGATAGGATATGATAAAGTATATCATCATGTAAATCACTAATCCTGTCTGTACAAGTCTTTGCATACTTCCATAACTTTAAAATCCAATAATTGAATGCAACTGCAGTTCTGTCTCCTCCATAGTCCATACTCATGTCGCGTCTTTCCTCCCGGATGTAAATATTCAAGTGTCACAAATATTAACACATGTTCCATCTAATCCACTAGTGTAACAGACATATCATATCGTTATATCGATACCCTAGCTTGATCTCTACTAATCAATTTCCAATGATTTTAATTCTAATGTAAAGATTATTTCTTCCAGAGGATTTTCAGCCTACCGAAAAATACAAAAAAAAAAAAAAGAAATTACGTTGAAACTGACTCTGTACAGAAAGAAGTAGAAAGATGTGTTGTACCATGCCCTAAAGTAAATTGTTGAAACTGAGTAGGGATGGCATTGGGTTGGGCTTTTGGACTGGGGCCTGAACAATTTTTGTTAATGGACTTTGGATTACTGGGCCTGAACAAAAATACTAATCTTAAATCAACTGGTACTAGAATTAGATTAACAACTCTACTCCCATCCAATCAATTCAATATCTTGTCCAACAAGACACCACGTGGCATTTTTACTATGTTATGTATGTAGATAAGATAAGATATATTTTATCCAAAACAAAACAAGATTATTGCATTAAATTCATATTAATCCAATAATTAATGACTTTCAAATTCAATCCACGTAAAGATATAGTTAGTAAGCCACACGTAGTGTTCTATCAAAACACTATCACTTTATTCTGTTTCAATATAAAGGTCCTCAGAATAACAAGTTTTCTTCACAATTTGTTCTTTGATCTTGTTGAGAATTTTCTTTAAGAAGAAGAGTTTTTTTTGTAGTTTGATATTATATAGAGATGGAGGCGAGGTGACAATCCACACAGACTTCGAGAAAATGGCTTGCATACCTGCACCAAGGAATACAGAGCGCCCTGAATCTTTCACCATCTGGGGCCCCCAACCACCCCTCAAAACCATTCCAACACCCAATCGTCACTTTGTCAGGAGGGGGGGGGAAAGTAACTGTGAAGGGCATCAGTTATAGGGTTGTTGTTGCCGGCAGCATTCCTGGACCTCACGGCCTGCTCGCATAGTCCCCTCAACCCGGTTTTGAATGTCTCAAAGGAATCAAAGTGAGTCTCACATAGCGAACTCTCTACAGCCATCCAGGTTTGGTCAAATACCAAGGATGCAAGATAGCTAAGGTCATCGGAGGACTGATCGGAGGAAGAAGAGGAAGTAGCAGAAGGTACCATTTTGGGAACTGGGTTGGATAGACTTCTCTTCAAGTCAAACTGATTTACTGAGGCAGGGGCTCTCCTTTTCGCACTTATATTTCCTAGGAGCTGACTACGGGCTTTAGTACACTGTAACTGTAAGGCCTAAAAGGCCTATGTTGTATAGACTAGTCTTTAAGGTAAGGCCTAGTCCCCCTTAAAAGTTATAATTTTTTCTATCTAATGGACAGGTAGGGGTCCAGCCAAACCCCACCCCACTCAAGGGTCTTTTTTAAAAAAAAAAAAAAAAAAAAAAAAATATTATATAGAGATGGATCTTGATCTTTCACCTAAGTTGCCATCAGAAGTGTATGGAAGTGATGGTGGATCTTACTTTGCATGGTCACCTTGTTGTGCGCAGCGTAAACTTATGCACCAATATCTAAGATTGAAATAGTGTATGAATTGAGCAAAACAAAACAAAACAAAACAAACTCACACAAAACACAAGATTTACGTGGTTCGGCTAATATTGCCTACGTCCACGGACAAACCAACAATTTTTCTTATAGAGACGATTATACAAGCCCTCACAAAGAAACCAAAGTGTTCTTCCTCACAAAAGTTCTCTCAAACTTGCCAATGGCTTCTCACAATCTCTCTCACATGAAGATTAGGTTTTCCCAACCTTCTCATTGGCTTTATAACTTAGTCTTACAATCAAACACGAAATGGGCTTAAACAGGTCCATATTCACAAAAAACAAAGAAGGACGTACGTACGTCGAATTGACGTTCGTACGTCGAGCCACACGGGGAAGTCATCTGTGATATAGGACGTACGTACGCCCTAACTACGTACGTACGTTCTCTGATCCAAAACGTTATCTGTGATGCTGAACGTGCGAACGCCCTAACTGCGTACGTACGTTCCTGAACAAAAAACTTCCCTCCGTCCTATTTTCACAGAAAAACCCAACAATTCTCCACCTCGGCGAAGATTCAATAAATCTAAGCAGACACCAAGTCCCAAACTCCCACACTTGTCCCGAAGGACCAAAACGGCTGCACCACCTCATGGTTGCCTACGTACCCTTCTCCTAAGGGATCAAGCCATCGTAGTTCACTCCAATGACATCTATACGATGCCCACCATACCCGAAGGGTCAAATTCCCACAAGGGGCCAAATCAAAACAAATGCCCATCAATGCCCGTAGAGGGCCAACACACACAATTCAAAACAATGGGGTCCAAACTACCAAATACTATCTCCACTTTATGACCATAACCGACTGAAGATGAGTATGAATCAACACCCCGAAACCTACAAAGGTCTCCAAACAACGGCTTCACAGCTCTAATTGGCTCATGGGCTTGAGCCTTCAAACAAACATCTGTGGCTAGCAAACTAACATCAGCTGTGTTACCAGACAAACTTTCATAAGGAGCGGCATCAATCTCCACCTGCTGAGATATCTCTTCCAACTTCAAACTATCATCCAAACAAGGATGCCCAAAACAAACTTTACGTACCTTACCACCATTCAACAAGCTATGCTTGCCGATACGCCTAACAAAGCCACAATCAACCAAACAATCTGACAAACTGGGAGGAGTCAAACAATCCACCAAATGTGAAGAAGAATCTCCACCACAACCAACAACACTACCGTTAAGATAGTACAAATTTCTTTGCCTTGTCCCTCTCATAACAACCAAAGCACCAGAAACCACCTTTAAAGCCCCATTTTGCAGAACAATCTTCATACCATCAGACTCTAAAGTTCCAAGAGAGATGAGATTCACCTCCAACTCCGAAACATACCGGACACCAACTAATTCTTTAACTGTACCATTCTCCAACTTCAACTTGATAGTTCCCACACCAAGTGTTTTCATGTGACGACCATCACCTAACACAACATCATCACAGCCTAGCTTTTGAAAACTAGCAAACAAATCTCTACTGTGACATAAATGGTGAAAACATGCAGAATCCATAATCCACCCTTGAGTGGAGTAATCAACCATAACAGCCAAAGAATAATTTGAATCATCATCATCACTATCAGTAGCATGTGCGAGATTTACCTTATTATCTTTGGAAGACGTACAATCTTCCTTCTTTGACAACACGGGACAATCAACCTTCCAATGGCCTTTTCCATGACAAAAGACACACTCATCCTTTGCTAGAGGTTTACCTCTAGACTTTGATCGAGATCTTCATCTGCTACCAGTAGTACGATCATTGGATCGTCCCCTTACCATCAAAGCCTCAGACGTTGAACCTGAACCCCTATGGACTTCTTTGTCCTTGCGCCTGCATTCATAGTTCAGTAACGCCGTTGCTACATCAACATACTTAACATATTCTTTCCCCGTAAACAAAGTAGTGGACAAATGGTCATATTCATCGGGGAGAGAGTTCAAAAGACATAGAGACTTGTCATTATCACTGACAACCTCATCCAAGTTCAATAGGTCAGCAATAAGCCTATTGAATTCATCCAGATGTTCAGACAAAGAAATACCAGGTCTCATATCGATGCGGAAGACCCTCTTCTTCAGAAACAGGTTGGTTTCTAAACTTTTCTTCATATACATATCAGCCAATTTCTTCAACAACTCCTTAGCAGACGTTTCTTTCATCACCGAGTATTTCTGGTCCTTTTCCAAACAAGGCGAATCACGCCACAAACTTGCCTATTCAACTTCAACCAATCATCTTCTTTCATCTTTTCGGGTTTATCACCCAAAGCATCTTCCAAACCTTGTTGAGCAAGCAAGTCCAGAACTTCGCATTGCCACATACCGAAGTTGTTTCTACCATTAAATTTCTCAATGTCAAACTTCAAAGATGACACTCTTCCATTCTTACTCGAAGATGGGTCTGACATTACTAATCACTTTCACACACTAAACAATCACCAATCGAAGGTAAACAAATCTGAAATTCACACGGGAATTTCAACAAAACACCTTCTAGACAAAAAAGTAGAACTTTTGGCTTAAAACACAAATAAGAAACTCACTGCAGAATTTCTTCAAACACCTTCAAGCCTCTCAAGATCTAGCCTGCAGCTCTGATACCACTTGTTGTGCGCAGCGGAAACTTATGCACCAATACCTAAGATTGAAATAGTGTATGAATTGAGCAAAACAAAACAAAACAAAACAAACTCACACAAAACACAAGATTTACGTGGTTCGGCTAATATTGCCTACGTCCACGGACAAACCAACAATCTTCCTTATAGAGACGATTATACAAGCCCTCACGAAGAAACCAAAGTGTTCTTCCTCACAAAAGTTCTCTCAAACTTGCCAATGGCTTCTCACAATCTTTGTCACATGAAGATTAGGTTTTCCCAACCTTCTCATTGGCTTTATAACTTAGCCTTACAATCAAACACGAAATGGGCTTAAACAGGCCCATATTCACAAAAAACAAAGAAGGACGTACGTACGTCGAATTGACATTCGTACGTCGAGCCACACGGGGAAGCCATCTGTGATATAGGACGTACGTACGCCCTAACTACGTACGTACGTTCCCTGATCCAAAACGTTATCTGTGATGCTGAACGTACGAACGCCCTAACTGCGTACGTACGTTCCTGAACAAAAAACTTCCCTCCGTCCTATTTTCATAGAAAAACCCAACACACCTTCTGAATTACCTATGCTTGAAAGAGGAAATATTGGTGCTTCTAAGCTTTCTCTTCAGAAGAATGGTCTTTCTCTTCCTCGTTACTCTGATTCCTCTAAGGTTGCCTATGTTCTTCAAGGTATATATATATATTCTATGTTCTACAGATGTATGTATGTATGCCAATATTAGGACTTTCAGAATTAATTTTTTTTTCTACAATGTGTCGGTAATTAGTAATTGTATGATGAATATCAAGGGACTATATAAAATCAGCTAATTTTTTTTTTTTTTTTTCGATTTTCTTTATCAGGAAGTGGCACAGCAGGTATTGTCCTTCCAGAAGCAGAGAAGGAAAAGGTGATTGCAATCAAGAAGGGTGATGCTATCGCCCTACCTTTTGGTGTTGTCACTTGGTGGTACAACAATGAGGATACTGAGCTTGTTGTTCTCTTCTTGGGTACAACCTTGAAGGCTCACAAAGCTGGTGAATTCACTGATTTCTTTTTGACGGGATCAAACGGTATATTCACTGCATTCTCTACTGAATTTGTTAGTCAGACAGGTAGTGGCATTGTTATGCTTAGGGATGGTACTATCTTGCCAGAGCCAAGGATGGCTGACAGAGATGGTATTGCATTGAACTGTGAGGAGGCTCAATTGGATGTTGACATTAAAAATGGTGGACGTGTTGTCGTACTTAACACCCAGAATTTGCCTTTGGTTGGAGAGGTTGGATTTGGGGCTGACCTTGTCAGGCTAGATGGGAGTGCCATGTGCTCCCCAGGATTTTCTTGTGACAGCGCCTATCAAGTGACTTATATTATTAGGGGAAGCGGCCGTGTTCAAGTTGTTGGAGCTGATGGTAAACGTGTTTTGGAAACGACAGTGAAGGCTGGCTTTTTGTTTATTGTCCCAAGGTTCTTCATTGTCTCGAAAATTGCTGACAACGATGGGTTGGAATGGTTCTCCATCATCACCACACCTAAGTAAGTAATACTTATTATTCGTATTTAGTAGACCTGTTATTGATATTCTATATTACCTGACTTTTTATTTAACTGTGAATTTATGGAATGTGCAGTCCTATCTTTAGCCACTTAGCAGGGAGGACTTCAGTGTGGAAGGCGTTATCTCCTGAAGTGCTGCAGGCTTCCTTCAATGTGGCTCCCGATGTTGAGAAGCTTTTCACGTCCAAGAGAACTGCTGACGCCATCTTCTTCCCTCCACCAAATTAAGAGTGAACCCAGTACAATATAACATAGTAGTAGTTAAAAGTGAAGAACCTGTCAATCGTATTTTTTCTTTCTTTTCAGTGCCGGATTATAGTTTATGTAGTTTGAACTTCTGAGTTTGGAAGAAATTCATTTATATTATATTAAGGTTATTTAAGGTTTGTTAATTTGTTGAATGTTTCATTAGTGTGGTGGTTTTTTTCGTCCCATGGTTAAAAAAGATGAAGGGATAGACATTCGTTACAAGTTTCTTTATAATGCTATCTGCCAAACCCTAGTCAGATGATGCTTGTAATCCTGAAGTACGATGCACCACTCGTATATATATATATATATATATATATATATACATATAAATTCAAGAATTTAGATTGTAAGACCATCTCTCTAAGTTCAAGAATTTAGATTGTAAGACCCAGTGAATAGTGTATACATATGGTCTTGTTATCTCCATCCCTTATACCTACTATGTGAATTATATAAGAAAAGTGGGTGGGATGCAGGTGATAGAATCTGAAGTAAGGGTGGATCTACTATACACGTAGCAACAGAAGATATTAATGTTTTTTAATTTATTCTTAAGAAATAAATTTGAAAAACAGAATTCTGAATTTCCGGAGTCGAACCAAAAATACCTTACGTGTCCATATTTTATTGGATATTGATTGGGCTTTCACTGTTACTAATAGCAGGCCACTTTATAAGTAGTAAAGATATTTTGATGCAAAACTATTAAAATAATAATTAATAACAAAGGCAATTGATTAATTATTATTTTTTTGTCTTATATATATTTTACAATTCCATTTGTGCCTTTCAACCATTAAAATGCTCATTAGGTGTGCATATATTTTTTTCGGTTAAGTATGTTGTATATGATTCTACATTCAAATTAAAAAACATTTCATAAGATAATTGTAATAAAAAACATAACCAAATACTCGCGTACATAATTAATTACATGTCCATTTCATTCGGTTAACATGAGAAATATTTTTTTTCATATCATTTAATTTTAATTGTTGTTTAACATGAAAAATATTTACGTTTTTTTGGGTTAGATTTAATTAGCCCAATACGAATATGGGCCGTTTCTTTGGGCTTGGACTTGAGTTTAATAAGGATTGTTTGGAAAAAAAAATATTTGATGAGGACAATATGGCAAAAGTCAAATTTTGAATGTGGCTTAGGTAGGTCCCAAAGCTTGATTGCACATGAGACAAAGAAAACTTAAAACTCAAATTTTTACTCAAATATAAGTAAATATATGAGTATTTGAGTATTTGAGTTTTAAGTATTTGAGTTTTGAGTATGGGTTGGAGAGGAATTTTGGTGAATAGTGCAAAAATTATAAGTTTTAGCTTCACCCTTGGAGATGGTCTAAGTAAAAGTCCTTAGGTGATCTCCATTGTTCATAACTTGTTTTATGAGGAAAAGTCATATCAAGATAAAAAAATAAAAAAAAAAACATACATAAAGAAGATATAAAGGCAGCCAACCAGGCTATGCCATTCCCACCCCAGCATGAATATATATGCCCCACAGACACCATATTGCCTGGCCCAGAAAATTGGTCTTAACCAGTAACACAGCATCGGAATTCTGTCTAATGACCACACCCTTCTATTCATCTAATTGCCAATTATAACCTCAGTCCAACCGATGAAAAGATCGACCACTCTGTGATTTCTTCTCTCAATCAGACTCCCCTCTCCCATAGCCAACCATGCCCAGGCCGTGGTCTTAACCCTTTTCACAGTTTCGGTCATAGAAAATTCTGCATCATTACGAGTAGACTGTTAGAATTATGGCCCAATAACCATTTGTTTAAATCCAATTTAATTGATTGAAAAAAGACTTATCAATTTGAGGGGGAGCTATGGAGTATAGTACTTCTATAGTCTTCCATCAAGACCTTTGAGTTCTTCACAATAATGAACATTACTAATAAATGGAGATTAATAGTACATAACTTATATTAGAATCCGAAAAACCAAAAGACTTATCAATTAAATTGGTTTTAAACAAATGGTTATTGGGCCATAATTCTAACATTCTCCCACTTGGACCGATAACCATTTGGGCCATAACTTTAACATAGACCACAACACCCATAAAGTTACATATGGCAAGATTAGCCATACATAATTGCCCAGAGAACTTGTGTTGATTAAGGGTCACTCTTGCAGCAACTCTGCCACTCTCTTTGTTCAGCAAATCATCAATTTGTTGACTGCAGCAGACAGCAACCTGCTTCCAAATTGGCAGCCATGGAAATATGTAGGGGAAATAATTTCTGCCCAGGACTACAACTTAACAAAGCTTCGTTAAATACCCCAATATGGTCTATAAAGGTTATACAGCATTTGTTATAATTATTAAAAACAATACTTTCTACCGAAAAACTTTTGATATATATAACTTAGAAAAAAAAAACAGGATAGTTATCTTCACACAACCATTCAGTCAGAACCGATATGAGCCACGAAAGTTCATCCTAGTGAAGCCCCTATGCAGTTCTGGTAAGAGGTACACTAGCAAAAGCTTTGATAGCAGCCTTAGAATCCACAAGAGAAGCAAGAAATTCTAGAACCAACAAAAGCTTTGATAGCAGCCTTAGAATTCCACTTTGTCTGATGTTACATCAACACAACAAGTACCATTCAATAAGATTTGTGTGATGAAATTTGATGCGTTAAAACACTTAGTAACAGCAGTGCACACCCGACAACATATCCTTTCATTTACAAAGATCAAGCATATCTTGTAGCTGACAAACAACTGTTAGCTCAGTTGGTTTGTTATCCCTCTCAAACACTCCCACGAGTGAGAGGTTGTGAGTTCAATTCCCATCAACAGTGTTTGGGGGAATTTCTCACGTAATTCTTAGGTGGGTCAGCCTTCGGGCCTGGTTCGAGATTAGGAGGCCCATGCTCTTATGATGATGATATGTGGTTAGGTGTTCTCCCATGATAATGATGTGGCTAGGTGTTCTTCAGCGAAAGCAAGTCCCTGAGTAGCAGAATTGCTCGAGTTGCAAGGTGGCGGTGTGGACACTTAGGTAGTAGCATCAGTAGCCTTCGGGCCTTATCTTTGTAAGCCCTTTGGGCCCTGTCTTTGTAAGCCTTCGGGCCATGATTAATATACCAAATTTTTTAAAAAAAAAAAAAAAAGCATATCTTGTAGCTTCCTCTCAAAATCTTCCAGTGCTTTTATGTTTCTTGATAGTGAGTAACTGGGTTTGTAAGTCAAGTTTTCTCAAGCTATTCCATTCATTGCTAAAAAATCAATAAAGTTTAGTGAACAACTCTCCTAAAACTTGAAGGCGATTTTGATGTGGACCATAAATTATTTTTGCGCATATGGGAATCTTTGTGGATATACGGCAAAGGGTAAAACAACATGTCCAGGGTGTGGTGTTAATACTTGTTCGACCTATTTAAAAACTATCATGAAGACAATATATATGGGTCACATGCGTTTTCTTCCACATAATCATTCATTTCATTCTAAAATAAAATGGTTTAAATAGTTTTGACGAGAATTGAATTTTTTTTTACATTAGAATATATTATTATTAGAATTCCTAAACAACATTACAAATTTCAAACACTCTAATAAGTTTTGTATATGCTACTCATTAAAAGACAATAGTCCCTTTAGTCAAATGTAAGTTACTCATTAATGAATATACAGTATAACCCCTATAAATTAATAGCTTTGGGACCATCAAAATCTATTAATTTAGCGTAATATTAATTAATTGATAAATTAATAATTTATTAATTTAGCAAAAAAATATATATTTTTAAGTTTTATTCAATATAAACTATTTGTTTTTTATTAAAAATTAAGATATTTTAACTTATTTAAATGAAAAAAAGATTTATAACACCTACAATAAATGATGTAGATAATTAACCTAGCTTAACACAATTATCAACTCTATGTATTCTACCCATTGTATGTACAATGAGTTAAACATATTTAACAAGAAACTTAATGAAATTTTACTTTCAATAAAAAATTGAGTCATAGTTAAAGAAGACATCTTGAAAAATCAAAAAATTATGTATTTTTTAATAGCATATCAAATAAAAAAGCGAGATTATTAATTAATCGCATATCAAATTATCAGACTCATTAAAAGACAATACCAAATAAAAAAAAAAATTCTTTTAATGAATGATATATATAAACCTTAACAAACTTGTACACGACCATCTAGGAGATAAGGTATAAGAATTCTTATGGTCTTATCTCACTTGAAGTCAAAAAATATTGTTATGTGTATTTCTTGGAAATGCACAAAAGATAGTTGAAAGACAAATTAAAAGATTCTTCTTTTTTGCAAACAAAAAAGAGATTAAGAGAAAGAAAATTACTCCAAACAACACACATAATTGGAGTTGCATATATGTTATTATTGGTTATTCATACAGTCACATTATAAGTAAAGAATGCTCATGAAGAAACAATGAACTATCTGTCTCATAAAATTGGAGGTAATTTTATATTTTGCAATCAAACATCAACTAAACTTTACTTACAAAAGCTTTGGCGACTTGCTTGATGGTTGAAGCTTGAAGAATTCTGGTGTATACAACGTGCTGTAAATTGGGCTTTTGTTGAAATTTATGGATAATTAAGTCAATTAATAAGTTTGACTGAGTCAAACCCAGTTGACTGTTTGTTGTAACAGAGTTTAACAGAAAAAGCAAAATTTTAGACTAATGGAATGTATTGGCCAAACGTGACAAAAAAAAAGGGTGTATTGGCAAATTGACCCTTAAAACAGAATGTTGATGTTTAGAGGTACAGTGGGTGTGTTTCATAGAGAGCAAAAGATTGCCGAGAAAATGTCGAGTTGAAAATGCAGATAAGAGTTGAGAGGAAACCATAGCACAAAGTAATTGGGAAGCAGATAAGATTGGATGTTAAATTTTTCAACCTGTTGTAACAGTTGATTCAGTTCTTGGACAAGTCCCTTAACCCTCCAGGTTGGTTGTACGATTCCATTTGCAGTATCTGCAGCTTATTTAGAATCAGTTCTAATCTTGCTTCCTGTACTTATAGAGATTAGCCACTCTTAACACCTTTAACCATAGCTTTCAGTTCCAGAAACAATACAGAAGATGATTGGACTGGTTCACAAAAGGCAATTTGGACAGCCCTTTCTTTGTTTCTTATTACACCTCCTATGCCAGCTGCATTGTCAGATAATGCCCCATCTGTATTCAGCATGAATTCATCATCCCCAACGGGCTTCCAAGAGACCAGTTTGGTCATCCTAGGAGCCAGCTGCACATTTAAACCAAGTACGCCTACCAGCCTTGCATTCGCTGCAGTGTCTTCAATATGTTGGAGTTTGAAAAGAAGTCTATCTCTCTGAGGATATTAGCAATAATACTGGCATCAGGGATGTATTCTTGTTTCGTTCATATATACTGTAGAAAAGTGACATGTGGAGGTTAAATGTAATGGATTCCTATTAGGAATCGGTTTCTTTATTTGGCAACAAGTGTGGTGGAATTCTATTAGGACTCAATAAGGTTTTCTAATCTATTAGAAATCTAAGTTGTTGTTGATTTAGGAATTGGGTTACCAATTGGATTAACCAAAGAGGTTATAAATATTGGTGTTGTGTAACCATAAGAATTTGAGCAAAGAAGGAGCACATAAGAAAGTATGAGTGAGGGAGATTTGTGAGGAAACCTAAACTAAGGTTTCATTAGTTATTGTGTATTTCACTTCTCAATTATCAATAAAGTTATCTCTCTTTGTCCCGTGGATGTAGGCATATTGCCGAACCACGTATATTATTGTGTTTCCGTATTTCTACTTTAGTTTACATCTTTTGTGTTTGTTTCTTCATTAATCATATCAAGATCCTGTGTATTTATCTTAACAATTGGTATCAAGAGCCGAAGGTTATTCTTTTGGGTTGAAGACGGGATTTCGGAACAGTTTTGTTGGGTTTTAGAAATCTGTCCAGATTCGACACCCTGTAGTAAATTGGTCATAACTTTGTGATCGGATATTGAAACGACTACCCGTTTTTTGTGTTGGAAAATAGACTCTTCAGGCGTTCTAACAGTATATGGTACGTTCTGTGGTTCGAAGTATTCCGTTCTCAGTACTTCTTTGAAGTTGACAGTTCCGATTTTTCTTAGTTTGTTGAAAATCCAATCTTGGGGTTTCTTAGTGGTATTGATTATTGAAGAGAAGATGGTTGATTCGAATTCTCCGAATTCCAACAGTAAGTACACAAAGGTGCATGGATTTGATATTATCAAATTCAATGGGAAGAATAACTTCACATCGTGGCAAACGGATGTGAAAGATATTCTTGTTAGTATGAAGCAGATCAAAGCCCTAAAGGGGAAACCTGAAACGACAAAGTTGCCAACAGGTTGGACGAATGATGATTAGGAAGAGTTTGATCAACAGGCCTGCAGTACGATTAGGTTATGTTTGACGAGGGATATCACACACAATTTTGCCGGTGAAACCTCGGCAAAGGAGTTATGGGAGAATTTAGAGAAGCTCTATCTTAGTAAGGATTTGACGTCAGAACTCTATCTAAAGAGGCGTTTGTATTCGACAATATTTACAACTGGTAAGTCTGTGATTGATCATATTAATGATTTTAATAAGATCTGTTCTGATTTAGCAAACATTAATGTGATACTACTTGATGGTGAGAAAGCTATAATTTTATTATGTTCATTACCATCTTCGTGGGAAACAACAGTTGATTATTTTATGGCAAACAAAATGACCATAAAGCAGTTGGTCTATGATGATGTTGTTTCGATGTTATAATCCAAAACCATTAGAAAAAAGAAAGCTGATGATGAAGTTCAGGCTGAGGGTATGTATGTTAGAGGTAGATCATCACGTAGAGGTTCGTCGAGTTCTAAAAGTCGCTCTAAATCTCGAAAAATAGATTTGAAGGATGTTGAGTGTTATTATTGTCATAACATGGGTCATTATAGTAAAGATTGTCCTAAGGTTAAGGCTAAAGAAGAGAAGAAGAAGAAATCTAATCCGAACACTGAAGTTGCTAACATTGCTCAAAGTAGTGATGAGGTAGCAAAGTCTATTGGAGACAATGAGGATGAGGTGTTAACAGTTACATCAAATAGCTATTTAGCTGAAGGATGGTGTCTTGATTCAGCTGCTTCTTATCATGTGTCCCGATAGGGAGTCTTTCACAACTTATAGAGAAGTAAATGGTGGTAAAGTCTTTATGGGCAATTCGAATCCCTGCAAGACAGTTGGTGTTAGTACAGTACGGATCAAGGCACATGATGGAGCTGTAAGAACCTTGACAGAAGTCACGCATGTTCCTGATTTGAAAAAGGGTTTGATTTCGTTAGGTGTAATTGAAGATAGTGGTTTCAAGTTTACCGGTGAGAATGGTCTTTTGAAGGTTTACTATGATGACAGGTTAGATTTGATGGACGAAAGACATGGAAACTTATATTTTCTTATTGGAGATATAGTTTCAGGTGGAGCTATGGCTATGGTTTCTCAAGCGGTTGATGAGAAACAATTAACTTCTACTCAGTTATGGCATATGCGGCTAGGGCATATGAGTGAAAAAGGTTTGGCTATATTGAGTAAAAAAGGTTTGCTTGGTGGCCTGAAAACTTGCAAGCTCGATTTTTGTGAGCATTGTGTATTTGGCAAGCAGTGCAGAGTTCGTTTTGGTACCGCTGTTCACCGCACTACGGGTACTTTAGATTATATACATTCAGATATATGTGGTCCCTCTAGAACAGTTTCTAAGGGAGGAGCAAGGTGGTTTGTGACCTTTATCGATGATTTCTCGCGGAGAGTTTGGTTGTACACCATGAAGCACAAAAATGAAGTCACCGATTTGTTTAAGAAGTGGAAAATTATGGTTGAAAAACAGACTGGCCGTGTTGTGAAAAAGATACGTTCTGACAATGGTGGAGAATATACTGAAGACCCATTGAAAGTTTATTGTGCAGAACAAGATATCGTTAGACACTTCACAGTAAAAGGTACATCACAGCAGAATAGGGTAGCTGGGCGTATGAATCGCACACTACTAGAGAAAGCACGGTGCATGTTATCCAATGCAGGTTTGGGTAAGGTGTGGTGGGCTGAAGCAGTAAATACGGCGTGCTATCTCGTGAATCGATCACCATCTGCAACCATTGATTGTAAGACACCTATGGAAGTTTGGTCTGGTACACCTCCTGATTATTCAGATTTGAAGGTGTTTGGTTGTCCTGCTTATTTTCATATTAGAGAAGATAAGTTAGGAGTCAGGGCCAAGAAAGCTATTTTCTTGGGATATCCACAAGGTATTATTAAGGGTTATCTATTATGGTACCCAGAGTTGAATAAATTCCAGATTAGTCGTGATGTGACCTTTAATGAGAAAGCAATGCTTGATTCAAAAAAGTTCACAGGTTGGGACTCTCAACATGAGGGTGATGATAATGACAGTGATGGTGACGATACCATGCAGGTGGAGCATAATGTTCCATATTCATCTACAATAGATAAAGAGGTGATTGTTGTACAGATACCTACAAGTTTAGGGGTTACTATTGATTCACAGGTAACTACAGACACAGAGAGTGTAGATGATGGGATTGAAGAGGAGGTTCCTCTTGAAGATACTTTACAGCAGCAACAATTAGAGCAGCATCATGAGTGGTCATCTTTAGCATCTCAACGTGAACCACATTTGAGAAAAGCACCAGTTCGACTTGGTTTTGAGGATAGTGCATCTTTTGCATTATCAATATTTTGTGATGATGAGCCTTCTACCTTTAAGGGGGCAATGAGGAGTTCTTATTCTCATGAATGGAAGTCAGTGATGGATGAAGAGATGAAATCTCTTCACAAGAACAATACTTGGGAACTTGTAAAGTTGCCTAAGGGTCAGAAGTCGATTGGTTGCAAGTGGATTTTCACAGTGAAAGATGGTATTCTAGACTCCAAGGGTACAACTAGTGGTGTACGTTACAAGGCAAGATTAGTGGCTAAGGGATATGCACAAACGGAAGGTGTGGATTATAATGAAGTTTTCTCTCCGGTTGTTAAACACACTTCCATCCGAGTCTTGTTAGCTTTGGTGATGTAGTTTGATTTAGAGCTCGAGCAACTATATGTCAAAACTGCTTTCTTGCATGAAGATTTAGAGGAGGACATATATATGTTACAGCCCGACGGTTATAAAGTTGTTGGTAAAAAAGACTATGTGTGCAAACTGATGAAATCCTTATATGGATTGATGCAAACACCACGACAGTGTTATAAGAAGTTTGACACATTTATGTTGAAGCGAGGGTACTCTAAAAGTGAATATGATCTGTGTGTCTATTTCATAAAGCTTCAAGATGGGTCCGTTATATTTCTCTTACTCTATGTGGATGACATGCTTGTAGCTGCAAAGAGCAAGTCATGTATTGTTTCTTTGAAGAAACAATTGAGTAAAGAGTTTGAGAAGAAAGTTTTAGGAGAGTTGTTCACTAAGGTGGTTTTGTGGGTCAAGTTTAGGCATTGCCTTAACTTGATCAATCTCTCCAAATGTTAAGGCCCTTCAGGGTAGTGGCCCTTATGGGCGTGTGGGGGCAAAGATAAGATGATGCTTGTGTGGTACAAGAGAAGTACGTATGGGTTCATTATGGTCGGCTCAGTTTTTTACAATCTTCGTCGAGGTGGAGAATTGTAGAAAAGTGACATGTGGAGGTTACATATAATGGATTCCTATTAGGAATCGGTTTCCTTATTTGGCAACAAGTGTGGTGGAATTCTATTAGGATTCAATAAGGCTTTCTAATCTATTAGAAATCTAAGTTGTTGTTGATTTAGGAATTGGGTTACCAATTGGATTAACCAAAGAGGTTATAAATATTGGTGTTGTGTAACCATAAGAATTTGAGCAAAGAAGGAGCACATAAGAAAGTATGAGTGAGGGAGATTTGTGAGGAAACCTAAACTAAGGTTTCATTAGTTATTGTGTAGTTCACTTCTCAATTATCAATAAAGTTATCTCTCTTTGTCCCATGGATGTAGGCATATTGCATAACCACGTATATTATTGTGTTTCCGTATTTCTACTTTAGTTTACATCTTTTGTGTTTGTTTCTTCATTAATCATATCAAGATCCTGTGTATTTATCTTAACATATACCATACCCAGTAAACTGTTGCAGTTGCTGCAGTCTGCAAGGTTTCCCTGTAAACATACTGAGGATCCACCTCCATTCTTTATAAGTTGTTTTAGGTGTAATGTTGAAGCCAATCTTGGCCAGAACTTGCTTCTAGATGTTACGGGACCAACTACAGTCAAAGAATAAATGGTGGCAATGATCAATAACAGGAGCAATACTACTGGACGCCTGGAGAGATGCGCAATAGGCCATAGTCCTATAAGGTGATCTGTTATGAAGTTTTTATTGTCCGCCTAAAATGTTACTTTCAATAGATTTTTCAGAAGGTTAGGAGCTTCAATTATTGTGACAATCATCTTACGAAACCAAATTCTATCAATTCAGGATACATAAAGTTTTTCATCAAGAAGCATTTGCTCAGGCTATACTTTCTACAACAAATTGACAAATCGTGTACTGGCATTTATTTCCTTCCCTAAAATTTTTGTTCAGATATCTAATACTCCCTCCGTCCCAAATTAAGAGTCCCACTTTGGGAACTAAAAAAAATAAGGGGACATCATTTATTATGGTTAAACTAACTTAATTTTTCATATTTACCCTTATTCAAAGAAGATTACAATTTTCAATACTTTTTGGTTTTTGTTCCCACTATTTATGATTTTTCACAACTTAGAATTTTTTTTTTCTCACCATTTTTTAGTTTTAGTTTACTTTCCCACCACTTCTTAGTTTTAGGTTAATTTTCCCACCACTAATTCTTTGTTTTAGTTTACTTTCCCACCACTTTTTAGATTTAATTTAATTTTCCCACCACTTATTTTTTGTTTTAGTTCACTTTCCCACCACTTCTTAGTTTTAATTTGGGTGATTTAGGTTTTGGTCACCACTTTTTAGTATAAATTAGGTTTTGGAGCCGGTTTTTTTCTTTATTAGGGTTTAGAGCTCATTTTCGAACCAACAACTAAAAAAACCCGGTTGAACTGAAAATATTTTCAAAATACCTAAGTTTACACCTGAAACTCACGTGATCTGCACGTGATCACTAACCCTAATATAGTTTTGATCAGGGGTATTTTGGCCATTATAAACAATTACTTGGGCAATTGTCGGTTCAGCTCTAAACCCTAATAAAGAAAAAAACCGGCTCCAAAACCTAATTTATACTAAAAAGTGGTGACCAAAACCTAAATCACCCTTTTAGTTTCAACCATATTTTTATTTTCCATTTAAAATTTTGACATTTGCTTTCTTTCCCACCATTTCTAATTTATTTTTCAATCTCCACATATATCTCCTCCATGAGTCCAATAATAGTACAAAACCTCCCACATTCTCTCTCACATCTATATCCAAATTAGTCTCTCTTTCTCATCCATATCAAATACTAATGGATTCTATATCAACAACTAATTCTATTCAATCTAAATCAAAGAGAAAATTAACCAACGAAGAACGCCAAACCATTTTTGAGACTTTATTATAGCAAAGTGAGAATGGAAAAATAAAGAAGGGTGTCTTTAGTGATGTTGCCGCTATGTTCTTTCAGAGTGAGAAAACAATTCGAAGAATTTGGAATCGAGCAAAGACATGTTTGGATAATGGATTGAAGTGTGATGTGTCACACAAGTTTACACAACGAGTTGGTCGAAAGCGAGTTGAAATAGATCCTAACTTAATCTCTCAAATTCCCTTACGCCAACGAACAAATATTCGATCTTTAGCGAAAGCTTCAAATATGGCTAAATCAACGATTCATAGGAGAATCAAAGAAGGTTTGATTCGGCCACATTCAAATGCCTTAAAGCCAATGTTGACCGATGAGAATAAAAAGGCAAGACTTTGTTTTTGTTTGTCAATGGTTGAAGATAATAACCACTCTTTCAACAACAATCCACTCTTCAATGACATGTTCGGGTATGTGCACATAGATGAAAAATGGTTTTACATGACTAAAGAGTTACAAAGATATTATCTTCTCCTGGGAGAAGATGAACCTATACGTACTTGCAAAAGCAAACGTTTTATCACAAAAATCATGTTCTTAGCGGCTGTTGCACGTCCAAGATTTAATTCAAGTGGTAATGAGAAATTTTCTGGAAAAATTGGAATCTTTCCCTTTACATTCAAGGAACCAGCCAAACGCAATAGTAAGAATCGTGTGGCTGGTACGGTAGAGACAAAACCCATTTTATCGGTTACCAAAGACGTTATAAGAGATTGTTTGATTAACAAAGTTTTGCCGGCGATTCGACAAAGATGGCCAAGTGTTAATGGTATGAGGAACACTATATATATCCAACAAGACTATGCAAAGCCACACATTGAACCAAATGATGTTGAATTTATGGAAGCCGCTTCTAGAGATGGATTTGATATTCGTTTGTTCTTTCAACCACCAAATAGTCCAGATTTTAATGTTTTAGATCTTGGCGTTTTTAGGGCCATACAATCATTGCAACATCAAGAACCACCCAAAACAATCGATGAACTTGTTCATGCGGTAGAGAAAGCTTTTGAAGATTTATCTAGTGAAAGTCTTAATCGTGTTTTTCTCACATTACAAATGTGCATGATTGAGGCGATGAAAATTGATGGAGGAAACAATTACAAGTTGCAACATATGGGAAAAGATCGATTGGCGCAAAGCGGTAATCTGCCCATTCAACTTGAATGTGATGCCGAGCTTGTGAAAAATATTCGTGGTCTTTTAGAACAATGAGAATGAAAATATTCGTGGAGTATATGTAGTTTTTTTTTTTTTTATGTTTAGTGTTGGTGTTGTTGATGTATAAGCATGATATTGAATGTGTAACTAGTCTACACTTTCTAAAAACATCTCACTGGAGCTTCATTTTAATTCTATAGATTGAACATGACTTGAATTTTTTTATTTGAAGTATTATTCATTTTAATTCTATAGCACAATAATGTGAAGGCAAAAAAAAAAAAAAGCCTGGGTTCATGATACAGAAAAAAAGTTGCTAGTGCACCAAGATCTTCTTTGGTACTGTACCTTAAAATATATTGAAGGCATGCACTTTTGCTAGGGATACTTAGTTTAGTGGTCCAGTAAACTTGCTTCTTCCACAACCAACCCCATGTTTGCTCAAGAATAGTACAGGTTTTTTTCCTACTTTTAAGGTCTAATATTTCAAGCTATTCAAGACCTTTTGAAGAGTATTATAGTAAAGGAGCTAAAAAAAAATGCGAAAGGCATTCAGAAATGATTTTGTGAAGGCAGTAGTATTGCATCATAAAAAAAAATGAAACATTAGCTTTTCCATTAGCTTTTGAGAAACAACAAAATAGAAAAAGGGGGGGAAAAAGATCAATACATTAATCAAAATTAGGAAGAATAATTTTGAGCATTTGAGAAACAACAAGTTTTTTTTCTTGAGATTCCGTTGTAAATCCGTCATCCTTTGGTGGAGCGTTTACATCGAGTGCTATCACCTTTTTTTTCAAAACTTGTTTTTTCGACCATTTTGTTAAATCTTCTTTAAGTTTTTTATTTTCATCCATGGTGAAGAGTTGTTGAGAAAGTTTTTTTAATGGGTATGTTTTGGAGTGGTGGTAGACATGATTATAAAGCAAAATAATTTAAGATTTTGAAAATAAAATTCCTAGAAAGTTGAGTAAGCATTTAATGAGTTAGATAAGCATACAAGAAAATTCAACAAATTTTAAATTTACTCAATTTTCAAGTAAAGGGTAATTTAGGGAACTAATGGTTTTAAGCTTAATTATTATTTGCCTAAAATAAAAAATGGGACACAATTTTGGGACATCCCAAAAAGGAATACCGGACTCTTAATTTGGGACGGAGGGAGTATCAATTATATACCAACACCATTTCGTTTTATTTATACACAGGAAAATGGAGAGATGTTGCTAAAGGAAGCGCTAGAGAAGATTGCTGGAAAAAAAACAGGACTTTGAAGTAAGGATTACAAATTACAATCTCCATTAAATTGAAATGCATATGTATAATGAACTCTATTATATAGAAATATAGAACTCTATGTACACCTTTATTGAATTCTACAGGCTACAGCCTGAACCAATTTCAGATGGATGGTGTTTTCTCTCACTATAGCCAACGCTTTTGGAGAGATTAGTGGGTCGTTATTAAGCTTACTAAATAATGATATTTTTAAAACAAAACATACAAAAATTTGGAGAATAATTTCAAAGTGTTAGGAGTAATTGTAAAATTATGAATGAGTAAATCTTTGGGAGAATTTTGGGCTGTGTATTAATATTTGGTAATGAGGTGTTAATGATTTAATGTTGGCTCATCCACATATATATTCTAAAAGATCAAATCCAATAAGCTTTTGTTTTATCATTTAAATCTTAATTAAAAATGAAAAATAGTTAAGTACAGGGTTTGTTGAGAATGAGAACAAGAAAAGAACTCAAACAAACAAAACTAGATTGAAATGACTTGATATTATTGAATAAAAGTGGTTGTTATATAGCCTTACAAATAAACCAAATAGCTAGAAAATAGCTCAACTAACAGAAACGTGGTAAAAGAAAAAATCAAAGCAGAAACACCAAAGAAAGTGTCAACTGTGAACAACTCTTCCTAGATACTAGGAACCTTATTCAATCTAAAAACTAAAACCCTTTCATTCCTTCCCTTAAACTTACTGCAAATTGCAGTCAGTTTATATCGAGAACTTCTCCAACACCCAACAACTCTCTTAACTTCAGAAAAGCATCGAGCTTCAACGGTTTGGTCATCAAATCTGCCACCTGATCCTGACTTCCACAATAAGCTAAAGCAATTGTACCTTTCTTAGTAAGATTTCTCAAAAAATGGTATCTCACATCGATATGCTTGCTACGCCCGTGCATCACCGGATTCTTAGATAGTTTGATAGTTGAACTATTGTCACATCTCACATGTGTGCACCCTCCATCAGAATGCCCCAACTCATTCAAAATCCTTTTTATCCAGAGAGCTTGACATGCACACATTGCAGCTGCAACAAATTCTGCCTCTGTGGTGGATAAAGTCACTATTGGCTGCTTTTTCGAACTCCACGACACTGCTCCAGAGCTCAGCAAAAATACATACCCACTTGTACTCTTCCTATCATCTGTATCCCCTGCATAGTCACTATCTGTATATGCAAGCAATTCACCTTTTCCTCCTTTCTTGTAATGAATTCCAAAATTTACGGTCCCTCTCAAATATCGAAGTGCCCTTTTTGCTACTTGTAGATGAAGCTCTGTAGGTCTGGACATGTATCTACTTATGAGACAAGTGACAAACATCATATCCGGTCTTGTGGCCGTGAGATACATCAAACTGCCCACCAATTGCTTGTAGTACGTTTCATCTACTGTAGTACCATCTTCATCTTTGTTAATTTTGCATCCAGGAACTATTGGATTATTAACTGAATTGCTCTCCATCATACCAAACCTCTTCAAAACTTCCAATGCATATTACTTTTGGCATATGTAGATACCATCTGCTCTCTGTAACACTTCAATCCCAAGAAAAAACCGCATTTTCCCCAAGTCCGACATGTCGAACTCTCTCATCATGGAACTTTTAAACTCGGTCAGCATAATTTCATCATCACCAGTAAAATTAAATCGTCAACATAAACACTTACAATGATGATCTTTCCTTCCCTGCTTTTCTTAGTGAACAATGTCTGCTCGCTGTCACACCGTTGGAAACCTTCATTGATGAAGTGTGCTTCAATGCGGCTAAACCAAGCTCCTGGAGCTTGCTTTGATCCATACAAAGCTTTATGTAACTTGTACACTAGATGTTCGCTGCCCTTTTTTTCATACCCCTTCGGTTGTTCAACATAGACATCTTCGTTTAGCTCACCATGAAGAAAGGCTGATTTGACATCTAACTGAAATATTTTCCAGCTTTTGTGTGCTGCTAAAGCAATAATCATCCTCACAGTATCCAACCTTGCCACCGGTGCATAAACCTCTGTGTAGTCTATGCCATGCTTTTGTGAGTACCCTTTAGCGACCAGTCGTGCCTTGTGTTTATCAATCTCTCCATGCTCATTGTACTTTGTTTTGTACACCCACTTCACTCCAATTTTTTTCGTTCCAACCGGCAGTTCAGTAAGTGACCAAGTCTTGTTCTTCTCTATGGAATTGATTTCACAGTCCATAGCATGTCTCCAATGTGTATTCTGCATTGCTTCTTCGAAAAGAACAGGATCAGTTGACACAACCAATGCCATATTTGCTTCATCATCAGATAATCCTTCTCCAGTAACATAATCGTGCATCCACACCGGAGGACCCCTCACTCTCCCTGCATCTTATTCATCGCTAGTTCTATCTCCATCACCAATTCCTAAATCATTGTTTCCTTCCTCACCATCATTATCATCTTCGCCACCACCGTCACTCTCTCTCTCTTTCTCACTATTTTCTTCATTCTCACCCCACTCTAAGTCTAAAAGAATTTGCTTCGCATAAGACACACCCCAATCCCACTCTTTTTCTTCTTCGAAAACCACATCCCTACTAATTACAATCTTCTTATTGATAGGATCAAACAATCTATACCCTTTTGACTCCTCACTAACCCCCAAAAATACACAAGGAAAACTTTTATGATCAAGCTTACCTCTCCTCACATCTGGAATGTGTACATGAGCCAAGCAACCAAAGATTCGAAAGTGATCGACGGAGGGTTTGATCCCACCCCATGCTTCTTGAGGTGTAATATCTTTCACTGCCAATGTTGGACACCTGTTGAGAACATAGAATGTCCAAGTCACTGCCTCCGGCCAAAAAGTCCTTGGAATTCTTTTGTCCGAAAGCATCGATCGAACCATGTTCATCACTGTTCTGTTTTTTCTTTCAGCTACACCATTATGCTGCGGAGTGTATGCTGTGGTCAGCTGCCTCTTGATACCTTGCTGCCTGCAAAACTCATTAAACTCGTTGGAAGTAAATTCGCCTCCTCTATCAGTCCTAAAACACTTTACAAACATCCCTGTCTCCTTTTCCACCATTATTTTAAATCTTTTAAAGCAATTCAGTGCCTCCGACTTTTCAACTAAGAAAAACACCCATGATTTTCGACTAAAATCATCAATGAAACACAATATGTACCTCTTTCCGCCGTTAGACTCAGGTGTGATAGGACCGCAAATATCGGCGTGAATTAGTTCTAATTTCTGACTTGCTCTCCAAGTGCTTTTCTGTGGCATGGCATCTCTGTGTTGCTTGCCATTGATACAATCTGTGCAAGTCAAGCTTGAGGCAGAAAATTGAGGGAGTCCACATACCATCTTCTTTGATTGCAGGGTTGTTAGACCTTTATAGCTTAAATGGCCATATCGCCTATGCCAAAGGTAAGAAAGATCTAGAGAGCTTGTGTGAAGACACCTCTCTGGTTGAGCATGGGCAGGTACTTGAACTGGAGTCTGTGCGAGCAGGATGAACATTCTGTTGGCACTCATTAGAGTTTGAATGATTAAACCCTTCCTTGGATGGTAGATCGATCTTACATGCTCCTCCCTTAATTAAAATTGCTAACCCTCTCTCTTGAAGTTGTCCTATGCTCAAGAGATTATTTTTGAGCTCTGGAACATAGTACACTTCATTGACAACATAATTAACTCCTTTCAACAATAGGTTTACATTTCCTTTTCCAGCCACACTCATTTTACTATTGTTTCCCAACTTAACTAAATGTTGAAAACTTTCATCTAAATTGGTAAACATACCTCGATAGCCACACATATGATTGGAGCATCCTGAATCAAGGAACCATGCATCATTTCGTTTCACCTCATGCAATTCAACATACGCCATCAGCAGCCTCTCATCGTCTTCATTCAATTCTGCATAATTGGCTTCCTTGTGCCAAGTTGGACATTCAGATTGGAAATGGCCAAGCTTGTGACACTTGAAGCATTCTATTGTATCCTTATTGAGCAGTTGTCCTCGTCCAAGACCTCTTCCTTTGTAATTACTTCTTCCTCGGCCTCATCCTCCAATTCTTTCATCATAAACTCTCAGTGCTTGGTCATCTCCTTCAGGCTTTCGAAACTTTTGTT
The DNA here is from genome assembly GCA_023053565.1 of Aquilegia eximia. NCBI lineage: Eukaryota > Viridiplantae > Streptophyta > Magnoliopsida > Ranunculales > Ranunculaceae > Aquilegia > Aquilegia eximia. The sequence goes on from JALIGU010000011.1 coordinate 3,517,979, forward strand.
CATGAACAAGTAAGGAACTCTGCAGCTCATCCACCGAAAGACGATTGATGTCTTTCGATTCCTCGATTGAACAAACTATGTAGTTGAACCTCTCCGTAAGTGTGCGCAAGATCTTTTCAACGATCTTCACATCAGGCATGTTCTCTCCAAGATTCCTCATATCGTTTGCCACCAGCATTACCCTTGCAAAGTAATTTGTGACAGATTCTCCAAGTTTCATCTCCAATACTTCAAAATTCCTGCGAAGAATTTGAAGTTGAGCACGCTGCACCCTAGCGTTTCCCTGGTACTTGACCTTCATGGAATCCCACAGCTGTTTTGCCGTCTCTTTCTGAGCAATGGTCTTCATAATGGACTTATCAATGGATTGAAAGAGATAGTTCTTGGCTTTAAGATCCTTCTACTTTGTCTCCTCCAAAGTTTTTTTCTGTGCATTTGTTAAAACTTCTTCAACTGCGGATTCTGCATACCCCGTCTCAATAACACTCCAATACTCCTTTGAACGAAGGAGATTCTCCATTAGCATGTTCCAATGCTCATAATCCCCATCAAACTTTGGAATGCAAGGCTGTGCAAAGTTACTTGACTCTGCTGCCATCTTTTCACTCTGTGTTTTAGAAATCACTCAAAAAGACTGCAGCTTTTCCTTTTGGCTCGGATACCAGATTGTTGAGAATGAGAACAAGAAAAGAACTCAAACAAACAAAACTAGATTGAAATGACTTGATATTATTGAATAAAAGTGGCTGTTATATAGCCTTACAAATAAACCAAATAGCTAGAAAATAGCTCAACTAACAGAAACGTGGTAAAAGAAAAAATCAAAGCAGAAACACCAAAGAAAGTGTCAACTGTGAACAACTCTTCCTAGATACTAGGAACCTTATTCAATCTAAAAACTAAAACCCTTTCAGGGTTGTTCTAGAAATGCTGAAGCTTCTTCACTCTTAACTTTGTTGTATAATGGTGAACGTATTAATTGAGGTTAAGTGATACTAACCTCAAACAGGAAGGTGGAAGTTAAATGATGATGGTGTAGCAAACAAAGATAATGCTCAGCTGTTATAAGTGATGAATTAGGTTTTTCCTTTGCAGGGTTGTCCACAACAGTGGGGAAGTTTTCAAATGACATGGCATAACTCAAAGCTCTCAGTGATGGACTGCATTAATTGAGGGAATAGGTATACATCATGTGGAGGTTCAAACAGACTATACTTTTTTTTAACACTCATGGAAGGATGGTTTTCTGTAGTCTCTGGTAGATGATTGTACAAGTACTGCAGTTCTGTAAAGTTTAAGTTGCAGTGTATATAATGCAAAGCTAACCATGTAGGTGACCTGTTAGCTAAGCGAGGTTTATGGTCCTTAATTGCAACAAAACCACACTGCCATATAAATTTGGGTAATATCCCAAAAAAACCCCATGTTTAGGTGTCTCTTCCCCAATAGGCCCTGACATGGGGTCATCTTCTCAAACAAGCCCTTTGACTAGATCATATTTTTTAGTAGGTCAAAATTACCCTTATATTCTATCTTCTAATCTCAACCTTTTATCCTCTAAGAGCATTCCCAATGGTAAAAGGCTTTTAGAGGTGCCACATAAGAGAGAAGAAGAAGCTTTTAGGATAGACTTGATGTTAAAAGTAATTTAGGGTTTTAGAGTTGCCAATGGTTAAGTGTTAAAAGCTTAAAATTTCACTTTCCCAAAGACATGGTTTATAAAATTGAACTTTGAATTAATTAACTAATTCTATGTGGCACTTTTAAGTCCTTGGCAAATTTGCCAAGGAGTTAAAAGTATTTTTCTTGAAAAGTGTGTTAACATCAACCATTGGCAAGGGTTTTTTATTAAAAGTTCTTAAAAGGGATTTAAAACCTACCATTGGGAATGCTCTAAAACCAGGATAAGACAAAAAAGCAGAAAAAGACAAAAAACAAAAAAGGACAAAAAAATAGTTGGTGTATAACTTTTTGGTTTTAACATTTGAAAATATTATAAGTTGTGTTTTAGAAATCGAAAATCAACACGGTTTATATGGTTGGAAAGGTCTCGACGAGATCTTTCAAACTAGATCCCACATGACTATAAAATTTTAAATTTAAAAATTTAATTTTTTTATAAAAATTCAAATATTTATAAAAAATTCAAAATTTCATATTTTTTTTTTACCGAGAAGTTGTGTTTTGAGAAAAAACTCCTTATGATTTCAAAGGCTTTTCAAAATTACTCTAAAAATCTAAAAAAATCACACATTACTATCAAATTCAGGAGTTTTTATTTTTGTCCTCTAACATATATCTTCTTGTCTTCTAACACCAAAGCAATATCCTCTAAATTGTTGTTTGTTGTTATGTAAATTACAAAGGCATGATATCCATTCCATATTATTAATATATGTGAATTATAGTCTGTAATTTAATGCATGAGTTCGATGTCTCAACTGAGGACAAAATCCTTATAGTACAGAAAAAAAAAGAAAAAAAATTTGTATTGCTATGAAAAGTTCATAAAAATGTTTAATGTATAGTTAACTTCACAAAAAACTTCATAAAAGAACATAACCCAGTCTATATATTGTTTTTTAGGTTACATCTCAAACCATAAGAAAAAAGAAAAAGAACATAATCCAGACTAAACATAAATTCCTCCTTTTGCATGGTGTAATGTCAATAAGCTCGTTAAATTTGTACTCCATTCTCCCTTCCTATCCCTCACACCAAAACAATATAATAGCTCAAATCTCTAATCATTATTTTATTTTATTTTTTGGCAAACGGGGTTGAGGGCACCCCTTACCCCTTTAAAGTACATGAGGAAACTTATATCAAACAATCAGTTTACTAGCATGTTTTGAACCAACGATCTCTCCACTTTGTGAGATGGATGCAACCATTGAGCCACAAACTCGAGTGCTCTCTAACTATCATTGAAGCTAATAGTCTCTCTTTATTTAAACACTCATGTCTTCTTGTTTTCAACAAAATCCAAGTAATACATATAAAACCATGACCAATATACTTTGATAACTAGCTTTAATCCACCTTTCAAAACTTTTTAATATATAATATAATTTAATAAAGATACTTTAGCATTAAGGGGTGACATTAGCTTTAAGGATCTGTTGACCAGGTGGGCATATGCTCTACAGGAACAGTGGTAACTCAGCTGTATTGGACATTTGGGGATGTTTGTGCCCCCCTGTTTCTTTCTTTTCTCTTCTCTGTCTTTGAGTGGCCTGTTATGCTCAGGAGCTAGCTGTAGAGAGTTGTTTTGGTTTTTTACCTGACGGTGTACAGTCTTTGTACATGCTGATCAGGCGATGTATATCCTACCTTTGGGTGTGAATATAATGTTTGATTCAGAAAGAGAAGAAGAGACATACTTTTTATCAAAAAAAATATTGTAATTTAATAAATTTGCATGTTAAGTTGATACAATAGCTTGTTTAGAGGATAAAGGTATATTGTTTAGAGAACAACAATCAATGTTTTAGCGGATAAGACCCTTACAGTATATAGAGAGAAAATTATCGAAAAAATAAAAAACACATTTTTTTTTTCTTTTTTTTTTCATAGCCATGTGGGATCTTGTTAGATAGATCTCGTCGAGATCTATCCAACCATATACATCATATTGATTTTTACTTTCTTAATTAAAAGATATACAAGTTATAAATAATATAACAAAAAATATTAATTAATATTAAAAAAATTGTTTTTGTCTTTTCTTATTTGTCTTATTCTGTTTTTTTTTCTTTTGTTTTTAGTATGAAGGGTATAATGGTCTCACAAAAATTGCTAAAAGGTAATGTGGTGGGTCAGGGGGCTTGTTTGAGAAAATAGCCCTATGTCAGGGCCTATTGGGCAAGAGACACCTAAACATGGGGCTTTTTTGGGATATTACCCTATAAATTTTGTTTGTATTGACTGTAGTGTGTGGAAAAAGAATATTTTCTTTTCTACCTTAATTGCAGGTGACTCTGAAAGAGGAGTTGTGGAAAACATCTTTATCCAGCCAGGTCGATATATTTTTTTCTATCAGTTAATCGCAAAGGCTCCTGTCCATAAATTTATGCATTAGTTACCCTCCTGATCACCATTCACCAAGCTGCACATCTGACATTGCACTCACAATATTTCTTTATATGAATCCTGGTACATGAGGTCCACCTCATCCTCCCACTTATGGGTTTAGTGACAGAAAAAATTATAAATAGATTTGCTACCATTAATTGCAGGCAAACAAATGCACGATCAAGAGCACCTCAGGATCGTCAGTAAATGCATACTAATCAGATTTTTTTTTTCTTTCTTTCTTTCTTATGGTAGATGTGTTCGACAATATATTTATTTGGGATATCTGAAACTGAAGCTCTTCTATCTAAATGGTTATGGAGGTACGGGAGAGAGCATGAGGCCCTTTGGCGAAGGGTAATTGATGCCAAATATGGGAAGTGTGACAATGGTGGGATGCCCTCAAAGGTGACATGTCCATATGGGTGTAGCTTATGGAGAGGGATTAAAACGAGCCAAGAGGAATTCATGGAAGGTATAACAAAATTAGCCAAAAGGGGTGACAAGATTCGCTTTTGGCATGACATATGGTTGGGGGAAATTTCTTTCTCTAGGAGATTTCCAAGGATTTATAGGTTTGCCGCAATGAAGGAGGGGACGGTCTTGGGGCACAAAAGAGATGAAGGGGGATGGAATCTTCACTTAAGGAGGACTATGTTCCGAGAAGGTGAACAATCTCAACTTGACCACCTCACGGCGTTACTTGAAAACGTGGACTTAGTGGATGAAGAAGATGAATGGGAATGGAAGTGGAAGAAAAGTAAGACTTTCACCGTCAAATCATGTTACAAGTACTTGGTTTCTCGGGCTATTCCTAGAGGTGTGGAGACTATGAATTTCCCTTACAAGTTTACTTGGGAGCCATCTATCCCAACGAATGTTAAATTTTTCGTTTGGAGTCTTCATTGGGAGAAAATCCTCACTATTGATAAGTTACAAAGTAGAGGATTCTTGCTGGCGAATAGGTGTGTCCTAAGTAAAAGGGAGGAAGAGTCTATGGAGCACTTGTTGTTCAAATGCGCTTATGCTCAACAAGTGTGGATGGACTTGATTGATATGTGTGGAGCAGCTAGAAGCTGCTGTACTAGCTGGAAATCTCTGAAACAGTGTTTGGATCAATGGCCATCATTGAATGGAGGTGTACTAGCAGGGAAGATATGGAACCTGATACCATATGCAGTGGTCTGGTGCCTCTGGACAGGGAGAAATGAAGCAATCTTCAGGGAGTGTTCAACAACAGCAGCGAAACTTGTCTTAAGAATCAAAGCTGTTGTCTGGACTTGGCTGCACATGGACAAGAGAGCTATGGAATGGAGGGAGAGAACTTCATTTTCTGAACTGGTTGTGAACTGGCAATTTTTCATGGCTGAAGCCTGAAGGGGTATGACTCACTCAGATGCAAAATCAGTTCCCCAAGCTTAGAACGGAACATGGTATCACCCAGGCCAGTGGGGACAGGGGGCCTTTGGCTCAGGCAGAAACTGCAGGTGTCTTCATGACTGTACAGGCGAAGCTGAAACAATTGTTATGCAGGGCTGGGCAATAGCAATTGGAAGGGGATTGCAAACAGTGCAAGGTTGTTGCAGTCTGTTCGTAAGCTACAGAGGAGGCAGTTTTGTTGGGTAATGTTTGCGAGGAAGGGCTGGAAAATGCTGGAGCTTGCGCAACAGTTTCTGTAAGGCGTATTTCCTTCTTATCTTCATTTCTGTACTTGCGAATTTTCTGTTTGTAATGTGCTCAACAGTAGTGATTATGTTTGTGTAAAAGCGGATATGTCCTCTTGGGAAAAACTGACGATGCACGAAGGTGTAGGCTGATCAGATTTGTAAGGTGTTGTTTGCGTTTTAGTAAAATTATCAACTTTTATCAAAAAAAAAAAAACTGAACATTTTTGTACTGACATATCTTCATTTTCTTTCTGTGTATAATTTTCAAGCCACAACTTGGCAACTTAAACGAACAAATGTCGTGACTGCAGGTCATGAAAATCTCTGCTTAAAGTCATCAATTTTGTACTCCCTGTCTTCATCAAAGAAGGTTTGTCTCTGACTTTCTGTCATGCTGCTTGGTGGTGTTCTCTCAAAATAATGAACTCTGCTTATTTTTCCTATTTCGTAGTAGATATCTTAAACTAAAATGAAGTCTTACTCTTTTAATTTTGAATTTAAGTATCCTCCAAAACTTCTTGAGATTGTTGTACCCGAAGAACTTTTCGTGAACATTGCTCTGTCACTGAGGCATGACATTTGATCAGGCCTTTACAACCTTCAGAGAAGGGGCTTCTGGGAAGGACTTTATGAAGTTCCTCAAGGTACCATATATTAAAGAGTTGGGCTTGATTGTTTTGGTCCTTGGACAATGATCACGAAAAGCCATTCATGTTTGTGCAGTTGATCGCAATTATGTGGGTACTCTCTGTTGTTGGTAGTCAGTTTTAACTTCCTGACATTTTTTTACATAGGTCAGTGCCAGAGTTTCCTCTATTGTGTTTTCTGATTTCATACGAACAGTTGTTAATTACTTCATTTTAATGCAGTATAACATTGATTTGTTTTACACTAGCAATGCATGCATTATATCATTTCTTTGACCAAATGACGTTACTTAGGTTTATTTTCTACAGTAGTTAAAGATGCTATATTATTTTTGAATCTATTTACGAAGTAATAATGTTAGTAGAAGTCTCTATCTTTAGGAGTATTATTGTATGGTTCTTATCCCAAAGCTTATAGTGTGAATGTGTTTTTAAGGCAAGCACTTTGTTAAGATACCAAGGGAACCTTATTTTAATATGATGAATATTTTTTTGGGTTAACTCCTTTTGTTCTTTATTCCTTCTTGCATTCTTAACCGAAAACCTCTGAGAAGGTGCTCTTCTTTAAATTAAAAAAAACAGAATCTCACTTTTTCGAATCTTCACTAATTATATGGTTTTGTTTCTTCCCAGGGAGAAAAAGATCCGACATTTTTGCTCCCTCGATTGCCAATAGATGATTTTGAAATTCTTGCGTCCATTTCAAGAAAAAACGAAGTGTCTTATTGCTTCTCAAACATTGGACATATAAAATCTAATGATATGTGTGATACACAACAACCTTTTTAAGAAAGTTTGTACACATGATATGTATGATACACAACAACATTGTCTACATAAAAAGAATTCATTGCAGAGTATTCCATTGTTCTTTATATTTTAGTCTGATTCTCTCTAGCTATTCGTACCTCGATCAGCTGGCCCATCACAGCTAATGAGAATGTGCTTGATGCACACACATCATATAAATAGTTTCTGGGATAGCAATTCTAGTTTCATGTCATGCTCCTAAACCTAATTCACAAAATCATATATTCAGGCATTTCAGAAATCATATAAATGCCCGATTCTTTTGACCCCGACACATTTTAGATTAACGTATTATGTCCAATTGTCCACCTATAGTCCCAAAATTATTATCAATTTTTAGATAACACAAGCATAAACCAGTAAATAATTCCTCATAGTGCATTCGATTAAATTATATACGGTTAAGGTAAACATGAATACTGAAAATAACACATTTCCGTAACAATAACATGAAACAAAGACTAAACTAACCCAAAAAGAGCAAAAAACACTTATAGAATTGCACACCTAAGAGTCAGATGATTTGTGCATGTCTAACATCCACTTTGTCTGTTCTTGAACCAATTCAACGCGCTCCAAGTACACCTCAGCCTCCTTAATTATCAGTGCCTTCCACCTCTGATCAAATACCTGCGCTTTCGAGCTTCCAAGCTTATCCCATCCATCCTTGGCAGTAATCTCTCCAAAATCCGCTGGTGGCATTGGCAGAGACAAACGATTCTGAGGCTTCAATGATTGATCCAAGTACTGATACTGCGAACCAATTACATTATCTTCTTCCATTAGATCCACCACCTTTGGAGAAACAGCTAAAAGTCCATTACTTTTGAGTTTACTCTTACTCTTCTTCAAAGCAGTTACTCCTCCTGATTTGTTTTTTTCGGCATCTTTAAAGATCTGATCATCCCAAATCTCCTTGGACAAAAGATATGACTTAAGCTCATGGGGGTTTGAAATAGTTGGATGTCCAGCACCAGGCTTGGCTCTTTTTGCATTTTTTCGATACTTGTTATGTAACCTATGAACCTTATTGATAATTTGACTCAAATTAGCCCCAATATTAACAGAACCCTTGAGAAAATTATAGAATTCACTCAAAGCAGAGTTAGTAATTTTGTTTCCCTTGTTTTTAAACTCAAGCAAACCATTTAATACATCAATTTCATCTTTTTCACTAAAAATCCTTTGAAACAACTTTTTTTCCTCACCTGATTTTCTTTCTTCAATATCAGCAATTTTCTTCTTCTTCTTCTTAGAATCTTTGTCATTGTTATCTCCTGTTTCCAATGGACGTTTCATAGCAGCAGAAGAAGTGGAGGTGGAGGTGGAGGTGGAGGTTGGTTTCTTTGTAGATTTGGGAGTATCAACAATGGGTTTTGATGAAATGGGTTTCTTAGTAGATTTTTGAGTATCAACCATGGGTTTTGAAGAAATGGGTTTCACAGTAGCAACCATATGTTGAACAGGTTCATTATCTGAATCTGAATCAGAATCTGAATCTGAATCTGAATCTGAATCTGAACCAGATTCTTCTTCTTCAACAGGTTTGTTGTTAGGGTTTGAAGATTGAATGGGTTTTGGTGTTTTTTCTTCTTCTGATTCTGATTCTGATTCTTCTTCTGAATCTTCACCTTCAGTACCTTCAATTTCATCTTCAGAAATAGAAACAGATGATGGTGGTTGATCTGATGGAGATGGGCGTTTTGGAGCCATTTTTGATAACAAGATGAAATTCAAGTGTTTTAGGGTTTAATTAAAACAAGAGGGAGGAGGAAGTTCAAGTGTTTTAGGGTTTAATTAAAACAAGAGGGAAGAGGAAGTTCAAGTGTTTTAGGGTTTTGTGAATTGTAATCAAACTTTTCGTCTCGAGATGTGTTTAAATTAAATGTGGTGTCGGGCCTGAATTCGACCTTCAGGCCTCCACTTTCAAATAGCTCAATACCCAAAGTTTTAAAAATTAATTCCATCAAATTAAAATGTTGCAAATATCACTATATTCAATCCAATTAAAAAAGAATCAAACGGTTGGTGTTGATCTTAACTATAAATACTTGTTTTTTCCAATTGGTCTAAGAACCACTTCACTTTTGAACTTCTGTACTACAGTTACTAGGTGTTTGAACCCGTGCTACACATTGGGATATATGTGTATCCTCCCTCTATCCCTCTTTTATAGGCTGATTGGTGTTTTTCACGCATATTAAGAAAGTGGTGGAAAATAGTTTATTTGTATTTAATTATAATATTATTTTTAAAAATACCGTTTTTCATTTGTTGTGTACATTTAATGCTATTGGCTATATTTAAAGGAATTTTCACAACTAATAAGGGGTAAATTTGTCACTTGCTTTATTAACTGTTTTGAACTGTGTGAAGTGGACTATATAGTGGGACACAAAAATTTAGCAAATCAGCCTATAAAAGAGGGACGGAGGGAGTATGGAAAATCAAATGCAATGCTATTGCTCAAAGGTTATGATTTGTGATTTTCTTAATCTATACATTTGTGAAAGTTATATCCCTGATTTTTTTTTTTTTTTTTTAGGCACAATCGTCATGTATCACATTTTTGAGACTTTCATTAAAGTCTCTAATCAAATAAGAGTTGTCCATACCTGATTTTAAAAAGGACATGTAGTGCACAAAAATGATTCTATAAATCTTACTTGAAATTTGAAAATACTCCAAAAACATGATTACTGATGGACTCAAATAAACATTAGACATAATTTCATGCAATTACAAATTTACAATGAACAATATTTCAAGTTGCAGACATGTCCTTAGGAGCAAAGTGTGTGACCTCAATATGAAAGCTTATATAAGCGTCAATACTGGTTTGTCATGACTTCATCGTATCTTTTTCTATTTCATGTTCTAGTTGATTTTTTTTTTTTTTAGTAAAGCCCATTTCTATATTATTATTCAATTACCAGGTCTAATTTGATAAAATCAAAAATTCCTCTCTTCTGCAATTTTGTGAAATTTCAGTTATTAATTTTTTTTCCTCCACTAGCACATACAAGGGCAATTTAGGTATTAATAAACAATAGATGGTTTGACTATAGTCACCTCAAATGACGAAAATTGGACTATTTGCTAATAAACGAAAAACTTTATACCACTTGCTAAATATGCATCTTCTAGAGGGACCAAATACAAAATAACTCTTCATACAACAATACTCTCAGCTCCAAGTCTCGATATTTCCTCTTTATCTCCCCTAGGGGCGATCTTCAATCTTTTGGCAGGATTTTTTAGAGATTAATGCCATATTAAACTTTGTATAACCTCCTTATCTGCTTCCATCAATTCTACTTTTAGCGTAGCCACCTCATCCCTCATACATTGAATAACGTTATCTCTATCTCCCTTAGCCACCTTATATTCTTCTTACTATACAAAGAAAAGCTGGTGTTATTACTTGGCATCAGAAGCTTAAGTTTGCTTCATCGACATCCTCTTGTGTGAAACAATCACCTTTAACTTTTTGCAGGCTACAAATTTTTACTTGATCATCAATTCATGCCACTTGGTGTTAACTGCTACGATAGCCTCATGGTATCATGAATTCTTAATTCACTTTTATTCCAAATTGGGTGTGTATGTGTTTAGAGACGGGGAGTTTTAACTTTCAATTTAAAATATAGTTTTGTGTCTATATGCGATCAAATCAAATCACGATGTTATATTGAAGTGAATTGTTATAAAACTCAAATAGCTAAGGTGATAAAAAAAATTAAAATCAATCAAGTAGTAAAGCAAACATTTTGTTCTTGTTTCCAAATAGCAATATACACATCTTCTTTATGGGTACAAATTACTGTGGACGACTAATAATCTACATAGGTATATATTACTCCCTCCGTCCCAAATTATAAGTACCTTTTGGAATATTCTACTTATTAAGGAAACATCATTTATTGTTTGTCTACTAACTCTACTTTCTAATTTACCCCTATTTAATACTAATTAAAATACCTAACTTTTTATTAGAATAATTACTCTAATCTCAAAGCAAGGGTAGTATAGACAAATGAACCATTTAACTTAATTAATATGTGCTCAAAAATCAAAAGCGACATATATTTTGGGACAATCTAAAATGGAATAAGGTACTTATAATTTGGGACAGAGGGAGTAAATAACAATACATGGATGAAAAATCTCACATGTACTTGCTAAGATATTTTTGCAATTTCTCTTTTAACTCCATGCATTTAGCGCACGCTCTAACAGAGTTATTCCAACTGATTGTGAATCTTATAATAAATGTTAATATTGTTCTAAAACTATGAATTTCTGATGATTACAATAATTGAAATATAAACCTTGAGTTTTGTTTGTCTATTATAGTTATTAATCTAGATGCTCCAGCAACACATATTGCACTGCATAAATTGCAGCCAAACACATCTGATGGACATGGCATGCCATCTCTGTTTCAACATGCTAAAGCCATCATTAACTCCATTGGTGAAGCCTCCTGGCATATGTTCAAAAGGCCAGCAAGTTCCGGGTCTGAAAATAGGCAATTTCCATAGGTATTAGCATTTTCGACAACTCAAATCAGAAGTTCATCTGTGGAAGTTGTTACATATGACAAAACAAAAACAAAAAAAATCATCATTTGACATGAGGCTGAAACATTTTTTTACTGTATGTACTTTGCAATGCAAAGTTTGCATTGGTCCATGTGTGTGATAATGAGGCTGAAACATTTTTTTACTATATGTACTTTGCAATGCAAAGTTTGCATTGGTCCATGTGTGTGATAGGCACAAGATATAACTTGATCATGGCATTAAAAACCTTTTTATCCAAGGATGATTAAAAGAAATTTAACATCGAACCAACAAATAACTATGATTAAGAGAGACCTAAAATCTATGGCCAAATAAATCTATATATTCTCGGGTAATTGTGGAAGATATACTTAGAACAAAACAGGAGAATCTTCTTGCTATCACTTCCAAAATAAACTAATCAACTAATCAATATTTCGGAATCCTTAGTTCATATTCATATATAATTCGAACTAATCAATATAGAATAGTCAAACCTGTCTCTTTTGTCGATTGAAGTTATAAAAAGCTGGGAACAAATTGGAAGTGGAAGATCTAATGAGAGAGAACAAATTGGAAGTGGAAGATCTAATGAGAGAGAGAGAGAGAGAGAGAGAGAGAGAGAGAGAGAGAGAGAGAGAGAGTGTAGTGGATAAAACCGCAATATGCTGAAAACCTTCGAAGCGCCATTGTCATCCCCATCTAATAAAGTAAGGTTTTGAGAAATCGAAGGAGTTTATATATAGATTTAAGGTTTTTATGTTGACTTGAGGTTTGGCTGACGCAGTAACCACATATAAGCATTATGTGAATTAACAACATAACACACTAAGGAGTAAACCACGTAAAATCCATTCAATCTATTCTTTTGGCCAACAATAGATAAGATGAATCACCTGATGGACTGTTGTAGGCAACATATTTTGTTCTTGAGCAGGACATGTTATTTCATCACAATCCCAAAAACTCCGTTACTGCAAACCAAACACAATAGGGTCATTCAGGTTTTGGTCCTGTTTTTAATAGGGTAATTAGGGTTTGGTCCGTGCTAATTGGTTTTTTAGGTTTTGGTCCTACTTTCTTCAATTGACCATGTTGACTTATTTGACTTATCTTTGACCAATATTTTTTTCAATAATACCAATTTTGTCCCTATACATGCCATGCATGTGGTACAATAAAACATGATAATAAGGACCAAAACCAAATTTCACAAAATATAGTAGGACCAAAACCAAAATTTTCTAGGTTTGATTGATTTTTATTAGTTTTAGTTTTTTTATTTCTTAATGATTAATATGATCATGACACGTGGTGCAATAATTACCATTAGATCTATTGTTGGTGCCAAATGAACCCGCCAAAATATAACACACTTGGCTTATTAATACCTATTGGATTTTTGATAATCTTACAAACAAATAACCATGTGATTTGCACGTACAGGGGCAGAGTTGCCATTTTAAAGAGTTTAACAAGTCAACTAACAGTCAACATGGTCAATGGAGGGAAGTAGGACTAAAACCTAAAAAACCAATTAGCATGGACTAAAACCTAATTATCCTATTAAAAGTAGGACTAAAACAAATTAAGGTATTACAAGGCATTTTACCGTGAAGAAGAATCCCCAACAGAATGGAGCTGCAGAAAGGATGAATAGAACTCTTATGAATATAAAGAGGTGCATGAGGTTTCATGCATGTCTGCCAGAGATGTTTTGGGCAGAGTCGCTTAACCATGCTTGTCACTTGGTTAATCATTCACCATCCAAGATGCTTGATTTCAGATGTGCAGAAGAGGTATGGTCAGGTAAACCGATAGACTACTCTACTTTGAAGGTATTTGGATGTAGTGCATATGCTCTTATTCCCAGTGATGAGAGAACCAAACTTCAACCCAAATCTCGTGAATGTATTTTCATCGGCTTCGAGAAGTGAGTGAAGGGTTGTAAGTTATGGGATCCAGTGAATCGAAAGAAAATTCTTAGTAGAGATGTTGTGTTTGATGAGAAGACTATGCCTATGAATCAAGACATGACGAATGGTGAGAAAAACACTAATGGTGAGAAAGCAACTACAGAGATATCTCCTCTTACCAAGGTATCCAACAAGGAGACTCCTATTCAGATGGAGGAGTCAGATGCATGGGTTGAAGAGGATGGGCTAGAACTGTAACCCCCAGGTTACAAGATTGACACAATTCGTGGATTGGAGCAAGAGCTACAAGCCCAACTACCCAAGTGTGGAATGGGCCCAATTTGTTTAAGGCTCATTATGGAATATTAATAGGGTTTCTCTACAACAAAGAAACCTTAAGGATTCCAATCTCTCCATCATCTCCAGAGCTTCTATGTGAGGCAAGGAAACCTTCATCTTCTCCATTCCAACAAGTTCACAATTGATTACTGAAGAACTACTTCTCAGAGAGAGTCTGCGAAGTGAACCACGGTTATATCAAGTAGAAGACTACCCGGAGTACAGTTGCAAGTGTTAACATCAGGGATTGAGTAAACCGGAGTTTGTTACTGTGAGTGTAATACTTTTATTGATATAGTGGATTGTTTATCGTCTGAGGACGGTCGTGGATGTTTCCCGGTCTAGGGTTTTAGCACGTTAAATATTGTGTCGTCTCTTGCACTATTTTACTTTATTGTTTTTCTGTTAGTTATCCATTAGAACTTTGCACTACTTGGAGTTTACAAGTGGTATCAGTCGCAGGACGCTTTGCTTAAGAGTTTAATTACTTGAAGCGTCGATCCTTAGTGTGTTCTTATGGATTTTGATAAGTTTGGGACTAATAATCGTCCACCTCATTTTGATGGCACTAACTTTGCTTATTGGAAAGTTAGAATGATTGCTTATCTCCAGGCTTTGGGTGAGGATGTTTGGCTTGTTGTTGATGAAGGATGGAAACATCCTACCACCACTACAGGCACCGGTGATGCTGCTGTTACTTCGCTCAAGCCTAAAAATACTTGGTCGGATGCTGAGAAGATCACATCCACCTGTAACAATAAAGGTAGAAATACTATCTTTATGGCACTAAATGCCAGTGAATTTCGCAGGGTCACTGGATGTGAAACAACAAAGGAAGTTTGGGATAAACTAGTTCGTACTCATGAAGGTGATTCGGTTGTCAAAGAAAGTAAGATCGAATTATTGATGACACAATTTGAAACAATGAAAATGGAGGATTCTGACACTTTTGATGAGTTCTTCATTAAGTTGCAGGATGTTATTAACTCGAGTGTTGCCTTAGGGGTACCCTTTTCATACACAAGTTGTTCGAAAAATTCTTTGTGTTTTACCTGCTAGATTTCGCTCCAGGAAAGATGCTATTGCTGAAAGCAATGGCATTAAGAAGATGTCTATTGAAACATTAGCTGGCAAACAAAGGACTTATGAGCTTGAACTTCAACTTGAACATCCTACTCCTGCTAAATCCTTCGTGTTTAAGACATCGTCTACTAATGATGTATCTGATTGTTGTTCTGATGTTGACCAAGTGTCACTAGATGAACAGATTGCTTTAATCTCTAGGAGTTTTCAAAAGGTTCTCAAATATAGACAGAACAATGACTCAAGAAGACGGGCTTCAGCTTTTTCGCAGAGTTTCCCTAAAGCTCGCTCGTTTGGCAAAGGTCGCCGGGGAAAGGTAAATCTTAATGAGATTCAATGCTATAAATGCAAGGAATTTGGCCACTTTGCAAATGAATGTGACTTTAAAGAGAAACGATCTTCTAAGGGCACCAAGGCTAATCTGACTATCACATGGGATGATTCGGATGATGAACCAGCCCCTCCGTCAGACTCTGTGGTTACAACTTTGTTGCATTTGTCTCCTCTGTGGATGATCTAACATCTTCGTCAGTTCCACATCCTGAACAGGTAACTTCAGGTAAACTGGTTAAGACAAAGGAATTACGTCACCTTTATAAAGATGTTCTTCATAAATGTAGTTGCTTGGATGCCACTAACATTGCCTTGCAGGATAAACTCGATCTAGTAACCAAGGAATTATGCAGCATGAAGGATGAACTCAAAGTACAAAGTGATAATGTTATGTCTGAACGATTTAATCTTCAGTCCCAGTTGGCTACTCTTGACAGGACTCAACATGAGTTGGAAGAAAAATTTTGATCTACTCTTTTAGAAAATGAGGCCCTCAAGAAGGAGTTGGTCACCATAAAGAAATAGTTGGTTGGTTTTGGTAAGGCATCGATCGACTTACAGTCTTTGCTTGCAAGTGGTAAAGCTCCTTCAGATCGTTCTGGTATTGGTTTTGAATCAAAGGATACTTCTTCCTCTAGTCTGAATGTTCGCTCGCAGTCCCTTATGGGTACTAATCCTCCGCGTGCGGTTCTACCATCTTCTGTTGGTAAGAAGGTTGCTTTTGTTCCAGTCAAACCTGTTCAGGCCCCCTCTACACATGTGACAAGGAACAGTCTCAAGGGTCGTCATTCGCGAGCAAAGTTTGTTGTGTGTCAGACTTGTGGTATACGTGGTCATGGTTCCTTCGAATGTTGGAACAACAAAAATATGGCTCCTATTTCAATGTTTTCTGCCCATAATTATCTAAACTCACCTTATTTACTTCCTATGTAGGTACCACACTCTTGGAATGGTTATCCTCACATACCTTTGACTTACCCGCAGTCCAGCTTTCAGAGTGCAGCTCCTCTTAGTACCACCACTTATCCTTGGATTTGTGGCTCTCAATACTCCTCTAACTTGGTCGCTCACATGGCGGAGGTTAGCCTGGAGAACAATTCAACTTGGTACCTTGACAGTGGATGCTCGCGTCACATGACAGGTGATGCTTCATTGCTCTCATCTCTAGCTCCGTCCATCTCTGGTAATGTTACTTTTGGTGATGGTAAGAAATCTCAGATTCTTGGTAAGGGGATCCTATCTGGAATTCGTGCCTTGTCTAATATCAGCACCTTATTGGTCCATGACTTACATTCCAATTTTCTTAGTGTAAGTCAATTGTGTGATGATGGCTACTGTGTTCTTTTCGAGAAAGATATATGTAGTGTGTTTGATAGTGTGGGTACTTGTCTCTTGTCTGGTATTCGTTCTGCCAACCATTGTTATGTCGTGACCATCTCTTCTTAGTTCTGTTCTCTTTACTCGTCTTGCCAGCTGTGTGCTTCGGTATTTTATCTGTCTGTCTCTTGTTCTTTTTTTCGGCTGTGTGCTTTTCTGTTTTGGGTGGTCGGTTTCTGTTCTTTCTCTTAATAGTCTCTTTGTGTTTTGTTTTTCTACCTTATTTCTTTCTTTTCCTTTTTAATAAAAATAATAATAAAAAAAATAAACAAAAAAACAAAAGTGGGGGGAATGAGCTGTGTGCTCCTGTGTGTCCTTGAAGGGCCTTGCATTTTCTATCTTCCTTTCATGCATTGCATTTCTCTGTTGGTACTATTATGGATTTTTCAATCACAAGGTTTAACTTTCTAGATAGCACTTAGTGGACTTCATGCATCTTTGGTTGTTATCATGAAAGTCATCTCTGCTATTCGCACTGACACGACTTGCTTGCTTGTATGTCTACGTGGGTACCATATGCTTGCTTGTATTGTTTTTTTTTTTTTGGACTATCTTGCCTGGTGTTAAGTGTCATAAGTTGTCAGACTATGCCTTTCTCTGTCCTTGTGTTGTTATTTTTGGGTAGTGGTCAACAACTCACTATATCCCCATCCTTATGCTTGTCTTGTGAGCATATGTATTTGGTGGAAAACCCGTTGGGGTTGTGAGGGTCATGCTCTGACGGATGCATGTTAGTTCTTGTGTTGCACGTTATCATGGTGTTGCTCTACTAGGTGTGGAAGTTATGTCAAAAAGATGTAGGCTACACCCGATCTCATGTTGGTGAAAAGATGGAGGTAAATATTCCTCCCACATGATAATGACAAAAAGAAGTAGGTTAAGATCCCTACCACATGTGGCAAAAAGTATCGTGGAGATGCACATGTATTTTGTGTTCATAAAAGATCAATGAATGTTGGTTCAATTGTTTAAAAATTCTTGTTGAAGGCGTTGATTACTTTGTGTTTTCTTTATGGACATCTTCCTCCTATTGGGCATAGTCTCTCTTACTTAAGTCACCCTTACTTGGTTTGTGGTTCTTGGAGATCAATCTGATCATTCTCGTGGTGTACTCTTTCATACGTGCTTAGTTTTGCACTTCCCACACACTGTAAATGTGATCATGATATATACACCTTGTGCGTTGCTTTGTCTGTTATGTGCTTCTAGTTTGTTGCCTCTTGTGATTGACAACTTTGTGATGTCTACAGAGCGATTTGTATTGTGCTATTATAGCTCGTTTACTTATGCGAAGGTTTTGCTTCCTTCTTGGTTCCCTTTTCCCTTTGAAATTTGTCGTTTCTGGGTACTCATAAGTTTTCTTCTTGATTAGTCCCTTTTCTGGCTTTTGGTTCGAATGTCTTTGTTTATGGTTTGTTTTTCTAGTGGTTGGTTCGAACTTTTTACCCAATGGTTTGAATGCTTTTTGTTGCGTGTTATGTACTCGTTTAATTTGATTCTAACAGTTTTCTATGTGGTTCGAACGGTTTTGTTTATTCGGTTCAAACCTTTGTCATTTTGGTTCGAATGGTTTGAAAGGCATGTTCTGTACTCGTTTCGGTTCGAACGTATCTATAGTTGGTTCGAACATTATTTTCTGAGTACGTCAATTATTCAGCCCATGTCTGTATAATTCGCGAACTCTACGCGTATTATTTGTGACCATCTGTTCGGCCAAACATTTTGTTTTATTCGTGTTCTGCATCAGGTTCGAATGTGTTGCAATTTGGTTCGAACGTTTTTGGATGAGTGTTCTGTACTCATTTCGATTCGAACGTTGGCTTCACATGTTCGAACGTTGTGTCGTGGTCCCAGCTTTAGTCTCATCCACCTGTTGACTTGATTCGAACGTTGAATCAGGGTATTCGAACGTTTTAGTTCAAATAAATTTTCTTCCTTTATTTTGTCTTTCCTTCCTTGTGTTTTTCCCCTACTTCTTTCCTTTTTTTCACTCCTCCTCTTTGGTAACCTTCTAAATCGTGGTGCCTCCACTCTGTCTACTCCCTATCTTTCCGTGCTAGTGGGGGGTTTCTTCTCTCTAGCCGTCTCTTCTTAATCTCTTCTTCAATTTATACAAGTTTGTATTGGGTTATTCTCTTGGTGTTTAATTGTCCATCTTGCTTACAAGTAATTTTTTTCTTTCCCTTTTTTCTTCTTGATGAGATTATTCTTTGTGAATCTCTTAGGAAACTTAGAATTGTGTGTGCAAGTGTTATTTTTTTTCTTACTTTTTCTTTCTTTTGCTCACCATGTGTTTGATAATTTGTCTAACTATTGACTGAGTTGTTTATCTTGTTTTGTGTTTCTTCTTCATTTTCTATCTTGGGTCTTTGTTTGCTGGTTATTGTTCTTTGCTTTAGCAATATTAATTTTGCCCTTTCTTTGTTTGACGGAATGTCTCCTTGACTTGGTTTTGGTAGTTTGGTTATTAATCTTGCTTCTAGACATTCCTTGTGTGTGTACCTTGGCAAAGTATTGTGCATTTTTGTTCATGTTATTGAGTTGGGGTTAAGAGATTGTTGGTTCTTTTTTACGTATGTGTTACGTAAGGTCCCTTGCTGTTTGGTTTGTCTAATATGTTTTGGTCCCCTGTTCTTGTCTCCTTCTTTTGATCTTGTTCAAGTTATGTCCAAGCGTCCTCGTGCACAGAGTTCTACTCCGGCTGCTTCGCCGTCTACAGCAGCTCGTCGTCCGAGGACTTCAGTTTCCTCTAGTGCTGCACCGGTTCCCATTAAGAATCTGTTTCCGGAGCACTCCTTCGACCTTCAAGACATCTTTAGCTCCTCGCTCGGGGCTTATTAGATTGGAAGGGTTGTTGACTTCTACACTCAACGAAATTGGATGAATGTTCTTCGTCCACCATGCAAAGGCTATAGGGAGTCCACTATTCTGTTCTATGTTTCCTTGAAGCCTATTCTGGGGCGTGGTGAGTTCACCATCACTATGTTCGGCAAGAAGTATACTACTACTCCCCAAGTGATTGCTAATGCACTTGGCATTGATACCCCCTGTGTGGATGAGGATGTTCATGAGTTGTGGCCCCTGACTGAAGACTCCTCGTTTGTTCATCGCTTCTTTGTCAATGAAGTGTTCATTGATGGAAAAACTCAGCGTCATCACTTGCAGTCCTATGCTATGATTCTGATGCACGTTATTCTTTTGGCCAATCTGCTTCCTCACAAGGGTAACAAGACCCACATCACGGGTGAGGCGGTTGAACTTCTATGGTGCTTGACGCAGCACCATGTAAATCTCTCAGAGGTCATTTTTCATGCTACGAAGTCTGTTGGTAACTCTAAGTCTCTTCCCTTTCCCTGTTTTATCTCATCAATTCTTAATTTCTTGAATGTGCCTCTGACTGGTGAGGTAGCTGATCCTGTGCCTTATAAGGCCAAGGATTGGAGCAAGTTAGTTCGCTCAGGTATTCCTCAACGCAAAGAAGCCTTTTCTTGTGCTCGCAGGCCTCTCACTCATCATTTGATTTATGGTGGTGTTCCTCTGGATGAATATGATGATTATGATATGCTCGTTATGGGGGTTCCTGATGTCCCTCCACCCCCAGCTCCTGAGTTCGTGAATGTTCCAATTGATGTCGGTACTCGACTTCAGGCCTTGGAGGACTCCCATTCTCTTCTGAGTCGACAGGTTCAGTATACTTGTCAGTTACTAATGGGATTATATGTTAAGGATGGTTTTCCTGTTCCTGAGCCTACAGATGGTGCTGCGGACAGTACTGACATGCCTCCACCTGCTGAGGATGATCGTGCTGCTGCGGATGAATGATTTCTTTTCTTTATGTCTTTCTTTTCTTTTCTTTTCATTTTTGTCTTTTGAGTTTTTTGATTGGTGGTTAAGGATTGTATAATCTTATGCTGACTATCTTTTTGTGATCAGTTTAGTTTGTGTTGGAACTATTATTTTGTTATGACATATGTTTCAGGGTTATTATCTTGCTCATGCATGTTATATCATTTTAGGGCGTTCTTCGTTAGTTTTATTTGTGTCCTTTTGTTCTTTTTCATACCCTTGTGTTTTGCCTTCACCTTGATTGTCCATTTGTGACAAAAAGGGGGAGAGTATATTGACTCTAATTCTTCTTTTTCTCCAAGTTCTTGTTTATATCTTATTTCAAGTATGCAACAATTAATGGGGAGAAAAAGCTCGGACTCTATAAGTCAAAGATTAAGGGGGAGTTTCTGTGTGATTCTTCAACTGGTTAGGTATGAGTGTTTAATCGAGTCTGTAATGGCATTATGACCATAGTCTTTCTTTTATTGAGTCTTAGAATGTTCAATAATATATTGTGAGATTAGAGTCATAGAGTCTTTTGTCACGAAATGTGTCAAGGGGGAGATTCTAACCCCCAGGTTACGATTGACACAATTCGTAGATTGGAGCCAGAGCTACAAACCCAAGTGTGGAATCGGCCCAATTGGCTTAAGGCCCATTATGAAATATTAATAGGATTTCTCTACAACAAAGAAACCTTAAGGATTCCAATCTCTCCATCATCTCCAAAGCTTCTGTGTGAGGCAAGGAAACCTTCATCTTCTCCATTCCAACAAGTTCACCATTGATTACTGAAGAGCTACTTCTCAGAGAGAGTCTGCGAAGTGAACCACGGTTATATCAAGTAGAAGACTACCCGAAGTGCAGTTGCAGGTGTTAACATCAAGGATTTAGTTAACCGGAGTTTGTTACTGTGAGTGTAATACTTTTATTGATATAGTGGATTGTTTATCGTCGGAGGACGGTCGTGGATGTTTCCCGGTCTAGGGTTTTACCACGTTAAATATTGTGTCGTCTGCACTATTTTACTTTATTGTTTTTCTGTTAGTTATCCATTAGAACTTTGCACTACTTGGGGTTTACAAGAACAATAACAGTGTGAAAAAAGGTTGAATCTAGATAAGCAACAACCTTACAACATAGCAAAGAACCAAAACTACTACAGATTTGTACATATATCACGGTTTTGGAAATAGATTTATCATGGTGAAATTAGAGTTGGTGATAAAAGATTTTGTGAAAGTATAAATATCACGGTTATGGCACAAATATCACCGTTTGTTTGTGTATGTGATGGTATATATCACGGTTGTTAACAAATATCACGGCTTCCTTATATAAGTGAAGACATATATCACGGTTTCATAAAAGAAAAATTCAGTTATCACCATTTTTGTTAAGATCATCGTTTGGAAAAAAAAATAAAAGACCCCTCCTCCTTCAAAACTCTCTCTTCTCAAGCACCAACTGAGGTTAAAAAAAAATAAAAATAAAGGGGGATTTAGAGATACCCCCCAAAATAATAGGAACTCTTTGAGATACCCCCAGATTTAAAAATCATTAGAGATACCCCCCAGATTTTCATTTTAAGCCGGTCAACCAAGCTATTGACCAATATAACTTTTATATTGACAAAAATACCCTTCTCAATTGAAGTTATATCCTAGTCATCCAACCTAATTACCATGTATGCCATATTATGTAAACTTAGATCTAATCCTAACTATTCAATAAGATAAAACCCTCAATCTAATCCTATGGTTAGAAACCGATTTTTTTTTCTCCAACTCTTCTTCCTTCTTCTCAACCACCAATTCCTCCACCACCACTATTAAAACCACCAATTCCTCCACCAAACTACTAAATCTTCTCTCTCCTGTTCTACTCATAAATCACCCCATACAACCACAACCACCACCACCACCACAACCACCAATTCCTCCACCACCACTATTAAAACCACCAATTCCTCCACCAAACTACTAGATTTTCTCTCTCCTCTTCTACTAATAAATCACCCCATACAACCACAACCACCAATTCCTCCACCACCACCACTAATAAACTACCAATTTCTCCACCCCCACTACTAAATATTCTCTCTAATTTTTTTCTCACACAAAAAAATCTTCTCTCTCTTTTTCTCATAAATCACCCCACAACCACCAATACCTCCACCACCACTACTAAATCTTCTTTCTCCTTTTTTTCTCACACAAACAATTTTTTTCTCTTCTTTTGTACTCGTAAATCACCCAACACAACTACAAAAACCACCAATTTCTCCACCACCACTACTAAGTCCACTAATTTCTCCACCACCACTATTAAAGTTCTTGGATTAATGGGGTATGGGTGTGGTTAGGATCAATGGGTTTAAATTACATGAGATGGACGGTTATGATTTAATGGGGTATGGGTGTTGGATGTGAGTAAAATTTGTTTATGTTAAAGGTTTTGCTGACATGGCATACAAGTAGATGACTAGGATTAAGGTTCAAATAAAAGAAGGGTATTTTTGTCTAAAGAACATAAAGATGGGTCAAACATAGGTCAATGGCTCGGTTGACCGGATTGAAATGAAAATCTGGGGTATCTCGAATGATTTTTAAATCTGGGGGTATCTCAAAGAGTTCCTATTATTTTGGGGGTATCTCTAAATCCCCCAAAAATAAATGCCCCACGAATAAAAATTCAAGCTAGATATGGCTCTATCTTATCTAATTCAATTAGGGCTTGTTATCTACCCAACTATCTCATTACTTACTCTAAGAATCCTGATTGAAAAGGGAAAAGTTGAATGAGGGATATATAAGCTATTCAAACTCTGCATCTCCGTAAGTAAATTTCAATTTTTTTTTTTTTTTTTTTTTTTTTCTATTCTACTCTCTTTTACACCAAAATTCTTCATCTTCGTAAGTTTTTCATCTAATTTATTTTCCTTTTTTCTTGTTATGTTGGGAAGAACAATTGTTTCCTTCCCAACATTTGATAAGGTATGTTTGGCCAATCTTTTTTTTTTTTTTTTTTTTTATCTTCCCCAATTCAATTATATTGAGTAGATTATTAAACCTATTATATGAATTTGGTTTTGTGATAAAGCTTTAATTGGTCAAGTTTAATTGATTGTAATTGGATTTATGTTGATTGATCAATAATTTGGTAAAGGAATTGGTAAGGTTCTCCCTCACTGGCCTACTTTAGGTGTTGTAAAAGTTTTATTCAGCTTTAAAAGAAAAACTAGGTTTACCAACCAGAAAAAAGAAACCATCTATTGTGTTTGAAGCAGTGTTTCATGTAAAATATATGGTGAATCTATAAGTAAGACAATATAACATTAAACTTCTGAAAGTAGGTTCATACCATTAGTTGTTTGTTTTTTTTTTTTGAAAATAAAATAAAATAAAATAAATTGATTTCAATTTGAAGTTCAATTTTTAAACAATTAGAAATTTATTTGGTTATTGAAGCACAAATGCAACTCTATCAATTTCTTCTCAATACATATTATTTCAAATTAGAAATTGAAAAATTCATCACTCATAGAGTGTACCAAAAGAAGGTGTATTTTTATTTGTAGACAAAAAGTTTGAGTTTATAGACTACTTCCTGTGTACTGAAATAGGCTTTAAATTAAATGTTTGTAGCAATGTCTTGCTGCTTGAATGTATTGATGTACCATAGTCTGGATGGTTGTTTTCTTTTCTTCATAAAAAATTCTATTGCACGTCTTCTAAAGCTGTACTAGTAGTGAAATGGAGACTGCCTTCCGTAATGATTCCATGCTAGGGTTCTGTCCATAGGGTGCACCTTACCTGAGATAAGATAATTTACCCAAGGTGGTGCTTAAGATTTTGTTCTAATAACCTCCAACACAGATTTAGTAGTATTGCAAGTGTTTGGCCACACCCCTTCATCATCCTTACCTGCAATGGGGTTTGGAACTTGATGAAGATCTATATTCAATCTTTGCATAATTTTTCTTAAAGCTAGCCGGCCAACACAACTTGTTATCCCCAATACAACTGATTAGTTTAGTATACATGTATACAGTTTACTTTATGGTACCAGTTGCGCTGCTTGATTGACAGGCTACATGTTCTCCAAAGTTTCAAATGTTCATATCTACTATATGCATTCTAGCAGAGTTCTGAATTTTAGGTTATTGAAAGGGTTACAAGGAGAGGAAAAAGGGAAAAAACAAAAACACCCGTCAAAAGTCCATTGAATGATCATGACCTGTACACTAAGTATAATCCTCCCACCCGGGTAGATCAAGTAACCCTGACTCCCAATAATTTCGCGCCACACTAACAAAGAAATTTAAACTGTGGTTAGTGTTGCAATCATTATGTTACTGAATGTCTGAATCTTACTGAATGTTTGGCAAGTTCTTAAGTCCTATATAAGAAAAATAATCTTTGTTTCTTAAATTGCATACCTTAATAACATCTTTATTTTTATGCATGTATTTTGTGTTTTTATTCAAGTTAGGCCAACAATAGCTTGAGTCTTATTTGTGTTTAATGGGGGACGAGAACTTGCTGGCTGTATTTTCTTGTCTTTTGGTTTGTTGTAGTGTATATAATCTGGTGGTACTTCTATTTATTGAGTGATGTTCAGTTATTAGTACATGTGTATATTTTTTTGCACTTTATCAAGGTAAGTTGTTTGGAAAAAAAAATTATATTTACTCTTCTGAAACAGATTTTTTTTTGCTCGGTAAGAAATAGTTTTATAAATAGAAAAAATAAAACAAATACAGGAACATAAACAATTAAAAGCGCAAGTATTGTGAATGGGGTCCTCCACTTTATAGAGAAATGTAGGCCTGCCAACATGATACTCTGACAGATTGGCCCCTAACATTACCCCTTTGTTAATTAGCTAAGAGTTGCAGCAAAGTTCTACTCTCTCCAGGTGGAGAAGATGCTTACATTTGTTCTTCACTTGTTCCCATCTGTTGCGCAACAACCATGGTATATAATTACCCCCAAAATCTTGTACAACTGCCTTAGAGTTATTGGAAATATATTTTCTAATAAAATATTTTTGTATGAGTGAAAATTAAGAAGAAAATGTGTATCCATTGGATAATACCTTGTAGAAATTAGTGTGACCAGATTCAGTGTATTTTTATAATTCTTATGAAAAGACATGTTTTTTCCTTTAGTCTACAATAGGTGCTTACTTATGAAAAGGCACTTTAAAACAAGTTATCACCTTTTTGTAAAAGATGTATGTATGTGAGAAGACACCTATGAAGAGACACTTATGTGACTATAAATAATGTGCTAATCTCGTCAATTAGTATACAATTAATTAGACAAAGTCTTCTTCATTTTTCTATAAAATTCGAAGGGTTCTTCGTATTCGTTCGCTAGTACTCTACTATTATAGCGCAATTTAGTAGAGTGAAGAACTTTCTATCTGGGGAGACCAATCGTCCAGAGACTGTTTGCACCATAGCATAAACGTAATATTGTCTTAAGGAAATTTCTTCAGCAAGCCTCAGTTTATTTTCTTCTCCAAAATTTATATGAGCAAAGTGCGCGCAGTAAGTGTTTACTTTTATTTGGAATTTATTGAGTGTACTGTTATCATAACAAATGGCGCTCATGATCCATGAAATGAAGAAAACCCAGAGTAACGGTTGGTGAATCCATCCCCATGTTTGGTTAGGACTGTGGGCCTAACTGTGTGTGGGGCCCATGACTCAGTTGGGAGAGTGGCAAAGTCCACCTCCGTGTTTGGTTAGGCATGTGCCTACCAATTTATCCGGTATTCCGGTTGATATACATTGTGGTAGTCTCCCTCTACAAGTTCGAGCTTTTAGAGAAACTGGTTTACAACATGGTATCAGAGCGGTTCGATCTTGGGAGGTCACGGGTTTGATTCTTTGCAGCAATATTTTAAAATAAATATGTTGCTGAGGGGGAGTGTTGGTAGATCCATCCCATGTTTGGTTAGGACTGTGGGCCTAACTGTGTGTGCGGCCCGTGACCCAGTTGGGAGAGTGGCAAAGTCCATCTCCGTGTTTGGTTAGGCATGTGCCTACCAATTTATCCGGTATTCCCTATGAAGAGGCACTTATGTGACTATAAATAATGTGCTAATCTCGTCAATTAGTATACAATTAATTAGACAAAGTCTTCTTCATTTCTCTATAAAATTCGAAGGGTTCTTCATATTCGTTCGCTAGTACTCTACTATTATAGCGCAATTTAGTAGAGTGAAGAACTGTTCTATCTGGGGAGACCAATCGTCCAGAGACTGTTTGCACCATAACATAAACGTAATATTGTCTTAAGGAAATTTCTTCCTCAAGCCTCAGTTTATTTCCTTCTCCAAAATTCATATGAGCAAAGTGCGCGCAGTAAGTGTTTACTTTTATTTTGAATTTATTGAGTGTAAATTCATTTGAGTTTACTCTTTTATTAGAATTATTTCTGTAATGCGTATTACTTTATTTTATCTTGTGTTATTATTATGAGTTCACTCATATCATTATATTACCAACAAACTTAAGACAATTTTATCTGTTGGTAGTTTTGATTAAAAGTGTGATTGAAATGTTTGATAAATGGTCAATCAAAAAATGCCACAACGATGCCAATACAGACTGTGTATGCATAATGATATACTTCAATGGTTAAATAATTTAGTCAGTAGAGAATACGGTGGCAGTGGCCGTTTGCTGTAAAAGGGAATAGAAATCTAAATGAGTCTATTGGTTTATATTAGTTTTGATTAAAAGTGTGATTGAAATGTTTGATAAATGGTCAATCAAAAAATGCCACAACGATGCCAATACAGACTGTGTATGCATAATGATATACTTCAATGGTTAAATAATTTAGTCAGTAGAGAATACGGTGGCAGTGGCCGTTTGCTGTAAAAGGGAATAGAAATCCAAATGAGTCTATTGGTTTATATTACTGTACATGGTATGGCAAACCAGAGAGGACTGTTACTGTTGTAAACCAGTTTCTCTAAAAGCTCGAACTTGTAGAGGGAGGCTACCACAATGTATATCAATCGGAATACCGAATAAATTGGTAGGCACATGCCTAACCAAACACGGAGATGGACTTTGCAACTCTCCCAACTGGGTCACGGGCCGCACACACAGTTAGGCCCACAGTCCTAACCAAACATGGGATGGATCTACCAACACTCCCCCTCAGCAACATATTTATTTTAAAATATTGCTGCAAAGAATCAAACCCGTGACTTCCCAAGATCGAACCGCTCTGATACCATGTTGTAAACAAGTTTCTCTAAAAGCTCGAACTTGTAGAGGGAGACTACCACAATGTATATCAACCGGAATACCGGATAAATTGGTAGGCACATGCCTAACCAAACACGGAGGTGGACTTTGCCACTCTCCCAACTGAGTCATGGGCCGCACACACAATTAGGCCCACAGTCCTAACCAAACATGGGGATGGATCCACCAACCGTTACTCTGGGTTTTCTTCATTTCATGGATCATGAGCGCCATTTGTTATGATAACAGTACGTTGTAGCACACAACAGTACGGAAGGTGACTTTTAAGATAGATACCTTTTGATGGTTGGAAACACCTTTTCATGCAAGCATGCAACACCATGGAGATGTGTAAGAAAAGGTGTCTACTGAGGAACATTGGTTCATTTAAATGTAAAGTTTAATATACTGATGATGCTATTGGGGATCACACCATGGTGTATGGCTATGATGTGACTTGTTTATTTATAAACAATGAAACTTATGGTTTAGTGCTGACATGAAACACTGGTTCATGGTTCATTACTTATCGTTTGACCAATCTTCCTTCATCAAAGAAAGAGTTTCAATGAAGTGGTTTGTCTAAGAGGTTGGTCTTAAGCCCAATTGAGCTTACAGAATCAATCCACCGGTTTTTCATAACGATTTGGGAAATTTTTTTGACCGGGAACCTTCCTCAAACGATAATGTTGTTTGTCAATTTTGTGAATAATAAAAGAACAAAATGTATTAATTGTTTCATAGGCAAATGGAAATAACATGCGTGGATTGCGTGGTGTTTCCATAGTCCGAAACGCTGAATTAACAGTTTGAGAAGTAGCAGAAAATCAGATTCAGTTGTGCGCAGTACGAAAATCATAAGTGGATGAAGTCTTCCGCTTACTGTACGTGGAAGAATAAAAGGGAATGGAAATCCAAAGGAGTCTATTAGATTATATTACTGTACGTGGTATGGCGAAACCAGAGAGGACTGTTACTCTGGGTTTTCTTCATTTCATGGGTGCCATTTGTTATGATAACAGTACG
Organism: Aquilegia eximia; assembly: GCA_023053565.1. NCBI lineage: Eukaryota > Viridiplantae > Streptophyta > Magnoliopsida > Ranunculales > Ranunculaceae > Aquilegia > Aquilegia eximia. Next base: position 3,546,917 of record JALIGU010000011.1, read on the forward strand.
TTGTAGCACACAACAGTTCGAAAGGTGACTTTTGAGATATGCTTTTTATCCATAAGATACCTTTTTATGGTTAAAAACACCTTTTCATGCAAGCACGCAGCACCGTGGAGATGTGTAAGAAAAGGTGTCTCTTTAGAAACATTGGTTCATTTAAATGTAAAGTTTAATGTACTGATGATGTTATTGGGGATCCCACCATGTATCATGTGTACTTGTTTATTTATAAATAATGAAACTTATGAAAGTGCAACTTCTATTCAGAAGGGGATTTTTAGACTTAACCCCCTTTTTATGGTCACGATTTGAGTAAACCCCCAAGTTTGGATTTTACCCTCTCTCTGTCTACTTTTGTCAAATTTAACGTCAATTTTATTTGTAACTTCCCAAAATATCCTCGATGGTTGCTTTAGACTTAACCCCTTCAAAATATAAGAGAGAGGTATTTTAGGAAATAAAAATAAAAATAGACGTTAAATTTGACACAAGTAGACGGAGAGGGGGTAAAGTCCAAACTTGGACAAATGGGGGAGTTTACTCAAATCGTGACCATAAAAGGGAGGGCCAAGTCTAAAAATCCCATTCAGAAGTTTTAGTACTTCCATGAAGACACTGGTTCATGGTTCAATGAAGTGGTTTGTCTAAGAGGTTGGTATTAAGTCCAATTGAGATTACAGAATCAATCCACCGGTTTTTCATAACAATTTGGGAAATTTTTTTGACAAGGAACCTTCCTCAAACGATAATGTTGTTTGTCAATTTTGTGAACAATAAAAGAACAAAATGTATTAATTGTTTCACAGGCAAATGGAAATAACATGCGTGGATTGCGTGGTGTTTCCATAGTCCGAAACGCTGAATTAACAGTTTGAAAAGTAGCAGAAAATCAGATTCAGTTGTGCGCAGTACGGAGATCATAAGTGGATGGAAGTCTTCCACTTACCCGATCATCCTGAAAGTTTTACTGTACTTGCGAAACCAATGCGGCTACATCATGTACAAATTTCGTGATCATCTAACGGTTATATGTTCAGTTATAGTCAAAACGGCGTTACTGTTCATTTGGTACTAGTGAAATTGAGCCTATGAGTTTGGCCCATGATTTTACTGTTTCTGTTGAGGCCCCTGCGATGGGCTGGGCTGGGCTAGGAAAATACTTAATAAAGTTAAATCTGGTCCAATATAATCTCGCTTTAAAGTTGAAAAATCTGAATTATTGGTTCAGACAAATTCTTTACTTTATTCGGGAGGGCATTTATTTTAGCCAAAATGCGAATTATGGCTAGATATATGCATACCACTTTTTATGACATTAGTGTAATGAGACACATTTAAATGTGATATATTTTAATTAACATTTATCTGTCATGAAAAAATTGAAAAACTTGTTGGGTTTTTTGTGAAGAGAAAAGGACGAAGGGAAGATTTCTGTTCAGGAACGTACATACGCAGTTAGCGCGTTCGTACGTTCAGCATCACAGATAACTTTTGGATCAAAGAACGTACGAACGTGTATTCGACGTACGTACGTTGATGGTATAGTTCAGGAACGTACGTACGTAGTTAGGGCGTACGTACGTCACGTATCACAGATAACTTCTTCGTGGTTTGACGTACGAATGTTCGTTCGACGTACGTACGTCCTCTTTTGCTTTTGTGATATATGGGCCTGTTTAAGCCCAATTCGTGGTCTATTGTGAGGCTATGTGATAAAGCCAAATGGAAGTGGAAAAAACCTAAGTTTTCTATGAGAGAGATTGTGAGAAGCCATTAGAGAGTTTGAGAACTTTTGTGAGGAAGAAGATTTCGGTTTTCTTTGTGAGGGCTTGTACAATTATCTCGATAAGAAAAACATCATCCTTTCTCCCTGTGGACGTAGGCATATTGCCAAACCACGTATATCTTGTGTCTTGTGTGGTTGTTTGTTTGATTTTGTCGTTTTGTTTTACTTTCATACATTAGTTCAATCATCTTATTTGTGCATTAGTTTCCGCTGCGCACAACAAGTGGTATCAAAGCCTCGGTTAGACCTTGAGCGTCTAGAAGGTGTTTGTTGAAATTCCGGTGTAAATTTCGGATTTGTTTACCTTCGTTTGGTGATTTTTTAGTGCATGAAAGTTGGTGGAAAGATGACAAAATAATTGAATTCGAAGGATTCGAACGGGGAAATCAAGACAATGGTTTTCCATCAAGCAAAGATTGATGTAGAGAAGTTTACCGGCACCAATAACTTTGGCATGTGGAGGTGCGAGGTAATGGATGCTCTATGTCAACAAGACCTAGAAGATGTTCTGGAGGATAAGCCAGAAGGTGTGGAAGAGAAGGATTGGAAGAAGATGAACAAACGAGCTTGAGGAATCATAAGATCGTGTTTGACACAAGACATTAAATACCTTGTGATGAATGATGCTTCTGCAAAGGAGATGTGGCCAAAATTGGAGGAGAAGTACATGACAAAGACTATCCACAATAAAAACTATCTACTTCGAAAGTTTTATCAAATAGATATGAGAAGAGGTATTTCAATGGCGGAGCATCTTAATGATTTTACCAAGCTAATTGTTGGCTTGGTGAATCTAGGAGCAGATGTGAGTGATGAAAGCAAGGCAGTGTGTCTCTTAAATTCGTTACTTGACGAATATGAACACTTGGCTATCACACTCACATATGGGAAAGAAAAATTAGTGTATGGTGAGATTTCTGCAGCATTGTTAACTCATGCGTGTATGAAGAAGGACAAAGAAGAGTCCAAGGGCTCTACACCCGAGGTCTTGGTGGCAAGAGGAAGGTCTAATGACAGGAAAGGCCAAGATGGTAGAGGAAAAGATCGGTCAAAGTCGAGAGGTCGAGCTCTAGCAAAGGACGAATGCTCTTTTTGCCATGAGAAAGGGCATTGGAAGAAAGACTGTCCTAAAGCCAAGGCAAAGGACAAGAAGAAAAACTCTGAGGTAAATGTTGCATGTGATACTAAAGATGATGATGAAGGTTTTGATTATTCTTTATCCGTTTCACAATGGTTTGTTATACTAGTGGTAATGAATGGATCTTAGATTGTGCTGCTTCTTATCATATATGTCCTATAAGGGAATGGTTCATTAATTTTAAGAAGCAGGAGAGTGGTGTAGTGGTGATGGGGAATGATCAACCCTGTCACATAATGGGTATAGGTACCATTCGTCTGAAGATGTTTGATGGAATTATAAGGAACCTGCAGAATGTTAGATATGTTCCTGACATGAAGAAGAATCTCATCTCGGTTGGTATTTTAGAAGCCAATGGTTACAAGGTGGTACTTGAACATGGCGTTCTAAAGGTTGTGGCTGGTGCAATAATTTTACTCAAGGGTATTCGACAAAGGAACTTGTATTTCCTTCAAGGTAGTACAATTACTGGTGATGTGGCCGTTTCTGAGGTTACATCAAAGATTGCTAGAGAGACTACGCGATTGTCGCATATGCGGTTGGCGCATACTGGTGAAAAATCCTTGCAAAGATTGTTTAAGCAAGGGTTGTTAAAGGGTGCTATCGCCTGTAAATTAAAATTCTGTGAGCATTGTATTCTGGGCAAGCAGACAAGAGTAAAGTTTGGCACGACTATCCATAATACTTGTGGAGCTCTTGATTATGTTCACACGGATGTCTGGGGGCCTACCAAGAATGCATCTTGGGGAGGTAAGCATTGTTTTGTGTCTTTTGTTCATGATTTTTCTAGGCGTGTGTGGGTGTACACCATGAAGAGCAAGGATGAAGTCCTAGAAATTTTCATGAAATGCAAGAAGTTAGTTGAAACCCGAATTGGCAGAAAGATCAACGTACTTCGCTCAGATAATGGTGGAGAGTACAAAAATGATCCCTTCTTGCAAGTATGTCAGGATGAGGGTATTCAACGCCATTTCACTGTAAGAGAGACACCGCAACAAAATGGGGTGGCAGAACGGATGAATCGAACTTTACTAGAGAGAGTTCGGTGTATGTTGTCTAATGCTGGGTTAGGCAAAGTGTTTTGGGCTGAGGCTATTGTGTATGCCTGTCACCTTATTAACAGGTTGCCTTCGACTGCGATTGATGGCAAAACTCCTATGGAGGTTTGGTCTGGTAAGCTTGCTTCAGACTATTGTTTTCTTCATGTGTTTGGGTGTCCAGCTTACTATCATGTCCGAGAGAGTAAATTGGATCCTCGTGCAAAGAAGTCTTTATTTATGGGTCTACAAAGTGGAGTAAAAGGTTATAAGTTATGGGATCCAGAATTGAAGAAAATTATTCTAAGTAGAGATGTGACGTTTGATGAAGCTTCTATGTTGAAGTCTAAGAGCTCTCAGCAGGTGAAGAGCAAGGCCAAAGAGGTTTCGTAATGGGTGGAGACTGAGATATCTCCACGTCTCCCAGGTTGTTCTGTATCTTTGAAGACGTCTAATATGATGGTTCCAAGTATTGAGGTTCCTAGTGTTACAGATTCTGATGACATGACAGATAATGAGGTTGATGATGAGACGGTTGATGATACAATACATGTGGACTCTAATGATGAGGGTTCAATAGCATCCAGATTATCCAAGAGAAATGCCGGTGTTCCTAAACGGCTTACTGATGATATGGTAGCTTATGCACTTTCGGTTGTTGATGAGAGTATTCTAGAAACTTTTCGTGAAGCACTGCAAAGTTGTGATTATGAAAGTAGAAGAAAGCCATGGATGAGGAGATGAAATCTCTTCATAAGAATGAAACTTGGGAACTCATGGAGTTGCCTAAGGGAAAAAAAGCAATCGGGTGCAAATGGGTTTACACTAAGAAGGATGGATCTCCTGGTGAAAATGTACGCTTCAAAGCAAGATTGGTGGCAAAAGGCTATGCTCAGAAGGAGGGAATTGATTATAATGAAATTTTTTCTCCGGTTGTGAAACATTCCTCCATTCGCATCCTATTGGCCTTGGTAGCACAATTTGATTTGGAGTTAGCTCAACTTGATGTGAAAACTGTTTTTCTACATGGTGAGCTAGATGAGGAGATCTATATGACTCAGCCGAGTGGGTATAAAGATGCGGATAATGACAAGTTGGTGTGTAAATTGAAGAAATCGTTGTATGGGTTGAAGCAATCTCCAAGACAATGGTACAGGCGGTTTACTCGGTTTATGCTTGGGCAAGGGTACACAAGAAGTCCATATGATCCTTGTGTCTATTTTCGCAAGGTATGTGATGATTCTTCTATCTATTTGCTTTTATATGTTGATGACATGCTCATAGCCTCTAAAAGCAATGTGGAGATAGACAAGTTGAAAAAAACTATGTCTATGGAGTTTGAGATGAAAGATCTTGGTGATGCGAGGAAAATACTTGGCATGGAAATTCAGAGGGAACGAGATAATGGAAGATTGTGGTTATCTCAAAAGGCCTATCTACAGAAGGTGCTACAGAGATTTAACGAATATGAGATTGGTACAGTTGTGAGTATACCTCTCTCAAAAGATTTTAACTTGAATGCTTCTATGTCTCCTAATTCTGATAGGGAACGTGCTTACATGACACGTTATCCATATACAAGTGCGGTTGGTAGCTTGATGTATGCGATGGTATGTACAAGGCCCGACATTGGGCATGCAGTTGGCACTGTAAGTAGGTACATGCATAATCCTGGTGAGAAACATTGGGAAGCTGTGAAATGGATCTTACGCTACATTCAAGGTAGTGTGGAGGTTGGTTTACTATTTCAGAAGGGAAGGGATTTGAATCAGTTTTGTGTTGGTTATGTGGACGCTGATTATGATGGTCAAATAAAGAGACGTCGGTCTACTACTGGATATGTCTTTATATTGGCAGGTGGTCCTATTAGTTGGTGGTCTACATTACAATCTTTTGTTGTTTTGTCTTCGACAGAAGCTGAATATATGGCTGTGACTGAAGCCTTTAAAGAAGTCATTTGGTTACGAGGTATGTTGAAAAACTTGGGTATTGTGCAGGATCAACTTATGGTTTATTGTGATAATCAAAGTGCTATAAATCTAGCAAAGAACTCGGTTTATCATGCTCGTACAAAGCACATTGATGTGCGACATCATTTTGTCAGAGACATTATTGAAGATGGTGAGATTTTATTGAAGAAGATTCATACTAGCAATAATCCGGCTGACATGTTGACTAAAGTGGTTTCAGGGACTAAGTTCTATCATTGCCTAGATTTGGTCCATATCCTTCCTTCGAGTTGATAGTATATCTCGAAGTGAACTACGATGGCTTTTTCCCTTAGAAGAAGGGTATGTAGGCAACCATGAGGTGGTGCAGCCGAGGTGGTCTTACGGGACATGTGTGGGAGTTTGTGACTTGTGTTATTCTTGGTATCAGCTTAAATTTATTGAATCTTCGTCGAAGTGGAGAATTGTTGGGTTTTTTGTGAAGAGAAAAGGACGAATGGAAGATTTCTGTTCAGGAACGTACGTACGCAGTTAGGGCGTTCGTACGTTCAGCATCACAGATAACTTTTGGATCAAAGAACGTACGAACGTGTATTCGACGTACGTACGTTGATGGTATAGTTCAGGAACGTACGTACGTAGTTAGGGCGTACGTACGTCCCGTATCACAGATAACTTCTTCGTGGTTTGACGTACGAATGTTCGTTCGACGTACGTACGTCCTCTTTTGCTTTTGTGATATATGGGCCTGTTTAAGCCCAATTCGTGGTCTATTGTAAGGCTATGTTATAAAGTCAAATAGAAGTGGAAAAAACCTAAGTTTTCTATGAGAGAGATTGTGAGAAGCCATTAGAGAGTTTGAGAACTTTTGTGAGGAAGAAGATTTCGGTTTTCTTTGTGAGGGCTTGTACAATTGTCTCGATAAGAAAAACGTCATCCTTTCTCCTCGTGGACGTAGGCATATTGCCGAACCACGTATATCTTGTGTCTTGTGTGGTTGTTTGTTTGATTTTGTCGTTTTGTTTTACTTTCATACATTAGTTCAATCATCTTATTTGTGCATTAGTTTCCGCTGCGCAGAACAAAACTGTGGGGGCATAGAAGTCTCTAATAATTCTTATCAAGAGGAATTATATGAAATTTCTTTTATGTGTTTTCGTAGCACATTACTCAAAATCTCTTGATAATGTGGGGATGCATTGACCCCTAAGAGTAACATTATTTTCAACGAGATTATGAAATGCTCCAAAACTTATGTAAATCTCAATTCATCAAGAAGAGAATGTTTTCTTTATAGAATCAAGTCGACAAATTTTCAATTCGTTGAGGAAATGAAACCTTTGCTTAGGTGTAAGCAAGTTTAGGATTACTTCCTAAAGTTGAAATTAATAAATCCCATAGGTATGAAACTTGTGTGGAAGCAAAATTTAGTAATTTACTAAAACAACACTTTCATTCATTTGAAAGGTGCACTGAGCTATTGAGTTTAATACATATTGATTTATGTATGCACTCTTTATTGCTTAGTTGACATTAAGTACTTTTACAAAAGTACAAAGCTAGATTTGAGAATCAGTTTGGAAAATCAAGATCATAAAGGGAGTGAATACGAATCTCTATTGGTTCAAATTTGTGTTTGATCAAAATTTTAAAAGATATAATCAATATTAAGTCTATAAATTTTGGTATATGTGAAGTCTTAAGGGGAACTCTACGTATGTTTAGTTACATATTGAGTACCCGATAAGAAAAATGACAATGTTCCATATAAAATATGGAAAATAGTGACAACCCAATTGAATGCCTTCAAGTGTGGGGGTATATGCCTAAAGCTATGGTTCCACTAATAAGAGAACTAAACTTAGACATTAAAAATGAGTGAATGCTATTTGTTGGGCTATGCTCAAAATAATTACCATGTTCATATTTTACGTAGGTAAATTTGAACAAATAGAGATATATATAGTATCAAATACTATAATGAAGTCATGTGATATCACATTCTGTGAGATTGTCTTTCCACATAGGAAATATCACATTGAAACTACTCCAAAATAAATATTTTGGTATCTTGTGAGACAAATGAATGAAAATGTGATTCAGATAAAACTGAATTATATAAACTAAGATAGACTAAGAGGGCTAGAACCTCAAACTCTTTTGGTCTAGATTTTCTATCTTATATGATAAAAAATTTGAGCATGAAGGCAATGCCTTCTCTTAAAGCTTTATTTTGGAAAAAATGACAGCTAGTGAGACTGAAACTATTATATTACTTGGGAATTGATTTATCTTCTTTTGTGAACTAAATCATTCGGTTATAAATAGTTTTTAAGAGCAAAATGAAACCTAATGGTTCCATTGATAAATATAAAACTACTTTACTAAAACAGAACTGCATTTGTAAGTGGCGAGTTAACTGAGGATATCCATATGGATCAACCAGAAATGTTCCAAATCCAAGGATAAGGAAAGAAAATGTGTAAATTGGTTAAATCTTTCTTTACTTTCAATTAACTTCCAACACAATGGCATGTGATGCTAGTTGGAGTTATATTCGTATCATTCAGGAAAGAGGACCACCTCTTGGGCTCGTGCTTAATGTTTCTAAGACAGAGTTGTTCTGGCCTTCTGTTAATCCTGTATGCTCCTATCCAGATATATTTCCGGCTGGTATATCATGTCCTCAGCGAGGGGTTAAGTTGCTTGGAGGGGCTGTAAGTATTGATGCATCCTTTGTTATGGGTAATGTTCGTCAACGAGTGGATAAGACACCTCAGCTTATGGATTTATTACCACAACTAAAGGATCCGCAATGTGAGCTGGCACTTTTACGTTCTTGTATGGGAATATCTAAGCTCATATTTGCTCTCCGTACTTGCCCCCCTGATTATGTTCAGGAAACAACCGAATGGTTTGACCACAAGCTTCGTGCAGCCCTTCAGAATATTGTGGTTTCTGATGGACCTGGTTTTGGCGATCTACAGTGGCGTATGGCAACCCTCCCATTGCGTATGGGCGGACTTGGTATTTATTGTACTACTGATGTTATGAAGTTTGCTTTCGTAGCTTCACGTACGCAAACCAAGGATCTCCAAGACCACATTCTTCGGGGTTGTGCGGCTGCACCTATGGGTAATGTTTTCGATACTACCATTGCTAGTTTACATCTTTCTATACCTGATTTTGATCTCAGTAATCTTGCTCCAACTGCTACCGTCCCCTTCAGACCCCAACATGTCTTGGCGGAAGCATACTACAGCAAGATTAGTTCTGGTCTTGAGAGGGAATTTGAGTTGTCAGCTAGACAAAAAGCCGTGATTGGATGTGTGCAAGCAGAACATGCCAAAGATTTTCTCCTTGCCATCCCGATGGAAGGGCTTGGACAACACATGACGCCGGTAGAATATCGTGCCATTCTTCGTTATCGATTGATGATCCCTCTTTATTCAGATGGTGAACTTTGTCCAGTGTGCAAGAAGAGCAGACTTGATGCTTTTGGGGACCATGCGGCCCATTGTAAGCATTACCCCAGCTTCAAGTACAGGCATGACCACGTTAGAGATATCTTGTGTGATGTGTTCTGGCAGGCTGGAGTACAGGTTAAGAAGGAGGCTCCTGTTAACTTTCTTACTGATCCTAAGGAAGGAAGATCGACATTACGTCCTGCTGATATTCTGGTCTATAACTGGTCTGAAGGTAAACATGCGTGTGTTGATGTTACAGGGGCGTCTCCGATGGTTGGGCTGGGTGCTGGGATTTTTGAGGTGGGGCTAGCAGCTAGCAATACAGCAGCAGCAAAAGTGGAGAAACATGACGGAGCTTGTAGGGCTAACCAACATAGTTTCATCCCCTTTGCATTTGACACATTTGGATTGCTAGGCTCAGAAGCAGTTGAGCTCCTCAGGAGAATGCAAAAGGTAATGGATAGCAACGTGATGACTGCGGGTTCGAACGAATATGTATTTAGGAGAATCGGGTTTGCTATCCAGAAAGGACTTGCCGCGTAGTTTGTAGCGCGTTTGTCCTCTACTTTTGTGTAATTTGTTGAGCTTATCAATAAAATTTTATTTCAAATGAAAAAAAAGGGTTTCACATCAACTAATATGACAAGTGTGTCTATTTCAAGCAAGTATGCGAGACTTATATAATTGTTTGATTATATGTCGAGGACATACTTATTTTCAAGACTAACAATGAAGTTATTAAATCTACGAAAATATACTTAATAAACAATTTTGGTGTGAAAAATCTAGAGATTCTAGACGTTTATCTTGAGAATTAAGATAATAAGATCTCCTAATGTGGGAACTTTATCTCAATCAAATTAAATTGAGAAAATGATAGATAAAGGTTTATGCAATATAGAATTACTAAGGTCTGAACTCCTTGTATTCCATTTGTGGTGTTGCATAAAAATATTGGTCTTACCATTCTCGTAGTATTTTTGTTAAATTAATGTACATAGTGACTTGTACAAGACCATATATTGCTTATTCTATGATGCGAGGACGCCTATTGATGAACATGTGTAGAGCACATGATTCAATTCCTACATGAGTTTCTATTTTGATTCCTATTCTTACTAGGATTTACTATTACTTAGTTTCTATTTTGTTTTAAGTTCCTAGACTAAGTAGCTTTTCTAGTTTAGTTAGGATTAGGTTTAGGCTATTATAAATAGGGGATTGCAAACCTTATTAAGTAGGTTAGATTGAAGATTTGTTTATGTCTTGAGACATTAAATTCGTTTTTGTGAAGAACCCTAGTTTTTGGGTGTTCAAACCATTTATTTAATTGGTGTTCTTATTATTGTTTGCTTCCGCCGATAGTATTACATCAAAATTGGTATCAAAGCTTGTTTTTTCTGGGTTTAGAAGATTAAAAATCTGTTTTTTTTTTCTTCTTCAAGAGCCATTTATTTCTTTGGATATTCACAATGGTAAACCAAGGGAATAGAAGAGGCAGACCCCCAACCATGACCACTCGCGTTGCTCGCATTGAAGACACCTTGACAGAGATGATGAAGATGATGTCCACGCTTGTTGTAGCTCCTCAACCACCACTGCAAACTGTTGACAGCAGTTCTGCTGGTGAGAGCAATGAGGTTGATGATCCTAGACCAACCCATGAATCAGAAAGAAGTTCTGATGATGAACAGCGCAGTCGACGTCCCCTCTCCCTTCCTCTTGTCTTAGAAGATGATTCTGAATCACGTCAGAACCGTATTCATGCTTGGCTTCATGAACGAGATGGTGAATTTGAAGGAAATTGTAGTCTTAACGGTGCTAGAAATCAGCAAGTTAGAGCTGATATTCAACGACCAGCACAAGTGGCGAATCAAGGCCATCTTAGGGGTCCACATGTTGATCTAGGTCGAGTACTTCCACCTATGGTGCGAAGGCAGCAGCAGCAGCAACCACAAGAACGTGTTCTTCGTGGTCAACAACAAGATATTCCAAGAAGAAATCAGCAGCAGCGAAATCGCAGAGCCGCATCTCCTCCCCGTTTGCTTAGGAATCATGCAAATTTGCATCCCAATAGAAATCTGCAGCAAAGAGATTTCCCTCCTGTTCGACGTAGAGGTAATAATGGGCAGAATCAGGTCAGGAACCATCATAATACTCCACCTCGTCAGCATCGACATGCACCCAAGCAGGCAGCTCGTGCTTATGATCCTCCTGATCCATCAGATTCTAATTCAAGTACTTCCCCACCTAGGCGTCCTAATCATAATCATCATGCCCATCAAAATCAGCAACGCCGGAATCATGGCAACGATGAAGGTAACTTTAATCTTAACCGTTTTTTGCGAATTCTAGAACGTAATCAAAATGGTGATATTAAACTTGATGTTCCCGAGTTTAATGGTAAATTACACCCGGATGTTTTTGTTGATTGGCTCAATAAGATTGAAAAGGTTTTTGATTACAAAAATTTAGAGGATCCAAAACGTGTTAAGTTGGTTGCTACTAAACTGACTGGTTATGCGTTAGTATGGTGGGATGAGTTGCAAAAGAGTCGAGAAAGACAAGGTTACAAACAAATCACCACTTGGGACAAGATGCTTCGTGAATTGAAGTTTGAATTCATTCCTCATGACTATGAGAGAGATTTATTCATGAGACTTCACCACTTGAAACAAAGACTTCGAAGTGTGACTGATTATACTGAGGAGTTCCTTTTGTTGTCTACTCGTGCTGATTTAACAGAAACTATGGAACAGAAGGTTGGAAGATATATGGATGGTTTGCGAAAATCTATTCAGCAAGATTTAGCATTTAAGGATATTTATGATCTTTCCGATGCCATCAAATATGCTCTTAAAGCCGAAGAATTACACAAAGCAGTGTCTTCTAGTACTTCTACTCCGATTGATTCTTCTTCAAAGTCTATAATCATCCGGTATGACGTGTTATAATTGCAAAGAGGTTGGTCATCGTGTTAGTGAGTGTCCTAAGAAGAAACGTGTTGGTTTAACACAAGATGATAATGAATCTATCGATCCACTTGCAGAAGCGGATGGTATTTTGACACCGGCTGATTCAGGTTGTCCTATGCTATTGCTTGAGCGATTTTGTGACAATCCCGAACTACCTCGAGATACTCGTCTTTTGCCTTTCGATGAGTCCGGTTCTCCATTGTTTGTGATTCATCGTTCTCTCATTACTCCAGTTCCTGCTGAGGATCCTAACAAATGGCTTCGTCACAACATTTTTCGCACTCGTTGCACCTCTATGGGTCGATTGTGTAATTTGATCATTGACAGTGGTTCGGCTGAAAATATAGTATCTAGTGACATGGTTGACAAATTAAAATTTAAGGTGGAGCCTCACCCCGAGCCTTTTCACGTTAAGTGGCTAAGCAAAGGTACTGAAGTAAAGGTTAATAAGAGGTGCTTAGTTCCTTTCTCAGTTGGTAACTATAAAGATGAAGTGTGGTGTTCTATTGTTCCTATGGATGCGTGTCATGTGCTTTTGGGGCGACCTTGGCAATATGATTTGAAGGCACATCATGACGGATACAAAAACACTTATTCCTTTTATTTTCATGGTGAGAAGATTACTTTGACTCCGTTAGCTCCAGTAAGATCTACTCTTCCTTCCCAATCATCGGTTTCTTCTTCACCTCCTGTGAAGTCTAGTTTTCTTGCCGAGGGACGCCAAGCAGGTATGATTTATGTTCTTGCTGATTCATTTTTGACAAGTCCTACTGTTATACCTCCTGTTTTGCAACCTTTATTGGATAGTTATTCAGATGTTTGTTCTGAGCCTATTGGTGGGGAACTACCTCCACTGAGAGATATTCAACACACTATTGATCTTGTGCCGGGAGCTCCTCTCCCTAATTTGCCCCATTATCGCATGACTCCTTCCGAGCATGCCGAATTACAAAGGCAGGTGGCAGATTTACTAGCTAAAGGTTTTGTTCGTGAAAATATGTCCCCTTGTGCTGTTCCCGCGCTACTCACACCCAAGAAGGATGGAAGTTGGCGGATGTGTGTTGATAGCAGGGCTATTAACAAGATCACAGTTAAATACCATTTCCCAATTCCTCGACTAGAAGATATGCTTGATTCTCTACATGGAGCTAAGGTATTTACCAAACTCGATTTGAGGAGTGGATATCATCAAATTCGTATGCGTCCTGGTGACGAGTGGAAAACAACTTTTAAAACCAAGGATGGTTTATTTGAATGGTTGGTGATGCCTTTTGGGTTGTCTAATGCTCTATCTACTTTCATGCGCCTTATGACTCAGATTCTACGACCCTTCCTCAATAAATTTGTCGTTGTATATTTTGATGATATACTTATTTATAGTTCTACTACGGCTGACCATTTACATCATATTGAGACTATATTGGGCGTTTTGCGTTCTCAGAAGTTTTTCTTACAGCTTAAGAAATGTTCATTCTTGGTTGATTCTGTGGTCTTCTTGGGATTTGTTGTATCTTCTGAGGGTATTCAAGTTGATGACTCAAAGGTTCGCGATATTCTTGATTGGCCTACTCCTACTACTACTTCTCAGGTTCGGAGTTTTCATGGGTTGGCCACGTTTTATCGGAGGTTCATTTTAAATTTCAGCAGTATTATGGCTCCTATTACCTCTTGCATGGCTGCTAACCCTTTTGTTTGGACTCCTGCAGCTGAGAAGGCATTTCAGCTTATTAAATCTGCGATGACTACCGCTCCTGTTTTAGTTTTGCCTGACTTTTCCCAGCTTTTTAAAGTTACTTGTGATACTTGTAAGCATGGTATTGGTGCTGTTTTAAGCCAGAATGGACGACCTGTTGCCTTATTTAGTGAGAAACTTGACGGAGCTAAACTGAGGTACTCTACTTATGATGTGGAGCTATATGCAGTTGTGATCGTCATTCGAAGTGGTTTTCCTTTCTCCAGCGATATACCTTCCATTTACAGTTTCAAGCTGGCAAGGATAACCAGGTGGCAGATGCTTTGAGTCGTCGTTCTCATATCTTGGTTACACTCCGCACCTTTTTATTCGGTTTCGATGAGTTACGTGACTTATATGCTCAGGATGTTTACTTTGGCCCTATTCATGTGGATTGTTTGGCCCATCATGGGGCAACTGGTGATTTTCTCTTGCAGGATGGATTTCTCTTTCGTGGTTCTCAGCTATGTATTCCTGTCTCGTCTCTCCGTGACCAAATTATGACTGAAACACATGTTGGGGGGTTGAGTGGTCACTTTGGAGTGATCAAAACTATTGCCTCTATTCGAGAGAAGTATTTTTGGCCCACCATGCGAAGGGATATCAATAAGTTCATTGCTCGCTGTTATGTGTGTCAAACAGCCAAAGGCAAGCAAACCAATGCTGGTTTATATACTCCTCTTCCTATTCCTGAAAAGCCATGGCTTGATGTTTCTATGGATTTTGTTGTGGGTCTTCCTCGCACTTCTTATGGTATGGATTCAATTTTTGTGGTGGTAGATAGATTCTCTAAAATGGCACATTTTATTCCTTGTACGCGTACTTCCGATGCTAGCCATATAGCTTCTTTATATTTCAGAGAAGTTGGTCGTTTGCATGGTTTACCTCGCTCTATTACTTCTGATCGGGATGCTAAGTTCACTAGCTATTTTTGGAAGACGTTATGGAAGCATCTTAAGTGTCAACTCCGATTCTCTACAGCTTTTCATCCGCAAACAGATGGCCAAACCAAGGTTATGAACCGTAGTTTGGGAGACTTATTGAGATGTCTAATTGATAATACCCCTACAGCGTGGGAGTTGGTCTTATCTCAAGCAGAGTTTGCTTATAATAACTCAGTTAATCGCTCCACAGGTCTTTCTCCATTCATGATTGTAAATGGCATGACTCCACGCACTACTATGGACCTTGCTCCACTTCCTCCTACAGTTCCAGTTTGTCCTGATGCTGAGGCTTTTGCTAATCAGATTCATAACATTCATGAGGATGTCCGTAAACGTTTGGAGAAATGTTATGCTTTATATAAGGCTCATGCAGACAAACGGAAGCGTTTGGTGTCATTTTAGGTTGGTGATTTGGTAATGGTTTATTTGCTCAAAGAACGATTACGTGAACGTTATCCCAAGCTACAAATGAGGCGTTTTGGACCTTTTCCTATCGTTGCGTGTTATGGTGATAATGCGTATGAAGTAGACCTTCCTTCAGAGTGGCGCATTTCGCGGAGTTTTAATGTTGCAGATCTTACCCCTTTTGCTGGTGACATTGTCCCTCCCATTCCTTTACCTTCTGACATTTCTAGAGTTCCGGTTGCTGCTTCTGATCAAGTTGAAGGTGTCGTTAATGTGGCATCTACGTCTACGCGTCAGGGTACTTATGATAGATTCTTGGTGAAATGGCGTAACCGTCCGTTTTCGGAGAACACATGGCTTTCCGATGCTAGTTTTCAACAACTAGATCCAGATTTCTACAGATGTTATATGGAGTCGACCTCGAGGGCGAGCTCTTCACAAGCTGGGGGGATTGATGCGAGGACGCCTATTGATGAACATGTGCAGAGCACATGATTCAATTCCTACATGAGTTTCTATTTTGATTCCTATTCTTACTAGGATTTACTATTACTTAGTTTCTATTTTGTTTTAAGTTCCTAGACTAAGTAGCTTTTCTAGTTTAGTTAGGATTAGGTTTAGGCTATTATAAATAGGGGATTGCAAACCTTATTAAGTAGGTTAGATTGAAGATTTGTTTATGTCTTGAGACATTAAATTCATTTTTGTGAAGAACCCTAGTTTTTGGGTGTTCAAACCATTTATTTAATTGGTGTTCTTATTATTGTTTGCTTCCGCCGATAGTATTACATCATTCTATCAATAAACTAAACACTGAGATGTATTACTACGAGTGTAAGTATTTGAGGAATACATATTACATATTACATTATGGAGAATATCCAAATGTCCTTGAGGGATACGCTAATGCAAATTGATTTTCTGATACAAGAAAATCAAGAACAACTAGTGGTTATGTGTTTATCAAAGCATATGTTGCAGTTTCATGGAAATCATCTAAACAAACATCCATGGCACGATCCATATTGAATATGAGTTTATAGCTATAAATAAAACAAGTGTAAAAGCTGAGTGGCTTCGAGAATTTTAGAAGACATTCCACTATGGCCTAACAATGTGGGGGTCATATGATAACCTAGCAATAATGTGGAAGTAGAAAATTTAATGTATAACAATAAGTTACGATGTACAAATAATACATTGTTGTCAAAATACTATGAGGCAGTTACTCTCAAATGGAATTATTTTCATTGATTATGTGAAATCAAAAGATAACCTAATGGATCCATTTATTAAGGTTTATCTAGAGAGAACAATAGCTGTGCATCAAGGGGAATGATCCTAAAGCCTAAGCCAAAACGAGTTACCTTATACGGAAACCTAACCTAGCGACTGGAGATCCCACGGACTAGGTTCAATATGACAACAAGTTCTGAGTAACTCATATGGGAGCACTTGGGAGTCCTACTCCATTCCGATTGCTATGATGCAACAAGTGCAACCTACATGCAATAAAGAGGTTAAGCTATGCTTTTAATAACGTCTATATCTTGCGAAATACAAGTGAGGTATTTTAGGATACCTTTTATAGAAGCAGTCACCTATATTAGTGAGAGTTGGGTCGGCTCTATGAGGATTCTTAAAGGCAGAATTTCTCTAGTAGCACTCGCACAACCTAAGATTGTTCAAGGCCAAAACAAACACAACCGAGAACTGAGTTTGAATCGGAGCAATGTTGTGCATGGTTTATTGACTTGGTTTACACCAACAGCTGACAGTTCAAGATGAAATATTTCACTGATTAGCTAAGTAAATTCGATAGGCTTATGCTACGGAAGGTTCAAAGTGAAATATCTACCTATCCCGAGGCAATATTGTTCCAACATACTCTTCGAAATTTTTGAGATGTTGTAGAGTTTTCATTCATGTGGGGGATTGTTGAAGGAAAATTCCATTATATATGAATGAAACATATAACTTAATATTTTATAGTCCCACAATGGGTTGTGGACTTGTTTGGGTCTTATAAAATGTTGTAGATAATTGTCACTCATGTGGGGGATTGTTGAAAATATATTTTTTAATAAAATATTTTTGTGTGAGTGAAAATTAAGGAGAAAAAGTGTATCCATTGGATAATAGCTTTTAGAAATTGGTGTGACCAGATTCAGTGTATTTTCATAATTCTTATGAAAAGACATATATTTTCTTTTAGTCTACAATAGGTGCTTACTTATGAAAAGGCACTTTAAAACAACTATCACCTTTTTGTAAAAGATTTATGTATGTGAGAAGACACCTATGAAGAGATATTTATGTGACTATAAATAGTGTGTTAATCTGGCCAATTAGTATACAATTAATTAGACAAAGTCTTCTTCATTTCTCTACACTAATTTGAAGGGTTCTTCATATTCGTTTGCTAGTACTCTACTATTATAGTGCAATTTAGTAGAGTGAAGAATTGTTGTATCTTGGGAGACCAATCGTCCAGAGACTGTTTGCACCATAGCAGAGACGTAATATTGTCTTAAGAAAATTGCTTCTACAAGCATCAGTTCATTTCCTTCTCCAAAATTCGTATGAGCAAAGTGTGGTAAATGTTTAGTTTTATTTTGAATTTATTGAGTGTAAATTCATTTGAGTTTACTCTTTTATTAGAATTATATCTGTAATGCATCTTACTCTATTTTATCTTGTGTTATTATTATGAGTTCACATATATCATTACCGACAAGAGTCGGATTCCACCCAAAGCCAAAACCAACCATGTTCAACTACCATTACCACTGCTTCACATTCAACCATTTAGTTGGTGGTACGCTCAACTGCTTTGAACCTAACACTATTGATTGCCAATCTATGAAAACAACCCCAGCCCCAGATGGACCAGGATTCCCTTTGGAGGCTCCATCCACATTGGCTTTTACAAAAGGATGTGAAAGAGCACCATTTACATAGCCCATCTTATATTGACCTGGTGCATATGGATCTGTATTCTGTTGGACTTGTGCATATGGATCTATATTCGTTGGATTCTGTACATGGTGAACCTACAGACGATTTTAAGGTACTTATCGAAAGTTATCTTGTTTTCTACAAAAGATTGCAAGGGTTGAAAATATTTCATCACCAAAATGGCACTCCATTAAGGTAAACAAATTCTCAATCGATATTGACTATTTACTTGTTTACATGTGAGCAGAAATTAAAACATCCATCATATGAATGTAGGGACCGAGACAACCTTTTGGTAGTTTACAATGTGGGTATTATGTTATGAAGTTCATGACTGAGTTAATGGAGGATTCCTTGCTATCTATTGAAGCAAATGTATGTTATTTTCATTTCTTTAATAATAGAAATGATTATGTTTTGTATCTATCTGTCCAATTCTTACATGAAGTCTGATTGGGAGTAACTTACACGCAATTTCCTGGTTCTTTAGTTCATGTGGCATGCCTTAATGATACACAAGTGAGAAATGCGACCAATCTAGTATTCTATTATCAGAAAGATATAATGCATTATCATCATTAATAAGACTACTTAAGAAAAATCCCCTTTGTTCTTTCTGAAAAATAAACAAGGAAATTATTTTCTTTATTTTGTTTATCAAAGTATAGCACCAGTAAATCAAAGTTAAAACCTTATCAGCGTGTACACCAATATTGTACACTATCAGGTTAGATAATATTGTACCCAATACACCCTTGGCTCCCAAAGTTCTCTCTCACTTACTCTTTCTATCTCTATGTTTCTATTGTTTTCTACTCTCTTGTCTTATCTTACAAGTATCAAATTACGTGGGTATTTATAGCCCATGGATAGAAACCAAATCTATATAGAATTACTTATTCAAAATAGAGATAAATAGGAAACCGAGTCCAAATAGAACTCCTGCACATATATGGTTTCCTTAACCAATATAGGAACTGATCCTATGGATCACGCATATTATAAGGTATGATCATGTGCACACAACTGTTGCGAGCCAATATACAACAGAGACCCCTAAGAAAATTACCATTTCTAAAAATTACAAAGAAATTCAATGGTGAACAAATTTGTGTACTTTCATTTTATGTTTTTTGAAGATGATTTGTTAATATTTATTTTTTTCTTTTTTCTTTTTTGGTTCCAATAGATGAAGTTGTTGGTTGCGAAGAAGTTTACCATGGAAGATATCGATGAAGTTCGACTAGTAATTATTTGATTTGTTCAACAATGTATTGCGATGTATGGTCTGGAATAACTCAGAACGAGGATTCGTTTTCTAGCTTAGCTTAGGATGTTCCATTTCAATATATATATATATATATATATATTATGTCAATCATTCAAATTTGATGTAATGGATGTTACTTTCATTTTTTGAATTGGTGAATGACCTTTAATATAAAAGACTATTCCATCTTTTATGGAAAAGCTTTAATATTTTTGAGCTATTTTTATTGTTTTGTGGGTTAAAAAAAATTCCATCTATACGTATATACATAACTTTGTAAGCGTGATAAATGTATATAAACAGTCTTATACATACCTTCGGAAGTGTGATAAATGTATTACATATATCACGGTTTTATGTCTTTTTATCATGTTTTTTAAACATGATGTGGTAAAATCACTAATTTTATATCACGGTTTTAATATGAAGACAGTTCTTCGTACATATATAATATCACTGTTATACAAGCAAAACCGTGATATTTGAAATATTTATTTATCACAGTTTTTGTATACATATATCACCCTCATCCTTATCACGGTTGCAGATGACATAAAAACCGTGATAAAGTGGTATATATACAAATCTGTAGTAGGCCAAAGGCAAGTCAAAACACCTATTAGACTTGGGTTCGAGGAAGAAGTTCATTACGCTTTAAGCATTAGTGAAGGTGATCGTATTTTTTATCGTGAAACAGTTGAAAGTAACGAAAGAGAAGAGTGGATTGAAGCTATGGCTAAAGAGATGGAATCTCTATACAAGAACTCCGTTTGGGAGTTGGTTCCTAAACCCGCTGAAAGAAAAATTGTTGGCTATAAGTGGGTTTACAGGAAGAAGGAAGGAATGCATGAGAAAGAACCACCAAAGTTCAAAACACGTTTGGTGGTGAAGGAGTACTCACAAAAGGAAGGAGTTGATTATGATGAAATTTTCTCTCTGATAGTGAAATATATTTCTATTAGAGTGTTACTATCACTGGTTGCTCAGCAGGATATGGAGCTTGAGTAGTTAGATGTCCAAACTGCTTTTCTCTATGGTGAATTAGAGAAAGTCATCTACATGGCTCAACCTCCTAGTTTTGTTGAAGCTGGTAAGGAAAATTTTGTTTGTAGGTTGAAGAAATCTTTTTACGGGCTCAAGCAATCTTCAAGAAAGTGGTACAAACGCTTTGACTCTTATATGCTGAACATTGGTATGTACATTCATGTGTTCGATGATGGGATGGTGATCCTATTGCTACTTTATGGAGATGACATGCTTATTGCTTGTCGGAATATGTCTAGAATTAAGGATCGAGCTGAAAACATTATTAAGCAAGGAATTTGACATGAAGGATCTTGGTTCTGCAGAGAAGATCTTAGGTATGGAGATAAAGAAAGACAAGAAAGCGGGAAAGTTATGGCTATCACAAGTCAAGTACATTCAAAAGGTACTTGAGCGCTTCAATATGATTGATGCAGATCCTGGGTCAACTCTTTTAAAAAACAGTTTTGTTTTAAACAAAAGTCAATGTCCTTCCACATATGCTGAAGTGGAAGAGATGAAGAAGAAGTTGTATGCAAGCGAAGCGCAATAGGGTGTCTCATGTACTCAATGGTATGCACAAGACCTGATTTAGCTCAAGCACTAAGTGTAGTATCGAGATACATGACGAATCCGGGAAAGCCACACTAGAAAGCTGTGACATGGATTCTCAAGTATTTGAAGGGGACTAAGGCTTTGGGTATTTTGTTTGAAAGACAACAAGGGAAAGCATGTGTTTCGGGTTATGTGGATGTTGATTATGCAGAAGATTTAGATAAGCGAAGATCCACCACAAGGTACGTCTTCATTTATTGTGGATGACCGGTTAGTTGGAGATCAATTCTCCAAAAGGTTACTGCTTTATCTACTACCGAAGCGGAGTATATGGCAGTAACAGAAGCTTGCAATTGATTTGAAAGCACATTCGGGTTAGATCAAAGTTCTATCATGATAAAATGTGACCGTCAGAGTGCTATTTGCCTTGCGAAGAATCAAAATGTTCATGTAAGAACGAAACATATTGATATTCGCTATCATCGGATTCGGGATTAGTTGAACTCGAGTGAAATTACAGTTGAGAAAGTTCACACAGATGAGAATGCTTCAGATTGTCTTACTAAGCCGATTTCAGTTGAGAAGTTCAGACATTGTTTGAACTTGCTCAATCTTTCTACATGCTAAAGATTGGGTGAAGAACATCCTCACTTGAAGTGCGTTGAGGCAAGAGGATTCTTGCCAATGTGAGGGTGCTTGAAAAAATTCAAGCTGCAATGATCTTGTTTTGATCGATGGCTCACCAAGGTGGAGATTATTGTATATTGTCTCGTAACAGTTGGGTGCACAGGATCATACTTTATAAGATGTCTAATCTATAGGATCAGTTCCTTTATTGGTTAAGGAAACCATAAATGTGAAAGAGTTCTCATTTTACTCGATTTCCTATTTATCTCGGTTTTGAACAAGTAATCCTATATGGATTTGGTTTCTAACCATGGGCTGTAAATACCAACGTCAACACTCTGTGCATTGATTAAGGGTACGTGTCTGTAATGAGGTCGCCAATGGTAACATGGTTGAGCTGCACTGGTCTCATCAGATGAGGCCATTGCCTGGTCGACCTGGTGAATTGCTGAGTTTTGCCACATGTCATATTTTGATTAGGTGTTGTATGTACCCCTACATAAGTCCCCTCCTTTAGGTTGATTATGTATCGGGCTGAAAACAATTTGGTCGTTTGTGCTAGCTGCTTGCTTCGACCTTATTTTTTGAATTTTGTAATTGTACACGTGGCTGACATGCATTGTTGTTGGACACCATCATTGCACTTTGTGTGGAAATGGAGTGGTTTCGTCGAGCAGTTGAATTGTAAGGATTTGGCGACTGAAGGATGTTACTGTCCGATTGATTTCGTATTGACACGTGGTTGATCCGACGGTGGATGTGAATGTTCGGAGTAGTGGGTAATAACTGCAAATATCTTGTTTGATCACGTTCGATCTTGTCCGTTGATTCTTGCTTCATCATTTGCTCTCTCGAACTGCTGCCATTTTCTTGTTGCGACCTGAAGATCTTGAGAGCTTTTGAGGTGAGTTTCTTCTTCCTTACTTTTACTCATTCTTTCATTTCATTTTTTCTATGTTCCTTTCCTTTGAGAGATGTCTGAGGGTAGTGATTCACAAAATGAACATTTGAGTGGGGTTGGTGCTGGGTGTTATGAGTCGGATGATGAGAGGACTCGATCTGGTGATGATGCTTGCTCGCCTGTCTGAGTGGAGGAACATTTAGATGAAGATATCCCTGGTAGTAGTGGTCCGCATAGGAAGGATAGTTCTGATGATGAGATGGTAGAGGGTGAGAGCAACTGTTTTCACCGTGTAGTCAACCATTCTTATGTGAAGAGGCATCTTGCCTTTAGGAGGAGTTATGAATTGGATTCCATTAGTAACTTGGAAATCTATTTTTGGGGAGATCGTTTGCTTACTGAAGCGTATCGACCCAACAACCCTAACTTAGATTACCCCTTTCTCGTTTGGTAGTTAATTTACTCAATACTATAAAACGAGCTCCATGCCAAATGAATGGCAATTTTTGGAGGAATATGAGAGTTATCGATGGCCTGTTTAGGCTGCATAAGTGGGGGGGTCATTGTAGCTGACGTTCTTGGTCATTTTTGCTTCAAGCGATCTGCAGAGGGTGGAGGGTGGAGGTTATAACATGCAGGTCCGACCTGAACGAGTGCCTCTGATCTATCCAGTAAGTAGTGAGTCCTGGTGGAAAGAGCCTATACTACTCATTGGTCGAGTTACTGAAGATAATATGTTGTTGATGTATGTTACTAGGAATTTATTTGATGACTGTAAGCTTCTGGTCGTTGGGTATAGGTCGTTTGTAGTGGATTATTTTGTTATTTGGTTACTGACATTGTTTGTTTCCTTTGCAACAATAAAAGACAACTTCCTGGTAAAGCATAGTGACCTTGACGCTGTCTTGAACGTGTTTGGTTCCTGGTCGAACGAAAGAAAACTTAAGCTATTTCCTCACCTGAAGGATTATTTCACTCCCAAGGGTGGTCCTAAAACCGTTGCAGACGAGTTGGAGAGGATGAAAGCTTTGAGAAAGAACTTTTTGGATGCGATGAAGAAGACAGATCCTAGTGAGAAGGCCCGAGCTCCTGGTAGCTCGAAACTTAATGATTCTTTTGCGAACCCGCAGATCGTTACACCACCGACCTCTTTTCCAAAGTTGCCTGCTAGGTCGAGTTGGAAGAGGTCGTCGTCTGGTACTTTGAAATTGATGGAACAACTTCCAGTTATCCCTTCTTCTGTTCATTTTAAACCTATGAAGGTTTCTGAACCTGCTCCCTTGTCTCGAAAGTGTGTTGTTCGTTATTCTGGTAAGGGTAAGGGTGTTTCATCTGAATTTCGACCTGTTTTTTTTTGAGTACTTAGATGGACAGGGCGGTAAGCACGTGATGTTTGATAATGAGAGTGTAATAGATGACCCCTGTGTTGCCTGAGCTATTAACGAAAACATTGTTCTGGATGCTGATGCTCGAATGGTTAAGTCTCAAAGTCTTCTTGTGACCTGCTCAAAAATCAACTCTACTCTTTCTCTGGTGAGTAAATGTTACTTATGGTAGTTCGTCTGGTCGAATGTTTTTGTTTGATGTGTAACTTTTAGTTTTTTGTAGCTTAACGCTAGCTTCCAGGAAGTTCGTCTGGTCGCCTAGGTTTGTGTTGTTGTATATTGGCTCGCAAGAGATGGGGTGCACAGGATCATACATTATAAGAGGTGTGATCCATAGGATCAGTTCCTATATTGGTTAAGGAAATCATATATGACGGTAGAGATAACTTTACACTATGGCAAAGGAAGATGAGAAACGTTTTGATCCAACAAGATCTTCATGTGGTTCTTGATGGGAAAATAAGAAGCCAAAGGACATGTCAGATGACGAGTGGAACAAAGCAGAACTCAAAGTCATGAGTTCCATCGAACTACATATCTCGGACGAGGTGATGTTTAATGTGATGGAGGAAACTTTTGCCAAATGAACATGGGAAAAACTTGAGAAGTTGTATATGGGTAAGTCTTTATCCAATAAACTTTTCTTAAAAAATGAACTCTTGAATCTTCGGATGGAAGAAGGTGGTGATCTTATGGAACATCTAAACGTGTTCAATAAGTGCATCACAAATTTGCTATGGGTGGATGTGAAGTATGACGATGAAGATAAGTCTTTGTTCTTGCTCAGATCTTTGCCTCCATCTTTCAAGCACTTCAGGACCACATTGATGTTCGACAAGGATACTTTAAAGTATGATGAAGTTGTTCATGATATAATCTCTCATGTGAAGATGAATAAGAACACAAGTGAAGACTCTCAAGTAGAAGGACTATATGTCAAGAATTCTAATGAGAGGGTCCGAACAAATAAAAGAAGTAGCAAATCAAAAGGCAGGGGCAGATCTAAATCCAGGGATAAAGAAGGTTGCTTTGAATGTGGTGCGACAGACCACTGGAAACGAGATGTAAGAAATATAAGGAAAGAAGAAGAAAGCCAAAAATTCAAATTCAGCCAGCGTTGTTACAGATGATAGCGACGAAAAAATTTTGGTGACTTCTTCAGATAATGATATTTCTTCGCCTTGGATTTTAGATTGTGGCGCTTTTTATCATATGTGTTCAAACGAAGACTGGTTTGACACGTTTGAGGAAAAAAAAAAAAAAGCGACGTAGCTTTTATTGGGAATAATTCCAGTTGTAAAGTTTGTGGAATCGGTACGGTAAAGTTGAAGATGCATGATCAAATTATTAGGACTCTGGGTAACGTGAAATACGTTCCTGCACTAAGGAAGAATCTTATTTCCCTGTGTTATTTGAATAAAAATTGGTACACATACAAATCCAAAGATGGGAATCTCATAGTCTCAAAGGGTTCACTTGTGGTTATGAGAGGAGTAAGACTTTCTAACAATTTGTACAAGCTTTTGGGAAATACAATAATTGGTGGAGCTGCAGTTTCTACACAAGAAGATCGCATTCAGCTTTGGCACTTCGGGGTAGGGCATATGAGTGAAAGAGCCATGGAAGAACTACAGAAGCGACAATTGTTGATGGGTGTAGGTGAGTGTAAACTTGAGTTCTGCAAGTATTGTATTATGGGAAAACAAACTACAGTACTCTTCAAAGCTGCAGATACAAAGAACAGAAGTACAGAAGTACTTAACTATATTCACTCAGATGTGTGGGGGCTTTCATCTACTCAATCAAAAGGTGGAACTCGCTATTTTCTCACATTCATGGATGATTTTTCGAGAAAAGTTTTGGTTTATTTCATGAAGGAGAAATCCAAAGTTTTCATTAAATTCAAGGAGTGGAAGGCAGAGGTAGAGAATCATACAGGCAGAAAAATCAAGTATCTAAATTGACAATGGCGGTGAATATAAGGATAGGAAGTTTCTACAGTACTGCAAAGATGAAGGTATTGCAAGGCATTTTACCGTGAAGAAAAATCCCCAACAGAATGGAGCTGCAGAAAGGATGAATAAAACTCTTATGAATAAAGAGAGGTGGATGAGGTTTCATGCAGGTCTGCCAAAGATGTTTTGGGCAGAGTCCCTTAACCATGCTTGTCACTTGGTTAATCGTTCACCATGCAATTTGCTTGATTTTAGATGTGCAAAAGAGGTATGGTAAGGTAAACCGGTAGACTACTCTATTTTGAAGGTATTTGGATATAGTGCATATGCTCTTATTCCCAGTGATGAGAGAACCAAACTTAAACCCAAATCTCATGAATGTCATTTCACCAGCATCGAGAAGGGAGTGAAGGCTTATTAGTAATGTGATCCAGTGAACCGAAAGAAAATCCTTAGTAGAGATATTGTGTTTGATGAGAAGACTATGCCTATGAATCAAGAAATGAAGAATGTTCATAAGAAAACAACTACAGATATATCTCCTCTTACTAAGGTATCCAATAGGGAGACTCCTATTAAGGTGGAAGAATCAGATGCAGGGGTTGAAGAGGATGCACCAGAACAACAACAATGTGAAAAGAAGGTTGAATCTAATAAAGATAAGCAACAACGTTAAAGCATAGCAAAGAACAGGGGCCAAAGACAAGTCAAAACACCTATTAGAACCCATCGAGGAAGAAGTTCATTGTGCTTTAAGCATTAGTGAAGGTGATCCTACTTCTTATCGTGAAACAGTTGAAAGTAACGAAAGAGAAGAGTGGATTGAAGCTATGGCTGAAGAGACGAAATCTCTATACAAGAACTCCTTTTGGGAGTTAATTTCTAAACCCACAGAAAGAAAAATTGTTGGCTGCATGTAAGTGGTTTACAGGAAGAAATAAGGAATGCATGAGAAATAACTGATCGGACCTCAAAAGTGTATATTCATCCCCCGAATAACACCTTGTTTGTCTAGCACTTAGCTTATATTATTGTATTATATCTATTGATTAGTGTTTTCTTGTCTTTTGTGTAGGTTTCATGAGTCGAAATGCGAATATTATGTAAAAGCCGCGAAAAAGTCGAGAAACGCAAGCAAAATGTGTTATTGGCACAAGGGAAGAAGAATGGATATTTGCGCCCACAAAATCTACTAAGCGCACCCCGCGGTCAACTCTGGTCAACTCTGTTGACTTGAATTTTCAGTCAACTTTGATTTCTGTTGACTTTTGTTGACTTCAGTCAACCAGTGACTTCTGCTGACTTCTGTTGACTTCGGTCAACTGTTGGACTCTGCTGACTTTGGTCAACTCTATTCACTTTGGTTGACCTGACTTTTTATTTTGGTTCTTAATCTTAAAAAGGCTCCACAAGAAGATGCAGAAGTCCGATTTGGGCCCATGAGCTATCAAACTGAAGGTCTTGGCCCAAGCTATAATTCAAGCCCAAGAGAATTAGGTTTTACTGATTGCCTAATCCCTTTAGGAGACCAACAGCAGCAACCACGAATTTCACCAAGTTTGGAAGTCTTTGCATGCAAGTATTCTACTTTGTAATGTCTATATAAGAGAAGTTGTAACTAGGGTTTATTATCTTTTAGCCTCCACTTTAAGATCAACTTTCATTGAAGAAGAGTTGATCTTCTTCTTCATTGTAATCAATTCATTATTCAATACCAATCCATTAAATTCCATTATGATGTTTTATGATTTATTTATTTATTCCTTTGGTATGAGTAGCTAAATCTTCATGGGGGGATGGTGGAAGCTTTCTAGGTGATGAAAAAGTATCATGTTTCTTCTTCTTGTTCATTGTTATTCAAAGTTCTTAATGCTTATTTACTTCTAATTCGCGATATGAGGTAAGTATGATTATTTGCATGCTATTGTTATCCATGGTGTTAAAATATTATTGTTAGGGTTTAGGGAGACCTAGCTTTAATGGTAGTATTTATATTTATTGTAGATATGTAGTCAAATAGCTGAGAGGTGATTATTACATGTTTATGATATTTATCTTTTATTGGAACCCTTTTGTGATTAAATCAAATAGCTGAGAGGTGATGATTTAATTATGAATAATATGTTGAGTTAATTAGATTCAATAGCTGTGATGTGAGGGTGTAATTAATGAAACATATTCAATAGCATGCATAATAGAATCCCGTTTTAATTAGGTGGAATAGCTGAGAGGTGACTACTTGATTATTATAGGTATTAATAACTAGTTGGAAAAACCGAGAGGTGACTTATTGGTTATTATAGATTGAACATGATGAACAACATGATATGATTGCATGATTTTGATTATGGATACCAACTACCCCCCCTATGTCATCATATATCTTCTTTTCCATATCTTCTATATTCTTAAGTTAGGATTTATTATTTATTATTGCCTGAGGTGGGTACGACCCTTGCTTGTTACTTTTCTACTTTGATCTTCAATTTATACAGGCACAAGAAGGAACTTCAAGTAAAAATCTAATCTTTTGATAATAGGATCGTTTTCTTACACATCAAGAACCACCAAAGTTCAAAGGATGTTTGGTGGCGAAGGTGTACTCACAGAAGGAAGGAGTGTATTATGATGAAATTTTCTCTCCAGTAGTGAAACATACTTCTATTAGAGTGTTACTCTCACCGGTTGCTCAGCAGGATATGGAGCTTGAACAGTTAGATGTTAAAACTGTTTTTCTCCATGGTGAATTAGAGGAAGTCATCTACATGGATTAACCTCAGGATTTTGTTGAAGCTGGTAAAGACAATCTGGTTTGTAGGTTGAAGAAGTGTCTTTACGGGCTCAAACAATCTTCAAGGCAATGGTACAAACGCTTCGATTATTATATGCTAAACATTGGGTATAGAAGATGTCACTATGATTGTTGTGTGTACACTCATTTGTTCGATGATGGGATGGTGATCCTATTGCTACTTTATGTAGATGAGATGTTTATTGCTTATCGGGATATGTCTAGAATTAAGGATCTGAAGACGTTATAAAGCAAGGAATTCGACATGAAGGATCTTGGTTCTGCACAAAATATCCTAGGTATGGAGATAAAAGAGAGACACGAAAGCGGAAAAGTTATGGCTGTCACAAGTCAAGTACATTCAAAAGGTACTTGAACGCTTCAATATGATTGATGCAGATCCTGTGTCACCTCCTTTGAACACCAATTTTGTTTTAAACAAAAGTCAATGTCCTTCCACAGATGCTGAAGTAGAAGAGATGAAGAAGAACCTATATACAATCGCAGTAGGGTGTCTCATGTACTCATTGATTTGCATAAGACCTGATTTTGCTCAAGCACTAAGTGCAGTATCGAGATACATGGCGAATCTGGGAAAGCCACACTGGAAAGTTGTGACATGGATTCTCAAGTATTTGAAGGGCACTAAGACGTTGGGTATCTTGTTTGAAAGACGGCAAGGGAAAACATGTGTTTCAGATTATGTGGATGCTGATTATGCAGAAGATTTAGATAAGCGAAGATCCACCACAAGGTACATTTTCACTTATGGTGGATGACTGGTTAGTTGGAGATCAATGCTCCAAATGGTTACTGCTTTATCTACTATTGAGGCGAAGTATATGGCGGTAACAGAAGCTTGCAAGGAAGCTATTTGGCTGAAGGGATTAGTAAGCACATTCGGGTTAGATCAAAGTTCTAGGATGATAAGATGTGACAGTCAGAGTGCTATTTACCTTGAGAAGAATTAAATGTTTCATGCAACAATGAAACATATTGATATTCGCTATCATCGGATTCGGGATTGGTTGGACTCGGGTGAAATTACAGTTGAGAAGGTTCACACGGATAAAAATGCTTCAGATTGTTTTACTAAGTCGGTTTCAGTTGAGAAGTTCAGACATTGTTTGAACTTTCTCAATCTTTCTGCATGCTAAAGATTGGGTGAAACATCACCTCCTCACTTGAGGTGCGTTGAGGCAAGATGATTTTTGCCAATGTGATGGTGCTCGAAGAAATTCAAGCTGCAATGATCTTGTTTTTTGGTTGATGACTCGCCAAGGTGGAGATTGTTGTATATTGGCTCGCAACAGTTGGGTGCACAGGATCATACCTTATAAGAGGTGTGATCCATAGGATCAGTTCCTATATTGGTTAAGGAATCCATATATGTGCAGGAGTTCTTATTGGACTCGGTCTCCTACACTACACCAAAAGTGGATATTAGTAACATTTATACATGTTACTGTATTTTTCCTAACGCACATAAAACGTGATTATTTGGGCGTTCCAAATATTTTGTAACGTTTATAAGCGTGAGCAATGGGTTTGTTAGTAACGCTTATAATCGTTAGTAATCAGAGAACTTAGTAACGTTTATAAACGTTAGGCATCAATCTTAAAGTAACATCTATATATGTTACTAATGTAATTGCAATGGTTGTTTTTAATCAGAGACTTACGTTAAATAAAATCGATTGCAAAGGTTATAAGTGTTACAAATCATTGACAAATTAAAAAAAAAAAATATTTTTCTGTAAAGCCGAACAATCTGTATTCATTACTAAAAAAAAAAAATACTCTGCTGCATATCCATTGCACATAACTATATATTCATTCCAACCACAAATCAAAGCGTCTGACATTCATCACATTAACTCAAGTATATATATTAGATATAATTGTTACAACTTTACGACATTCATCCCATTAACTCAACTAAAAGGTTGTAAAACAAAACTTACACTCCTGATCAGCATGCAGGCAACTGCACCGTCAGGTTAGAACTCGAAGAACATTTCCTCTTAATACAATAGTTATCCCACCCCATACAAAGAAACATAGTAAAAACACTTACAGTACGTAAACTCTAGTATTCTTCTAGTCCAAATGCTCCTTGTCAATCTCCAGGACTGACTCTTGACAGTTCACCCTCAAGGCCTCAATTGCATCCTCTGTACCCAGTTTACATTTTCCTGCAACTGCAATATCTTTCCAGAATGCATGTTTTTCCAATATACATTCTGCTACAATATCATGTCAATCTAGATGTTTTTCTGGTGTACATTCAGCAAAATAGAACATGCACTGATGATGTCGGGGCAATAGTTGTAGTCTGAAGTGTTGGGTTTTATGTGCAATATGGGCCTGTTTGGGCCCAAATTCGTGGTCTATTGTAAGGCTATACTATAAAGCCAAATAGAAGTGATACAAAACCTTAATTTTTCTAAGAGAGAGATTGTGAGAAGCCATTAGAGAGTTTGAGAGAACTTTGTGAGGAAGAAGACTTCGGTTTCTTCGTGAGGGCTTGTACAATTGTCTAGATAAGAAAAATATCATCCTTTCTCCCCGTGGACGTAGGCATATTAATTGCCGAACCACGTATATCTTGTGTCTTGTGTGTGGTTGCTTGTTTATTTTTGTCTTTTTCGTTTTACTTTCATACATTAGTTCAATCATCATATTTGTGCATTAGTTTCCGCTGCGCACAACAAGTGGAATCAGAGCCGAAGGATAGTTCCTTGGGTTAAAGAGGGATTGCAGAACATTGGTTAAAGGGTTTTGAGGAATCTGTCCAGATTCGATACTCTGTGGTAAAGCGGCCATAACTCTGTTCTCGGATATCGAAACGTTGATCCGTTTTTTGGGTTGGAAAGAAGAGTCTTCAGGATTTCCAACGGTGTATGGTACGTTTTCTGTTTCAAAGTATTTTGTTCCCAGTAATTCTTTGAAGTTGACGGTTTTGTTTTCTCAATTTCGGTAAAAATCCAATCTTGGATTTTTCTTGTGAGCTTTGGTTAGAACTTGAGCGTCTAGAAGGTGTTTGTTGAAATTCCAGGGTGAATTTCACATTCGTTTGGTGATTGTTTAGTGTTTGAAAGTTGGTGGAAAGATGTCAAAAGAAGGGAGTTCGAAGAGTTCGAAGGGGGAAACCAAGTCAGTGGTTTACCATCAAGCAAAAATTGATGTAGAGAAGTTTACTGGCACCAATAACTTTGGTATGTGGAGGTGTGAGGTAATGGATGCTCTATGTCAACAAGACCTAGAAGATGTTCTGGAGGATAAGCCAGAAGATGTGGAAGAGAAAGATTGGAAAAAGATGAACAAACGAGCTTGTGGAATCATAAGATCGTGTTTGGCACAAGACGTTAAATATCTTGTGATGAATGATGTTTCTGCAAAGGAGATGTGGCAAAAATTGGAGGAGAAGTACATGACAAAGACTATCCACAATAAAAACTATCTACTTCGAAAGTTCTATCGAATAGATATGAGAAGAGGTATTTCCATGGCGGAGCATCTTAATGATTTTACTAAGCTCATTGCCGACTTGGTGAATCTTGGAGCAGATGTAAGTGATGAAAGCAAGGCAGTGTGTCTCCTCAATTCGTTACCGGACGAATATGAACACTTGGCTATCACACTTACATATGGAAAAGAAAAATTGGTGTATGGTGAGATTTCTGCAGCATTGTTAACTCATGCGTGTATGAAAAAGGACAAGGAAGAGTCCAAGGGCTCTACACCTGAGGTCTTGGTAACAAGAGGAAGGTCTAGTGACAGGAAAGACCAAGGTGGTAGAGGAAAATATCGGTCAAAGTCGAGAGGTCGATCTCTAGCAAAGGATGAATGCTCCTTTTGTCATGAGAAAGGGCATTGGAAGAAAGATTGTCCTAAAGCCAAGGCAAAGGACAAGAAGAAAGACTTTGAGGTAAATGTTGCATGTGATACTAAAGATGATGATGTAGATTCTGATTATTCTTTATCCGTTTCATCAATGGTTTGTTACACTAGTGGTAATGAATGGATCTTAGATTGTGCTGCTTCTTATCATATATGTCCTATAAGGGAATGGTTTTCTAATTTTAAGAAGCAGGAGAGTGGTGTAGTGGTGATGGGGAATGATCAACCTTGTCACATAATGGGTATAGGTACCATTCGTCTGAAGATGTTTGATGGAATTATAAGGAAGCTGAAGAATGTTAGGTATGTTCCGGACATGAAGAAGAATCTTATCTCAGTTGGTACTTTAGAAGCCAATGGTTACAAGGTGGTACTTGAACATGGCGTTCTAAAGGTTGTGGCTGGTGCAATAGTTGTACTCAAGGGTGTTCGACAAAGGAACTTGTACTTCCTTCAAGGTAGTACAGTTACTGCGGATGTGGCCGTGTCTGAGGCTACATCAAAGATTGCTAGAGATACTACGCGGCTGCGGTTGGCGCATACTGGTGAAAAATCCTTGCAAAGATTGATAAAGCAAGGGTTGTTAAAGGGTGCTATCGCTTGTAAAACAGAATTCTGTGAGCATTGTATTCTGGGCAAGCAGACAAGAGTAAAGTTTGGCACGGCTATCCATAATACTAGTGGAGCTCTTGATTATGTTCACACGGATGTCTGGGGGCCTACCAAGAATGCATCTTGGGGAGGTAAGCATTATTTTGTGTCTTTTGTTGATGATTTTTCTAGGCGTGTGTGGGTGTACACCATGAAGAACAAGGATGAAGTCCTAAAAATTTTCATAAAGTGGAAGAAGTTAGTTGAGACCCGAATTGGCAGAAAGATCAAGGTACTTCGCTCAGATAATGGAGGAGAGTACAAAAATGATCCATTCTTGCAAGTATGTTAGGATGAGGGTATTGAACGCCATTTCACTGTAAGAGAGACACCGCAGCAAAATGGGGTGGCAGAACGGATGAATCGAACTTTACTGGAGAGAGTTCGGTGTATGTTGTCTAATGCTGGGTTAGGCAAAGTGTTTTGGGCTGAGGCTATTGTGTATGCCGGTCACCTTATTAACAGGTTGCCTTCGACTGCGATTGATGGCAAAACTCCTATGGAGGTTTGGTCTGGTAAGCCTGCTTCAGACTATTGTTTTCTTCATATATTTGGGTGTCCAGCTTACTATCATGTCCGAGAGAGTAAGTTGGATCCTCGTGCAAAAAAGTCTTTGTTTATGGGTCTACAGAATGGAGTTAAAGGTTATAAGCTATGGGATCCAAAATTGAAGAAAATTATTCTAAGCAGGGATGTTACGTTTGATGAGGCTTCTATGTTGAAGTCTAAGAGCTCTCAGCAGGTGGAGAGCAAGGCCAAAGAGGTTTCGCAGTGGGTGGAGACTGAAATATCTCCACGTGTTCCAGGTGGTTCTGTATCTTTCGAAACGTCTACTGTAAGGGTTCCAAGTATTGAGGTTCCTAGTGTTACAGATTCTGATGACATGACAGATAATGAGGTTGATGATGAGACGGTTGATGATACAGTACATGTGGACTCTAATGATGAGGGTCTAATTGCATCTAGATTATCCAAGAGAAATACCGGTGTTCCTAAACGGCTTACTGATGATATGGTAGCTTATGCACTTTCGGTTGTTGATGAGGGTATTCCAGAAACTTTTCGTGAAGCACTGCAGAGTAGTGATTATGAAAGGTGGAAGACGGCCATGGATGAGGAGTTGAAATCTCTTCATAAGAATGAAACTTGGGAACTCATGGAGTTGCCTAAGGGAAAGAAAGCAATCGGGTGCAAATGGGTTTACATTAAGAAAGATGGGTCTCCTGGTGAAAATGTACGCTTCAAAGCAAGATTGGTGGCAAAAGGCTATGCTCAGAAGAAGGGAATTGATTATAATGAAATCTTTTCTCCAGTTGTGAAACATTCCTCTATTCGCATCCTATTGGGCTTAGTAGCACAATTTGATTTGGAGTTAGCTCAACTTGATGTGAAAACTGCTTTTCTACATGGTGAGCTAGATGAGGAGATCTATATGACTCAGCCGAGTGGGTATAAAGATGCGGGTAATGACAAGCTGGTGTGTAAATTGAAGAAATCGTTGAATGGGTTGAAGCAATCTCCAAGGCAATGGTACAAGCGGTTTACTCGGTTTATGCTAGGGCAAGGGTACACAAGAAGTCCATATGATCCTTGTGTCTATTGTCGCAAGGTATGTGTTGGTTCTTTTATCTATTTGCTTTTATATGTTGATGACATGCTCATAGCCTCTGAAAGCAATGTGGAGATAGACAAGTTGAAAAAGACTATGTCTATGGGGTTTGAGATGAAAGATCTTGGTGAAGCGAGAAAGATACTTGGCATGGAAATTCAGAGGGAACGAGACAATGGAAGATTGTGGTTATCTCAAAAGGCCTATCTACAGAAGGTGCTACAAAGATTTAGCCAATATGAGATTGGTACAGCTGTGAGTATACCTCTCTCAAAAGATTTTAACTTGAATTCTTCCATGTCTCCTAATTCTGATAGGGAACGTGCTTACATGACACGTTATCCATATGCAAGTGCGGTTGGTAGCTTGATGTATGCGATGGTATGTACAAGGCCCGATATTGGGCATGCAGTTGGCACTGTAAGTAGGTACATGCATAATCCTGGTGAGAAATATTGGGATGCTGTGAAATGGATCTTACGCTACATTCAAGGTAGTGTGGAGGTTGGTTTACTATTCCAGAAGGGAAGGGATTTGAATCAGTTTTGTGTTGGTTATGTGGACGCTGATTATGATGGTCAAATAGAGAGACGTCGGTCTACTACTGGATATGTTTTTACATTGGCAGGTGGTCCTATTAGTTGGCGGTCTACATTACAATCTCTTGTTGCTTTGTCTTCGATAGAAGCAGAATATATGGCTATGACTGAAGCCTTTAATGAAGCCATTTGGTTACGAGGTATGTTGAAAAACTTGGGTATTGTGCAAGAGCAGCTTATGGTTCATTGTGACAATCAAAGTACCATAAATCTGGCAAAGAACTCAGTTTATCATGCTCGTACAAAGCACATTGATGTGCGACATCACTTTGTCAGAGACATTATTGAAGAGGGTGAGATTTTATTGAAGAAGATTCATACTAGCAATAATCCGGCTTACATGTTGACTAAAGTGGTTTCAGGGACTATGTTCTATCATTGCTTAGATTTGGTCCATGTTCTTCCTTTGAGTGGATAGTATATTTTGGAGTGAACTACGATGGCTTGATCCCTTAGAAGAAGGGTACGTAGGCAACCATGAAGTGGTGCAGCCGAGGTGGTCTTTCGGGACATGTGTGGGAGTTTGTGACTTGTGTTTGTCGGCTTAGATTTATTGAATCTTCGCCGAGGTGGAGAATTGTTGGGTTTTATGTGCAATATGGGCCTTTTTGGGCCCAAATTCGTGGTCTATTGTAAGGCTATACTATAAAGCCAAATAGAAGTGATACAAAACCTTAATTTTTCTAAGAGAGAGATTGTGAGAAGCCATTATAGAGTTTGAGAGAACTTTGTGAGGAAGAAGACTTTGGTTTCTTCGTGAGGGCTTGTACAATTGTCTAGATAAGAAAAATATCATCCTTTCTCCCCGTGGACGTAGGCATATTGCCGAACCACGTATATCTTGTGTCTTCTGTGTGGTTGCTTGTTTATTTTTGTCTTTTTCGTTTTACTTTCATACATTAGTTCAATCATCATATTTGTGCATTAGTTTCCACTGCGCACAACATGAAGAAGTTCCTCAAACTCAACTCCTTCTAGTTCGTTAAGCTCTGCTTCGAATACGTCCTGTCAAATATGTTCCACAAGAAAAACAAATGAAACAAATTTAAGAAACTTCAATTTTGTATGTCCAATTAATGTAATTACTCATAGCAACCTCATTAACCAGAAAACCAATCAACATGAGTACACCTAATAGAAAAAAGGCAGGATAAAGACCAACTCCCACTACACAATACATATGTCAAGCCTTTTTATCAAAGCCAGGGATGTATGTATAATAGGTGTAGATAACTATGTCCAAGATTTGACCAAAAAAAAAAAAAAAAAACTCTAAATGTGGTAGTGTACCATTAAGGGATCCATGTAGGCCTGTAAAAATGGCCCTTTGACCCTAAACCCGGCCCGGCCCGCCCGGCTCACTCAACGAAAAAAGCCCTTAAAGCTTGACCCTTATGATTTTTAGGGTAGGGCCGGCCCGACCCTCTCCTTTTAAGGGTCGGGTTAGGGTTTAGCTTTGGAAATCTTAGACCCTACGCTTAGCCCGACCCTAATTAACCCTCTCAAAGCCCTCTAGAGGCCCTCATAAATATATGTATAATTTTTAATATATTTCTCTATATATCAAAATTTGAACATTTTTTTAGAGTTTTAATTGTAAAGATTTTTCCAATTAGACATAGATGTCACTTTTGTTTAAGTTATATGGTATTTATCAAATGTTTATCGAATATTTTTCGAACTAGTTGTTAAAAAACTATTATATAACTAAAAGAAATTGATTCTCAATAGAATATTTTTTTATTAACCATCTATTTCATTATTGAGCATGCAATAAACGGTAATTAGATTATTATTTTAAATGTGTATTTTATACTTATCATGCTAGAATTTTATAAATTTAGTATTAAATTTCTAAAGTTTGAAATTTTAGTAATAAGATAACATCTAACTACGAGTTCTTTCTATTTATTAATTGTAATGTTCGTGGATAAAATAATATCATATACTATAACAAATTTTATGGTGAAAAAAATATATTTGTACATTTAAGAATTGAAACATATTATACGTATTTTCAAAAATATTAAAATGATATTAATAAAAACATGATCGCATATTTTTTCAAGTAAAACATAATTCTATGTATCGACCCTATCAACCGGGCCCATTAGCCCGGCCCTCAACCCTTTAAAATAAAAGTGCTAAGGGTCGGGTGAGGTTTTCACAATTTTTGTGTTGGCCCGCCCTAACCCGAGCCTCATCATCTTTTAGGGTAGGGTTGGCCCGACCCTTAAAGTGTGAGGGCTCGAGGGATCAAGGGCCGGGCTAGCCCTACCCGGCCCATTTTACAGGCCTAGATCCATGGGTCCTAAACAATGTCAGTTCTTTTTAAAGTAAACTATGTGAATATGCACGCTTATGTGTGCTGCATAAGTGGTTATATTATTGGGTATGGGCTTGGACTTTTATATACAGTCTGCTCATAATTAAGATAAGAGTAAAATCGAATTTATCAGTATCTATCTGTATAAGTATTATTAGGTATGGGCCTGGGCTTTTATACAACCTGCTTATAATTAACGTAAGAGTAAAATCGGAATTATTAGCATTGGGTATGAGTTTGGACTTTTATATGGCCTATTTATAATTAAGGTAAGGGTAAAACCGAAATTATCAGTATTGGGTATGGGCTTGGGCTTTTATACAGCCTGCTTATAATAATTAAGATAAGGGTAAAACCGTAATTATAAATATTGGATATGGGCCTAAGCTTTTATACAATCTATTTATAATAATTATGATAAAGGTAAAACCGTAATTATATGTAGAGATATGTGTGGGTAAAACTATAATTATATGTAGACATATGTGTGGGTGAAACTGTAATTATATATGTAGAGATATATGTGGGTAAAACTGTAATTATATGTAGAGATATATGTGGGTAAAACTGTAATTATAGGTAGTGATATGTGTGGGGAAAATTGTAATTATATATGTAGAGATATATGAGGGTAAAACTATAATTATAGGTGTGATATGTGTGGGTAAAATTGTAATTATATGTAGACATATGTGTGGGTGAAACTGTAATTATATATGTAGAGATATATGTGGGTAAAACTGTAATTATATGTAGAGATATATGTGGGTAAAACTGTAATTATAGGTAGTGATATGTGTGGGTAAAATTGTAATTATATATGTAGAGATATATGAGGGTAAAACTATAATTATAGGTAGTGATATGTGTGGGTAAAATTGTAATTATATATGTAGAGATATATAAGGGTAAAACTGTAATTATATGTAGAGATATGTGTGGGTAAAACTGTAATTATATATATAGAGATATGTGTGTGCTGTGTGTGACACGTAGGACTTCGTGAACGCCGCCTCGGGAAGGAAGCGCCTTAGAAAGTAGTAGAGATATATAGACAAAAGAAAAAAAATTACTTATCTTACTAAGAATCCGCGCATATTCTGGAATCAGGTAGATCCACATTTGAAAAATCTGGACTACCACAATTTGAAACCAAATACCTGCACTACGAAATCAATGCACCACAAAAATTCAATTAGTCAAGATGATTTAGATTATGTGTAACTAAAAACAAAATAAAATGTAAATACTAGAATTTAGATTACATAACCAAAATCTTTTCATCATAACCTTAAGTCTTCTTAGTGGCAGCACCTAGACAACCAAAGAATTAAGTTAAAAGATATGCAAAAAAAAAAAAAAAACAACCCGACAGGTGTCAGATGGCTGTATAAGAAGCTAAACCGGAAGCACCTGAGCGTTAGCCAGTCAGGCTTGAGCTATCGGGCAGGGCCCAACCCGGTCTCAAGGGATCCACACATGCTCTGTCGACCTTGACCCACCGGATAGTCCACGATCAATGGGTGGAGCCCCGGTTACTGTATAAGAAGTTGAACTGTGGACTCCCATACATCGACCAAGCCCACCACAGTCAAGTAGGCTAGGTCCAGCTCAGTAAAGTCCAGCAGCGACAGAGGCTCATCCAAGGGCTTAGCATAGAAGCCCAGAGAACCTGGCCAGGGTGTATGCAAAGAAGATTGGGCCTCCGATTAGAGGAGTCAAGCCCAAGCCTTTGCTTCCAGACTTGGTCAATCCAAGTCCCAACCAACTGGATACGTCCAGCTAGATTCCAGGCTAACAAAACCCATTGTTCTAGCCCGTTGAAGAAGATAAAAGAAGATCCGAGTTGAATCAGAGCCTATCAGAGGTTGCCACATGGCAGTCATCCTGGTCAAAGGGAATTCAAACCAAAGGGATAACCGCTCAGCAACATGCAAGCTATCTCTACGGAAAACATCTTCACAGTTGAACTACTTGAGTTCATGGAGTCAAAACCAAAGGAGTGGTTGAGCCAGCCTCCTTCGGTCTACTACAAATACAGGAGTCCTTAACCTCCTAAACTACAAGTCTTTCACTGAGCAACTCCATTAGAGCTTAGTCGAAGCATAGACTTGATTCCAAGTTCATCTTCTTGGATACGTAGGCAGCATGATCCTCATCAGGTCAAGTCTCATTGTACACCCCCATCTAATCTCTGTCTATACAAGGCTTTCATTGTAACTGTTTGATTAATCAATACACATCTCGAGTTTGTGGATCAAATTTTTGCACCCACAATATGTCTTTGGGTGGATCCTACACTCCTTTGGGATCGAAGCCTGTGTCTTTTACTTGGTGTCACGAGGGCATGGTTGTGATTCTCAATAACCTTTGACACACGCCATGTTTTTGTTTTTTTTTTTGTAGGTTTTTTTTTTTTTTTTTTTTTTTTCACAAACAAATTTTATTGATAAGCTCAACGAATTACACAAAAGTAGAGGACAAACGCGCTACAAACTGCGCGACAAGTCCTTTCTGGATAGCAAACCCGATTCTCCAAAATACATATTCGTTCGAACCTGCAGTCATCACGTTGCTATCCATTATCTTCTGCACTCTCATGAGGAGCTCAACTGCTTCTGAGCCTAGCAATCCAAATGTGTCAAATGCAAAGGGGATGAAATTATGTTGGTTAGCCCTACAAGCTCCGTCATGTTTCTCCACTTTTGCCGCTACTGCATTGCTAGCTGCTAGCCCCACCTCAAAAATCCCAGCTCTCAGCCCAACCATCGGAAACGCCCCTGTAACATCAACACACACATGTTTACCTTTAGACCAGTTGTAGACCAGAATATCAGCAGGACGTAATGTCGATCTTCCTTCCTTAGGATCAGTAAGAAAGTTAATAGGAGCCTCCTTCTTAACCTGTACGCCAGCCCGCCAGAACACATCACACAAGATATCTCTAACGTGGTCATGCCTGTACTTGAAGCCGGGGTAATGCTTACAATGGGCCGCATGGTCCCCGAAAGCATCAAGTCTACTATTCTTGCACACTGGACAAAGCTCACCATCTGAATATAGAGGGATCATCAATCGATAACGAAGAATGGCACGATATTCTACAGGCGTCATGCGTTATCCAAGCCCTTCCATCGGCATAGCAAGGAGAAAATCTTTGGCATGTTCTGACTGCACACATCCAATCACGACTTTTTATCTAGCTGACAACTCAAATTCCCTCTCAAGACCAGAACTAATCTTGTTGTAGTATGCTTCCGCCAAGACATGTTGGGGTTTGAAGGGGACGGTAGCAGTTGGAGCAAGATTACTGAGATCAAAATCAGGTATAGAAAGATGTAAACTAGCAATGGCAGTATCGAAAACATTACCCATAGGTGGAGTGTCACAACCTCGAAGAATGTGGTCTTGGAGATCCTTGGTTTGCGTACGTGAAGCTACGAAAGCAAACTTCATAACATC
This sequence comes from Aquilegia eximia, assembly GCA_023053565.1. Lineage (NCBI taxonomy): Eukaryota > Viridiplantae > Streptophyta > Magnoliopsida > Ranunculales > Ranunculaceae > Aquilegia > Aquilegia eximia. The sequence goes on from JALIGU010000011.1 coordinate 3,588,359, forward strand.
AGTAGCCTTACAACCGTGATGGCTTTACAACCTATCCTCGTGTCAGCTCTATTTTTTATCCTTTCTTCAACTGCTTTTGGTCTAGGATCTCTCATGCCTTCAAGGGAACAACAAAAAGTACGACCAATTAACTCCGAAGTAATTCTTGATCTATTTGTTTTTCTCTTTCGAATGCTAAAACCCATGTTAGCTGCATAACGATTGTAAAAGTTATATGCTTCTTCGTGTGAATTGAACTCCATCCCAACAGAAAGACATTGTACATGTCTGTCCGTTTTATTCATCACATACTCCTCATCTGCACCATTTTCGCACATCGCTTTATTTTCATCTCTTGTGATGTTGATATAAAATTTCTCACTTTCATCATATTGAATGTGGCTGTCATCAACCACATTGCTTTCACATACCATTCTAGAGCTAGAAAAACGTCAACAGATGTATAAATAAAAATTCAAAAAAAAAAAAAAAAAATAGAAAATCATAGTATTATAAATGTAGTTTTCAAAAAACATTGAACAACTAGATTAATTTAACCTAATTATTTTAAAGATTGTCAAATAAAAGATATAGATAGACGGTAGTTTCAATTAATATTCAGCAAAATAAAAAGAAAAGTAAAACAAACCTTAGAAGAAAGATGAAGTGTTTCAACGGTTTTTCACAGAAAAAATAACTTTTAAGGTTTTGATATGACTAAAGTGAAGGAGAACCGGAGAAGATCAGAAACAGAAACGAAGAGGAGAGAGAGAAAAAGACGGAGTCACAAGTTAACGATTTGCTTTATTAATTTTTATTTTTCTTTTCTATTTTTAGTTGGTCCATGTATATTCTCGAAATTAGATTAATAGATCTATCCAACAATTATAGACTGACTTCACGTGGTAAAGTGTGAGACGTAACCTGTGCTAGCCGGACTCTTATGTTATTTGTAAATATATTTAGTAATTATATAATATATACCTTCCCTGATCTTTGTAACTCGAAATTTTGCCCGGATTTGGTATTTTAATCAGGGTATAGATATCCTGATTTATCAGTGTATGTTTGTTCTCTGTCAAAGAAGGAGAGTGACAGAGAATTACCATGTTATAAGAAAATCTATCTTCAAGAAAATTACTTTTCTTTCTTCAATCTATCTTCAAGAAAATCTCTCTCAAGAAGACCTAGATCTTAACTTTATGCCTTACTTAACCTACTTATTATTCTCTACATCATGGTTTTATATAGTAGCCTTACAAGAGAATTAGGTTTTACCACATCATGGGCCCAAAATAGGCCCATAGATACTTTACCGTCCAGAGGCAATAAATCTATCAGAATTGCTGTCCCAAGGCACTTTCCCTATTAGAACTTCAGAGGCAATTTTCAAGCAAACTACTGTGAACCAGAAGTCCTGCTATATACCATTGGAAAGCTGAGATCGTCCCCTTTCCAACCCAGTAAAATGATCGACATTACGATCACTGAGCAGAAAGTTATAGCTATTCCAGTACATACTATCTAATTGAATATACCAAAAAACTGAACAACAGAATATTTCCTATTGATTCTTTGGGATTGTGGACCTTGTTTAAGGAAAATATCAAATATTACCTAATATTATGTTATTTGTAAATATATTTAATAATTATATAATATATACCCTCTCTGATCTTTGTAACTCGAAATTTTGCCCGGATTTGGTATTTTAATCAGGGTATAGATATCCTGATTTATCAGTGTATGTTTGTTCTCTATCAAAGAAGGAGAGTGACGGAGAATTACCATTTATTTTGGGTGTTGAGAACAAGGCCCAAGCCCGTTGTGGAAACCAATTAATGTAAGAGTCTGATTAGGAATCAGAGTTAGATTTCTATTTAGAAATCTATTTGGTTGGCAACAACATGTGTCCTTAAAGGACTTGAATTAGTTTCTAATGTGGAATTCAATTCCATTAGAAACTGTGTATAACCTTTTGGGTTATAAATAGGGAGTGTGGCTATGGGTAAAACATACACAGGGAAAGAGATTATATGTGTGAGATTCAGATCTGTGTGGTGGAAAACCGTTATTACGGTTTTCGTGTTTAATTGTTCTTCGTCTTCTCAAACATGCATAAAGCTATTCTCACTTTGTTCCGTGGACGTAGGCAAATGCCGAACCACGTAATTTTCTTGTGTTTTATTATTTGCATTGTTTATTATTCTCAATTGTGGTGTGTGTGTGTTATTTTCTATTCGATTATCAACAGTATTTATTTGATTACGTTTCCGTGAGACGCAACAAATTGGTATCATATGCTAGTGCAGTAGGAAGCTTAATGTATGCGATGGTGTGTACGAGGCCCGACATTTCACAGGCAGTCAGTATGGTTAGTCAGTACATGCATGATCCCGGTAAAGGGCACTGGCAAGCGGTGAAATGGATTCTACGGTACATCTTGGGTACTTTAGATGTGGGTTTACTCTTTGAGAAGGATGTGTGTAAGAGTCAATTTTGTGTTGGTTATGTGGATTCAGATTATGCAGGAAATCTGGATAAGAGGCGTTCTACTACTGGTTATGTGTTCACTATTGTTACCGGTAAGTTGGAGGTCTACTTTGCAGTCTACAGTTGCATTGTCAACAATTGAGGCGGAGTACATGGCTATTACTGAAGCCATTAAGGAAGCTATTTAACTTCAAGGGTTGCTTGATGATCTGGGTGTGATACAAGACCATCTTGTGGTCTTTTGTGATAGTATGGGTGCCATTTTTTTGGCTAAGAATTCCGTTCATCATGCACGTACGAAGCACATTGATGTTCGTTTTCACTTTGTGCGTGAGATCATTGAAGAAGGTGACATCTTATTAGAGAAGATTGACACCAAAGATAATCTTGCTGATATGTTGACGAAGATTGTGCCTGGGGTCAAATTCCAACATTGTTTGGACTTGACCAACATCGTTCATGTGAATTGAGGCCCTTAGGGGCGTGTGGGCAAAGATGAGTTGATGCTTGTGTGGAGAAGAACTACGAGAGGCTTGATCCTTGTGCAGAGGGTACGTAGGCAACTACTTCGTGGTGCAGCTCGTGTGAGAAGAAGAAGTTCGAATGTGTTCATGTGTGATCGGGCTTCGTGTGTGAAATCTTCGCCGAGGTGGAGAATTGTTGAGAATAAGGCCCAAGCTCGTTGTGGAAACCATTTAGTGTAAGAGTCTGATTAGGAATCAGAGTTAGATTTCTATTTAGAAATCTATTTAGTTGGCAGCAACATGTGTCCTTAAAGGACTTGAATTAGTTTCTAATGTGGAATTCAATTCTATTATTTTGTGTAATTTTAAAAATTCTGAAAGAAAATAGACAAATGAGTGAGACAATTTTGTGGTTTTGAAACTTTGAAAGTTGGAGGGTTACACCCATAGTCCAAACTCATATATCCACATCAAATGAGTGGAAAAAAAAAGGTATAGATAAGCTAGATTATCTGATTATGTGCTATATGGAAAGTCTTCTGCAACTGTTCTGTGATAAAACAACCGGCCGATTTTGTTTTGGATCACCAAATCCAACAAGCACTGGACAACACTGAAACAAGCTCACTTATATCCATTCTTTTCCTAGCAAGTAGCAATCACAGCTTTACATCCTTCTAAGTTGGTAAGAAAATTCTCTGGTTTTTCGACTTGATAATCTTATTCTTCTTGTTTTCGTAAATTCAAATGAGAAGGTTTCTATATGGATATTACAGATGACAAGTTAGTGAATTCGATTAAAGAAACATTAAATTCTACGCCTCCCTTCTCATCTGAGCCATGTATATATTCTGTTCCAGACACACTCCGTTGGGTAAACGAAGAAGCCTACACACCCAATATCATTTCAATTGGACCTTTGCATTATGGGAAAGAAAGATTACGAAAGATGGAAGTCAATAAACAAAGATATCTCAACGACTTTCTTATACACAATCCAAATTTGAGTTTGAAAGATTATGTTGTAATAGTGAGAGATATGGAAGATAGAACTCGTAATTCTTATGCAGAGCACATCAGTTTCACAAGCAATGAGTTAGTCAAAATTATGCTACTTGATAGTTGCTTCCTGATTGAGTATTTTATCAACTACAAGTATCGTAATCTAAGAAACAAAGATGATCCATTATTCCAGATTGATATACTACGCAGTGACGTGAAGCGAGATACAGTACTGATCGAAAACCAGCTTCCCTTTTTTATACTTGAACATTTATTCAATGCAATGAATGTCGCAGGTCAATTTGGTGCCGGAAACCACTCCTTCCTTTTGCTCGTCTTAAACTTTTATGGCAAGTGTTGTCAAGATGTGGTGTTGCATTTCTCGACCCACCAAGTCAGGCATTTTGTCGATTTATTACTCTATTTTTACATTCCCGCAGACGCAAGAATGGAACCCAAGGGAAATGATGAAAACCGTATATATATACCAAATGCAACTGCACTCCATGACGCGGGCGTCAAATTTAGGAACAACACAAATAGTCAAGTAAAATGCATTTTGGATGTCAAATTTAGTAATGGAATGTTGGAAATGCCGATGATAGAGGTCTGCGACACAACAGAATCCGAATTGAGAAATATGATTGCTTTTGAGCAATGTATCAGTGGCGATACTAGGTACTTATCTGATTATGTGACACTAATGGATTGCCTCATAGACACTCCTAATGATGCTGCGTTACTACACAAATATGAGATCATCAACAATATGTTGGGCAACAATGAAGCGGTAACACAAGTATTTAACAAACTTGGAAAATGTATTGCTTTAAGGAAGGAAAGTTTTTATTTTTCTCGGCTTCTTGAAGACGTGAATGCTTACTACAATACCCGATGGCATGTCTGGAAGGCCACACTGACGAGGAACTATTTTAATAGTCCATGGTCAATCACATCCGTTATTGCTGCAGTTATACTTCTCATCTTGGCATTCATACAAACAGTGTGTTCAATCGGTTCATTGAACCGTTGATTTTCTTGTGATCAAGTAAATTTGTGTAATTTCTGAGCTGTATGAACACCAGTTTTATTGTGAGTTTGACATTGTTACATTTATACCCATACATGTCACCAGTTCATTGAAGCATTCTTCGTACCATAAACGTTTTCTCCTTAACTTCGATACATAGGAGTGGCAGCAGGAGGAAACAGAATTGAGTTTAAGCCTTTGCTAGATTTTTATTAGATGTTTTATATCCTCTAGATAGTTCTACGATCAATATTAACAAACTTTAAACTCAGACTCTTAAATGCATATCCGCTCTTTGATGAACATCTATCAACCTATAGATTGATCGATTGTGCACTGCTTAGGCACGTTTAGGAGCTAGATCTTCGACATTTGAAACTACCAACTACTTCTTCATTTTCAGGTCTTTGATTGAAGCTCACTTTGTTTCCCACTCTCGTCAGGTTATGGATCTTGTTCATTATTTAACACTTGTGGAATATTTGAGTTTAATATCCTGCAAACGGGAGTTTAATACGTCTTACAATATCTGCTCCTCACCTGAAGAATTGACTGTGTTTTCTTCTTATCAGATATCTCCACAAACCATCTTGTACAATCAATGTAACTCTTTGGAAAGCATAGCTTTCTTCTTTTGTTAATGATGAATTTTTTACAATCGACAGAATGGTTGTGGGAAATAGCAAAGAAAAGTTCATTAGATATTTGAATAGCAATCTCAATGGAATTTCTTATGTGGAGGCTCTGACACTATCCGCACGTGTTTTGCCTCCTCTTAATTGTTTACATACAATAGTGTTCTTACTTCTTATTTCTTAAGTTCATATGTGAGCGGTTTAGACTTAACCTCCCTTTTATGGTCACGTTTTGAGTAAACCCCCTCATTTGTCCAAGTTTGGAATTTACCCCCTCTCCGTCTGTTTCTGTCAAATTTAACGTCAATTTTGTTTTAACTTCCCAAAATGTCCTCGATTGCTGTTTTAGACTTAACCCCCTAAAAATATGAGAGAGGGGTATTTTAGGAAGAAAAAATAAAAATAGATGTTAAATTTGACAGAAGTAGACGGAGAGGGGGTAAAGTCCAAACTTGGACAAATGGGGGCTTTAGTCAAAACGTGACCATAAAAAGGGGGTTAAGTCTAAAAATCCCTATGTGAGCTTGATAGATGGAAAAAGTTCCCATATATAGATGTATATTTCATTGAATAGCATCAACACCTGATTTGATTCTCATTTTATTTTATTTTTATCAAAAACATTTATGAGATTATCAAATGGGATGAAGCGGGTACCCCTCTTATTTCCTAATGCAAGGTATGTCAAGCTAACCAACTGTTGTGGCTATGAAGGCTTCAGTAATGCATTATCTCAGAGGTTTCCGAATGTGGAATCAACACTCAATTTACTTGTTTTTTTTTCTTGATGTAATACGAAAGGGAGAGATTCTTTATTTTGTCACCTCAAATCAATTGAGGTTCAAAACTTTGTAGGATGCAGGAATGAACTAGAATTCCTTGGATACATAGTGTAAGTACCATATCCTGACCACCTATCTACCGTGGAAAAAGGGCGGAGATAAAAAGCTCAAAATACGCCAGGATTACCGGATCCACGGACAGGACAAAGCTGACGGCCACGTGAGAGGCATGAGCGCAACTGTTCCTCACTGTTTGACTAACAGTCAAACAAGTGCAGAGAACGCTAGGCTCTAAGGCCATCCACGTGTCCAACATCTCCGGCCGTTGATTGGAAACACAATCCAACGGTGCCGCGCAGACCGACCAATCACCTATAAATAAGGGCAATCTCCAATCATTAGGTATGCTCTCTTGTGCCATCAATCACTTCACTCCTCTATTTCACTCTACGGACTTGATCGTCGGAGTGCCAACACCGGTGCCAACACTGGTGGTCTTTTCTTCTGTGCAGGTTTCCCGGCGAAGCTCAAGCATCCTCCACGGATTTCACGGAAGTATAGGTCACAACGGGAAAAGAGAACTACATAATTAGCACTAGAAGGATCCTTGAACCATCCACAAGGTTCTCCACAACAACAACAATGGCTGGAACAACGACTCAAGGCATACTAACTCGTGCCCAGGAGCTACAAGCAATGCAACAACGAATCCAATAGCTCGAGGAACGCAATGGACAGCTACAGACCCCGAACGATCACTTCCAACAGCAAGAGACCATTCGGGCACTAGAAAAAGCACGACTCCTGGATGTCACAAGAACATTGGCACTAGAGCAAGCTCTAGAGAACGCCAGAGAAAAGGAGGCAATTCGACTCCAACAAATTGACCGCCTGCTAGCTTTCGCAGCAATCAACTTAGTATCAGAAGACAATCAGCACTCCAACGGAGTTCACAACGACAGACACCCTGCACCACCCAACGGTGCCAATCCGGCACAACCCAACGGTGCTAATTCAACACCACCCAACGGTACCAACCCAATACTACCAACACTGCCGCCATTGGAGACCCATGAAAACCCCAGCATTATCAAGCACCAGCAGGATCAGACCAATCCCTCACAAGAGACCAACCTCCACGACGAATCCGCCACGACAAGGCAGCTTCAAGACAACTCCAGGACCCCGACCAACCCGACAATGCGGTAATGCTCGCAAAGATAAGACAACTTCAAGACAAGCTAAATGCAAAGGAAAAAACAACAATTGCTGACGACCTCCAAAAGCTGGAAAAGCGACCGTTGCATGCCCAGTGCTACGAGTTCGACTTCCCCAACAAGTTTGTACCTCCAAAGTTTGACGTCTATGACGGCAACACAGACCCCGTTGACCACCTCCGTCGCTTCAAAAATCAACTAGCAGTTTGGGAAGGAGGCCAATATGATGGTATGACGTGCCATCTATTCCCGAGCAGTCTCGGTGTAAGCGCCATGGATTGGTTCCAGTCTTTGAAGGCTCAAAGCATTTACAACTTTCATGACCTAGAGAAAGCTTTCCTCTCTCAGTACCGACACCAAAGGCGAGAAGTGGCGGACATTTCAACACTCTTCGATCTCCGACAAGGTGATCATGAGTCTTTGAAACAGTTCACAACAAGATTTAGAACCGAAGTCCTACGCACAGGTGGGGGTGAACGGAAAAGCAGCAATAGTCGCTTTCAGGAAAGGATTGCGGCCAGACATCGTGGGCTACAAAGACATAATCTTCAAACAGCTAGAGACCCTGACGGACCTTTACAACAGAGTTGATAAGAACATCAAGGTGGAAGATAACTTGGCCAGAATGCAGCCACGAACACCGAAGCCCGCGGTGAACTTAGATTCCGACACAAGAGGAAATTCTGGCACTGAAAAATCTGCCCACCCGAGGGATGCAGAAGCAAAAGGCAAAGATAAGCGCCCCGATGACAAAAAACCACGCCGAGAGGATAAGAGGTCTCCAGGTCGTCACTCTCCGCCAAGACGATCGTCGCCTCCCCGTAAGCTTCCACCTTTCAAAATTCCTATCCTCGAAATCTTCTGGGCCATAAGAGACAGGAGGTTCTTTGAGCTCCCCCCGACGAGATGCACAAGAATTGATGGCAAGCCATTCTACGATTACCACCGTGAGTACAGTCACCCGATCGAAGAATGTTATGCTTTCATGAAATTTATGAACAAGCTCCACAAGCAGGGTCTCCTAAAAGAATTTGAAGTCGAGCAAAAACCAGAAGCCCCGAGAGCTCAGCCACCTGTCCTAGGCACTGTCAACATGATACTTGAAGGCACTTGCCCGTCAAAGAATGAGTCACGCAAAAAGATCTGAACAGTTCATCAGGTCAACAACGGCCCAAAAGCATTAGACTCACCAATTGCCATCCCTGTAGTGCGCAACGAAAATAAAGTTGAACAGTCTGAACCAATCTTCTTCTCCGACGAAGATCTCGAGGGTGTGGTAACCCCACATGACGACGCGTTGGTTATTACCATCACAATCGGTAACTGGAACGTCATGAAAGTCCTGGTTGACCTCGGGAGCAATGTTGAGATTCTATTTACTAGAGGACTTCACCAGATGAAACTCAACTCCACCCAATCCTATCTAAGCCAACACCAGGTGAAACTTTGTACATATATCTCGCTGTGTCCGAGGTCGCCGTCAGTGCCGTTCTCATAAGGCACGAGAGTAACAAAGAGGCACCGGTCTACTTCTTAAGCAAAAAGCTGACAGATCCAAAAACAAGATATACACGAATTGAGAAATACGGTCTAGCCTTATTCTTCTCAGCTCAACGGCTCCGCCCATACTTCGAAGCCTATATCATGATCGTGGTCACAAATCTGCCTCTAAAACAAGCTGAGCACCGAATCGAAAAGGCGGGCCCGTATGGAAAAATGGTCGATAATTTTGAGCAAGTATGACATACAGTTCGAGTCTTGAAAGGCGGAAATATCCCAAGTCTATGCTGACTTCTTAGCCGATTTCCCCGTCGAAAACCTTACTTGGTCTTTGGACATCACTATAGATACAGATCTCGTACAGAACGATGATCAAAGGACCCAAGACGACTGGAAAAACATCACATGATGGCGCTTGTTCACTCCAGAAAATACACGTGTGGAATTATCTGAAAGGTTGGGATTCCCCGTTACGAATAATGAACCCAAATATGAAGCTGTGCTTTCTGGTTTACAACTAGCTAAACTGCTCCATGTAACGGAGCTCACTATCTCCACTGATTCAAAGTTAGTAGCCGAACAGGTCAACGGAGGATACATGGCATTAACAAGAAACATGTCAGTTTCTTTCAAACTCCTTCAAGACACCTTGGCAAGTTTTCAGTCGACAAGAGTCATTCATTTGCATCGCACCGAGAACCGACATGGAGATCCCTTGGCATACTTGGCCGCAACAATGGGCGACGAGGACGTTAGGACAATAACTTTGTCCAAAAGACAAGAATCATTCCTCCACCCAAAGAGCCTAACGATGGTAGCAGTACACCCGGGGGCGTCTTGGATGGACCCAGTTATCCTCTACCTACAGACAGGATCCTTCCCTGACGACAGAGCCCAAGCTAGAAGCATTGCCCAACAGGCCAAACGGTTCCTACTCATCAACAATGAGCTTTATCGGAAAACAGTGGGTGAACCATGCCTAAAGTGTGTCCATCCCAACAATGTCCCGCATGTGATTGCCGAAATACATAACGGAACCTGCGGAAACCATTCACCAGGCAAAGCAATGGCTCGTCGACTAATTCTACATGGATATTACTGGCCCACCATGTTAGCGGACTACACGGGCTATGCTAAAAAATGCAGAGGATGTCAACTACAAGGTCGCCTAGTCCATGCACCGGCGGAAGAGTTACATTACATAAGCAACCCATGGCCTTTCTCTATGTGGGGCCTTGACATCATCGGCAAATTACCCAAGTCAGGGAAAAGCAAAGTTTTCTTACTAGTTACTACGGACTACTTCACTAAATGGATAAAGGTCGTGCCCCTTCAACAAGTCAAAGAGCATCAAGTCATTGATATCATCTGGGAAAACATTATTTGTCGTTTTGGTCTGCCAAGAGCCATTATCACCGACAACGGACCACAGTTCCGAGGAGGACAAGTCGGGCGATACCTGAAGAAATATTGCATCAAGCAATTTTTCTCTGCCCCAAATTACCCTCAAGGAAATGGGCAAGCCGAAGCATCAAACAAGGCTATTTTGGAAGTGATAAAAAATAAGCTAGAAGATAAAGGCACAAATTGGACTAAACAACTACTGGAGGTATTATGGGCATACAGAACATCCCTACACCGATCCACGGGCGCAACCCCGTTCTCACTGGCATATGGGATGGAAGCTGTCATACCACCAGAAATGATTGAACCAACAACACGAACATGTGTGGTCGATCTCGGCATCAACGGCGACATAATCGAAAGAGAGTTTGTCCTAGCCGACGAAATGAGGAACCGAGCTCAGACCAAGTTGGATCATTATCACCGACAGCTACACAAGCAATATGGGAAGAAAGTCAAGCCCAGGGTGCTCTCAGAAGGCGACTTAGTACTTCGGCGACAGTACCCCCTTCCAGCAAAGCTCAGACCAAATTGGGAAGGTCCCTATAAAGTAAGACGTGTCGGTATCAACGACGCGTACTACCTTAGCGAAATGAATGGAACTCCAATCGACAAACCATGGAACATTATCAATCTTAAGAAATATTTTGGGGGTATTTTGTATTTGGTCCCTCTAGAAGATAGCTAATTAGCATGTGGTCTAGATTTTTTCATTTATTAGCAAATGATCCCAAAATCGTTACTTGCATGTCAGTCAACGTAGTTGACTTGGGTCAAAGCATCCATACATTTTTATTGTCTAAACTACCCTTCCACATGTTTGGCACGTGACAACTTAAAACTCAAAACAGTAATTTTTGTGCTCCACGTGTCAATGCTTCATTGGTTGACTAAATCGAAACTAGATATTATGCCATGTGATTTAGTACGTCAATCGAGGATCTAGATATTTACCTTCAAGAACCCAACTTTAACCATCTGTTATTATCATTTTCAATTGCAAAACTAGAGAAGCCATTTATAAATTGAGGTTATGATGATGTTGATGGATGGGATTAAGAAAGGATGAGGATGACAACCTTACTATTAAAATGTTGTGAGTTCATTCATGATGTACCATTGCCATTTCCAAACTCTAATTCCACCACCACCACAACTGTTGCCGCTGCTGAAGCTCAAGTTCCACCACCACCACCACCACCACCACCACCAGAAAATGTTTGTTATAATGCCACGAAGGAGGAGGACAACACCCTAACAACAATGAGGATGAAGAGGAGATTTTTGTTGCTCCTGGTAAGTAAATGGGTGTTGAAAATTCTAATGTTGACGATTTTCATCCCTTGGGTTGCACTTTTTTTTTTTTTTTTTAACACATCCAAATTCCAATTCTCCTACACTAGTTACTGTACTTACTATTGCCCTTATTGTAGCCACTAAACACCAATGAATTAGCACTTTGTACAAAAAATTGAAGTATCAATATTGAATTTGTGGTTAATTAAGTTAGTGGGTTTTATAGTTTTGCCTTATTGGATCTCAACAATACGAATTTGAAAATGATCTTTCAACTTTAAGAAGGAGTTTTTCAATTCAAGATGATGGGTATGGATGTGGAGAAGAATGGGTTTCTTGATTGGGATGTCATGAAAACGGGGATAAGCTATTTGTGAAGATACTGAGGTGGTGTATGAAGTTGGGATAACCTCTACGTTTTAAATTGAACCTCTATGATAAGCAATAGATGAATTTGATGCGTTATATTACATTAACTTACTGTAGGTATGTAATTAGGGTACAACATTAATAAGATTAATTGTTGATGTTGGGATTTAGAGATACCCCCCAAAAAAATATGAACTCTTTGAGATACCCCCCAGATTTAAAAACCATTAGAGATACCCCCCATTTTTTCATTTGGAGCCGGTCAACCAAGTCATTGACCTATATTTGACCAGTCTTTATATCACTTAGACTAAAATACCCTTCCTTGATTTTAATGGTGATCCTAGTCAGCTACACACTCACCAATTATGCCATATCAGCAAAAACACTTCATTTCACCAAATCTTAAACTTTTCTTAGAGATATCCCCCAAAATTAAACTTTTCTTTGAGATACCCCCCAAAATTGCAGAAAACGACATGAGTGAAAGATTTTAGTTTAAAGTTCTTCGCCTTTTCTTCTAGATCTGTTAATGGAGTTATTTTTTGGATCTCTGATAATGGCTTGAGAAGAAAGAAGAAGCAAAGAAAGAAGAACAAGGGTTGGAGAAGAAAGAAGAAGAGGGGTTGGAGAAGAAGGAAGAACATATAAGATGGGTTGGAGAAGAAGGATGAAGAAGAATGGGTGGAGATTGATGGGTTGGAGAAGAAGGAAGAAGAAAAATGGGTGGAGATTGATGGGTTGGAGAAGAAGGAAGAAGAAAAATGGGTGGAGATTGATGGGTTGGAGAAGAAGGAAGAAGAAAAATGGGTGGAGATTGATGGGTTGGAGAAGAAGGAAAAAGAAAAATGGGTGGAGATTGGTGGGTTGGAGAAGAAGGAAGAAGAAAAATGGGTGGAGATTGATGGGTTCGAGAAGAAGGAAGAAGAAAAATGGATGAAGATTGATGGGTTGGAGAAGAAGGAAGAAGAAAAATGGGTGGAGATTGATGGGTTGAAGAAGAAGGAAGAAGAAAAATGGGTGGAGATTGATGGGTTGGAGAAGAATGAAGAAGAAGAATGGGTGGAGATTGATGGCTAATTATTTGTAACCATTGGATTAGATCTGGTGAAATATTTGATGTAATATTTGATGATGTGGTAGAAATGCATGCTGACTGGGTTGGATGATTAAGACAGAGCTTAAGTTAGGAAAAGGGTATTTCAGTCAATATGAAAACAAGTTAGGTCAATGGCTTGGTTGACCGGCTCCAAATGAAAAAATAGGGGGTATCTCTAATGGTTTTTAAATCTGGGGGGTATCTCAAAGAGTTCATATTTTTTGGGGGGTATCTCTAAATCCCCCTTTTTTTATTGATTTTTATTTAATTTTTGTGATTAAGAGTGTTGGGATTGTTGATATATGTTAAGTAAATAGCACGTGAGTAGAACATGTAGGGTAACCTAGGCATTTTAGAAAATTGGATGGGTTGACTTCAGTCAACAAAGTTGACTAACAGTCAAGTAACAGAAATAGGACCAAATAATAATAAACGAACAATTCTAGACCATATGCTAATTAGCCATCTTCTAGAGGGACCAAATACAAAATATCCCTATGTTTAAAGTTTCGCGAGCTTTGTTACTACGCATTTAGAAGATGATCAATACATATATACTTTTGAACAAAACATTCATAAATTTTATTATTTTTTACATAAGTTTACGGGTTTAAACATCTCTCAAACATTTACCTCTTTACTGACTGAAGAGAAGCCTCGTTACACCTATGCTAAAAGGGTAACGGGTCGCCCTTCTGCACTTACTGTACAAAGGAAGCCCAGTGCACACACGGGGGCGTTGACTAGTGGGTAGGAGTCCTAGCCAGACGGCAGTTAAAACCTCGCACTTACCCATGCGGTCTCGTTCCCCACAGGGGCTAGGCAACACCTGCGCCGTGGGATGCCTCGTCCAGGGAAGAACCTAAGGGTTACATGCTTATTTAAAACTAAGGAAATTAGCAGCCGTGACGATGGGGCCAAAAGTACTAGATCACAAATTTCATAAATCAAACACAATATTCACATATCAGAAATATTGGTTATATTTAGTCAAAATAACTTAATGATTAAAATCCAAAACAAGCCTGCCGGTCCCCACGAACTAGGAATTACAAACTTCAAAATAAATTTAGTCTACCTGTCCTCACGGATCAGGAAAATTCCAGAAACAAAATAAAGTATTTCAGGCTCACGGCCACCAAAAAGAAACATGCAAAACATTGTATTTTTTTATTTTTATTTTTTCCTCACAAACACTCCGTAGCAAATCACTTAGGAGACTGAGTTGGGGAATCAAGAGATATAGATGGTGGATCAAAAGACTTAGACAAAACTGGAGACATGAGAGAGGCTAAAGCCGGCAAAGGAACCAGAGGTCTCGGAGTCATCTGCGCTTTACGTTTCTGTCTGACCTCCTCAATCTGACGCTCTGTCTCCTTTCAGCTTTCAGAGAATCAAACTTATTCTTCCACTCCATCTTGACTTGATTCAATTCCTCCTCTAGGCTAGTCTCACGGGCCTTGGTGTCAAGCAAAGTCTTGTGGATCGCAGCAAAGCGTCCTCTTTCTCTCGGTCCTTCTCGGCACCTAGGTTATGCAAAGCCTCCTCCTTATCATCCTCCATTTCCTTATACAATTTTTCAAGCTCGTTTTGCTTTAGATCTTCAGCGGCTACAACCTGTTGCTTCAAGGACTCGCGCTCCTTTCGACTGGCTTCAAGCAACTCATTCTGATTGACCAAATCTTGAAAATTGGCAATCTCGGCCCTGGCAGCGTCACACTCATCCCTGGCTAAATTACGTTCCTCTCGAAGGGACTTCACCTTTTCCAAAGCATGAGAGTACCTACGGTTCACACCATAGCCAATGGATTTTGCCTGCACAAAGCAAAAATTCAATACGACAAGCCAAATAAACATTCTAGACATTCACATATACAACCACTGACAGTGTACATGGCCGTATCAAGGTCCTTCATCAGAGTCAACGGATCAGATTTTTCCAGCAACTCATAATCGTAAGGAGTAATGCCAGAATAGTTAGCACCACCAGCAACTCCACCGTCAGCAAACCCAGAATCATCAACAGTAATCCGCCGACCATTACGTTTACACGGTAACAGATGCCAAAACGGTGCCTGAACAGCATTACCGGCAAACTTCTCCTCAACATGTTCACCCAAAACGGAGTCCTCGTGAGCTTCAACAGAAACGTCAGCAACCTTTTTGCCTTTGTCAATACGCTGACGCTTGGGACTCGATTCCACATGATCCTCAGCCACAAGTTCATCTCTGAAGGGACTGAGAGTATTACCGAAACCATCATCACCAAGAAACTGAGCAAGATCATCATCAATGTCATCGATGGCAACAGGACCAAAAGTGAAATTACTCGGATCCATCCTGTTTCTCTTTCTTTGACGGGGACGCATATCAGACGAAGTATCAAGGGCAACTTCCTCCTCAGATTCTCCGACAGATTCCTCTGAGACAGATATGAGATTCCTTCTCCTCGAGGAGGACGCTGCTTTCTTCGGCTGGCTTTTCTTCTTCAGTCGGAAATCGCTTTCTTCAGGACCTTCTTTCGGAACAAAAACTGGCGGTTTAGACTTCCCAATACAAACCCCGCGAGTCTCAACAGGGTGATTTCCACTCCCGTCAGCACCAGTAACGCTCTCGAGAAACGTGTGGTTACTAGTCTTGTCACCCTTCTCCCCTTTGCCCAAGATAAAGTCTACAACAGAATTGGAAGTATCCTCCAAAGGGCCGGTGTCTCCGTTTATCACTACAAAACAAACAATACATAACTCAGAAACAAGTACAATACTTAACGCAGATGGAAAGGGTTAAGACCTACCTCCAGTATTGAACCAAGGATACTCAAGCCCAATAGACGGCTCCTCGACATAACCCCCGAAATTCCCGCCAACAACTAACGGAAAATCAGGTCACTCCTTATCAAAGGTCCGTAAAGACCGAACAACAAGTCTCTTACGGGGCCTAATGCAAAAATGATAGTAATGATCGGGAGACTTCTCAGAATGACGCACACAATAGTGCTTACGGATATCCATCAAGGTGACGGAGTACTTAGGATGCTCATTTATCTTGTTGAAACATCTCATAATCCTCCAGAAATTCCCGATGCCTTGGCCAGGTGACATCGTATAAAAATTTAGAACAACCTTGTCTAAATCGGTCAACGGGAACCTCAGACCAGCATGGATTTGATGAGCCGTCACGATTATAGTCTCGGACCCAGCCTCAGGGTCAAAATCACAATACCTCAATGCCTTAACATAGTGAGCCAAGGACACGGTGTTAGGAATCGAATACACCTGACGGAACACATCAAGCTCGGGCCTCCACTCATAAAGATCGGGGTCGAACTGATCCAACCAGTATACAGAACTGCTACTAACATCATCATTTTCCTTCCCCGGGGGCCTCGGGTTGGACTTTTCTTTCTTAAAATACTTGCGCCACTTTACCATCCCGAGTGGTTCCGGCTCCATATGTTTTAAGAAGTTACGGGGGCGAGAAGTGTGTGCACCGTGTACACTGAGAAGTCTGACAAAGAGACAAAAACAACTAAGTTTCAGGTTCCCCTAGAATCAAACAGCAAGGTTTTTTCTTCTTTCCAAAAACCTAAGTTAAAAACCTCTACGTTTTCAAACCCCATTTCTTCCAAAACCCTCTTTTTGGTTGGAACAAAGGAAAGAAAACCCAGCAATCTCCCAACAAACAGAACAAAACAAAATTCTAAGAAAAAAGAGAAAAAGAAAAAACTACAAAAAAGAAGAGAAAGACTTACTAGAGAAGAGAGCAAACAGTGAAAGCTTCAAACGAACTTCGAACAAACTTCAGAGCTTGAAAAACAGAACGCGTTAATGGCAGAAAGAAGATAGAAGAAGAAAGAAGATGAAGACAAAGAAAGAGAAACGATTTTTATACTCTAAGACAGAAATTCTCTCTCTCATCATTACCGTGCTCGTCAAACGACGCAGACGTTTCGATTTACGAGGAAATATCGGCGGCATTGTCTTTTCAGTCATAAAGCCACGCGCCTTTTCGAGGCACACGTGGTATACACGTGACCCCAGCTGTCCACCAACTAACAAACACGTGCAAACGGTCAAGAGACCATCGTTGACTTTTTCCCGCCAAAATTTCCCACCAAAATAAGAACGAATACATCATTCAAACACTACGTTCGGAGCAAACATCAGATATTCTCTGTACCGACTCCCCCGGAAGCGCTGTCGCCACAAAGAAGGGGGCGATGTAAGTACCATATCCTGACCACCTATCTACCGTGGAAAAAGGACAGAGATAAAAAGCTCAAAATACGCCAGGGATTACCGGATCCACGGACAGGACAAAGCCGATGGCCACGTGAGAGGCATGAACGCAACTGTTCCTCACTTTTTGACTAACAGTCAAACAAGTGCAGAGAATGCTAGGCTCTAAGGTCATCCACGTGTCCAACATCTCCGATCGTTGATTGGAAACACAATCCAACGGTGCCGCGCAGACCGACCAATCACCTATAAATAGGGGCAATCTCCAATCATTAGGTATGCTCTCTTGTCCTATCAATTACTTCACTCCTCTATTTCACTCTACTGACTTGATCGTCGAAGTGCCAACACCGGTGGTCTTTTCTTCTGTGCAGGTTTCTCGACGAAGCTCAAGCATCCTCCACGGATTCCACGGAAGTACAGGTCCCAACGGGAAAAGAGAACTACACATAGGATCTGTCACAACAACTTGAATTATTTTTGTCAAAATGAAGACCAACTTGAATTGCTTTTAAGTAAACAGGTTGCTGATTTGATGTAATAGAAAGATTCTGTAAGTTAAAGCACATTATAAATCATATTTTCATTGGGTTGTCATCATATATACATTTGATATAATTCTGTATGATAGGTGGTACAAGGATACTTATTGAACTTTTTTTTTTTTTAAACAAAACATAAGAGTTTATACATATCTGCTGCCTTCTCCCTGAAGGCATTTAAGACTCGAAAGGGTAAATACAGACTCCCTTTACCACATTTACAGACTTCCTTAACATGAAATGAGCCAAACTGACGACCTTCAGAAGCTAAGATATGAGCACAGGTAACTAGCTCTCTAGGAGCCCAGACAAAACAACAAAAAGGCAAATTGGGAGACTACACTTTGAATATCTGACAAAAGACTACTGTGCTCCCAACTAACATCAGCATCATATCCACTTAATTTATTGACCCAACTTTGACTATATGAGAAGACAACCATATGCTGAACTTGTTCATCCACTGCACAGTTTAGTCTTTGCTTGATAGCTAACCCATAGTACAAAATATCGTTATCGACTAATATATCGATCTCCAAAAAATAGATATATCGAGATATATTGGAATCTATCGGTGGATATTTTACATGGAATGTATCGACTAATATATCAATTTGTTATACAAAATATATATAAAATCAAATTTGGAAGTATATTTTCATAGTATTTACCTAAAAAACATCATATCTACTAAAAATAGAACAAACAAATTATTTCCAAAAAAAAAAATTTGAAAAAAAATAATATTTCCAGAAAATATCGGACAATATCGAATATATCGGAATATATCGAAAAATATCGGCCGATATTTTACAGATACTTTAAGGCGAAAATTTCAGGAATATATCGTATCGTTTTCTTTGGAAACCGATAAATATCGCGATATATCGTGATATATCGCGATATTTTGTACTATGAGCTAACCCCTCTGCTTCTTCGGCTGATGCTGCAGTAATTCGATTACTTCCTGCAAAAGTTGGTAGATGAGAATATCTTCCATACACAAAACCAGAACCTGCAGTGCAGCTCACATCATCATAAGCACCATCTGTAATGAGAATATGGAGAGATGATTTGATCTCGCTGGGTAAAGGGGTAACGGATGTTTCAGTAGACATGGAAGAAGGGTCTGGTGAGAGAATGGAAGCTTGTGCTGAACTTAAAATTTTTTGGAATGATGGTTTTTTAACGACATCTTTAAAAACAACCTTATTTCTATGCATCCAGATGAAGTAAAAAATAGAAGCAACATTAGAGATACAATTATTGAAATCATTTTTTGAAGTAAACATAGTTTTAAGATATTTGTAAACATCAGAACAATTGAAATTGTTATTCCAGTTTGAAAACCTAAGACTCAG
The DNA here is from genome assembly GCA_023053565.1 of Aquilegia eximia. NCBI lineage: Eukaryota > Viridiplantae > Streptophyta > Magnoliopsida > Ranunculales > Ranunculaceae > Aquilegia > Aquilegia eximia. Next base: position 3,607,770 of record JALIGU010000011.1, read on the forward strand.
GTGACTAGCAAACCATACATCAGAGATTAAGGGGCAAGAAAATAAAGCATGAGCAATAGTTTCAGGAAACATATTACATCTAGGACACTTATCAGTAGCTACTATATTTCTAGAACACAATAATTCATTTGTAGGAAGACAATTATGTATACATTTCCAGAGAAAAAGCTTTATTCTATTGGGGATATGCAACTTCCAAATGAGGACCACATAGATTGAGACAACTGAGGAACAAAAGTAGAAATATTACTATGAAACCAATTGTAACCAGATTTAACTGAAAACAACCCATTTTTTTTCAGGAAGCCACACCCAACTATCATGTAAGAGAGATCTTGAGAGTTTGATATTTTGAATAGCTACAATGTCTTCAGGTTGAAAATGACTTTAGAGGAGGGATACATTCCAAGTAAAAGAGGTCGAGTCAATAAGATCAGAGACCAAGGAAGGGGCTCCCGGCGGTCGAGGACCAAAGGGTTTGTTAAAAACAAGAGTTGGGATCCAGGGATCAGTCCAAATATTGATAGATGATCCTGGTCGAATTCTGTAACAGAAATTGAACTTAATTTGGTTTTTAATTTTGACAAGGTTTTTCCAAAATTTTGACGCACTTGAAGAGGCCTTAGCATTTAGAAAAGAATTACTTCGGAAATATTTTTGTTTTAAAATCTGGACACATAAATCATTTGGCTGAGTTAGAATTCGCCAACACAACTTGTGAAACCGGCACTTGGTTGTTTGACATTAATTTTGTGACATTGGATGTCCATGGTTATCTCGCCTTGAATTCAATGTTAGGAAAACCTCGTTGTACGCGCGTCGTCCCTAGTCCTTCTCTTCGCGTCAAGTTTGTCAAAAATGAGTTTTTGGGTTTAGGACGTACGTACCTAGTTAGGGCGTACGTACGTCATGTTAGGCAGCAAACATGTTTTGGTCAGGACGTACGTACCTAGTTAGGGCGTTCGTACGTCCAAGCAGGCAGCGAACTTTTACAGTGTGGGGACGTACGAATGTTGTTTCGACGTACGTACGTCCAATGTGGATTTCAGCAATTCCGGCCCATTTTGTGTGTGTTCTAACCCTAAGTATAAATAAGGTTTCTCTACCAAAGAACAAATTAGTTCTTTGGCCGTCCAATTGAAGTCTTATTCTTTGAGTTTGTTTAGGTTTTGTTTAAGGTTGTTTTTGGTGATTGAACTCATCTTCTTCTTCCCCATTCATCTTCTTCTTCCTTCTTCCCCATTCATCTTCTTCTTCATTATTGTTTATATTGATTTAGCTTCGAGTCTTCTTGTGTGTTCATCAAGAAGTCGAGTATCCTTGTGTGTTCATCAAGGAACTCTGGTGTAAGCTTGTTTCATAGTTCGGCTTCGAGTCTTCTTGTGTGTTCATCAAGAAGTCGAGTGTCTTGTGCGTACATCAAGGTACTCTGGTGAAGTCAAGGTGTTAGAGATAACCAGGAGTGTCAACTCGTAGTGATTGCAGGTAGTTGATAGGTTTGTAAATCTCTTTTCATCTAGTGGATTTATTTGTTGTCGCGAGGACAACCGTGGACGTTTCCCATATTGGGTTTTACCACGTTAAAAATATCGTGTGTTCTTTATTTGTTTATTGCTTTATTTTTTGCTTTACTATTGTGATATTGCACATATATTGGGTTCTCAATTGGTATCAGAGCAGGGCGCTTGTTAAGGAGCGTAAAGGCTCACGCGTAGATCCTTAGTGCAATTTTAAAGGATTCTGATAAATTTGGAACACTAATTTGTCCTCCTAAATTTGATGGAACTAATTTTCCCTATTGGAAAGTTCGTATAGCTGCGTATTTGCAGGCTATGAGTGAGGATGTGTGGATCGCTGTGGAAGATGGTTGGTCACCACCGAGAGTTACTACAGGTAGTACAGATGAGGTTGTTACAAGTGTAAAGCCACGAAACACATGGAGTGTGGAAGACAAAGTTGCTTCTACTAACAACCAAAGAGGGCTTAATGCTATATTTATGGCTTTGGATGCTAGTGAATTTCGGAGAGTTCATGGTTGTATAACATCCAAAGAGGCTTGGGATAGGTTGGTAAGAACTCATGAGGGTGACATTGCTGTCAAAGAGAGTAAGCTTGAACTTCTTATTACTCAATTTGAAACTATGAAAATGATAATAATGAATCTTTTGATGAATTCTTTATTCGTTTACAGGATATTATCAACACTAGTGCATCTTTAGGTTTAGTGTACACCGATACTCAAATAGTACGTAAAGTTCTTCCGTCTTTGCCATCTAGATTCCGTTCTAGGAAAGATGCCATTCAAGAAAGCAATGACTTAAAGACCATGTCCATAGAGACCTTAGCAGGAAAATTGAGAACTTATGAACTTGAGGTTCAACTTGAACAACCTCAAAATAAATCCTTTGCTTTTAAAGCTGGAACATTTGAGGATGTACAAGATGAAAAAATTAATCATGATAAGTCTCTTGACACTAAGCAACATCTAAGTATCATTTATCGTTATCTTAAACATATTTTCAAGACTATGAAATATAATGGTTTGACTAACCATGATTTTGACGAGTGTAAGCTTCTCAAGAAATTTGGTGGACAAGGGATAGAACAACAAAAAATCAAGTTATCTACCACTTGGGAGGAAGATGAAAGCGATAATGATGATGATGATGATGTAGCGGAAGACCATGCTACACATTGTGTTGCCTATGGAGCATCTTTGAATGAGAATGTGGATTGTCAGGTAACCGATATTGTCGATCATGAATTCGATGATTCTATTTTGGTAAGTCCTGGTGAGTTAAGGGAATTACATATGTCATTTGTTAAACAATGTCAATCCTTGCGTAAGACTAATCAGATTTTAAATGATATGGTTGAGTCTCTTGTAAAAGAGAAATATGTACTTGCAGGTGATATGAATGCCTTATCTGAGGAGTTTTCCCAAGAAAAGCTAGATTTCCAATCTAGAATTATTTCTTTGGAAATATCTAATCGTGAGATAGAAGATAAGTATCGTTCTTTGTTGTTTGAGCATGAAGCTGTGAAAAAGGATTTATTTGCTTCTACTAAGCGATTGCAAGGGTTTGAGAAAGCTTCAGTTGATCTAGACACCCTTATTAAAAGTGGAAAGTTTTCTTCAGATAAGACTGGTTTAGGATATGACTATGTTGGAGCTTCCTCCAGTTGTGTCCCTCCTACTACTTCTTTTGTGAGGCCATCATTGCCTCCTTTGTTACCAAATCCTCATATTCCTACTCCGCCTCCACCTATCAAGGCTTTTGAATCTAAGCCAAATGTGATGACCAAGAACAAGACAAGTCCTAAACATAGACATTTTAAGTGTTTTACTTGTGGTCGGTTAGGTCATACTTCAGCTTTCTGTTGGGATAAAAATTCCATGGTTCCATATTCTTTTTCTTATGGTAATAATTATTGGAACTCACATTGTTCTTTTCCTGTACAGGCTCATCATTCCTCTTGGCCTCCTTTTATGCGAAGAAGTGGCCCTAAAAAACCACAACACTTCAACAATAGAAAGAGGGTTGTGCAAAAGGTCATCAAACCACCCCACATATGGGATAGAAGCATCGATGCTGCAAAATGTAGTCTAGAGAATGAGAGGTTAAGGATTGGAAAGTCTACTATCAAGGATAATATTCAAAAATCCTCCATATCCGGGTCCAACTTGCAGAATATTTCTCAAGTATGGGTACGAAAGGATGACTTGAACGTTCTTTTTTGACTTCTTAAAGTCAGATTGAATATCATCTTCGTATTTATATTTATTTTTTGTTTGTTTTCTAGCCTTGTGTTATTTTAATTGCATATTTTTCTAACCATATAGGCTATTTGTTTGGTGTGTTTTGTCTTTTTGTTTATGCATGCTTTGTTTGTTTGGGTTGAATATCACAAAAAAAAAAAAAAAAAAAAAAAAAAAAATAGTTTACTTTGTTATGGGTGTTTGGGATACACATACTTTGTATATGCATGTGGTTAGATTGGTCTATTACTTTCAATCATTCTTGTATGCTTAATATTCATAGATATAACTATTTTATTACACTCAGCATACGCTTGTGCTTTCATGTTTAGATTTTAGACCAACATTTATCTAGTTGTGTTTCATGCATATATCCTTGCTTGTTTACACTATGCACAACTAGGTGACACTTTGAGAGTTTGTTTGCATATCTTTTTCCATCCTTTGAACATGATGAACTTCTAGGATAATCATTAGTTGGAAATATACGTATGCATGCCTTCTTATGTTATCTTGATTATTAGTATGAAGGCGGTGTGGTAGTGGTCAACAATTCACAAAATCCCCAGCCTTTTGATCTTCTTGAGAAAGAAATCATTTGGTATACATACCCGTTGGGGCCGTGAGGGTCATGCAATGACGGATGCACTCAAGAGATGTTAGTTCTTGTGTTGCACGTAACTTTGAAAAAGGGAAGTAATTTGAAAAGATGTAGGCTACACCCTACCACATGTTGCAAAAGATGAAGGTAAAAATCCCTTTCACATGTTAATTTATGCACAGTAAAAAAAAAAAAACAGGTTATAAGTGCATTTCCCCGTGTCTGTTTAGGCGTTTGTGAAGTGAAATCCTTCTAATGGTGAATACTAGTTGTTTTGAGTGTTCTTATGGTTTGTGAGTGAGGTGTGGAAATGACTCTCTTTGTGTTTTCTTTAGCTTTCCCACACACCAAGGATGTTTGTATGATGCATTTCTAGTAGATGTTTGGTTTCATTTCTTAATCTTTGATTGGTGCGTACTTTGTTTAATGAAACCAAGTTTATTCATCTTTACTAAGTATCTTGTTTTAATTGAGCTTGCATATACTCTCTTCTACCCTTGTATGCATGGTTCTTTGTGTGTTTCAAATATCCTTATTTGGTTTGTTTGTTCTAGGGGCATCTTTCTCATATGCATAGCATTTAGGTGGAGCTTTTGTTTAGGGGGAGAATTCTTTGTATTGACATCGTGTTAACATGATTGTTCTCTTTCTTTTCTTCTTTAATCTTATTTGTTATGGTTTGGTATTTTTCTTTTCTCTTTCTTTTGTTCCCTTTCTTCATTTGTGACAAAAAGGGGGAGATTTATCACTCTAATACTAACACCTTCTTCTTCTTTGTTAGTGTATTTTTGGTTCATGTTTCAGGTATGCTACACGTATGGGGGAATGAACGTGTTGATGTTTAGAGGTTGTACAGTTTTGGGTCATGTTTAAGTATACTACATGTACGGGGGAGTGAACATGTATGGGTGAGTGAAAGTGATGATGATCACAAAGTGCATATACAGTTTTGGGTAAGCTCGAGTATTAAACCTTGGAGCTCATGAAGTATGGGGGAGTTGTTCGAGTAACTTACGTTGGCTCTTTGATTGTTGTTGCTTCCGTTCGGTCTCTAATGGTTAAAGTGTCTTACTCAAGCTGGATATCAAGAATTGGTGACTCGGTATGTGTTCTACCTTGAGTGTTTTTGTAGGCATGTTTTATAAATGCCATGGTTTGGGTTTGTAAGCACGTTTTATAAGTGCTATTAGAGTCATAGGTTTTTGTTACAAAATCAATATCAAAGGGGGAGATTGAAACCGGCACTTGGTTGTTTGACATTAATTTTGTGACATTGGATGTCCATGGTTATCTCGCCTTGAATTTATTGTTAGGAAAACCTCGTTGTACGTGCGTCGTCCCTAGTCCTTCTCTTCGCGTCAAGTTTGTCAAAAGTGAGTTTTTGGGTTTAGGACGTACGTACCTAGTTAGGGCGTACGTACGTCATGTTAGGCAGCAAACATGTTTTGGTCAGGACGTACGTACCTAGTTAGGGCGTTCGTACGTCCAAGCAGGCAGCGAACTTTTACAGTGTGGGGACGTACGAACGTTGTTTCGACGTACGTACGTCCAATGTGGATTTCAGCAATTCCGGCCCATTTTGTGTGTGTTCTAACCCTAAGTATAAATAAGGTTTCTCTACCAAAGAATAAATTAGTTCTTTGGCCGTCCAATTGAAGTCTTATTCTTTGAGTTTGTTTAGGTTTCGTTTAAGGTTGTTTTTGGTGATTGAACTCATCTTCTTCTTCCCCATTCATCTTCTTCTTCATTATTGTTTATATTGATTTAGCTTCGAGTCTTCTTGTGTGTTCATCAAGAAGTCGAGTATCCTTGTGTGTTCATCAAGGAACTCTGGTGTAAGCTTGTTTAATAGTTCGGCTTCGAGTCTTCTTGTGTGTTCATCAAGAAGTCGAGTGTCTTGTGCGTACATCAAGGTACTGGTGAAGTCAAGGTGTTAGAGATAACCAGGAGTGTCAACTCGTAGTGATTGCATGTAGTTGATAGGTTTGTAAATCTCTTTTCATCTAGTGGATTTATTTGTTGTAGCGAGGACAACCGTGGACGTTTCCCATATTGGGTTTTACCACGTTAAAAATATCATGTGTTCTTTATTTGTTTATTGCTTTATTGTTTGCTTTACTATTGTTATATTTTACATATATTGGGTTCTCAACTTGGAAATCAAGGCTTTGTTTTGTAGAAAAGATTTTTTAATTCCTAGGCCACCAGCACTCTTCTTTTTGCAAATAACATCCCAGTTTCGTAAATGAGTTTTCCTAGTACTGTCTGAACTCCACCAAAAACTTCTATTCAATTTGTCAATCGAGTCGCAGTCTTGTTTTGAAAATAACTGGGTCTGCATGGTCTTATAAATTTTTATTTATATACCACCTTATTGTTCTTTTCTGGTAGAGTACTGTATGTCCTAAGATTTATTTTAAGGTAATTCTTTTACTCATTAAAGGTCATCAAGTGAGCATTGAAGCTTAGCTTCTCTGTTTTATCTGACAGATTAATTGCACTAAGATCGATATATATTCTTCCAGAAGGAACCTTTTATCCTTAAATCCCAGAGTCCAAGATATACTACAGGACGACTGTTGTCTGTAGAGGTGAGTAGGATTCTGTCAGACTGTCAGTCCACATATAAAAGTTTTAGATAGTTCTGTACAGTCTACACTGGAGAGTGGAGATAGAGAGTACTGTGATCGAAACACGTTCTAAACTGTTGTGGATGACTGACCCATGAAGGATTACCATTTTAATATAGCAGAGGGTATAATTCTAAATTTAAGGTCAACTGATTGAGTCAAGATGCTTGACAGAAGAAATGAATTGACTTGGATGGATACCTAAATTACACAGAAGACGTAAGACGACCAATAGTTCTTCATACCACTAGTCTTTGCTGATGTTTACATCATCATTGGTTTTCTGAAAGATGAAAGATTGTGGGTAGTTTTAATGATTTCTTCCCCTTTTTCAGTAACAAATGGTTACTCGCGTTTCTACTATATAACTACAGAGAAAACAGAGTTTGGAGACTTAACAGAGAACTCATTTAAGGATGAATCTAATTCATTTCTTTTTTTGGGAAATATACTGATCTACAACAAATGCAATCACACTAAATCTTTATCACTAAAAACCTTTAATCTATCCAGATGGGACTTAATCAATTAACATATAGTCCTCCTTATCAGAAATTTTTCGCGTCTTTCATTCACATGATACTACAATTATCTTCATGGTGGTGGGGAACCTCGGACACATAAATATGTGGTGTGCCATATCCATATTGATATGGAGTCCAAACCATTTCTTGTGCTTGTGCAGCAGGTTCATTTTTCACTTTTGGCTTCTCCTCTTTTTTCTCAGGAATTGGAGTAACACTAACAAGTTCAGTGAAACCAACTTTCTTTCTAATCAATTTTGTTAAACAGGTTGAATCGATTCCATCTCCAGTAACAACAATTTGATTCTTGCTATCACCTTGTAACTCTGCAGATGTAACACCTGCACCAAAACAATACTTGTATTAGTTATGATAAACAGTATCGAATGTCAAGTGAAGAAATAGAACAATCAAAGCAAATTAAAGTACCTGTTACACCAGCAGCAATCTTCATAGCCTTAGTCCTAGATTTATCACCATTCATCGAAATCTTGATCACTATCTTTTGCTGCAACATTTAGACATCATGTTAAGCAGGTACAATTTATAACAAACACAAGGACACATAATGATATAGTTGCCAAAATATATTGTCTAGTAAACGTACTTTCATTGTCGAATATTGATCAAGACTGCACCCAAATGATGAAGCGATCGATGAGTATAAGACTATTCAGGTGCTACACAAGACTGCACCCAAATAATTTTGAGAAATGAAATGAGTTATAAGATCTCTGAGCAACATATTTATAGGTCTCATAAAGGTGGACAGAAGGTACCAAGTTGGTTCCTTTATTAGTGCTGAATTTTTTTATATTAGAAGGAAATTATTTGGAGTGCAGTTTAGATACATATGATGATCTATAAATTCCAATATAGTCAATTGATAAAGTTGCATTCATATTACTTTCTAGTATGACTTCAAAGTTCAAACAACTTTGAACTTTTCTATTACATAACCAAGACCAAATAGACCTGGATACTTATGGTCTTCAATCTTCATTCATTACAGGTTTTTTTTTTTTTTTTTCTTCTTTTTTAAGTATATTGTGTACTCAAAATAATTTACACAAAAGTGGAAAACAAATGCAGTTTAAAAATCGATCTAATAGTACATATTCCTTTGAACTAAGTCAACTAACACATTGCTAATCATCATTTTCTGCAGAGTTAAAATTTATTCAATTTTTATTCTTTTTTTTTTTTTTTTTTAAAGTATTAAACATAGAAATTAGACTTGACCAAGTAATATTTTGCGACTTATCAAACTACTCAAAATTGACATATTATGTTTCTAGACCAGTCGCTGCTCTGAGTCCAAGTTGGTAGTGTCTCTGTCACCCAGTCACAACTATAGGGTTGCTAAGCTATTGACTTCTCTTAGTTAGCTCTAGTACATGCATTGTTCCTGTGCAAACAAGCTGAGCCATTGTATATGCATTTTTCTCGTCTTAAGGTGCCGAGCGCCACTCTGCCCCTCCATCCCTGTGATTATTCAAAGGAGATAATTACTTGGTCATTTTCAAAGTTCTTTGTCACGATAACTTTCTATAATATCACTTGTGTTCTAGGAAACAAACCGCGTTGTTTATAATTCTGATTGAATGTGTGGTCCATTGAAAATAAACTAGTACAGTAAGCAAATATATAATCACACTTGGTTTGGTTAATGGTCTTAATCAAACTTAATGAAGAATCACCTTCGTTCTCATATTCCTGGTGGAATATTAATCTTGGCGGTGGGATTAGTCAAGGTGACCTGGGGCCATTCAGCACCCCGATAGCAATCGTTGCAGAAATATTTTAATTTGTTCAAACGTGCACGATGGAGCATACTATGTATCATAGATATAAGATGAATCAACAGATACAGTACCATATCGAGGATTAGCAAATTGATCTGTTACAATTTATAGGAGTGGCATACCGCGCTGACTACAAGGGCCATAATCAAATATGTAATGGACTATAATGGTATTCTACAATGAGAACAAAGTGAGGTGTAGTAGATGTTCATCGGAACAATTCTTTTGTTTTTTTTATCACCATTATAATTCACATGATGGAGGTTTTCAGCAGTAGAAAAATACATGTTGCACTTAATTGATTCACAAACAGTCCTTGTTGCTAAAAAAAATTATCATCACTATAATTCACATGATGGTGCAGGGATCTGGATTCATAGGATGGCGCATCTCACTCCAATAAGGAGTTGGTGCACCATATTGATAAGGATGGTAAAGGATTGGCTGTACAGTTGGCGGCTTCTCATCTGGCTTCTTCTCATCTGGTTTTTTCTCTTCTGGCTTGTTCTCCGGAATAGGAATAGGCGCGACACTAACAATTTCAGTGAAACCAATTTTTTTCCTTATCCTTACTGTCAAGTAAGTTAAATCAATTCCTTCCCCTGTAACAATAATTTGGTTCTTGTCATCACATTCAACCGATGTAACACCTGCACACAACACTTGATATTAATATATAATCATGCATATACACAATACTCGAGAATGCTAGTAATACAAGGAGAACAGAAGTACCTGGAATAACAGCAATCTCCATTGCTTTTCTCCTAGACGTTTCATCATTGATTGACGAAATTTTGATCACGGCCTTAAGCTACAAGATTAACACAAAATATACATCGTGTTAAACATAACGAGAAATTACGTACACTACTAATTACTTATAAATCTACACATTAACGTACCTTCATTGTCAATTAATGAAGGCAAAATTGGACTAGATTACTGCAAAGGTAAAGGTGCTATACAAACAGACCACCTCTGCTACTCAATATGAAGGATGAGATAAGTTCCAAGATTTATTACAAACTTTACATATATATAATAACATCTAGGTAGGTTTCCTTATTTGTTTGTTGTAGGACATAATTAACAACATACACCAATATTGGTTTCCATTTTGAGTTTATGATTTATTTAGAATACATTATAAGGATTTGAGTTCAAGGAATTGTATTTGGAAAAAGTTTTTGTTTTCGGAAACTTTGAGTTAATAAACGGAGAGAACTACGCCTGAATTATGCAATGTGAAGAATCATATATAACAAACAAGCCTTGCAGGTCAAGGCGTGGTTGTCTCTTGTGTAACCTTGAGTCAGATTCAACTTAATATGAAGATTGTGGTCTAACAAAGGTACAAAGTACATCGCATCCATATCTTTTTTATTTACATGCTTTGCCAAACTACATGTTGATACGAGGATATACTGGCATACTGCCTTGATTTATAATTTATATTATAGGAGTACTGGCATACTGCCTTGATTACAAGGGCCATAATCAAATCTATAAATGACTTTATTGCCATTGGTGTTCTAATTTGAGAACAAAGTGAGGGGTAGTATGTGTTCATGGGTAGAAAAACTCAGGTACAATGGTACATAACATAATTGATATAATTCACAGACAGTCCTTGTTTACTAAAAATTTCATCACCCTTATAATTCACAGGATGGTGCAGGGATCTGGATTCGGGTGGCGAGCCTCACTCCAATAAAATGCTGGTGTTCCATGTTGATAAAAGATCGGTTGTACACTTGGCTTCTCATCTGGCTTCTTGTCATCTGGCTTTTTCTCTTTTGGCTTCTCCGGAATAGGCGTGACACTAACTATTTCAGTGTAACCAATTTTTTTCCTTATCTTTACTGACAAGCAAGTTAAATCAATTCCATCCCCCGTAACAGCAATCTGGTTCTTCTCATCACCTTGCAATTCAGCCAATGTAACACCTGCGCACAACACTTGATATATATTAATGTATAATTAATATATATACACAATAGAGCATGCTAATTCAAAGAGAACAGAAGTACCTGGAACACTACTGACAGCAATCTCCATTGCTTTTCTTCTGGATCTATCATCATACATTGATGAAATCTTTATTACCACCTTTTGCTGCAAGTTTAAAACAAATTATACATCATGCTATTTAAGTTTAACGAGCAATTATACGACTAGGATACATATATATAAATGTCTATAATATAAGCGTACCTTCATTGTCGATTGGATCAAGGCAAATTGAACAAGATGTTGTGTACTAGATCAATAGAGGCGCCAAACAAACAGAGATACTGTACAACTGAATATGAAGAATGAGATGAACCCTAAACCCGTAATGAACTTTATTTATAGCTAGAAGTCTCAATATCTCATAAAGAAAATACAAGGTAACTTCCCTTGTTGGAGTAATCTTTATGAGTTAAAAGGACTTAGTCTTTTACTCATGTGTCAATTAAACATGATGTAAACGAATGATGTCTTATCAGATAATCCAAAATGCCCTACTCGGTTTTGTTTTAATAGAAAGTCATTCAAAGAAAAGACTTCCATATCACCAAAAAATTTCTACAAGTCATTTGTGTTGTGTAGAATTTGATCAGTGACAGATCTAGGAAATTTCATTGAAATTTATTGCAAAGGGTCACCACGGATAGCATAGGAGATATGAAGGGACCACCAATCTAGCTAGTGCTGGACTATTGTAGCACGGCATCGTATGTAGAGAAAGGGTCTTTATAAAAAAAAAAAAAGTCTTCTCATTATAAGGGCTACAATACTAATTGCATACTTGGGTCATTTTCTCAGTTCTTTGTCATTTTGAAAGTATCATTCATGCTTATGCCCCTGCACAAATTTTTGCAGGCAAGGCATGCATGTGACGGAGAAGCAGTTGGCTTAATTAAGAAGCTTTGGATCAGTTGCAGCAAAAAAATGAAAAAAAGAACAAGATTGCAGAATAAGCCCTTCCAAATTATATATTTCGTCAAGTACTTCATTGAAATCGTACGTGCTGATATATTACCCGTAAAAGTTAAAATATATATAGATGATGTACAGTGAAAAAACACGTTTGGGATCTGGTGGTAGATTCCCCCATTGATGAATTTTGTGCAGTACACAGTTTAAATTATTGGAGTGGTATACTGTATACAGTAACTTGAAATGCCATAGGGTTAACGGACTTTGTCTGTAGTTTGTCATCTTCTCAAGTCAAGCAAACCGTGTTCAACCCGTGTTGCTATGTGCAGTGCGTCCTGAGTGTTGAATGAAGTTTCTAGATCAGATCATTAATGAAAATTTAAATTTTCATTAATCCAAATTTAGGTCCACAAAACACTTAGAAGACGAATACCCACCAGACTTGGAAATCAAGTTGTGGAGACTATAGAAATAACTTGACCAAGATAATATAACTATCTATGATCCTTTTTCAAACAAAATCATTGACATATATATATATATGAATATCTAGATCTTCACATGGGCATGTCTCAGTTCAAAGTTGAATTGTATGCCCAGTTAATGGACGCTTTTGGGGATTTTCCATGTTCTGATAGTTTGAATTTCTTACAGAAAGGTAGGACAAAGCAAGTATAGGTGAGTGAGAAACTGAGAATTGCACATATAGTCTATTCTATGCGACCATGGGGCTACTAAAGATATGTAATTGACGACAAAGGACTCTGTCAGAGTCCTTGCCACTTGAATAATTCCAAAACAATAGTCCGTGTCTTGTCTTGTCTTGTCTTTTCTTTCTTTTCTTTTTTTTATAATCAATACTCACAAAGATTAATTTACATGAGGGCCTGTTTGATAACCGGGGAATAAAATAGGATGATTTACCGGTAAATTTGGTCAACCGGGTAAAACCAAGGTTTGGGGAATGATCAACCAGGTAGAAAATAATTTGCTGAATTCACATGTGTTTGTTAACAACTTGGGTAAATGTTAGGTAATAGAATTTGCCGAATTAACCAGTGTTTGATAACTTTTTGCATACCTGGTGAATCACAAATAACTATGGGCCATGGACTCTTTGATTGTGATATGGGCATTATCCATCCATATTGGGCTACGGCCCAAGTACGATAAAATGGCTATTCTTGTAACATATGAAGCATAACTATGGGCCATGGACTCTTTGAATTTGATATGGGTCATTACAAATGTATATTATCCACACCTCAACAAATGTATTAATATTTAATTTTTCGATAATAAAAATATTGAACAAGTGTCTCATTTTTAGTATTTGATAATAAAGATAGTTAATATCTTATCCACACTTCAACAAATGTCTTTTTTTTTTTATTATTATTATTATTTGATTTTATTTGATAAATTTTTTTTTATGAAAGTAAAGATATAATTTTATGAAAGTAAATATGTGACCAAGATATAACATTAAAAAGAATTGTCCAATATTTTGTTTAAACGAACAATCCATATTACATTAAAAAGAATTGTTCAATAAACAATTGCAAACTTCCATACATGTTGTTTTATATTTTTCCAAAACAATCATAGCTCTTACAATATTTATCACATTGTCTACATTTTAAAACAATTTTAGCATGATAAAATTGAAAAATATCCCTTGTAAACATGGGCAGCCATAATACACCTCTTAAACATTCACAATATACCTTAACATGGGCAGTCATAATATACCTTAACAAGTATCAAACGTAATAACTGTTATAACAAGCAACATAAATTTCAGTAGTGACGAAATTATCATAATATATCCATATTAATAAACAACCTGTCATAACCTGTTATAATATATCATATTATCCATACTTGAAAAAAAAATCCACCTAGACTATAGAATCTTAAAAATATCAATACACACAAACAGTTTCAAGTTCAAGTAGTGACCAAATTGTCAAAGTCATGAAACGACTTCCTACCCTCACATCTTCAGTCCGAATCCGAAATAATGATTGGATCGGATGCAGTCCTTGCTACCTGTGTCTCAACCGGCTCATAGTCACTGTCGTCGTAGTCGATGAAGTTGTCATTCATATCCATAAAGACGTTCTCATCGGTATTGGCCGATTCCTGAGCTGAGAGACCACCACCGGTAGAGGAGGAGTCCGAATCTGAAGAGTCTGAATCTGAGGAGGCTGGAGGTGCAGGTGGTGCTGAATTCTTCCGATTGGTGGTGCGAGGGATTGCTGATGAGGGACCTGCTGCTGCTGCTGAAGACCTGGGTGTTGTTGATGAAGTGCGTTGCTGCCTGCAAGCTTGTTTCCTCCTCACAAGCATGTCGAGGGTAACACCAGAGTGTCTCCCCTTACCGAGATGTTGAATCCTCAGCAACACCCGGTCGCCCACGTCCAAGTGCTCCCCTTGAACTACAGCTCTCCACCCTGCAGTCTTGAAAGAAAAGTGACCATATGGGTCCACATTTATCTCCAGATTGTTGTACACCCGCAACCCAACACGAAGCTCGACAGGTTGGTCTTGTCGGAGGCCACTAGTAAGAGCGGCCGGAATCGGCTGCATGTAATTAACAAACATAGTCATTTTCATTGTCAACAACGTGATGCTTTTCTTATAGAGACAATTGTACAAGCCCTCACGAAGAAAAACCGAAGTCTTCTTCCTCACAAAAGTTCTCAAACTCTCTAATGGCTTCTCACAATCTCTTTCTCATAAAAACTTAAGGTTTTTCCACTTCTACTTGGCTTTATAACATAACCTTACAATAGATCACGAATTGGGCTTAAACAGGGCCCATATAGCACAAAAAACTTCCCTTGTCCTCCTTTTTCACCAAAAACCCAACATAGAATGAATTTTTTGTTATACATACTGTATGGTCCATTAAAACAAGAATAGTCCATCAAAAGTAGAATACTGTATGGCCATCACAACAAAAGCTTCAATATGTGGTCCATGATAATAATGCAAAAGCACAACATGTGGTCCCATGTCATATATTAAAAAATAATGGTAAAGTACTTACCATCCTCCAAGAACCCTTCCCGTTTTTACCAACGTTCCATGGTTTCAAAACATAGTAGTCACTGGTGTTGCTTGGGCCACCTTGTTCCATTGTCTACATTATAAATTAAAAGAATGTGTTGTGTTGTGAAATGCTATTATAACAAAGGTGAAATAGATATAGAATAATTAATTGAAAAGTGGGACATTACATACATAGATGAAGTTGGGGGTTCGTTCTCCGAACATCATCCCAAGATATATAAAACAGAAAATTGTTGAAGATATAGTAATATTTGGGCCCTGTTTACTTGTGGGAAACTTTTCTAGTTTTCCGAAAAACTATCTCCAAAGAAAATGAAAATTAGAAAACGTGTTTACTTGAGATGTTTTTATAGTTTTTAGAAAACAGTTTTCTGATTTCCAATAATTTTCTGTTTTCTTATTTTAACTTAATAAGAGAAAACACCAATTTAGCGTTTTCCATTTGGAAAACACCATCGCGAAACCAAAAACACGAACAAAGAAGAAGAAAAGAACTCACGACGTACGTACCTAGTTAGGACGAACGTACGTCCATTGAGGCAGCAAACATGTTTTGGTCAGGACGTACGTACGCAGTTAGGACGTTCGTACGTCCAAGCAGGCAGCAGACTTTATACGTGTGGGGACGTACGTACGCTGTTTCGACGTACGGACGTCTAATGTGAATTTTGTTTTAAAAAAATAGAAAACAGAAAACAGTTTTCTAATTTATAAATCAAGTGAACACGTTTTTTAATTTTCCAAAATTTTCATTAGAAAAAGAAAACTAGAGATAGAAAAGAAAAATGGAAATGGAAACAGTTTTCCCCAAGTAAACAGGCCCTTGGTCCTCATGCTTGCCACCCACCGCTTTGTTTCAATGACATCATTCCATGCAACATCATCAGAAATAACCATGTTTGTCGTGGGATCAAAAACAAATCCACAAAGAATGACCATTGAATATCCATAGAGAATTCTGTACACATTATACAACTTGGAAGATAACCATTGAATATTATATCAACATGCATATCCACACCCACAAAAATACGAAAACATTTAATAACATTCATAAACAAAGCCCATCATATATATTGTCTTGTTTACAAACCATTATTACACCATGTAATTAACATGGCTACAAATTGCGTTCAAAGATTAATTACGCACTTCAAGTTGGAAGAAAGCCCACCATGTTAAACATTATGTGGTGGTAGTGGAAGAAATACTTGAGATGCGTTTAGGTAAATCTTGAACGGCCTATCTTTCAACTCCTTCCCATAACTAGGCACTTCAAGTTGTGCCCACGCTTCTTCGCTAGCTACAACCTTGCATTCCACCAGGTCAAAATTGAATCCCGGCCTCGCACACAAATCATTTATCTTCCTAACACGTTGCTTCAAATACTTGCAACGCCTCCGCACGTCTTCGTCGTCAACCTCAACATGAAAGTTAGTGGTCAAGTCAGTTGCAATTCCTTGGTTAACGTCACGTGGAAAACTACCATCTTCTCTACGCAACCCAACGATGATAGCCTCAAAATATTTACTACAAATGTAGTTATCCATATCAAAAGACCACCTTGGCACCTTATGCGTTCTGATGGTAATTTTCCCAGGCATTATACCGCCGGGGGGGGGGGGGGGGGTGGTTTGACCCAGGCATCTGTGTAAGGGATAATTAAAACACAAACAATTCACAAATATTCATAAACATAAGAAACATTGTTCATACATAGTCTTGTTACGTAATATAAAATACAATTTATTTTGGAAACAAGACAAGAAGCTTGTTCATGTAAGGGAGTCATTCACCACGGAATCTACTGCAAGGAGCATTTTCCTCCCATGTCTCATTTGTCGCAATCACCCTTTCACGATGTGCATCCCATTGAAAACCCTTTATATTTAATAATCCACGCATTTGTAAATAGGTATAGAAAAAATACTTCACCCTCTCGCGTACATCTTCCACCGACACCGGCATAGACGTTGCTTCCAAAATCTGGAAGACCACTTCTACGTGCGTGTGTTCTTAGAAAGGGAAACCAGGTTCGTCTTTATGCTTGACAAGTGTGTCAAGCATAACCACGTCCATTTTATGGTACCACCCTACCTTAAAAGTGCTTGAACCTTCCATTCTTCTAAAACCCAAAAACAACAATTACGAACAAAACAAAACTGTGTAGGGAAAACAGTCTTGAAAAAACTAACGCATTCACATAACCACAAATGAACTGTGTCTATGTTATCAGAATTTGCCAGTTATAAAGCTACAACATAACGATAATGAAAATATACAAAATAACAATCTGCGACATAATATAAATAAAATACTGTATCTATAAAACTGTCGCACGATAGTAATGAAATCACGCCACATAATCCAAAATAAAATACTGTATCCATAAAACAAGCATTCATAATAGTTTGACAAACATAATTCAACAATCATGAACACCCAAAAGCTAGACCCCAACTAGTGTAACTTTCTCATAATCCATTCCAACTTGTATTCGTCATCGATTCCCATAAACGTATAGATCATTTCTGGATTCCCTCCTAAGAAATCCATGCAGTCCAGGTACGCTTGTCTATTTCCTTGGGTAAGTCCTTTGACAACATTTGAAACCTCTGAAATGTTGGGTTTTCCCATAGAGCTTGCTATCTGTTGCACCGCCGTAGTCAATCCTTTGAAGGATGGAGGCTCAGGTATATCTGCCATGGTATACTTCAACTTACGATGCTTTGGTATGACAGGAGGGGCACTATCATTCCCCTTGCGAGCAGCAGATGCTACCGAACCACCGTCTCCCTCAAAATCAGCAGTAGGAAGTGGTGGTGTATCTCCAACTGGGGTGTTTGTCGCAAATTGGGATTCTATTCCGTCAACGCCACCATCCCTTTCCCCGAGGGTCTCATCCTCATCTTCATTCACTGTATTGGATTGATCATTCACATCACAAACTCATACATGCCACAATAACCATGTTGTGTAACAAACAATAAACCCATGTACCGGTTGGTTTGTAAGTGGGACTATCAAGATCATGGGCAGTATAGCTTTCCTCACCCGTGGCGCAATCATCACCAACCAAGAATACAATCTGGTAAAAAAATGGAAAAACCTTACTATTGAAGTTCTTGGCCTCGGGGTGCCCCTACAATGAACAATCCATTAACAATTGATATTGCACTATTGAATAACAACACATCAAACAAGCAAGGGCGTCAATTATCGCAATGT
The DNA here is from genome assembly GCA_023053565.1 of Aquilegia eximia. Lineage (NCBI taxonomy): Eukaryota > Viridiplantae > Streptophyta > Magnoliopsida > Ranunculales > Ranunculaceae > Aquilegia > Aquilegia eximia. The sequence goes on from JALIGU010000011.1 coordinate 3,626,321, forward strand.
TGCATACATTGCGACAGGGTCGGCATTCACAACACATTTGTGTACCGGATCCCACCCAAATCCACTAGCATTCAACAATGTCTTTGCCACGCTGTATTCTTTCCTCAAAGTCCTCATCCTGGATCGCACATTCTCCGGGGTCACAGTCACTCCCAACTTTGTATTCACGGCATTTGCGATGACAGTGTAGGTGTCGGACTTAAATCCATTGTCCACCCGCCTACCACACTTACTAACCTCCTTGCAGAGAGTATCAAGTAAGATATCCATCATTGCTGGTCCCCACCTTTGTTGGGTCCTTTGGGATGGTAGTTCGGGTCGGGGTGGAACGGGAGGGCACTCCATGTTTGGGATGGGGTTTGATGGTTTCTTCTCTTTGTTTTTTTCGTTGAGGTGGTCGACATTCCTTGAATATTAATAACAAATCGTAATACTTGATTACAAACCATGAATTTCAACCATAAATGCATTATTAATAAATTGTGCCATCGGTCCACAAGGAATAGAAAATTAAACAAATATCCATTGTCTATGTACACACAACACATAACAAACAATAGCCAACACATGGTAGGGATACTTCAAAGATCGTCATATTTGTCTGTTTCGTACTAGAAATTGACGTACACATTCCACATTTGATGACATAGTTGATCCCTCCAATTGGTCCAATTTAGGGATGGCACTATATTCATGGCCGGGGCTACAACATCGACCGGTTCTTCCTCAGTTTCGGCCATGTCTTCCTCCTCATCGTTAGGTAGTGCGTCGGGGTCAAACTCATCATCAGGGTCAACATCTCTCAAGAAATTATGCAAGGCAACACATGCCAAAATAATCTTGGATTGAACCCTAACGTTGTGGTGAGGGGAGTTCCTGAGATATGCAAAGCACTTTTTCAAGACACCAATAGCCCTTTCGACAACATTCCTTAAAGATGAATGACGAAAGTTGAAAAGCTCATCCTCATTCTGCGCTACGTAGTAAGGAATCCAGGCACTAATGCAAAGTCGGCATCCGCAAGATAGTATTTACCCCCTACAGTTAATGATTGTTGACGTATTAAATCATAGGTTCAGATTTACAGAACATGGGAATGTACATGGTAGGTATACAAACTTACCAGGAGGTAAGGTAAGTCTATGGCCAGGACGACTAACGGCATTCCTCAACAAACGACCATCGTGCGCCGAACCCTCCCATCCCGTCAACACGTACGTAAACCTCATGCTAAAGGTACACGCCACCAAGACATTCTGGGTAATCTCTCCTTTTCGGTTACAATATCTAGGTTGGTCTACCAAGGCAACACTTGTCTTGAAATGTGTACCATCGACTGCACCCACAGCATCCTACGACCATTTATACATGTTAAGTAAAGGGATGCATTTCAAAGAAGGATTACAAAGTTATTGTGATTGACAAAGATAGGCTCCGAACCTTGAAATAATGGTGCCAATGATGATATGTTCCACAATCTGCGAGCGGAGAATTCTCCGCTATCATATTGGTCACAACTTCTCTATATAACCGTAGGAGTGTATTAAGCACTAGATGGAAGAAACAGTTAACGGTTTCGGTTGATCGATAGAATTGATGGGCTGCCCTTCGGTTTCGCTGGTCGTGACCAACTGTTATAAGAAATAAGGCTACTTGTTCCTCAACCGTAAGATATCTCGTATCTTGCAATCCTAGTCTTGTAAGCCTACGACACAAGGAATGGAAGGCGAATCGGTTCATCCTAAGTTGATGATGACAGGACCTGTCGCTCTCCATGTAAAAACTCCTAAGAATACCACGTCGCATTTCATTTCGATTCGTACGAGGTGCACGAGGTAGTCGCATGTGGTTCATATGTAATGCACACCACCACTGCCATGCCATTACCATATGAACCACAACAATAACGACTACGACAGTAACTATCCTACGTTCTTCTTCACCACTGTACCCAACAACGTCAAAACTCCACGATTGTAACACACACTTTAAACACGATTGTATTTTAAGTAAAACAAATATTTTAAAATTTCAAAACATATATTAAAATGTGTCATTACAAATTTCATTACAAGGTGACGTTAACATATCCCAAAGTTATGTTACAATTTCTTAAAAATTCTAAATAACAAATAACAACTTCAACAACACCGCGATGATTACAACTAACAAAACTACAATCAGGTTCTTCACCAACCACCAAGTATCATCTAAGAAAATTGCACGCATTGCGTTAGGGATACGGTCAGTCGAAGTAGAAGAAACACAAGAAGAGCTTCTAGAGGCAATGGGGCTGGGTAGTGGTTGGGAGCATGCAAGTTCTACTTCGGAGTCCAAGCTCCTGTAGTAATTCAACAGTAAGCGAGCTTGTGCGATTGAAGTACAACCATCCCAACATGCTCCTTCAAAATTCCTAATCTGAGCATCGGCTTGAGCCCAGTTTGTATAAATACTAGGGTTCCGGCCATTTCGAACCACGTAACATGCAAATTTACCCATTTCTAAAAAATATATCGACAAATAACATATCTTTGTATAAACAAACTACCCCTATTACAAATAACGGTACATTCTGTAATATAAACGAATTCAAAGAAACTACCATTTTCACAAATAACGGTACTTGATGTAATTTAGACGTGTACAGGGTATCAATTTACATCATGCATCGTTATTGACCATTCCTAAAATACGTTCATAGCATTTGAAAAAAAACATGGTCACAACATTATATGCATTCTCATTTAAATATACATTCATCACTACGCATTTTAGTATAACATTCATCACTATATAATGTCAAAATCCATTATAAAATGAAGGAGAGGTCAAAATTGGCATACCTTAAGAGCAGCTCAAACGAACAAAAGAAGAATTACCTGTAAATGTCACAACAACAAACAGTTACAAAAATTATCCCCACCACATAGTTCAAACCACCGTTGCGCATAACAAGAAACATACCCCAAAAAAAAAAACATAAGTCAGTTCAAAAAAAAAAAAATACAAATTCAAGGCACCATGCTATTTAAATGGAGGAAGAAGACTAATATAAAATTTTAGTGTGCTCTGGGCATACACATAATTTTGACTGTTCACACAGATTCGCCTAGATATATTCTGTAGGTCCCAAAATTTCTTGAATTTATTCTGCAGGTCCTAAAATTTCTAGCTTAAGCAAAGGAATTAATGTTAGATGCACCATTACCATTATGCACTCTATGTGTAGGAAGTAATAGCTATTCAGATATGAAAGTCTGGTTATAATCGACATATGTTAATTAGCAACATAGATAACAATAATTTTCCCAGGATTTATTGAATTTCTAGGTTTGGGAGATACGAGCATGGTAGAAGTAGAAATGTGAATTAAAAATTATATATAAATTGTGCTGCTGTATTGTACATATATAATATACACAACAAAGAATCAACACACAATTTATCTTGAATGGATCAAGTAACAAAGATGACAATGAAAACTCATCTATTTAAATCAATTAAACTTAGAATAAAATGTCATTTACTAAGTAATGATATCTTCAAATAATAGCAGAGGGGAACACAGTGATATATGGTAAAACAATATGATCTTAAAATCATTATGATCTTACTGTTTGGTTCAGTCAAGAACAACCAATGGTCTGGACTCTGGAGAGTGCACAACATGACTGAATAGTGGAGGCCGGAGGCTATATATTGTCAAGATGAGCTTCTTTGGACTCTTGGCCGGGGAATCAAAATAATGTACAAATCATACATACTGATCGAAGCAGGTAATCATACATACTGGCCAGCGAATGAGCCTGTGGCTCAATGGTAGCACCCCTCTCACAAAGTGGAGAGGTCGTGGGTTCGAAACACGTCAACAGCGGATTGTTGATATAAGTTTCCACACGTAATTTAAAAGGGGTAGGGGTCCCCACAACCTCGCTTGCCAACCAAAAAAAAAAAATTTAACTTATTTTGCATGCATGCAATACAGTCCATAAATCCTTGTGCAATACTGTGATGTGTGATGATCTATATATATAAACTACTTAATTCTACAATTATGTTATTCAACTGTTTCCAAACCCTTTGTTTCTCGTTACCTAATTAATTGAAAGCAACATGTATTAATGTAATTTATGATAAAGACATCTAACCAATATATGGGACTGATGGACAAGACATTATTATGTGCACCTTGATTTTATACAATATTACCTAAACACATTCGATCTGCAGGGTCTGTGACAATATGATCTTAAAATCATTTTGTTATTACACGTACTATCTTGAAAAATAAAGGGCAAGGAACCAACATAAAATAAGTCAAACGCGATTATCTTAAACAACAATGGCGTACTTGATCTCCTTCATGCAATATAATCAAAAACTGAGAATTCAAAACATTAGGCAAACACTAAATGGAAGATGATCATAGATATGTCAGATGGTGGAATTAAATGAAGAAAATAAAAACCTCAATGATGTTTTATTGGACACGGCAACAAAAAAAAAATTAATAATGTTAATAGAGAGATTAATTTATACAAGCTTCGGCAACAAATGTTTGGGCTTAGTATTATGGTTGAGTTCAATACTGCAAAAATTAACAATGTAATTAAGGTGTATAAATAAACATGAGAAAACACCTCCTCTATATACTCTGTATTCTAAATATTCTTGATTACTACATTATCAATACAAATCAAGATGGTCACTGGTCACACCCATTATAAGTTGATTATTGTTAATTCTATGCTAGTGCTTCTACAACAACAACACACAAAAAAAAAAAAAAAAAAAAACAGCATATGTAGTAATAACAAAAAACCCCAATTTTATACAAAAACCCCCAATTATACAAAAACCCCCAATTTTCAATTTCAGCAACAGTAAAACCCTAACCCTAAATTTCATAATTCCATGAAATTATGAAAACCTTAAATTACAAAATTCAAAATCTCATCAATACAACCCTAAATTCTATTAACACAACCCTAATTTACATAATCTATACAAACCCCCAAATTTCGAAAACCCTAAATTAAAAAATTCTACAAAATCGAACAAACTTAGCTTAACCCTAAACTTCAATTTCTGAAAAAATAGTTTAAAGCAACAAAACATTTCGAAAATTTTGTATATATGAAAAGAGAAATTGAAAAAACAGAAATGGATAGATGAAATTTGTAGAAGTTTATATGGAAAAGAAGTTTTAGGAAGAGATAGATGAAAGGATATCGTTTACCTTTTCGAAATAGTGTGGTTAAACAAGATTTACGCCGCTGCTGTCGCCATTGCCATCGTGTTTTTTTTTACCTTTGAAATGGTGCGGTGGAACAAGATCTGGTCGAATTGTTTGGTTGAAAAAAAATTTGGGCTTTATACCTGGCGAATGAAACCGTGTAAATTGGTTTGGAGAATTTTACCCAACCCCCCCCCCCGCGGAACCGATTCACCCGGATAAATCCTGGTAAATCTAATCACGTGCCATTTTTCGGTAAAAAACAACCCGGATGAATTTTGGTTATCAAACACCGGATAATGTCCGGTCAAACCGAGCAAATAGCATTTACCCGGGTGAAAACCCATATTCACCGGTTATCAAACAGATCCTTAGAATTGAAAACAGGCACCCAATATTCGTTTCAACTCAACCCAAGAACATATTCATTTGAACCAACAGGCAATGGTAAACAGTAAACACATTACTATCTGTTACTTTTTGTACCCTCGTGAAGAGATCAACGATTAGTATAAGTTATTAATATACCAACACAGTTTAGTGGCATTTTGCTAGGGAGATAAAAATCACATTTCAATTTACTTTAAGCTCAAATGGTAACATTCTTTGAACCACAAGTGCTCCATGTGGAGCTTATATATACAAGCACTTATACAAATAACAAGTTTTCTCACCAAATTAAAAGGGGTAGAGGTCCCCTCCTTTATTTGTTTCATGATATTTTCAACAATCATATCACTTGTGTTTTAACTAAATCTTTACTACTTATAACACAGGAGGTAAAATCTACAGTGAAATAATATTATTTTTATGTCACTGCGTCACCAGACACAAAAGTTATAACACGTCTTTTTTTTTTTTTTTTTTTTTTTTTTTATAACCATACTGTGTGTATATATACCTGTAAATCAGGCGCGGAGCGCGTGCAGTTACATAGTGGCAATAAAGAAAACGTGTTTTTTCTACAAGTATCTATAATCTAATTAATTATATTGCATGTGACCAATTACTGTAATTGAATTTGTAGGTGGACCATAAGCTAATTAAAACAACACTTGGTTGGTTGATTGGTCTTTATAAAAAATTAATGCAGAACCAATATGTTTGATAGCTAGATTGACATTAATAATTCTCATGCAGCATCAACATCCATTTTGCTAAAACAAAAAGTTCCACTTTCAGTTACTGATCAAAAATGAAATTTACTTTTTTTTTTTTTTTTTTTGGTGAATGATGGGGTTTGGCAGGACCCCTACCTGTTCATTAAATGGAAAAAATTGTAGCTTTGAAGGGGGACTAGGCCTTACCTTCTTACAAAGGGACCTAGAAAGAAAACAACTTGGGCTAAGAGACCTTACAACAGACTAAGACCAGAAAAAGCCCTAGTTATAGTCAGCTCCTAGGAAAATGTAGTTTGAAAAAGTAGACGGCAGCATCAAATGTAGAGGCAGTTGGCAGTTCAGGAAAAGCTCCTTGGTGCAAACAAACTCCTACAATGGCTTCCACCTCTTCTTCCTCCAATCATTCCAGCTCCTCTGATGATAGAAGTTATGTTGCTACCCTGGTATTTGATCAGACATGGTCAGCTGTGGAAAGTTCCCTTTGTGAGCTCCATTTCGATGTTTTTGAGATCTTCAAAACTGGATTGAGGGGTCTCTGTGAACAGGCTGTGAGATCCTTGAATGCATCTGGCACCAACAACCCTGTTACTGATGCTCTCCACAACTACTTCCCCCTCCCCCCCTCCTGACAAGGTAAGTCATGAATGCTGGCTTGGCTTTGAGGGCTGGTTGGGAACACCAGAAGGGGAGAGGTTTAGGGGCCTTTGCATGCCATGGTGCAAGTATGCTTACCACACCATTGGGACCTGTGTAGACTGTCGCCTTGCTTCCACCACCATGGGAGAGGTGTCTGAAGATGAAGGAGATGGCGCTGAAGGTGATGATGATGATGATGATGGTAATGATGGAGGTGCTGGTGAAGATGGAGTTGAAGAGATGGATGATGCTGGACCCAATGATGCTGACAGTGATGTTGATGGTTATGATGGAGGCAAGAGTAGCAAAAAAACCTGCCTTTGATAAGCTTCCCTCTTTTCTCTTTTGATAACCTAGATCTTCCATGTATTTCAGGCTAGATGTAGACTTATGCTCCCATCTTAATGTAGTGTATTCCCATTTTGAATTATCTTGAATTTGTATGCTTGAATTAATGAACATGCCTGATGTATGGAATATTAGCTCTGTCTCCATGTAGCAACAGCTTAAAGTCCCTATCCACATTGCAATTTACTGCTCCCATGCTCTTGAGTTTTAGACCTTGTTTGGACAGGTAGTCTGCACAGGCATTCCCTTCTCTATAGACATGAGTAGCCACTATGTTCATAGAGACTGACAGATTTCTATGGTGAGCCCACCATTTCCTTAGAGACCAAGGGATAGGTTCTCTATTCAACCATTGAAGGGCCATTTTAGAGTCTGTCTGTAGGTGAATCATAGTATATCCCAGTTGAAAACACAAAGCAATACCATCCAAAATTGCCCTAGTTTCTGCCAAGTTGTTTGTTCCTTTTCTATAGAAGGAGAAGAAATTAGTCAGATGAGTACCTACCTTATCTCTGATGACTCCACCTCCTGCAGCTTCCCCTTGTTTGGCTGCTCCATCTTTGTTCAAAGCAACAAATCCATCCGGAGGCCTTGTCTAGTAAACAATGGTTGGGGGTTTGAGAGCTGGATTTTTGGCAGTGATCCCTAGATTAGGGATTATTCTATCAAAGTTTATACTGGATCTGTGCTTGGGGGTGTAGCATTGAGATAACTTGAGTATCCAATATCTAACCTTCAAAATAATCATGCTGCTAGAGCGTGCTGCCCGAGGATAAGTATCATCAAACCTTCTACAACACCTTTCCTTCCAGATTTCCCAGAGGATAAGGAGAGGTGTGATTGTATAACATAGGGCTTCCATAGTTCCAGACTTTCCAACCCTAAACCATGATGTTAGAATGAGGTTAAAGTTAGGGAACCTAGGTAACTGCATATCATAAATCCCATTGAAGTGGTTCCAAACAGGTTTAGCTAGTTCACTTTGTAAAAATAAATGAAAAAGGGATTCTTCCTTTGAAGCCTGGCAGCAAGAGCATCTTGAAGCCATATAAATGTGACACTTTACAATAGTGAGGTCCACTGGCACAGCTCCATGGACAAGCTTCCATATGAAGATTGAAATCTTGGTTGGGATGAAATGCTGCCATAATCTTCTAAAAACCATAGAACCTCTGGTGTCTCCTGTGACTTTGGAAATGTAGGACTTAATGGAGAAATTTCCATCACTGGTGTATGGCCAAATTCTTGTGTCCTTTTCCATCTCCCTTTTAAGCATCTGATAATCCTCATAGAGGTGCCTTTGGATTGCAGATGGAAAGATAGGGAGATTGAACTGGCTTGCAACTGCTTCCTGTAGAGTTAGGTCGTGATGTTCATTTGCACCCTCCAAATTATTTAGACATCCTGTTCCCCTCCAATTTTCATTAATAACACTGAAATTTCCAGGTCCATGCTCCCAGGTGGAAGATTCCACCAGCTCTTGAAAACACTTCCATATGTCCTTCCATAACCTGGATGCTAAGACTAGAAGGTTTATAACTCGTACAGACTTACCTTTGATATATTTAGCTCTCATAAAAGAAGCCCAGAGTGTATTTGCATTTAGGAGGTTCCATGCAGCTTTCATTCTAAAGGCTTTAAGCACCAAAGGAAGTGGTCTAATTCCAAGCTCTCCAATTTCTACAGGTCTTGTGATTTTGTTCCAGGCAATCCACTTTCTCTTCCTCCTACCATCCTTGCTACCCCAGATAAAATTTGAGAAAAGAGATTCTAGAGTTCTTATAACCCTCTTAGGAATAGCATAGGCAGAAAGCATGTATATTGGCATACTCTGAAGCACATGCCGCAACAGTATCAGTTTTCCCCCATTTGAGACTACCTTATTCTTCCATCCATCAACCTTTTTTCCTGACTTTATTTAGAAGATGTTCAAAATATTCTGCCTTTGGCCTGCCATAGAAAATAGGTACACCCAAGTATTCCATAGGAGAAGCCTTGTGATTAAAACCTGTGATGGTTTTAGTAATATGTATTCTCTCCCTTGATGTGTTTGGTGCTGTGATGAAAGAGCTCTTTAGGGCATTCACTTTTTGTCCAGAACACTGACAGTAGGCCTTGAGAAATTTCATGCAACCAGATATAAGCTTCTTCTGCCATTACGAAAAACCAAGGTATCGTCCGCGTATAGAAGATGAGTAACTGGATAGCAACTTCTTGGAGAAGAAAAGTAGCCAATTCTTTTAGCTTCAAACTCCATCTTGAGTCCTTTGCTAAGCAGTTCTGCAGCTAGAATGAAGAGACGATAGGGGGATAGAGGATCCCCCTGCCTTATACCTCTTGTTGATATAAAATTCCGTCTATATGTACCATGGAATAAAACTGAAAAGATGCAAGACTGTATACAGGAAAGAATCATATTTGCGTTGTGAAAAGAGAAACCAAACTTTATCAAAACCTGGTGTAAGTATGGCCACTCTATCCTGTCAAAAGCCTTCTCCATATCCAACTTTAGGACTAGATTCCCTCCCAGAGATCTTTTTGTGATGTATTGCATCACTTCCTGGGCCAGACTTATATTCTCAGTGATCAGTCTTCCCTTCACAAAAGCTCCCTGTTCAAGAGAAATGATCTTTGGAAGAATAGGGGTTAGCCTCAGAGTAATAATTTTGGAAAAACTTTTGTAACTTACATTACATAAGCTAATAGGTCTGAACTCTGTCAATCTTGTAGGGTTATCTTTCTTAGGGATCATACATATAAAGTTGGCTTTGAATGAAGAGTGTAGAGTCTGTCCATTAAAGAAAGACACAGCAGCTTTGTGAAGATCTTCTTTGACAATACCCCAGGAGGTTTGGTAGAAACAGGCTGTGAGCCCATCAGGACCTGGGGCACTGGTTGGGCACAAGCTGAAAACAGCTTCCTTGAGATCTTCCATAGTAGGGGCAGCCATGATCAACTCGTTATCCTCCATATCCAACCCGGACTCAATGACTCCCATAAGAGCTTCATTTGGAGTCCATCCCTCAGAGCTAAGTTGGTTTTTGAAAATATCCACAGCTGCATCATGCATAGTTTCTGCGTTGTCACACCAAAGATCAGGATCATCTGTCAGTAAAAGCTTTTCCACCGTTACCCTTCTCCTAGCCACCATTGATGCATGGAAGTACCTAGTGTTCTTTTGCTCTTCAATGATCCATTTTTCTCCTGATTTTTCTTGCATCAAGATCTCTTCTTGAATAAGAGCTTGTTGATACAGTGCTTGTTGTTTCTTCAACTCAATATGGATACTTAAATCCCATCCCTGTATGAGTGAGAACTCCAGCTCATTGATGTTGTCTTCCAGTGCCTTTATTTTCTGTTGGATGTTGCCAAAAATATGCTTATTCCACCATTTTAGCCTTGCTCTGATGTTCCTTATCTTCATCTCAAGGTTAAGAAGTGGTTGAGGAGAGAATCCAGATAAACTCCAATTCTCTTGTATAAACTTCTTGTAATCCTCATGTTTTGTCCACATCCTTTTGAACCTAAAAGGGTGGGGACCTTTAGTCTGGTAGGATTCCACCATTGAAGCAAGAATTGGCAGATGATCAGAGTTTGCCCTAGGTAGGTGGGTAACCTCTAGGCTAGGGAAAGAGCCAACCCAAATACCATTGACCAGTACTCTATCCAACCTTGCCCACCTTCTGTGGTAGCCCTGTTGGTTGTTGCACCATGTGTACTTTGAACCTTTGAAGCCACAGTCTTGTAGGCCAGCATTGCAGACAAAATCATTAAAATCCTCCATAGAGCCTAAAGATACCAGATCACTTCCCAATCTTTCAGATGATTCTAGTACCGTGTTGAAGTCCCCTCCTACTAACCATGGAAGTTGTGTAGATGCACCAAAGTGACACAAATCCTGCCAAAGAGGTCTCCTATCATGATTAGGACATTTTGCATAAACCAGAGAAGCCAGGAAGGTTTTTGTTGTAGCAGTATGTAAAATGGATAAGTTTATACATTGATTTGTTTCTGACACCTTTGTAACTTGAAAAGAATCATCCCAGAAAATCCAAACTTTACCATTAACCTGCTCATTGGAGGTAAAATTTGGAAGACCTGTCAGTCTAGAGATACTTCTCATCCTTCTTGAGGCAATCATAGGTTCTAACAGAACTAGAAAGAGAGGTTTGTAAGATCTAACTAGATTTCTCAACCTTCTCTTAGTGGGGTTGTTACCCACTCCTCTAACATTCCATATCAGGATTTTTTGCAACATGTAAAACTTTTTGTAGAGGAGGATGTAGTACCCTGAGCCTTGGCCCTTGTTTGCATAGGATGTGGGTAGGTCTTCTTTTGTTTCTTTATGATTTCTGGGTCAGAACCATACACCACTATAGCTTGATCTTCTAGGTTGATCTTCTAGGTCATCTCGATCCTCCTCTTCTACCTCTCCATTAGTAATAAGTAGTTGGGATGGAGAGGTATAAACTTCCAAGGGAAAGCCCCCACTTAAAGTTGGGGATTGAGGAGTAGGAATAGTTTCTGGTGATATCTGTGCAAGAGCAGGAATTTCTGATGATTCTTCCAAAGAAGGTTGGGCCTGATTACCTGTAGAAGTAAGCTGAACTTCCAAATTGTCCTGATTAATGCTCTCAACCATAGGACATTCTGCAGATCGTGTAAGGAAACCTTATGACAACTGAGCTTGATTAGTCTCCGATGATATGGCATTTGACACCACAGGTATCTCCTGTGCTGGGTCCCTTAACATATTATCTTGCTTCTCCATTGGTAATGCTTTTTTTACCTCTAAAACTTCTTCTTCCTCAGGAACTTGAATATCACCTTCATCATCTAAAGAGTTTAAGGCTTCAAAAGGGTTTGAGACAGCTAGGG